>OY755197.1:8666081-9401971 GCA_963576735.1 Bedellia somnulentella
TGCCAGCGTAATGGGGACCTTTGGGTCGGATATGTCTCGGAGCGGTTTATTTAATTGACCTTTTTTTATTATATTTTTTTTGATTTATTGTTTAATTATTTTTAGTTTTAAGTTAGTAGTAAGGTGTTTTTGTCTAATGTTATATGATATGTTCTTGAATAATAAACAATTAATTAAATACTTTTGTTGTAGATAATATATATCTACCCAGATCACTTGCAGGTACTATACTTATAGTGATTAAATTGGGAGAATGTGTATTTTTTCAGTATTACTTATAGTTATGGTTAGAAGTCTCTGCTTGCACAACACAGCTTTATAATTATAAACGAGTAGCAAAAATTGTGCCGCGCAGCATCCGCCTACCCGGATCACTTGTAGGTACTGTGGCGACCGCTAGACGGCGAACTCACTCGCATACTAGCAGCGTCATAAAAAATCGTACATCGCGGTATCGATATGTTTCTCTAGCTACAATACATAAATACAAATTCTAAGTTGGTACACAGCAGGGTGTACTGGCCAGTATATCGTTGCTGTTCCCACAGTACTATACTTACAAAATGTGATAATATTAATTCTGTTTCCGCAGGGAACCTTGTAGTTTATGATAGTTGACTGCTATGGCTTTGTATGATTATTTAAAGTATAAATTGATTAATATTTCAACTCATGTATGCTACATTGTACGCCAATTAGATGTTTGATTTAATCTAAGCTTGTGTATTTCAAAAAGTTCTACTAGAATTACGAATCCAAAAATTCATATCATAATAATGGGATACACAAAAATTCATGAAAAGACTAAAATAAGAGTGATACTTCGATGTTTGTATTAAAATGTATGCACAATGCTTTCTCTACTACTCGATATAATATTCTACAGCTCATTTCAACTCACTTAATTAATTTCCGTTAGGATAAGGTGCGACTAATGATCGCATTTTGAGCGATTCTGCGAACGAAAAAATTCTCATACTTCTGCTGCCCTCAGTTAACGGTTTCTCGTAACCTTGACTAAAGCCATCGGTTCACCATTAAGGTGATTTATTCGCTCTAGGTTGTCACACAATAAAACTTATATTTAATTATATTCACAGATATATGAAACCATCACGAATCAACCATATGCCTCCACTGATGGAAGGTGAAGCCCTGGCAGCTAGGGTGTTGGAGATGGGTCCTGTTGCTGCTAAGTTTTTGGGGTGAATATGGTTTTTGGATCATTTTTAATAATATATAAATGATAAACTATCTATGTTATAACTATTATTTACTTATATAATATCTTATTAGCTACCAAAATATAATAGTTTACCAATGCTATAAATATAACACATATTTATAGCATTGGTAAGAGAGATTCAATATAACACCACCATAATAGCTCTTCATTCATCTGATCATATCCAATATCGAAGTACACAAATATACTTATTGCTACAATTCCAGCCCCGTAATCCTGGAAGTCCCTCACTACGCCTCACTTCGCGGCAAAGAACGTGAGATCGTCATCCTCCGTTCAGACAACGGCACCAGCTGGAGAGAACACAATATTGACGCTACTGAAGATGTCGTTCAGGATATCTTGAATGAAACGCTGGAAATTGAAGGTATGGATATTGATAATCAATTGGCCTAGACCTCGTTTGTAAAACGTACCCTTTTTATGTTTTAAATTGATAGACGACATTAAACGAAACAACTTTGCCTATGGAATGTTTATCTAAAATATTGTAATTTTCAAAACAATTAATAATTAAAAAGTGTCGTGCCTACTCGTAGATCAAACTGAGAAAGTATAGTGAGGTTCTTAGCCTAAGATAAAATAAAAATTAAAAAAAAACATATGGTCAAATCACAAGATGTTTTTTTTTATTTCAGCTGAGGCTAAGAACCTCACTTTACTTTCTCAGTTTGATCTAGGTAAAATAAAAGGTTACGTTTTAAACACGAGGTCTAGGCCAATAAAACAAATAAAAATGTTCGATACCAGCGGGACTCGAACCCATGACATCCGGGTACGGGGACGTATTCCCGGATATACGGTGTGCTTAACTAATTAGTAATAATAATAATCCCTACATGAGATATTCATGCAAACCAAAGCCTAATTATGAATATTGATTTTACTAGCTAAGGTGAAAGTGTAGACAGCCTTATTTCAACGTTAACTATGGTTTAGGTCATTGTAATTATTATTATTTAATTTCTTGAATTATGCATACCTCAGCCATTTGAGATTGCGCACATTGTATTCTATCACCGTTTATAGCCTTGATTGTTAACAAAAAAAACATTTTTGAAAACAAAGTCTTTTCTTAAAAGTTATAAACATTTCGATAAATAAATTGTAACTGTTTGTGTATTGTGTAGTAAGTTAAAATAATCAAAATATAACGTAGCAAAAATTTACAGAAAATAACGAAGAAACACCTGGAAGCCAAAACCCTCGTGTGATCAGAATCCTCACCCACGACTTCCCTCAGTACTTCGCCGTCATTTCCCGCATCAGACAAGAAGTACATGCTATTGGGCCTGAAGGTATGATATGATACAATATAATAGTTAACGTTTGCCGTGTGATATTACTATTATTGGGTTAGACTATTCTAAACCCATATCATATTATATGACACAAAGTATCAAAGGAGTTACTGGTTTGTGTATAAAAATAGTAATAAAATTTAAACTTTCGCAAATGTAAGGTTTGATAATGAAATTTAAAAAAAAAAAATATTTATGATGAAGGTTACCGTAATAGAAATCTACTGATACATAAATAAAAAATCACAGTAACTCAAGTTTAAAAATATGAATATGAGTAACCATGATAAGTTTAACGGTAAGAATAAAAATATAATTAAGAAACTTTTTCGCAGGTGGAATGGTTTCAAGCTCCGTTGTGCCCCAAGTTCAAGCAGTCTTCCCTCAAGGAGCTCTGACCAAGAAAATTAAAGTTGGCCTCCAGGTAAACCTTTTCAAGCCACGCAAAGGTGTTAAAGACGTTAATCTCAAAAAAATCACTGTCAATAATGTCTCTAAGAAAAAACGTTTTTCCTTGATTTGGTAGCTGCACTTATGAAAGTATACGTTTTAATGTTAATCCAATCTTATGCTAATAATAGTAGTAACGTATTTAATCATAAAATTTCTTAAAGAAAAAAACATAATATAAAATGAAAAATTGTGAGCGTAATTTTAACGAATTTTACTTATCATTAATTATTTTTTATAGTTACCACTTATACCGACCTAGTCAACCGTAAGCTTATAATAGAAAAAAAAGAGTGAAAATTAGCATAAGTACATATTAGTTTATGATGTAACCTGGTGTGATAAAACTAATCTTGGAGCTTGACAGATCTTCTCAAGGATAGAAAATGTTTTTTGTGTTTTTAATTGCCAAATAATTGTGTTCTTTTTAGCAAGTAATTTACAAGGAACAGAAGTACAAATTCATGCCAAATTTATTTTCTATGTTTTTTTATACAATTTTACATATTAGCTAAGAGTGTTTTTAAAATAAAAATCGCAGTTTTTATTACATATCGATATTCGCTAGCATGTTAAAGAATTTTCGTAATATTACTCTAAGGGATATAAATAATATGTCATCAAACCCAATAAATTTAGACATTTCTTTAAAATTGTGTAGCAATAATGTCTTAGTTGACAAATAAATATTACTTATTGGATCAATGTTGTTTTCATTCTGCTACGCAAAAATGAATGATATGAAATCACTTTCAACATTTGAAAACCTCACACTGCGTACATAGAACTGTAAACCAATATAAAATGTTATCAGTTGGTTGTAGTGTCATTTGTTATTTCTCTTGTATTGGTCTTTAGGCGAGTGTGAATATTAAATAGAATAAGCATGACTATTACATAAATATTAAGACTGTTTAGATATTATTTATACTAAGTATTATATGTATGTACTTTAATTGTAATAAAATTGCTAATGTTTAAGGTAAATGCTAAATTTATTGGGTGTGCATAAACGTGACTTGTATTTTTATTTAATGTAACTTGTATTTTGTCCCTAAAGACCAAACGTGAGACTTGCATGTATCTGTATAATGTCTGTTTTGCAATTTACGTATTAAGTTTTTTAAGTTGTTTGTTTGCCCATTTATTTTAAAGCGCATGTGTGAGAATTTTGTGAAAGTTTATGATTGTTTCATAATTTGATTATTTTCAGTCGCTTTTCTTGTGATTTCATATGTTCATTTTTGCTTAATGCACAAAAAGCTAACGCCTAACACCGCTCCCTATTTGTTATTTACAAATAACAATCTCTATGTGCATTAAAACTATCGATTAAACATATCTGAAGCATGATTTACTACATTTATCATTTTCATCATTCACTACATTAAAACAGGTAAGTAATATCATATTTTATGTTTAAAGTCCACGTTTGGTCTTGTGAATCACAACATTTGCTGGCATTTTTAAAATATTATTTTAAACATTATAAATTTTTGATATTAAATACCAACACGTAATTAATTAATAGGATAACGTTTATACGATTGTCAAAAATAGATACGATTGAACATATAAACATCACAAGGTATTTTACAGGCGCAAATTATAGATTCAGAACTAACAGCAAAACTCCTAGGAAGGGGTGTGGCAGTGTCTCCCGTAGTAACGGTTGAACCCCGGCGAAGAAAGTTCCACAAAGCTATAACCCTCAGTATGCCAGCTCCAAGACCCCATACTCAGGGAATGACCAACCAATATAGTACATCATCGGCCCCAACATTACGTCTTCTGTGCTCAATATCAGGTAATTTTTTGCACATTCGCTCGCTCACGAACACATTATTAATCTGAAATATTTTGATTCCGCAAAAGGGTATTAGCAATATTTATGTTTGGTAAATTACCGAGTATAGCATTGACTATGGTACTTGAAGTAGGTATTTCATAACATACAGCATACAGGTTAGTTTGAAAAAGCCGTCACAATATTTCAGTAAATTTAAAAATGTGTGGTGATGATTGTGAAGTATAGCTTGCAGTTGTTTAACGCTATCTCGATGACATAAGTAAATTGCAAGAAAGGTAAGGTTTATCAACTTCATTGAACATAGAAGACTTTAAAATTATTATTATAAATAACATATCATTAGTGTTATGAAATGTAAAAAATAGGATTTAATAGTTTTTATAGTATATCTTGATTCATTATTAGTAATTCAAAGTACAGTATAGATAAGAACTAGATTTTGAGTAATCTTTCATTTGAAGAAATAATTTAGACCAAAACAGCCGTTATATACAAAGTTCTTGAAGGTAAAATTAAGGATATAAAAGCTTATAGCAAATACACAGGGTTTCGCTAAAGAGACACATATTGTGTGCGTTTTGTGCGTGTTCTAAATTGTCTTTGTCTCGTGTTTGTGTGTGTTGCACGCTCACTTGTGTGGCGCTAAATAATGCGCTGCCATCAATCTACGTGCACGCCACTCCCAGGGGTATTTCGCAAACGATCTCTCGAAGGTAAAACTATCCAGTCTTTCATAAGAATTCTAAACACCAATTGTTATTTGACGGTTTCAGTTCTTTTATTTTAACCCTCCTCAGATCTTTACCAATTTTATTTCATCCCCCATCATAATCCGATAATTATGCTCACAGCAAAAAAGAGCATAATTATCAAATGCATTATTTTTATTTTGATCACTGTTTTATAATGCTTTTCCGTATTTTGCTTTTCATTCATTCTTCTATGCACGGGCTGGAATTTTGCTTACCTATCACATTCACTGTACTATAAATATTGACTTAAACTTCTAAATGACATGAATTTGCACAATGTAATATTCACAACAGTTTGGTGGATTTTACAATTGCAAGAATAGATTGGCACAGTTACACATAAATTTTATTCTAATTTAATTAAATATAAGCAGTGCCATAATTTGAAATTAATTTGTCTCATGATTATCATAATTCATTAACCGGTTTCGCAAAATAAATATTTTCTAGTTCCAAAACGGCCTATAAGTTTTAACTTCACTTCATCTTTATTTTGTTTTTTATTATTATGTTTTCATTAACTAATCGTCATCATCCTTTTTTTTTACTTTTGTTCCCGTATATCCTTCGAGAGATCTTGTTTCGAGAAAACCAGATTTGGTCATAACAGAGTGCAGTGGTATTTTCTTTTGGCACCTAAGGTTTTTAATCCACACTACAAATATCGTGCTTTTGACGTTTTTATATTGTTTTCATTATTTTTATTAAATTGTAGCTACAATTCTGTAAACCTGTGAAGTGTGGCCCTCGCTTTATGTGTGTTTGCTATAGGCCGTTTTGGAAACCATAAATAATCTATGACTTTTTATATTTAGTTAAATCTTACATGTTGGCAAAACTTTATATACCTAGTCTTAAAATAAAATAAGTATAGATAAATGGCATGCTTGAACATAAAAATAAGTAAAGTAAAACATATTTTTATCCAATATCCTCAATAGAACAACAATAAAAATCCTTTAAAACTGGTAGTTGTATTGTATGTTAAAAAAAGTTAGAATTCTTAGTAGATTTAGATGTAGTGTTTGCTGTGTAGTCTCGGCATAGATTAGCATTACCCTATTTATTTCCAAATATGGCGTGGCATATGTCTATTGATACAAAGGTTTTTGAAGTGAGATTTATGTGATAATATTAAGTATCACAAAATATTGTATCAATCATCTCATCACCTAACTAACAAGTGTGCATTTAATTTGCAAAAATAGAGATAAGATTTTATATTATTTATGGCTCTGCATGGGTGTGAGACATATTTATACTAAACCTAACTTGATATTTAGTTACTTCTGGCTTAGAATATCTACTTTTTCCTGGACAATGTAACCTGTTCATACGGGGGAACCTTATCCGATCTAAATCAATAAATGATCACAGTTATTTTTCTACAATGGGCAACCACAATCTTAGAGGTATATTGGAAGTATAATAAAAAAAGAAAAATTGTGGGGGATTGATATACTTACAAATTTTTGTTACACTTATTTACTTCAAAATTATATTTTTTATGTATCTTGTTTGTTAATATGTCATTTATTGTATGACGTTAATAAAAAAAAACGCTTACATTTAAAATACACTTGGATTTCTGAAACTTCAGAAATATTCCAACGTCTCAGACATCCTAAAAAAAATTAGTAAGGCTTTGAGGACATGAACTATACGTTAAAGGACGTTCATATACGCCAAATCAAGGTGCACTTTTACCTTACTTCCAATTTGTGTTACGTACTTGTTAGCCTTTAATTTCTTGTGCAGTCTAAGTCTACCATATCTTGAGCTACTAAACTCTCTATTATATAAATGTTTAAAAATCTTTCATATATACTATGATGTAGGCGGAACGAACCGGGCTCATTGGGAAGATGTGACGGAGAACACACCGCTAACGTTTGTCAACGATTGTGTGTCTTTCACCACGACCGTGTCAGCAAGATACTGGCTCATCGACTGTCGTCATGTGGAAGACGCTACGAAGATGGCGACTGATCTGTACAGGTTTGTATTTTCTGTGGAAGAATTGTAAAAGTATAATAAAATAATGAATGTATGAATGAATTACTGAAAATGAAAATTAATAAATTAACTAATCAATTAAGTTTATAAAAAAATTCGACACCAGTGGGACTGGAACCCACGACATCCGGCTATACGAACTGAGCTATGGTATCAAGGGACCACATGAAGTTTTCATGCAAAACAAAGCCTAAAAACGAATGTATTATTCTAAATGCAGTAATACGACCCAGACAGCAGAAATAGCCGAGACATGGTTGACATATTTTGATAAGGGCTAATATCAGTCTATTAACTTGATGAATGAGCTGTGTAGTATCAGTTTAGAATAGCTCTGTCCCTTTTTTACGAGTGCCTTAAGATGTTATTTATGATTCAGGGATTTTAAATAATTTTTGGGTAGTATGGTATGTTGGTTCAACATCCAACTATGGTTAAAACATTTCTAAACCCTAAGTGGTGGCTACCCTTTATTGGTTCTGTCTCAAATGCGGTAACTTGCTCGCGGTTCTGTATTTTTTTGAAGTTCATAATTGAACCTTACCTATATCAAAGTTACTCTAGCATGTCCTTTGAAAGATATCTTCGTGAGTTTTTAATGATCGTTGGCTACTGGCCCCTGGGCCTGTGTGCCTTCCCTTTTACTTTGTGTGTGACTGGCAGCTGAGAGTCGCCTTGGCGGAGTAATGGCATGTGTACCTAAGCTATATCCGGTTGAGGCTGATATGGCATGAGCTGCTTACATACCATAGATGGGAAGCAACTAATAAATCGTTTTTTACGTTTCACTATATCGTTGGTAATCTATATATACTTTTTAAACTCTCGCGGGGTGTAGACAATAATCGGGATTAACCAACGAAACATTTTTAAATCACTTACGTGATATGTTTGCTCGACGTTTCGGCATACCTACTGCACTGGTAGCATGAGGCTTGTGAGAGCGCGTTTGACAAATGAGATGAGAGAAACTGACAGATTGCTCATACAAAATCTGTCAGTATCTCACTTCTCACATGACATACTCGCTCTCACACGCCTCATGCTACGGAGGCTGGTGCCGTGGTCACGGGTTTAAGCGATTTAAAGTATTTCGTTGGTAAATCCCGATTATTATGTAAATATAGAGCCAACAAATGTTTACTTATCAGTTGATGTTTCTTATAGGGAAGCCATCCACGTGCCATTTATGGCACGTTTCATCGTCTATGCAAAGCGCACAGAAGAACAACAGGCTCAGTTAAGAATGTTCTGCGTCACTGACGATAAAGAAGATAAGGCTTTGGAAAGAATAGAACGATATGCCCAAGTTGCTAAAAGTCGGGATGTTGAGGTGAGAAATTATAAGTTTACTAGGTACTCACTTAATGTAATATTTTGTTTCGTGATTCGAAAATATAGAAAGACAGCAGAAAAGATCAGTGATTGGTAATTAAGCATGAAAGAGTTCTTAATTTTATATGGTATTGAGATATGATATAAATTAGTGAATATATGATCTGTTTATTATTGAGATTATAAAGTATAGACTAATCTATTGTCTAACCGTTTTATTTTTATAGAATACATAAAAATATTACTATTAAATATAACAACTAATAGAACATATCGCACGCTTAATACTACAGTGACCTATGTCATTTTTTTTATGAATTAAGCATAATACTACGCAGGCACGAGAAATCACCCGTATTATTAACATAAAAAGGTTCAATTTCACTTATTTCTTTATCGTCTCGTATTCATATGTTGTTGAGCATGATTTTAAGGTCTGTGTAGTATTGTAACTCAACACATCAAAATTTTGACATAGGTCACTGTAGTATTAAGCGTGCGATATGACCTCCTCTTACACGCCTATGATATTTCTAGGTCCACGAAGGCAAGCCATGCTACTTAGAATTTGCTGGCAACTTAGTGCCGGTAGCAAAATCTGGAGAACAACTATCGATACCCTTTAAAGCCTTCCGAGAGAACCGATTGGCTTTCCCAGTGATGGTGAAGAGCTCCCACACTGATGCTGTAGCTAGATGCCAGTTCATGAGGGAACCTAAGGTTCCTAAGGGAGAACCTTCTCCAGCGCCGGTAAGTACCGAGAATTGGAAATAAAATTGTTTTTTCATTTGATTAGTAAAGCGGGTATTACACGAAATGTAAAAGGGTGCAGTAACAAGTAAAAATAGGTCAAAGTTAGCTTATCATACTACACGTTCAGTTACTACCGTACTGTTTTTACCGTGTCATATAATAGCCGCTTTTTGTGTTTTTATGTTTGTAGTTGATTAGGATAATTTGTAGCAATGAAATATCAAAGTGTGGTAAGGTATAGTTTTTAAGGTCTATAATGATCACAAATTACACAATCCACGTATGCCATTTTCAAAATACAACCTCAAACGCCTCTTACTGAAATTTAATACTTTTTTGATAATTGATTCGGTTATCTCTTAGTGAATTGCTTGTAATTAAATACAATAATAATGATTCGCATATCATACCTAAATAAAACTTTGTTATTGAGTCCTTCAGTATACGATCGATATCATCGAGAATGAAAACGATAAAAAGTTGAATTAAAATCATTTGCATAGATTATTTTTAGAAGTGCCCACCAGAAAATTACTGAATTGACATTAGACAATTTTATCCAACCTTTCGGTATTGTACCACTAAATAGTAAGTAAGAAATGAAAAACATAACAGTGTTATAAACTTGTATATAAATTTACAGATTTGTGCCCTGAATATAGTAGTACCAGAAGAAACTGTGGAAGCTCAAGTAGAAAGGTCAGTTACCCCTATAGCAGCCAGTCGCAATGAAGAACAGGAGTTAATTTGGAGGCAGAGACTTGATGATCCAAGGTAATCTCATTAGTTCCTTTTAAGCAATTATAATTATATTGCTGTGTAGTGTCGGCTTAGAATAGCACTACCCCTTTTCTTCCGGTGGGTGTACGTAAGAGGCGACTAACGGTATTGGGGCTTTTCAAGGGATTTTTGGGCGATGCGGTTGGAGACCCATCACTAACAACCTTTATTTTACCATCTTTTCCCCACGCAACTTCCAAAAGTGGCTGAGGAATTTCTAATTAGTTAGCTCTGGCTACCCCTTCTAGGGATTTATAGCCGTGAGTATATGTATGTATGTATGTATGTATATAAGCAATTATAAAAGTGATTGCCGTATAGTGCCTGCTTAGAATGTCACTACCCCATTACACTACCCTTAGTCGTAAAAGGCTACGGGATTTTTTGAGCGGTTTTTGGGCGAAGCGGTTGGAAACTTATCACCAAATATGTATGTATGTATAAAAGTACTTCTGACAGTATAATGCGCCTTATTGATATGATTATATTGTATATTTTATAAGACGGCATGTTCTCTATATAACTTTTTGCCACTTAACTTCCAAAAGTGGCCGAGGAATTTCGCATTTCTTAGCTCTGGCTACCCCTTTTATGGATTTATAGCCGTGGCGTGGGTATATGTATGTATGTTGCACTAAGAGGGAGTATGTCGTGTAAAAAGTAGGATGGTGACAGATAACTTTTGAATTATCTGCCAATTTCTAGCTGCTCGCGTGACATACTTATTCTTAGAAGCCTCATAGATAGGTCCATGGCAGTTTTAGCTAAAGCTAGTAATTTCACGATACTTCGGCAAATTCGGATTCGCACACTTCAGATGGTAATGAAATATCGCATATCTAATATCCATTTAGCTGTCAACCATTAACCTCATCTGAGAACGGATTAATATTTTTTGAGGATACTAAGGTACATTATATATACGCAACCAGATCTATATGAAAATTTGAAATAAATTTTGGATAACTACTTCATATGTATGTATGTATGTAAAAAGTTGCGATCGTTAGTCTATGCCTACCCGAATGGGAACTAACGACGTGAGTATATGTATGTATATGTATGTACTTTATATGCCCACTCAGTGTATCAAGCACGAGCGCTATTTTATCGATACGATAACGGTTAGAATGAGATGGCAGTATACGATACTAAGTATGTGCGTAAGAGATGGCTGCGTTATACCACGCGATAACTAGTTTAAACACGGCTCGTGCTTGCTCTTCTTATCTCTTTTATGATTACTGTGTTCGATCAGAATATGAAGTATTTATCCATGTACTATTACAACCGATATTCATTTTATGATCTCTTGAAATAATTATATTATACTTTAATTCTGCCATCTTGTCCCCTATCAACTTTCAAATATATCTGAAAAGTTTCCTGCTCTGCAGCTCTGCTACCCTTTTTTGTGCTTTATGGCCGTGAGTATTTGTATGGATGTGACAAAAAAACTTGTCAATATCCTTCTACATAATTCCATTTCTTTTAATACCTCATCTCATATATTTAATACAAGTCCTACTTAGTTTGGGGTTAACTTGGTCTGTGTACAATGAGCCCGTATATATTTATTTATTTATTACTTAATTGCAGTTTGGAAGACATATCCAATCTGCTAGGCAAGGACTGGGTCGCGTTGGCATACGAACTAGGCGTCAGCGTTTCCACCGTCAACCAAATACAAGCGAAACGAGTATCTACTACAGAACAAGCGCAATTGATGCTTAAACTGTGGAAGACGCAGTCTGGAACTAAAGCTCAAGGTAATATTTACACCAAATAGTATAGTAGTCCGAAGTATGACGAGTAAAAGAGCATGTATGAGAAGATTGACGCATGTAAACGAGGCTAGAGAGGTTTGTCAATAGTATCTGCCTACCCCAATGGGAACTAATGGCGTAAGTCACAGTATTTGTTAGATACAACATTTCAATCTACCATTTTTTGTTTGAATATTTTGACACTGATGTTGTGAGTTCGGTAAGGCAAAATGTGTAAGGCACATTTTTACAATAATTACACCTTGTAAACCGCATTTACAACGAATGAATGATCATTGTTATGATCATCTCCTGTTGCAGAAAGTAAAGAGTAATCGTAATGTTGTACTGTTTTGAAAACCGTTACACCATCGCTAACTAAACAACTGAGCACGTTCAATTATATAAAAAATTGCTATTGTAATCGTCCTTTTTCCACCTTTCCGTCCACGTTAGAACTATTTACAAATTTAAAAAACTTTTTCTTCGTGTTCTTAAATTTAGCGTTTTATCTATATTCTTCTACAATATCTTAGTTACTTACTTACTTATACTCACGCCCATTATTCCCATTGGGGTAGGCAGAGACTATCGATCGCCACTTAGTACGATCTTGACAAACCTCTCTTGCTTCCCTTACGTTTATTATTCTTCTCATACATGCTCTTTTATTCTTCTCACTTCGGACCCCCGCCTTTATAAGAACATTTTCTATCTGATTTAGAAACGTTTTACGAGGCCGTCTTCTACTAACAATCCCATCCACATTGGCTCTATATATCTCTTTCGCTACATTATTTTCATCCATCCTCTCTATGTGCCCAAACCACCTCTACATTCCTTTTTATATCTTGCATACTACGTCATCTCATACTATCATCAATATCATCCATAAATTATATTGTCGCCTACTGATTATTATATGTGAGTATAAAAATAGGGTAAAAGAATAGAAAGCTCTTTAGTGTACAGTTAAATCCTTTTAGAAAGATTATGTTCTTAATTAGAAGAACGATTAGCGGTCTTATCGCTTAGGTGATCTCTTTACTGATAGATATTTGCAATCAAAAATAAATCAAGATTATTTCATGTGAAATCCGTGATTAGTTTTACAAAAAAATGTTTAATACTTGTCTTTTCATCTCTTTTAGATAATTCATTAGAGCTTGCCCTTTGCCGCATTGGTCGTGATGATATCATCGCTCCTCAGTCAGAAGTTAGCAATGAACGCCGAATACAGCGTAATATATACCAAGAGAGACAAGCTTCTGAAGAAATTGAAGCGTATAGAGGTATGTTGTTTATAACAATTTTAGTAGTGTCGGCTTAGAATAGCACTACCCCATTTCTTCCGGTGGGTGTACGTAAGAGGCGACTAACGGTATTGAGGCTTTTAAGGAATTTTTGGACGATGCGGTAGGAGACCCATCACCAACAACCTTTATTTTACCATCTTTTCCCCACGCAACTTCCAAAAGTGGCTGTGGAATTTCTAATTTCTCAGCTCTGGCTACCCCTTTTAGGGATTTATGAGTATATGTATGTATGTATGTAACAATTTTCAACAGGAGGACTTACACCCGATTTCTGAATTGAGTATTCCTGCTGAGAACAACTTAAGTATCGTTCTGTCGCATTGAAATCTTAACAACTGAATGAGACAAAACGATACTTAAGTCGTTCTCAGCTTGAATACTCAATTCAGAAATCGGGCGTCAGAAACAATGCCACTCGATTACTTAATCGTACATTTCACAAGAAGGTAAGTAGGTGGGCTTTGGCAATGCCGGCTTAGAATGTCACTACCCCGTTTCACCCATGGGCGTCGTAAGAGGCGACTAAGGGTATGGGGTTTTTTTAATGATTTTTGGGCGATGCGGTGGGAGATCTATAACCAACTATACTTTATTTCTACCATCTTCTACCCTATCAAGTTACAAATGTGGCTGAGGAGTTTCTAGCTCTGAAGCTGTGGCCACCCCTTTTTGGGATTTATGGCCGTGAGTATATGTTTGTATGTATGTTTACTAGAAGGAAATTCAACTGAATGTGTCATGTGTTTCATCTGATGTTTAGACCCACGTTTTGCTTGAGTGCAGCTCCGTATAGGGACATACCTAATGGTAATAAGGGTAAGGGGACATACCTAATGAATTGCTTTCATTTCTCATCTCTTCAGGCATAAACTGGATGATTTGTATGTACTCGTAGATTCTTACTGTTTTATTGTTCTTTATATCAACATCATTATTACGATCAACAATTCTAGAAAAATAAAATTTGCTCATTTCATTATATAAGCAAAATAATTTTTAATCGTAGCATCATTTCTGTTTATTTTTAAATGTAAAACTGCAGTTTTTATATTATTTCAAAAGCTGAGGAAGACAACAGAATCAAAGAAAGAATGCATGAGGATTACCAAATAGCTGAGGAAATGCGCAAGGAGTCTGAACAGGATCAAGAAGAAGCGAAATATTCACCAGAAGAAAAATCTGTACACGAGAAGAGTGAAATCGAAAGAACACCAACCCCAAGTGAAGAAAGCGAAGAAGATGGTATATTTTTATATATTTTTTTACTTTTTGATTATGTATATGTCGCAGTCGGATTGTATAATCCGCCGTATAACATTACGACTAGCAGTTATCTAAAACAGCGCCGTTTTGTAATGCGGCGGTTCAAGCATTAGCCGGATTGTTATTGCGATACGTTCTTCAATAAGGCAGCCCATGTTTAACCGCATCGTATGCTTACAAAATAAAACAATATTTAAAATGAAAATCTATTTTATATTTACTTAATACCAAATAAAATATTTGACTTTAGACATGATAGTCATCTTAAAATATCTACTTGGTATGATTAAACATTTCCAAACATTATATTAAAGAGATATTTTGCACATTGACCGTGGTTTTTTTATTGTTCCACATTGAGAAAATTGATCTTAAAGTTACTGTTTTACCGACATATTAAACACGTTTTTATTGTTTAATTTACTCACAACTTTACAATTTAACAACCCACTTCTGTATTTAACGCCATTGTTGTTCTTATATCAGGTAGCGCCACGAGTGTTAAGAATCGGAACTAAAAACTTTCAAAGTGGCGGCTAATCTCTCGCTTTATTAAATAAAATAAATAAAAAAAATAAAAATCATTTATTTTTCAGATAACATGATCCATAATTGTTAGTAACCCTTACCCTAAGTGTTAGTACTTATTCTAATAACAACACAACATAAAACTATTTATAAGATTTGCTTGGTAGAATGGACAATGACACCCATTGTTTCAGGAAGACATTGTCCACTCTATCAACCACAGTCTTCAGGATGGTGTCCGAGCCACTCCTCACTCTCAGCAACAATGATGCAGCACGCTTTCGCCTTATGGCATAATAGTCATCAGTGAGTGCTTCAGCAAACATTGCAGAAGCACTGCACCGGTAGGGTAGTCCAAACATCATCCTGAAACAGTTATTATACTGTACTGTACTGTATTACATTTTGGCTAGCCGTGTTGAATAACATATGGCGTCGAATACAAACCGGCGGTTTTATATTTAGCCGCATTCAATCGGGCTAATGCTTGAACCGCCGCATTACACAACGGCGCTGTTTTAGATAACAGCTAGACGTAATGTTATACGGCGAATTATACAATCCGACTGCGACATATACATTATATTTTAAAACTATACAATAGAATCTCTGAGACTAAGTGAAGATTTCCTCTAAACTCTAGAACGAGTGTGCGGAACACTCGTTTAGCATAATTTTAAAGTCAACGATGGCCCATGTTTTCATTATAAAACACTTACTAACACTATTTTCTTCTATTTTGAAATTGGCATTATGTTACTGTCCCCATTACTGCTTTGAAGGTCTGAAGAGTTTACTTAGTGTAAGTTTATATACCAATTTTGTTTTCTATTAGTCTGGTAAACTCGTCTTCTATTATATTTGTTATTTTGCAACGCCATAATTATGCAAGCACAAATAAAAAAACACTTATGATCCTTGTCAAAATGTTTATATAAACTATTTTTTTCAATGTAGCAGACGTGAAACGAAGTGTAGCAGAGAGAAAAGAACAAATTACTAGGAAATTAAGCTCTAGTAAGATTCCAGCATCCAAACAGAAAAAGGAAATTCGTGAAGAAATTATAGAAATTAAAACACAAATTAAACCGGATATCAAAAAGTTCCAAGATATAGAGCAACAGGTAACTAACATAACATTTTCATTTAATCTATACATACCCACGCCATTATTTCCCATTGGGTAAACTCTAAGACTAATGATTGCCACTTTATACGATCCTGGTAAACCTCTCTAGCTTCGTTTACGTCCAATCTATACCAAATCTTAATTTATAACTTCTAGCTAATTAAGCGATCAAACGGTAAAAATTTTAAATTCACTGCTACAACGCATGAATATATCAGGGATGTAACGGAGGTAGTTTTATCGGAACCGAAATCGGAATCGCAGTTATCAAATTTGGTTTATCGGAATCGGAATCGAAATCGGAGGCAGGGTCAGTTTGCTTAAGGACGAATAAAACATGATTTAAAGTCAATTCTTTTTATTTTTTATTATAAAATATAAAACAACTGTAAAAAATGACACAGTTCTAAATAAACAGAAGATAAAATTAATGAATTTAATTAAAGATTAATTAAAATTAAAACCCAAAGTACAAGTAACATTTTGTTACATTACAATAAATGAACAAAAGCTTAAACTATTTAAATCAAAATGGACTCCAAGAGTAATGTATTGTACTTTATGAACAAAAGCTTAGATGCTTGTTCGGCACAGGCCATCGCGCGCCGCCCGCTTCGTTTCGTTCGACCTCCGATTAACATCCGATGCAAAAGTATCGGAACCGAAGTCGGAACCGAAAGTGTAATAATAAACGGAAGTTCCGACTTAACGGAACCGGAATCGAAGCTCCGTTACATCTCTGGAATATATATTAATGGAGTAACTCATAAAAAAGGCAGGTGTCCAGAGAATGAAGAATAAAAGAGCATGTTTGAAAAGATTGATGGATGTGAACGAAGCTAGAGAGGTTTGCCAGGATCGTACAATGTGGCGATCGATAGTCTTTGTCTCTGTCTACCCCAATGGGAACTTACGGCGGCGTAAGTACAGTACGTAGTAACTCAATCGACTTATCGTCAACGCCAGGTTTTTACTATTACGTTAGAGTGTTCAGAGGACCCGCTTTGTGCATTCATTCTTTATTAACGCAAAACTGAGCAAACCTATAGACACTTGTACAATTACACACACAAATGACTACATATAACTCATGTATGAATAAATCTATACTTATAATAAATCTGTAGAGAGGTCAATTCTGTACATGAAATATATTTTCAAAATAACTATCAGGTGGGGATTAGGGATCGATACTGATGCCAAAAATGCAATCAGTAAAATTTTTGTCTGTCTGTCTGTCTGTCTGTCTGTCGGTTTGTCGGTTTGTATGTTCCTTATGGAAACAAAAACTACTCGACGGATTTTAACGAAACTTGGTACAATTATTCTCTATACTCCTGGGCAGGTTTTTGTATACTTTTCAGCAGAGTAGTAAAGGGGAATTTTGGGAAATTTTGGGAAAACGGTAGAAGTTACTCCATTTTTTAAGCTTCCGTCGCGTGTGCAGCCTTAATTGTTAAACTTACATAGAAATCATGTATCTCGGAAATATTCTTCATAAAATTATCTAAAAAAAATCCTCAACAGTTTATGTCTATCTTTTACTGTTGACTCACAATAACACGTGTAATTCCTGATAGCTTAGCAGTTCGGAACATTCTGATTGTATTTGTTTACTCTTACGTTTGTAAACCTCTTACTCATCCCTAATTTAAATAAGGTAACATTATTACCTATTCAATAAAAAAAGAATCATAGAAATCGGTAGAGAAACACCGAAATTATATATAAAATAAGCCATCGCGCCCGTGACCAAAACCGAATCGTTACTAATTTACTTATAAAATACTAGATGGCGCCAGTAGTTGCATCCTACAACACGTAATAATTTATTTTTTAGATTTTTATAAACACTTCATAGCGTTTTATTCCAAAATTTGCTATTAAACGGAAAAACTGAACCGTTCATTAAAGCGTATTCAAAATCACCAAACTACACTGTTTAGGGAGTGCTATAAATTTAATAAATTGAAAACATTGCGCTGAATTTGAAAACCTCAGATATTAAAAAAAACAACGCTACCCGTGCGAAGCTGGGACGATCCACTAGTAAATAAATAAATAAATAAACTCATACATGTGGGTTTTCTTTTAAAAATGTATTTACTCGCCACGTTTACTAGACATGTGTCATTTGAAAAGACACCATGGTTTATACCCAGTGCAAGATCTAAACTCATGCTTCTTTTTTTTGGAGGGTGTACTCTTCAGCTACCAAGGCATACACGTAACACATAAATATTCTTGCGGCTATACTATACTGTATATCGCAGATACGGTTAGCCAGAACTTTTTAATTCACAATTTCTCAGCCAATTTTGTAAGTTTGTTGAAGAAAAGAACATAGCCAATAAAAGTCCTATAACCATAGTTTCCTCTTACGCTACCCGTGGGATGAAATGGGATAGTGCTATTTTAAGTCGATACAACACAATAAAAAAATGTATATATTTCTTTATGGTGGTATTGGTTTAGTTTTTTTTTAATGTTATCCTTTATTATTTACAGGTTCAAAAGGAACCTAAAATGGAACGTACTCGATCAAAACAATCACCTGATACGTTCGATGAAGAGCAAGAAATTCAACTCAAAGATGAAGTAACAAAACCTGAAGACAAGCCTGTCGAACAATTTAGAAAATTTGACCCATCGTCTCCAGCCAAGCCTACGCCTAAACATCTACAGCGACATATGCGCAACGATTCTATGAGATTCCCATCGGGAGACTTTTCAAATGTAACAATCACACCGAAGAAGTCAATAACTTCAGAAACGGAAGTAAAAATTGATACACAGGCTGAATTTACAAAAGTTGAAAGTCAGTACAAATCAGAAATCTATGGAGATGAATCTCCAGAGTTGGTAGATGACGAAAAAGATGTAGCTGAAATGCCACTAAAAGAAAAAATAAGTTCCTTTGAATCCAAAATATCAAAAGACTCTTCAATAGAAATTCCAGCTGTTAAATTAACTAAAGAGGCATTAAAAAAACACACTATGGAACAAGATCATGCTATTGAATATACCGAAGAATTCATTAGAGAACAATCAAAACAAATTAGTTTTGAGCAATTGCAAACCCAGAAACAGGAGCAAGTAGTTAAACAAGTTGAAAACCAAGTTGAAATTTCGACAAGTGTTAAAGAAACCATTCAACGATTTGATTCTAAAGTAAAACACGAAACCGATATAAAACTACATCAACATGCTGCAATAAGAACAGACTCAACCTTAGTGCAAGTGTCTTCTGAAGAAGATAATGAGTTCCTTAAAAAATCAACCGATTCGGAGACTGAGACAGAATCACAGACTACCATTGAAAAGTTATTTAAAAGTAAGCAAAAAATGGACGACTCTCTCAAAGGAAAATTTGACAGTAATTCAAAATCAGATAAAGACAAATTCGATGATGATGATAAAAAAGATAGCCAGGGCATAAAAGAGCAAGTCATAGGTGAAATATTAACTCAGGAATTAAGGAAGGAGATTAGTGAAGAAGAATTAACTGAAACGCTTGAACAAAAGCAAGTTTTATTCCTAGAAAAGGTGATTTCTTCGTTTTCATAAAAATATTTACTACTTCAATAGATTCAACACAGTTTTTTTAGTTTTTTCTCAGTGTAGGCACTACTAGACTGACGACCTGTTTGTAGATCATCGTTAAAGTTTGGGACACGTATTATATAATAAATAAAGGAAGAAAAATTTTGACACCGGCGGGGATTGAACCCGCGACCTCGGGTATACGCCCCCATCGCTCTGCCAATTGAGCTTCCAGTGCGAAATTCTTCCATCCTTTGTTTGTTTCACACTTTTAAGTAAAGTTTGCGTTCCCTTCCTCCGATTTTTTTATAAATTCGTATATATATGTATACTTGAATACACGGCAGTTAATCCCTATAAGTCCAGAGCTTCAGAATAAGAAATTCTTCAGCCACCTTTGGAAGTTAAGTGGGGAAAAGTTGGTAAAATAAAGGTTGTTGGTGATGGGTATCCAACCGCATCATTTAAAAGTCCCAACAATCTTAGTCGCCTCTTAAGAACACCAATCGAAAGAAATGGAGTTGTGCTATTGTTGGAGGTAGTAAGAAGAAATTCCGGACAAAAATCTTTGGAGATAGTTTTCCACTCACATCGCCCAGCATTCACTATTGATTGAAATAGTGCATATTAATAAAATAACTCGGTAGTATCGAACGCTTAGTTTTTTTTTATTGTATTTCTCTTTCCATTTCCTTGCCATCATATATGTTGTTTCATGATTAGGGAAACTGGCACATTATTCGTATCGTTTATTTCGTAGTCAAATGCAAAACTTAAATTCACTCTCCTATTTCCATAGTGTTCAAGGTATGCGAAGAAAATTAAAAGGAACAGAAACATCTCACTTGAGTTTTGTATACAAAATAAATGCAATTTCTGTTAAGTAGAAAGTATTTGCTAATTAGACTTTTTTAAATTAAGTATTTACTTCTATCTACATTCATTATCAAACTGAGCCAAATATTATTGTACCGAATCTAATCCTTAAAACTCGTATGATAAATAATTTAATAATCATATTTAAGGCTTCGGAGGAAATTGCAAGCAGTTTGATATCAAACGATAAGAAACAATCCAAAACCGAGAGTTTGACTTACGATACTCCAGACCAACAAAAATCGTCTCAAGAATCCCCTATTCCTTCGGTCAAGACAGATTCACTGGCTGACCTTCAACAGAGTACTGAGAAAGACTTAAGTTATATATCGCGTACAGATTCAAAGGTATTTCCATTTTATAACATACCTAAATATACAAATAAAGTTAACTTCAAGACCACAAAAACCGATTAATAAAAAAAACTACATGAAACCTTTTCATCTATCTAACATTAAATTTTTTATTTCAGATTTATTCCGCCAAACAACGAAGTGACTCTTTAGATGAAGCTTCACAAATATCGGAATTGGATGACCAAGAAGCAAGCCCGATCCAAAAATCGGATATCGATTTGTCAGAAAATAAAGAAATTGATGAAAAAGAAGATTTGTCAGTTGCCACAAAACAACAAACTGAAGAGTTCTTGCAATTCGAAAGTGAATATTCAGCTCAGTTCAAAGCTCCTGAGGTACCACTTAGGGACTTTGAAAAGGTAAAGAGAATAAAAATAACGAATACAACTTCTCAAATACGCTTTTAATATAATAGAATGTAACTTTAGGTTTAATTTTAACTATTCTAGGTTTCATCAAAAGATTCGCCAGTCATAAGTGCAAAAGCACGTCAGTTCATTGAAACAGTGCCTGAAGATGATTCTGTTCAAGACTGTTTCTTTTCTAAACGTATATATTCCGATTCTCTTGAAGATTCAGAACACACTGATTCGCGTAGGCATTCAGAAGCTGAATCATTAAAATCTGATCAGTCAGACATAAAACCTAAAGTATCTTCATCGGAGTTTGATGAGCGAGCTGAATATGAAGAAACGCTGGACTCGGGCAGTGGATTTGGCGATGAAAAGTTTGAAGAAAGTGTTGCTGGATTTACATCAATAAAAAATGAACAAGAAAAAACAGACTCTGATTCTGATAAAATAGACGAATCTAACGTAATATTTAAAAAAGTAACAAAACGTCATTCTCGATCGGATTCGGTTTCTATAAGCAAATTGAGTGACTTAAATATAACAACGGAAACGATACCAAAGCAACCGCTTGTGTTTGTTACTGAAGCTGAAGACATTGAGCGGTCCTTTGATAAAGACGAACCATCAGACAAAATATCTTCAGAAAGTAGTAGAGAAATCGAAATATCAGAACGTAAGTCTTCTGAAGGAATTTCTGATAGAATTAGCTCTGAAGATGCAGTCACCGACAAGAAAACTTCATCTGAAGAAGACCCTGTCAAATTGACTGAAACATTTTTAGATAATGAGAAACAGCATACTACCTTTGTAGAAAGTTCGGACCAAAAAGGAACTGACAAGGTATTCAAAATTCAGAGCATGAAAGAAGATCTTTTAGAAAAAGGTACAGTAGAACATACAAATATGTTTTCTATTAATATTTTTTCTTATAACCTTACACTACCGTTACTTTTCTAAACTTACCATTTAGGATATCTTTGACTAATTTGTTACGGTCGGTGATAGAAAATCATGGTCGAGAAACTAAACCGGCCGAGTCAAGTTTGTCTATGGTACAATGTGAATGAATGTGTCAGAATGTGACCATACAAAGTGGCAATAACCTTCTCTCTCCTCACGTGTATACAGTGTTCAGCCAAAATTTAACGAGCGTAATCTTTATATGAAACTTGACAACTGTAAATTTTGGTAGACCTTACACTCTTTATCAATCTCAATCATCAATCATGAATGAGACTGTCTTCTATAAATAAAAATATTTGTATTTAATTATTAAAATCTCTGCCACATAAATGTAATTTTATTTCTAATTGAACTTCGCACCGCACATACAATGTTTGACAACATATAATGTTTCAGTTGATCCAAAACGCCAATCAGTAACATCTGCGAGTTCAGGAAGTGAACTCAGGTTGGAAGAGAAAAGATTGTCGGATGCACACAGTCTTACAGAATCGAGAGACTATACGTTTGAGGAATCTGAAGATGATATTGTGCCTCACCCGGCTGAAGTCAATATCTTTCAGGATAAAAGTCAGCTAAGTAAGTATTTTTACTAAAATTTATCATCGATTAGCTAGCAAGTTTAAAATGTTCATTACTTCTATATAGATATTTTTTAAATAAGTTTAGGCAAATTTTAGGCGTAATAATTATAATTAGAACTGTTGCAATTTCAAAATATTTTAGGTAAGACCGAGCCTCCGAAACTGGCAAAATTAATACATGGTGACTCGTTAGACGACGTTGAAGGTTTTCCAGAAGATCATGCTGCAGAACATGTACATAAACTACCTCACATCTCTGAAGTTGGGTAAGTCGTTTGAGAAGAGCGTTCTTATATTAAAAATAAGAAGAAACATACCAGATTCACCTAAATACACTGCTTATTTGTAGCAAACGGCATTGTATGTATATATATATATATAATGTCGATAAGTTAAAGTAAATCTATTCGAGTGCAAATTTACTAGTTATTGTGCACATTACTGGGCTAGAGAAATTAATTATAAACATTTACTGCCATATGCACATTCAATAACAATTGTATACGGAACAGTTCATACAATTTATGACCTATAACTGAGGCCAGGATTCTATGACCAGGCCATTTGATTGGCTAATAGAACGTATAGTATTTCTTATTTACGTGGTAAAACACTCAGAGCTACCATTTTCAGGTAGGCTGCTTAATTATGAAGTGAAAAAGAAATGGGCTGGGATAGGTAGGGTGTATGCATATATGCAATAAAAAACCAATCAAAATTAGTGTATTCACTGTTATTTGTTCTATAACGACGAGATTTCTCGTAATACCCACATTAACTATTTAACTAGTTTATGTGCGTCAAACACGATAGTTATACGATTTACCTTTAACGTTAACTTATACTTAAAATTATATAAGTGCAATATTAAAACCAATTATATCTTTATTATAAGTGTGTAAAACAGTATTAAAGATAATAATGATCCTCATATATCTCTTTTTAATCTGTGGAAAAAAAAACAGAGTAGAAGACACTTTAAAACATCCCAACCTACCGAAAAGAAAAGATTAAAAAATTAGTAGTTTAAAACAACCGTGATAGCCTAGTGGGTAGAACACTCGGTTAACGTGGAAACGACTAGTGTTCAAATCCTGGGTCGGGCCTACACCAATTTGTCTTTTCTAAAGACATATGTGTGGTTAATTTATCATGGTTGTTAACGGTGAGGGAAAACATCGTGAGGAAACCCACATGGCTGAGTTGTACTTAGTCATGTGACAGTGTATTCGTACAAAACGGCGATAGGCTTGCCCCCTATCACGTGAGTACACTGTCCATGCAAAACGTGGGTACTCTGAACACCAGGTGACAAAGTCACGTGATGTTCAGAAGTATAAGTACCTCTGCCAACCCCTTCGGGGATATTCGGCGTGAACGTTTATGCTTTATTATTATTATTAGTTTAAAAAACACAAAAAAACACGCTTTTATAAGTGCACTTAAAAAGTCAAAAATAAATTACGGGTCGTTTAAGTTGTCTCTATTTCTGGGCTGAAGTGTAAACTATGTGCTTTTAATTATAATATTTGATTGTAAAAGCGTGGGGCGCTCTGGAGCAGGAAAAACTTTCTTGTAAACAAATATACGAACAAGAACTCTACATTTTTCCACTGTTGACTAGTACTTTGAACAGACTGTTTAATATAGAGCCTCCAACTAGTGGTGCTGCAACTCTAGTTAGAGTGCCGATCTCTCTAACCTGCTTCCCGAAACATCGCTTAACTTGATTTCTTAGCAGGGTAAACAAAAAATCTTTCCTTTTCCAGCGCCCCACGCTTTTACAATCAAATATTATAATTAAAAGCACATAGTTTACACTTCAGCCCAGAAATAGAGACAACTTGAACGACCCGTAATTTATTTTTGACTTTTTAAGTGCACTTATAAAAGCGTGTTTTTTAGTGTTTTTTAAACTACTAATTTATTTTATGCTTTTTAGTCTTTGCTAATGGCATATTTTAAACATTTATTTCAAATAGACGAATGAGCCCCCATCCTCTCCATCTCCGCCAGTGCGTCTGTATTGCATGGTGTCTTACCTGTCAGCTTAGAACAATCTAACTCTTCAATCTGGAGACCACTAAGTGATTTTACTCGACTTAGCGTCACATATGCCTGTCCATCCGCAAAAGTACGGGACCCTAAGTACACCACGGCGTGGTCTACCGTACAGCCTGTTAAGCAACGCGAGCTGCGGTCCGTCCACGGATGGGTAACCGCCTAGTGATATTTATCTCGGGCGCTACCGTGCTTCGCAAGGCACGTAAAGCCGTTGGTGCCGGTTGTTATCGTAAGATAGCAGTCGTCAAGCTTTGTCAGAGACCCAATCGGGCGGCTTGATAACATCTAACGGTCAGGTGACCACTAGCCTTACAAACCTCCACCAAGCCGGCTGGCCCCCGTGGTGAAGTATGGCTAATACCTTCCTCACGGAAGAGACCCGTGCCCAGCAGTGGGACGTTATGGATTGGTAACGATACATCGTATGCTAATATTCATAATGAAGTTCCAGTTCAAATCTTCCGGCTCCATCATCAGATTAGTTCGATAGTACCATATTATTATATTCAGACCTTGAAACCTAATCGTGGTCAAAGTTCATTTCGTGGTCAAAGTTCATTACAAGACCTTTTTAACAAGTCCAAACACGGCTATGATACGATCATCCATCATGAAGTTCCAGTTCATATCTTCCGGCTCCATCATCAGATCAGCTCGACAGTACCATATTATTGTATTGTCATCGAAATATATGACCTTTATAAGATGGTTAAATAAGTTTTCTTAGATTTGATTACATAGTTACATACATACAGGTCGACCTAATAAAAGCGTGTTAAAATCAAAATAAACCAGGTATGTCATTAAGTAATATGGCTGTGAAGTATGTTGGCTTCAACTATTTAGACCAAAAAACCCAATAGTAAATAATGCATGGTATTAACACAATTTTATGGAATATTTGCCTATAACTAAAGTTTTTTTTCAGAGCGTTATCTGAGAGGGATATAACGAGTGATTTCTTGTCAAGAGAGAAAAAAGAATCGTCAAAACGAGAATCTGAGTATAGTGTTTCGTTTGTAGAACCTGAAGACATTAAAGAACATATAAGTAGTCAACAAAATGTATTCACTTCAAAAGATACTGAAACAACATATTCGTTCCAAAAATCAGCAATAGATAAAACAGTTGTTACTAAGAGTGTCATAAAAGAGTCGTCAGAAACATCAGCTAAAGCAGAGGGTTCGATTCCTGATACTATTAGTTCATCGAAATTTGACATTTCAAAAATCAGGGCAGATACCCTTAGCAAATTCGATCCAACAGATGACAGTAAAGAAAAAAGTAAGTTTACACCTAAAGATTTAGACTTGCAAGAAACTGTAGAAATAAGCAAAGAAGTTAAACCGATCATAGATGACATAATACAAAAAGGTAGCAAGACTGCTATTTCCAGAAACATTACAAATGAAAAAGATACAAAAGAATCTGTGGAAACTGAAAAGCGATCATACGATGCTAAAGTTCCTCAAAAAGATGAACGTAGACATTCATGTATAAGTCCAGCGATATCATTAGAAAGAATAGCTGAGTCTGATGTAGAAACAGACGAAGAAGTAACCCCTGTTGCAAAATCTCTCACTATTGAAAATCAATCTCACTCTGAAACAAAACTTGAAATGAAAAAGTCTGATTCGGCTATGAAACAAATGGCTGATAATATTGAGATAATAATAAAACAAGCTTCTGAGGACATTGACAACTCATTTGAAGAACCAATGGTGGAGAAAGATGAACAGTTGCCAGAAATTTCTGCAGAAAATGTGTCAGTTGATTCAATAATTGAAGAAGCTCAAAATATTGTCGAAGAATATAACCAAAGTACCAAAGGAGAAAAAGAAAAACAAATTGAATTGAAAAAAGAAATTGTGTTTGAAGAGACAAAGAAATTTGTTAAGGAAAGGCCAACATTAATGAAGTCCCTTTCAAGAGATAGCGGTGAAATTGTCATAATGCCAAAAAAGAAGCAATCTCGAACCTTTTCGGTTCAAAGTTCACCAGAAGAAGTAGAAGAACATATCTACACAGACTCAGAATCAGGTAAGCTAATTTACATACATACATATACTCACGGCTATAAATCCCTTTACGGGGTAGCCAGAGCTTTGGAATGAGAAATTCCTCAGCCACTTTTGGAAGTTGATTGGGGAAAAGATGGTAATAATAAATGTTTTTGGTGACGGGTCTCCAACCACATCGCCCAAAAGTCACTTAAAAAGCCTCTATAGTCGCCTCTTACGATCACCCACGGGTAGAAATGGGGTAGTGTTATTCTAAGCCGATACTACACGGCTAAGCTAATTTATTACACGGCTATTTCATCATTGTGCATAAATTAACCACGTTGAAAATATTGTGAAGCTAAAAATCAACATCATATATTTTTGGAACAAATGAAGAAGAACTGCTGCTGGAGTTGAGAAGTTGTACTTAGTCATGTGACAGTAATAATAATTAGTTTTATTTATATACTTGTTAATAAATAATTGGCTCAATTGGCAGAGCGACGGGAGCGTATACCCGGAGGTCGCTGGTTCGATCCCCCCTGGTGTCGAAATATTTTTTTTTTCTTCTAGTTTCTGTAGTTCAAGCGTGATTTAGTACCAAACATCTAACAACAAAAAATTATACCCCCATTATACCCCTTTACAAAAGAATTTTGTTCCCCTTAGCTACATAGTTTATTTTCGATTGTAATCGAAAACAAATTGAGGAAACGTACATAAACCCCAATTTTACTTTTCAATGCTGAATATGGTTCCATATTACATTTCAAGTATTTAGGTACAGAAATAAGAAAATTTTCACGCAAACTTTACCCCCGATTTTATAATAATAATAATGTAATTCAGAACACCTAGATGAAAAGAAATTGGCTTGGCTTGGCAGCCCGTCAATATCTTCAAAAAAATCCGGAGTAAAATCCGAGAAAGTGAAAACATAAAAACATCAATAATAATAATATTGAGAAAAAAAATATTGTAATTGGGAATTACAACAGTTTTCAAACATCCTAAGTCTACAATTGCAAAAATCACATACAAACTTAACACCCCTATTTCATTCTCTTAGGGCTGGAATTACTGAAACTCCCTTTTTAGTGCTCATTTCCATAATAAAAGACACCCCTGGATAAAATTTCAAGTTTATAGTTTTGCCTTTTATGTAAATGTATTATTTTTCAGATATGGATAAAGCAAAAGTTTTGGAAATTATAGAACCTGCTTCAGATGCCGACAGCAAAACACCCGCCAGTTTTGACATTAAAAAACTTAAAACTGACTCCTTAGATGATGCTGATGACCTATTTCCCGAAAAAGAGGTAACATTTACGTACACACACTTACTTACTTCCTTACCCAGTGTACACTCACAACCTTAATTTCACATTGATATAGGCAGAGACTGTCGGTCGCCACTTTAAACAATCTGTACGAATCTTGTAAGAAATTTCTTTATATATGCTTTTTTGTGGCCGTACCTTACCAACAACACTATCCACATCTTTCTTCAAAGAAATATATGGAAACATGAAATGGCAACTTTCATTCATATTTATATCATAGATTTATCTATACATACTCCTCGCCTATGCTTATTAAATAATTAAAAGTAACATACACGTTGATGTAGCTCACTTTAATAAAAAATATTTTAAACATACTCAAGATTCTTACTTACTTCACAATCACACCTAATTGCCATTGGAAAAGACGGAAAATATTGATTAGAATAGAAAATCATCAATCTTCAGATTGTCACAAAAGTCTCTCGCTTTTCTCACATTTCCAATCGTTGGTTGGAGAGGTGTTTGATCGAAAAGTGCTGTTAAATTAATGGTAGTTTTGCTTAATTGCATTCCTTTGGGCTCTATCTCACTGTTATTATTGGTATATCATATATTAAACGAAACAATTTAAAATACATATACTTACGGCTATAAATACCTAGAAGGGGTAGCCAAAGCTAAGGAATGAGAAATTCCACAGCCTTTTTTGGAAGTTGCGTGGGAAAAAAGATATTAAAATAAAGGATGTTGGTGATGGGTCTCCAACCGCATCGCCCAAAAATCCCTTGAAAGCCCCAATACCGTTATTCGCCTTATACTTACACCCACCGGAAGAAATGGGGTAGTGCTATTCGAAGCCGACACTAAACAGCAACTTAAAATACCACTTGATTCAAAATCTTTCTATTCGTACGAAAACAGTGTAACCGCTGCGTTATATGATTCTTATTTATATTGTTACTTGTTACAGTATGATGAGCTATCGACAGATACAAAAGTTGAAAATGAAGCATCATTGGCAGAGTTAGATCATGGAAGTAAATTTGATGCTAAAGCAATGAAACAATCAGACTTCAATGAGTTTGAACTCCAAACCAGGGCAGAAGAAATTCAAACAACCACGGTTGTATCCACTAAATCTTCAGAAGAACAAAAATCGTATCAAGATGATGGAACTTCAGCAGACTTTTCAAAAATAAGTGGAGCGGAATTAGCCAGAGATGCTTCAAAAACATCTGTTGAAATTAAAGATGAGCCGTATGAGCAAGGCACACCTGAGCTCTCTAAGAAGTCTTTTGATCTCAGCAAAGATTATTCAAAATCATCAATGGATAGTAAAGATACTTCAAAAGACTTTGCAACAAACGAATTGTCAAAGGATTCAACTATTGATTTAACAAAAGATTTTTCAAAAGCATCAATAGAAAGTGTTCGAGATATGTCCAAATCAATCGAAGAAAAAACATTTTCTGAGGATCAGTCTTTATTAGAAGCATCTAAAACTTTAGCCAGTGATATATCAGAAAATTTTGCAGCATGCAAAGAAGATGACGATAAATCAACATCTAAAATATATACTACAGAAAATATCGATTTCGAATCATCCGTAGAAGGAACATTAGATTCAATTAAAGAAACTAACTATAACAAAGAAGAAATTATAGACGATGATTACGCTCCAGATATGAGTGAATTAAATCGACGTTGCTCTAATCTTTTGGACGATATATCACAAAGTGCTGTCATCAAAATAGACTCAAGCCATGTCACTCATCGTAAGTTTTACCTAATCGTTGGGTACATAGTTGTATGATCGACAAGTGCTGCAAAGTAAACTAGTAGTGAGAAATATATATTTCTGTGCATAACACACTTACAGCTTTTATATATTTTTCAGATCTTGCTGCCAAGTTTTCAAAAACTCCTCCACCATCTCCAATTGATCTAACAATAAAAGATAAAGTGAAATTAGAGGACGGTGTTGGTGATACGTCTACCGGGCTACATATAAGAGGTATTGTTTATTGTTTTTATAATAAAAACGCATTTAGTTATATTTTTTGTCGACCCTAGTAAAATTGGTATCCCATTTATGTCTAGTAAATCAAAAATTGTAGTTAGAAACTTTTTATGTATATCATAAATAATTTGTTTCATAATCATTTAGTAGCTAGCTAATCGCACGTTGATGTAGGTTCCGACACTTCGCACCTGGAGGTTAGCCGGCAGTCTCCTCGAGTTTCATCTGGAGGAGAAAGCATGATTAGTGAAACAGATGCACACCAAAGTGGTTAGTATATCGTAAAGTATTAAATGCTTTTTAAAATTAAAAACTTGGTTTGGCAACCAGTCAAATGAAATTATTACAGTCGAAACAAAAACACTTTCTCCTGAAAAAAACTTCACCAATATAATGATTATTGTTCTATGTTAGGAATGTTTAAAGTGTCAAGCTTCCTTGGCAAAGGCGTAACAAACCAAGTTTTGTATTAACATTACATGTAGCATTAGATAGTGTTGTTTGGTTCATAATGAGCAAATGATCATTTAAAAACATGCGTTAGTCCAGAAACAGTACGGTGTATTAAGAGATATTTAATGTCCATCCACAGCATAAGTTTAATTATTCAATGATATAGCACATCACATTAATTAAATATTAAGGCATTGAATCCTCATTAGAAGGCCCTCATTATCGCATGCATTGTGTAGTTTAGATGAAAGTATTTCAAAAAAGTCGTAAAATTAATGACTTCCAAAAACTACTTTATGTTAAGGTCTTTAAACATTGTTATTTTGCAATTGTCACTTATTATAAAGCCAGTATGACAAGCACTGAATTTTCTTTCTTTCTTGCGGAGCCCTTACGTTGCCATAGGTAAGTGGATCCACAAGCAAATATCTTTTCATATCTTTTATGCTGCTGTGTAATCTGGTCATTTTTTTCTTACAACTTTCAACACATACTCCAATCTGATTGTGATTTCAGATCATTTCGCTTTTCCACCACTTTTATAAATTTTCTCACATCTGTCATTGGTGCTTTCATTGAAGCTTTGTCATCTGGTCATTTATTTCAGAATATATAAACCATATCACTTTCATGCTTAAGTGCTTTATTGGCATTCCATAATCAATATCCATTTGGGCACAACAAACTGTAAATGCGCTTTGTTTTCTAAAACATTTTCATTTAAAAAAAGTACTCTCAATAGAAACTAATACCAAATTTTATCTTTTCAGAAATACTGCCGGTAGACTCCAAGTTACAAAGTTCTGTCACCACGCCAAAATCTCCTATGAAACATTTAGATGATAATACATCTTTCGTTAATGTGGACCAACCTACTATAACAAGAGGTGCAAGAGAGCTTGTGGATCGAACAATTGAAAAGAGCATCGATGTCATAGATCAAATTAAAAAAGAACAAATAGCGTACCAAATGGAGGAGCGAGAGAAGCCGAACAATGTCTTTTACTCTGAATCAAAAGAAGAAACCTCCTCCACCTCATCGACTATTCACAAAACGACCGGTGAATCTGAACTAGTATTTGAAAATATAAACCCTGAAGCAATGATGTCTGATATGATTTCTAAGTTTGGTAATAGAGATGAATCAACTATTGTTTTAACACAAAAACAAACGCAAACTAGAAAAATCTCTGGGCAAGAATATTTTTCTAAAACCAAAGAAGTATCGTCTTCAGAGGAAGAAAATTCTTTAATTACTAAAACTGAAACAAGTCATGAGTTACACGGAAAAGAACACGAAACAAAAGAAAAAATAACTGTTCGGAAAGAAGGAGATCAGACTGAAACATCAACAAAATCACTAGAACGAGCACATGAAGGAGTAGTAAAAAGAACAGATGTAGAAATCAAAACTGCATTTAAAAGTACCGATGATTCGGATGTTGTTAAAGTAGAACGAGAATTTTTGGAGCAAGGTTTATATACTGGGCGTCAAACTAAATCTGAAGAAAAAATGACAGCTATTAAAGATGAAACAACAAAAAAAAAGCATGAAATTAAAATATCAGAGAGAGACCTTTCTCGCGAACAATGGGGTAAAGAATATTTTACTGAAGCAGATGAGCTTGAAAATTTAAGTGAAGATTTGAATTCTGAATCCAAGGTAGCTTTCGTTGACTCAACATTGAAGATCAAAGAATCTGATGAAATAATTTCAAGTTTTGAAGTTACAGAAAAAGGTAAAGTTGTTAGTTCCAAAGTAGAGCATCACAGAGATGAGTCTATTATAGAAAGTCAAGAACATGATGATCTCAGCTCTGAAGCATCACATGGAACTAGTTTTAAAAGTGAAACTGCATACAGACGAGGGTCTTCGGAACTAAGTCCAAAAAGTAAATCAAAATCTTTTAAGAAAGATGAAGTCTATGAAATCGATTTTATAAAAGAAATCAAAGTATCAACATCTCCTGTCAAAAGCACTTATAGCAGAACAGGAAGTCAAGAAAGTCACTCAGAATCAGAAATAGCCCCCGAACTACCTCGTGACGATACACCGAAAAAAGAAAAAAATATAAAATCTCCGGTAAAATTACCTCAACAGCAAATTGAAGAACAGGTCTGGGAAGTTTCAGTTCAAAAAACAGAATCTTTTGGAACTGCAGAAGAACTAAAAATGCAAAAACTAGATACATCAATAGAAACAATTGCTACCAAGAGTTCTGATAATGACACAGTTTTAGAATTTAAAACTGTGGTAGACATAGAAACAGCAGCAAAGGTCTTAAAATCTGATTTGTCTCCAAGTACATATGACCCTTCTGATGATGTTAGTACAGCTTCTAAGGATATAATGTTAAAATCTGGAGAAAGCATTGACACAGAATATATGGTTAAATCTTTAGAGTCCCAAGAAGCGGAAGTTTTACAAAAGTCTATTGACTCTACTGTGAGTGCAGAAACACTACATCCATCGGAATTTTCTACTGAAGCTGATTCAGCTTTCCACACCAGTGCTGACCAAAAACTTAAACTAGTTAAAGAAAGAAGCTTAGAAGATATTTGTAGCAGCGGCTATGACACAGATCTTTCCTCTGCCGAGTTTCATGGAGCGAAACTTGAATCAGAAAGGGTAGACTACGATTCCTTAATATCATCTGGTCAACCGTTAGCAGACTTATCAGTTTTAGAAAAAACTATTGATGAAGTCAAACAATCTCTAGAAGCAGCTCAAGTCGAAATTATCAGTGAGAAAAATGATGGAAGTATAAAATATAAGCAGTCACCTTCAGAATTTCAATTCAAATTACTTGTTAGCCCTGACAGACCAGAGGTAATTAATGAAGAACCTCAACAAATTGAGGATCATGAAAAGAAAACACTCAGTCAGAGAAGTGAAAAATCATATGACAGTCAATGTTCTGATGTTACTCCTCCTAAAGTTGGGTCCCAGGATGAAACTTCACTATCGGAGTATAAGGACAATACAGTTCAGCTCAAGGAATCAAGTCCAGGCCCACTTGATAGTGGTGATTTGTCAATAAAATCGGATAGTGGTCCGCATTCAATTCTTGAAACTGATAGTGAAATAATTCTTTCTGAGAGAGATAGTTCCAAAAGTAGTCCTGAAATTAAATTAAGGTCACATAAGCTTATTAAATCAAATCTTAGTACAACAGATAGACGATCCGCTTCAGAAATTGAAGGATGGTCGAGTTCAGGTGGAAGTCACTATGAAAGTTTCGAACATTCAGAAAGCCGTCCATTATCTTCCGATGTTGATATTATGATGACGGCATTAAGTGGCACTGAGTTTGAAACTGCAATGACAAGTCATGACGTATCATCACAATCATTAAGAACGTCAAAGGAATATTACACGGCTGCTAGTTCTTTTCGAGATAGTATGAGAAGTTTAGATTCAGAAGCTTCAAGTCATATAGCTAGTATTGATATATCTGATGCATCGGAAACATTAGTCCCATCTGCACATGAATTAAAAGAAGAATTAATGGAAAGTAGTACTTATGTAGAACAATTTTTACATGAAGAAGGTAAAGAAGACGTATCCATGTTACGAGAAATAAGCAATGAAGATATATTCAGTGAACAAGACGCACTCGAACCATCTCACATTGACGAAACATTGGGAAAAATGAAACGTTCCCATGAGATGCGTTTCCTACCCAAAGATTTGATTCCAGAACATTTTCCTTCAGATGAAACGGATACAAATGAGCAGAGTGATAAAATTGAAACAGAGAAGTTTTCTTCTGCTACCAGCACACTAAATGATGCTGAACTACCTTCAAATTTAATATCTGTTGAAGATAAAGTTTCAATAACCTTACAACAAAAATCTATTGAAGATCACCTGCAAACGTCTCAACAAGTTACAGATCAATGCACAGTGCCATTCTCAGTGACAAAATCGTCTCCAAGCCAAAGGGTTTTTGTTGATGTTGAAAGTGAAATTATACCAACGGGATCGGTTGAGTATGAAAAGATTTGTAAACCAGAAAGTGTATCGGATACTTTCAAACATATAAAAGATCCAGTAATAGTTAAACATGAAACACATACTTTAGAAATGGGGTCAAAAACAAGTGATGTATCTCACGATACATTTGACGAAATTGAAGAACTATGCGTGAAGAAAACCGTAACTGAAGTTGCAGTAACACCATTTGCAATAACTGAAAAAATACCAAGAACGAGGGAGTTCGTTGATGTTGAGGATCAAATAATAACTAAGGAGTCCCAACAATATGAAGAAGTAATAAAATCAAAAAGTGATTCATCCGTGCCCAAGAGCAAAGCTGAATTAGCAGTCATTAAGACTCCAGAATCGTTAAGTAGCAAACAAAGTTCCACGTCAAGTTTAAAAACACACGAGCAGTCAACTCCACAGTCCGGATTAAGTCAAACTTCTTTATCAACAGATAATGGCCGTGAGTATGTTCTTGATGATATATATGACATATCTGAAACACCTGAACTTAAATCGGAAATGGGTACCGAAGGGTTAAGCAGTAAGTCTGAACTAATGGTAACTACTGAAGAAAAAACTGTATATTATGACAAAGAACAAGAATCACCTACAAGTGATGAATTTGAAATAGTTGATCAACCAAGTGAAATGGATGATTTTGTTGTCATTGAAGAAGTGGCTAAAGAAGCACACGAAACTGATACTGAGGGAAAAAGTTTAAAAATAAAAAGTCAAAAATATGTTAAAAGACATGATATAGAAGTGGAAGAAATGTTGTCGAAGACTAGAAAACAAGAAAGTGGAAGTACATCAGGCACTTCTGGGTCGCTGTCCGATGAGGAATTGATTCAATATGAATTAGAGCAAAAGAAAATGCTAGCTCAAGAGTCAGATGAATTAGAAGCAGGAAAACGTTGGGTACAAATGCAGTTTGAAGGAGACCCACGCTATGACTATGAAAGAGTTCCCCTAGAAGACATAAAAGAAGAAGAAATGACAGATTTTGATGCAAGCCGTATTGGTAGTCTTAGTTCACAGAAAGAATCAATAAGTAGCTATGGTAGTTTCCGAAATTCATACGGAAGTATGTCAGAATCAGAAATGGCATCACGGATTCGGTTTAGAGTGAAAGGAGAGAATGATGACATATCCATAAGTTCCCTCCAAGAATTTGAAAATTTGGAACGTGCGCTTATGGAACAATATCAACAACATTCATCTTCTTCACAGGATTCTTTAAATGGGTCTTTGCCAAAAAGATACTTACTGAGCAAAAGTCAAGGTGACGATATTTCTGTTTCGAGTCTGAAAGAATTCGAGGGACTGGAAACAGCTTGCCTTGAAGCTCTGAAAGTAGAAGTTTTAGCTAAAGAAAAAGAAGCTTTATTGAAAGCAGATCCAAGAGAATTCACTAGTTATTTCTTAGAACAGGAAAAAAGAGCATACGGGGATAAGAATGGAAGTCCACCGCCAACTTCCGTTGTTAATAATCAAAAAGGTGGGAGTCCTTCGCAGAAGATAAGCCCACTGCAAAAATCAGGAAGCTATGGCAGTCCCTCACAGAAGTTTTTAAATGATTCAGCTGCAATACGGAGACTTATTGATCAACAACTAGCTATAGACGCTAAAAGAGATCAATCAGCCAGTGTAGTCCCAAAAGTAATCACTGTAAAAAAATACGATGAAAAGGGAGTATATTTTGAGCTGGAAACTGAAATTGAATGTACGCCCACATCCCAAGAAGTATCGGAAAATATTCCAAAATCATCTACTTTCCAATGTGCTGATAAGCCTAAAAAAGGTTCCGCTGAGTCCTTACCAGGGGATTGCGAGGAAATGATGGAAATCCTCGATAGAGAAGAACAGTACAAGCATAAAGATTTTACGAAAGTGTCCTCAGAGGATGACATTGAAGTAATGAAATCTACTACAGTTATTCAACAAAAATTCGTTGATGGCAAGAAGATTTCAGAATCCGTGACGAGTACTAGTGGCTCAGCTATGGATATACCTGGAGTTAGACCAAGAGATTTTGATGAGGGAAGCTATTCTTACTCATCAGAAATGTCAACATCGGTGGCCTCTCAACAGTCTGACTTAGACAGTATTATGACTGTTGTTGAAAAGCGTGATTCAATGGGAGAAACGCTGCTTACAAAACAAACAATAACATCAACCTTAGAAAGACCGGATGACCTAGATTTGACAAGATCAGAAAGTGCTATTCGTGAAATTTCTCCTTCATCGGGAAAATCTTTGGCTCATAGTTTATCCGTTTCTGGTAAACACTTTACAGATCCAGCTAGCGGCTCATGGAGTGGTCAAGATGAAGAACTCAGCTCATCTGGAAGTTTTAGCAGGTAAAGATCGCAAATTCAGTAGTAATTTGAAATCTGATATGCACCCAACAACTCATAATTAATTAAAAGATTTCAATTCTTTCCCGCGATAAAAATGAAGTAGGAAAATTATAAAAGCACTAGATCATGGTCGTCCGCCGCCCTAGACAATACCTGCCTGAATATAATTATTGATAAAAATGCTAGTATAACAATGTAGGCAAAGACTGTTTTTAGGTATGTAGGGTATGTAGAGGAACATAACAAAAAAAATAAACCTAATGATATTCTGAATACTTAAGTAAATAAATAGTTGAGCATAATTGATTGGCTACTAACTTAATTTAACTAAAGTAATATTTGTCTTTTGTAAAGACATATGTGTGGTTAATTTATCATGGTTGTTAACGGTGAGGGAAAACATCGTGAGGAAACCCACATGGCTGAGTTTTACTTAGTCATGTGACAGTGTATTCGTACAATACGGCGATAGACCTGCCCCCTATCACGTGAGTACACTGTCCATGCAAAACGTGGGTACTCTGAACACCAGGTGACAAAGTCACGTGATGTTCAGAAGTATTAGTACCTCTGCCAACCCCTTCGGGGATATTCGGCGTGAACGTTTATGTTATGTTTATACATGCATACATATACTCACGGCTGTGAATCCCTAGAAAGGGTGGCCAGAGCTAAGGAATTAGACATTCCTCAGCCACTTTTGGAAATTTGAGTGGGGAAAAGATGGTAAATTGAAGGTTGTTGGTGATGGGTCTCCAACCGCATCGCCCAAAAATCCCTTAAAAGCCCAATACCATTAGTCGCCTCTTACGTACACCCATTGGTAGAAACGGGGTATTGCTATTCTAAGCCGACATTACGCAGTTATGTTTATGGTATGTAAATATTTTCCGTTTCTCATTTATATTAATCTTATTTGATTTAAGTACTTCGTTATGCCTCCTATCACATGAATGCACCATCCACCCCTTTCGGGATTAACGGCGTGAAAATTAAGTTTGAGATTGAAAATCGATACGAGGCTTGCGTTATGAATTTTTACAATCTATATCTCAGTTATATATAACTTGTTTGTGTTACTCAATAATAAATAAATATAAATTTCAACGAAAGCTCAGTGGGAACGACCCGGCGCTTCTCATGCCGAAGTCTTAAGTTCAAAACTAAATACCGAGTCTGGCCAATACTAAATTATCTTTTCACTAGTCATATGTGTAATTAATGTATCAAGTTTGTTCAGTGTTCGTGATGGCTGTGAGTGTCACATGGCTGAATTTCACTTAGTCATGTGACAGTGTATTCGTAAAAATAGGTGATAGCCTATTATGTAGATGCACTGTTTAAGCAAAAAACTCTTGTAAAAGTGCCCCCTCTATTGTGTATAAAACCAAATTAGGTTTTTTTTAAAATAAGAAAATATTACAGAATGATTGAGAATGAGATTGATGGTAACAATGGGGAACATGTGAAATTATTTGCATATCTGAGAATTCTGTTTAATACGGATAGACAGTGTAATTTGACATTGAATTTTGACGCAATTAGACTACCTATTAACAACTAAACTTAAAATATAAGATTGCACAAATGAGTGTCTTTAACTGAACATTTTAATAAAATTACTACATTTATATTTCTAATGATAATCGCATTGTATTGTAAATATTACAAACTACCATCCAATGTTTTATTTTATTATTTTATTTTATTTTACATTGTTCGGAAAACTCACAGCAACTTAAACATATATAAGTACAAATCATAACATTTCTATAAGCCAATTAAGAGTTTTCACAAATATTTACCAAAATAAATAAATTAAAACATTGAGTTTGTAACACACTTCGTAATTGAAACTAAATGTATATAAATAAGTATGTATATGTACACCAAGAGTTACACTAGCTTTCAAAATACCGCTCCGCCAAAACCGATCTTAATGTGTGGACCTTTGAGTTGAATATATCTATATCAATTTCTTGACAAATATCGTTTATGTTTTGAAGATTTTCTCTTCGCCTATGTGTAAAAAAATGTATTTGTATGGTATTGTATGTATCTAGGGGTGCCCGTGAAAACCTGATGTTGGGAAGCACGGACAGCTTAGAGGCGACGTCGTCGAACGCGACCCGGGCTACTTACAACTACGAGGTCGACACGCCGATGACCGGGAGTCTTACGTCTGGAGGTGAATGAATTATTTGCTTAGTGAGGGAATGAATGGAAGTTTCACAGTATTCGTTCGAAAGTGAAGAATTGAAATTTCTCTTTAATACATACATATAATACATACTCACAGCTATGAATCCCCAGAAGGGAACAGCCAGAGCTAAGGAATTAGAAATTCCTCAGCCACTTTTGGAAGTTAAGTGGGGAAAAGATTCAAAATAAAGGTTGTTGGTGATGGGTCTCCAACCGCATCGCGCGAAAATCCATTAAAAGCCCCAATACCCTTAGTCGCCTGTTACGTACATCCACGGATAGAAATGGGGTAGTGCTTTTAATAGTTATTGTATTATTTAACAGTAAGGAGAACGTACTTAGGAAATTAACGTTTCTAAGTTTGTTGTGTTACGTGACAAAAAACCCAATATTTTTGTTGAAAGATCACATCTCCTTATGAGGTGTTGGAATCTTAAGGTGGTTCTTTAAAAACTCATTTTGCTCGTACATCTCTGGTGGAGCAGCCTAACACCATTGTTTCTATTTTTAATTTATTCATAGTCATTTATCAAAGTTATTAACGCTGAGAGAAAACAGCTTGGCTTAGTTGTACTTAGTCATGTGACTGTGTTCGTTCAGAGCGGCGATAGGCTTGCACCCTATCACGTAAATGCATTGTGCAAGTAAAACGTGGGTACGTTGAACACCACATGACAAAAATATATAAGTATATTCAGACAAATACGGTAAACTCAATGATTTAGGTTTAGTAATTTTACTAATAGCGTAACCCGCGAAATTTTTGTTTCCTTTATTTATGCCGTGTAGTGTCGGCTTAGAATATCACTACCCCGTTTCTACCGATGGGTGTACGTAAGAGGCGACTAACGGTATTGGGGCTTTTAAGGGATTTTTGGGCGATGCGGTTGGAAACCCATCACCAACAACCTTTATTTTTACCATCTTTTCCCCACTCACATTTCCAAAAGTGGCTGAGGAATTTCTAATTCCTTAGCTCTGGCTACCCCTTCTAGGGATTTACAGCCGTGAGTATATGTATGTATATATGTTTATTTATTAGTAATAATCCCCAAATGAGGTTTTCATGTCAAAAACATTCAAATTAGTAATTTTATTTGAAATTTTAATGTATGTTTAATTCCAACAGGATCAAACACAATGGTTTCATCATTAGACACGATGGAACCAGTAACTACAGTTCAGTTTGAAAGTCTGGAACATCAGTCGACCAGTGAACATTTCTCTACTGAATATGAGGTTCATGAACCGGATTCTGATACTGAAAGATTGGTAAGTTTCTATACTTAAAGTATCGTTACACTTTCATCACCTTTTTCCACCTTAAGAAGTACTTTTTTTCAACTGGCATATTTTTCATATAATTACTTGGTGGATGTGGTATAAACATATATACTATGCTCACGTCACGGCCATAAATCCTAAAAAGCCAGAGCTAGCCAGAGCTTCAGAGACAGAAACTCCTCAGCCACATTTGGAATTGATGGTAATAAGATGGTAGAAATAAAGTATCGTTAGTGATGGGTCCCGAACAGAAAAGCTCCAAACCGTTAGTCGCCTCTTACGCCACCCGTAGGTAAAAAGGTGTCGTGACATTCTAAGCCACGCCAATAAAACTATCTCGAAATCTTAATTATTATCATTTAATATGGTCGCTTGTCAAACTATACTCTTGAAAAAGAGATGCTTTATTTTTGAATATAGAATTCTGTGCTACATGAGAGTTGAGGAAGGCAAGCTTACTAAATAAAGTATTGATGGTGATAGGCTCGCCTACCCCGAACCAAATCATTTGTAAAATCTATGTACAGATCCACAATCTTTTCTTGGCCGGTAAGGGCTGTCGCTGTCATCGATATTAGTATTGCCAGTAAATAAAAAATAACCATTATAAGGGAAATAACTTTACATCATACAGGCTAATTTATTTATGTATTGAAATGTCTTAATAAAACAATTTATATAATATTCATTTAATTAATAACTAGTTGCTGTGTAGTGTCGGCTTAAAATAGCACTACCCCATTTCTGCCGGTGGGTGTACGTAAGAGGCGACTAACGGTATTGGGGCTTTTAAGAGATTTTTGGGCGAAGCGGTTGGAGACCCATTACCAATAACCTTTATTTTACCATCTTTACCCCACTCAACTTTCCGAAAGTGGCTGAGGAGTTTCTAGTTCCTTAGCTCGGGCTACCCCTTCTAGGGATTTACAGCCTTGAGTATATGTATGTATGTATGTTATAACTATTATTGTAAGTAAACAAGTTCGTTTTAATGTATCGTTCGTTTTTATATTTATTTATTTTTGCCCTTGTCTGGTATGTCTACCCGAATGACTGTGTATCCTAAATTTGATGATCTTACCCCCCAAATGTTGTCTGGAAGCTTTTAGCGATAACACTGCCAATTGTACTTTTCTGCAAGCTGTTTCATTATTTTATACTCAAGGATTTGTTATCTGTGACACTCAGAGTTAATAAGTGGGTAACTACTTAAAATCATTTTTTTAATCCTGTAAATTAGAGGCTTACCTTGTTGTGTACTGTCTTTTACATTTCATATTTACACATAGATCCCCTAAAAAGGTGGCACAGAAAAAATAATTCTAAACATCAGATATCGTTTGGGTTATTCATTTTGCTGGGTCAGTGAATTTATGGGCACTTTTTTATTGCTGTTAACAGCCTTGTAACATATAACATAACATAACATAAACGTTCTCGCCGAATACCCCCGAAGGGGTTTGGCAGAGGTACTAATACTTCTGAACATCACGTGACTTTGTCACCTGGTGTTCGGAATACCCACGTTTTGCATGGACAGTGTACTCACGTGATCGGGGGCAGGCCTATCGCCGTTTTGTACTAATACACTGTCACACCACTAAGTGCAACTCAGCCATGTGGGTTTCCTCCCAATGTTTTCCCTCACCGTTAAAAACCGTGATAAATCAACCACACATATGTCTTTAGAAAAGACAAATTGGTGTAGGCCCGATCCGGGTTTTGAACACAAGTCGCTTGCACGGTCCATTAGGTACAACACCGGTTATCACGTCGTATTTGCCTTGTATTTTTATATATAAGTTCAGAAAGTTATGACTTAAGAAATGACACATTGGTACATCCCCGCATTAGGATTAGAACCCACGCATCAGTGTATACGAAGTGAAATCTTATTCGGGATTATTTCCCCACTTCCCGTAACCCGCACCGCTCACCGCTATAGTCATGCGCGCACAACTTTTCGGACAGTGTTAGCCTACTTAGATAAAATTTAACAAAAGAAATAATAATTTTCATAAATTTTTATATTGAATATTGGAAATAAAAGCGTTTATTAATAAGCAAAGATACATCATAAAAATAATTGTCTTTAAAAAAAAGTTTCCACTACAAAAAATATTAATGAAAGTGATATTTTTTTATATACGTAGGTCACCCTATAATTTTTATTTAGTTGAGAACTAACTGACAATGACAGGCCGAAATTTCAAAATGGCGACAGTAGTACCAGAGTCGCCGCCGGCCAAGTTATGATTGTGGATCTGTAAAGAACGTGGCAGGTTCATGAAGTTTTTGTTTGTTTCTGAGATCGAAATGGGTAACTAAGCATCAATAGACAAAATGATATACCACATTAAAAAAAATCAGCACCTTGGGTATATACCCAAAAATGTTGCTAAGATTTTCGCCTATAAATCCTTAAATGGGGTAGCCAGAGCTTCAGAATTAGAAATTCACTAACCAGTTTTAGAAATTGAGTGGGGGAGAAATGGTAAAATACAGCAAAGGCATTTGTCAAGATATTTAAATGGTGTTTTTTTTCAGGAACTTGACAGCCAAGTGCCTCAAGCTAAAGAGCGAACGATAATGTTTGACAGCACTGACACGTTGAGTGCTGTCAGTGGTGACGGCTCTGTCCGGGAGGGGTTGGTGGAAACACCAGCAGCTACTTTCTACATCGGAGATACACCTATTCTTAAAGGTAATTATGTTCTGGGTTGTGGTAGAAGGGAATCTAAAAACGGAGATAGGATGTAAAGAGTCCAACAAATTTCCATTTTTTTTATTTTGGTTAGAAATCAGAAAGGTGTATGTTTATTTAATTTCCTATATTACTTGAATATTAACAATCACATCAATTATATAGACACATACATATACTCATGCCATTTTTTCCCATTGGAGTAGGCACATATCGATCGCCGCTTTGTAAGTTTCTGACAAACCTCTCTAGCTTCGATTACATCAAAAATACAAAATGATAATGTTTAGCTATGCTGTGCGATCTTTGCCAAGTTTTCAGTCAGCGCCAGACCTATAAAGACACACGGACAAAACATACAAAGAAATAATTCTATGGTTATCTTATTATTTAGGAGACCAAAGTGGAGACGAAGAATACGAGGTCCAACAACCATTAGCGGGAAGCTGTCCTGCATCACTACCACCGACCACTCAGCCATCGCCTCCCATTCCTGCACAAAGAAGGTACTCTATAATGAATAAACTTCGCTTTTCTACTCTTAATTCCCTCTTTACAAAAATGAGAAGTATTTAGACTTGAATTCAATTTAGGTCCATATCTCTAATACAGAAAACAGAGGCGAAAAAATGGTAAAAATTCAAATAAAAAATTGCGTTGATAAAATTCAAACGACCTCAAAACAGTCTATGGAATAGTTGACTTTTCCACTCTGTGAATTTTATACTCTAACCTAGATATAGCATATATGTGTATGTATAAAAAAGCTTATATAATTTACAAACCGTTCATTTTCTCTGCAAATTTTCTTCCTTGTATGGATATCACAATAAAATATTTCGTAGTATTGAATTTAATTATAGAGAACTTAATACTAAATACAGGGGAAACCAAACGCAGATTAGTACAAAATTGTTGCATAAAATCCGCCACAAACAAATTTTCTAAATAAGTTATCACTGCACCCTGATTGGTTGATTCAATGTTCTGAAGTTGGTCATACATTTGCGTCGCTAAGTCAGCGCCATACACTGAACCCCTTACGGAAAATAGCATTCTTTGTTTCTTCTTTATTTAGTTAAGTTCTCTTTGATTTAACAAACATTAAGTAAAGCATTATGCTGTGTAGTGTCGGCTTAGAATAGCACTACCTCATTTCTTCCGGTGGGTGTGAAGAAGCGACTAATGGTATTGGGGCTATTAACCTTTCAGCGGTCGCACCATTGCGCCACACTTAAGCAGTCGCGCGCGGACTATGATTCCGCAATTTTACGTGTCTAGTTTGAGAAAAAGGACAAAAATTTCATGAATTTGAGTAGCATACGATGAAAAGACGTCTTTTACCTGCATATCTAGTAATAAAAAAAGCAAAAGTTCTTCTTTTTTTTTATTTGAATACAATAATTAAAATGCCTTCATAGACTAAAATTTATAGCATAACACATTATTTAAACTTTTTTAAATCAACAAAATATAAAACAAAACGATATTTTCTTTTTCAATGTTAATTATTATAACTACACTTTAATTATAACAGAGTTCAATCAACATTATCGTCAATTATACAATGTAATAGGAACTTTAAAATCACATTAATTTTTTTAATACTTTTTTTTATGTTACATTCTAGATATTTGTATATAATCCAATAAAACAAAATCTATCAACTATTTAGGCGTAGTACAATAATCTAATCATCGTCAGTATCCATAATATAATCTTTTGGAAATGCACATTCTTGACATTGGCACATTGGATTCAACTAAATTCCTTTGAATTTTTCGTAACACAAAAAGTCGCGCGCGGAATCTGGGACCGCAAACACAAATAAATTCGCACATGCACCCTTGCAGCAAATGCCACAGGGCTACTAAGGTAGTACCTCACCCTCCCGAAGATATCATGAAAGCGCGATCGTCTATTGTTTATAGTTTAAGTAAAAATACTAAAATTATTTCGCTGCGGACTCACAGACCGCGCGCGACCGCTGGAAGGTTAAGGGATTTTTGGGCGATGCGGTTGGAGACCCATCACCAACAACCGTTATTTCACCATCTTTTCCCCACTCAACTTTCCAAAAGTGGCTGGGGAATTTCTAATTACTTAGCTCTGGCTACCCCTTTTAGGGATTTATAGCCGTGAGTATATGTATGTAAGTAAAGAAATAAAAAAAATATCACAAAAATAAACTCAACTTTTAGATTTTTCGTTAGCTTGTAGTACGTCAATATTTTATGCGTACTTTTCATTCTTATTTCATTTGCCATAGTTTTTACGTTTTCTTATTTACAACGATTTAATTTGTAAGATTGAATCAGTTTTTAACCACCCAAAATTTTATACGTTAATCTCACATCATACTTTTTTAGTCTAATCTAATCTGAAAATTTAAATCTAATCTTATAACTGAAATCTAAGCTTACAGTTTAAATCTCCTATCTCCCACGTAATTGGCTAATAAAACGGTGTTTATTGCAGCTGCTATTGCTTGAGTCACACCGACGATATCACTAAATAGGTACCAACACCTTGCTAAATTTTATTAGCTTTTTATCATCTTTTGATTTGCACATCCCGTTTAATTCATCATCGCTTCATCCAATATATTTTGCAGTTGTTTTTCTTCTGTGTTTTTGTGATTTTGTTTTTAAGCTATATAAGTAAAGTTTAAACTCATAATAATACCATATTCTGAGTTTAATGAATTTATTTAATTAACTAGATTTATAAATAGAAAAAAGAACTTGTCGTAGCCAACTGAGTTTGTAAGCCTTTCCATTAACTGCCTAGTCTTTTGACATAACGGTGTCATTAAACTACGTTTCTGAGTGGTGTTCACTAGTGTAATTCATCAATCAATTAAATCATTCGCTTAGTGATACACCACTGCATGTAATATGGTGATCATGTATGTACCAAAAAACCAGATATACTAATTACCGGTTTCGTCACCTTGGGGCTATTTCACCGCGACATATGTGCACTGTTTAATAATTGACCGAAGCCTATTTTATTCAGGTTATATTACAGTTACTCTCTTTGTTTAATATTTACAAGCTTTTCATATCTAAATGTATTTATTTCCACAGATCCCTGACGACCTTAAGCAAGTCACCGGATTCAAGTTTTGATAGCTATACGAAGAAATAATTTAATAATTGAGTTAAAAAATGTTCTTTTTTATTATATTCTGCCATATTACTGCTTTAGCACAGTTGCATTAATTGTTAAGTATTATAAAAAAATGTGATAATATCAAGAAATAGTGGATCGGGATTCTAGCGCAATCATCCAAAGCAGAGGGTATACAAGTAAGTAGTTGTAATCTGCAAAAAAGCGTCCTTTTCTGGGAATTTTCAACTTTGCCATTTTTTAACAGTAGATTTTAAACAGACCATTTTCTATAAGCCACAACAACTATGAATGACTTTCACTTTATATACTTCAAAAAGATTTGATACTATAAAAGAAGGACTCATGATGTTCATACACAATTTGAACAGATCAAGTTGAGTATAAACATCTGAGGCAAGTTTGTTGATATTTTGGTAGTGTTTTGTACTGACATATTGCTGCATTTTATACACTTAGACATTCGAAAGAACTTGTAGATTACTGGCGTTAAAATAAAACTAAATACATAATACCTATTTCGTCTAATGTAAACTAAAACTAGATAGTGCTTGTTTTTATTTGAAATGTAATTACGAAAATCGGCTTGTGTAAGATTGTTCGCAACGAAAATGCAGAGATTTAAATTGTAAGATTCGTAATATTATCCCCCGCATTGACTTTTTGTTGTAATATTCGATAGAACTTAGCATGAACAAATAACCAATATATGCATAAGGTTTCTCGTACTTAAAAAAGGTCTATCAATTTTAATCTCTGCTTGCAATGTAGGCATAGTCGATATGTGTAAAAGTAATTGTTTTTTGTTAGGAGTAAATAGTTACAATGAACTTAATGATTTCTTTTCATATTGATCACGTTAGTCATCGATCGTGAAAGACGAAGCTTAAAGAGGCTAAAAGTAGGCTTTTAACATTAGCTTAATATGCTAAATGTTAAATAAAACACCTATTAACTTAGATAGGGAATTACTAATTAAACCTTTAACTGCTTTATCGTTTAATATAATCGCTTAAATTGTTTGGTAAACAATTATGAATGAAATGTGTGAAAAAAGGTAAAATTTATATTGTTGAGTGTGTTATAGAGGGTACAAGATATTATCTATTTGTGAAGATAATCTAGCTAAGATCTGCTGTATTAAGTATATTAATATTTTGAGTTTTACAAGCTTTGCGCTTAGAAATTAAAAATAGTTCTGGTGTCAACAGCTTCAGTATTCATTTGAAGTGTTGCAAGTTATGCTAAAAAAGTTGCTTTAAAGATGTTGATTGGTCATAGTAAAAATAAATATAGATATTAATGTCTATTGATAGCAAAATTTGTAGTCGTGGTGCTTTTTGAAGAAAGCTGGAATGTTTTCGAACCAATCGAATTTTGCTCTAAATTATGTTTATCGTATGGTTTCAATTTGACATGTTCGAGTATGCCAATGAATCTCACGTCATAAAGTATAAATTTCAGTGAAGTGTGAGATTTTGCGTCTTTGTCGCAATGAAGTTCAGATGAAATTATTTGGAAAAATAATGGATGAAAAATCCTAAGTTTTATAGCATCAACAATATTTCTTATTTCACTTTCTAGTAATTTCTCTGCCTAACAAAGGGCATAATATCGTATGTCATAATTTGACAGAATTTCTTTGTGCTATTATAATTTAGACTAAGTAAAAACTCTAGATCAAGTGTGGTACCCGTTTGGCACACTTTTAACGTTTACATTGTCCAATTCTTACTTTATAAAACACACACCAATATAACCAATGTGCAACTTCGATTGACAGATCGATCCAGCCCAGCTAGCACAGACGACCTTTTAACTAGATAACGCGTGGTATAAAACCGCCATCTCTTTCGCACTTACATCGTATATTATCATCTCATTCTAGCAGACAGTCTCGATAAATGGCGCCAAAATGGCGTCAGTCTCGATTTCTCATTTCTAAACTGGAGTTTTTAATTAGTTTAAGTATTATAATACAAATTATTCTCTAATCTAGATATAACTAAATAAGGCTATGTCATCGTGTGCTTCTGTTGTTTAAGATGTAACGTAATTAGGAATGTTGCCATGCTAAATAAATATTAAGTTTTACGGATAGTTTGCTTTGTTCAAATTGTTTAAAGTTACCTATTTATGATATTGCTAAATAGTTTATTAAGTGTAATTTATTGAATAAAGCTGTCTTATTTAGTGGTCGTACGTTATTTTGAGTCTCAAATCCGTAATGTTCAAGTTCGGTTAAATGTTTAAAATAAAAACGTACATACATACATACATATACTCACGGCTATAAATCCCTAGAAGGGGTAGCCAGAGCTAAGGAATTAGAAATTCCTCAGCCACATTTGGAAAATTGAGTGGGGAAAGGATGGTAAAGTAAAGGTTGTTGGTGATGGGTCTCCAGCCGCATCGCCCAAAAATCCCTTTAAAGCCCCAATACCGTTGGGCGCCTCTTACGTACACCCATCGGTAGAAACGGGGTAGTGCTATTCTAAGGCGACACTACACGGCAAAATAAAAACGTATAAAACGTCTATGTCAAGGCTGTAAATCACAAAGAAGAGTACCCAGAGCTACAGATTTATAAATCTTTCAGCTTTTGGAAGTTCAGTAGGGTAAATCAACTAAATTCGATTCTACATCATTTTTTCAGAATATCTTTTTTTATTTTCGACGTAATTTTTTAAAACTTTTTTTTAGAACATCTTAATAAACGATTGAATAGGCGCCTTTCTTAAAATAAAACTTAGACGTAAAATTTTACCTAAAATATTTTTTTTAATGGCCTAAAAGTCATTCCCAGGTCAAAAAAAATTGTTGAGCAATAAGCTTTAAAATTTTATACGGATAAATCAGTAGAGCATGAGCGTTTTTGAACTATATTGAATTATTTGTGAAGTATGCATAGCATTTAGACATACTCGCCAATGCTAGGAATATACGTTCATAGAACAAAAAAAAATTATTAAAAATTTGTCATCGTTTTTTCCATTCCCCTGTACGTAGTGAGTGCACGCGCTTGATTGTAACAGTGTTTAAATTTTGGAAATACAGGATAATATATAGTGAATACAGATTTGTCACAGTTTTCGTCATTCCCAGATAAATAATTTGCAAAGTAAGTGATGACTTTAATCGTATATTGTTTTAATATTATGATATGTGGTAGGAACGCTGTGTTGGATTTTTTTTCCTTCTACCCACAATTATAAAACGATAACATAAAAGCATTTTTTATCTAAATAGTCATTCCCAGTAGCGTCATTACCAGTAAATTATAACACCTGGAAATGATTTTTCACTGCTGGGAATGACTTATTTCATAGAAACTACTACTATGCAACCGTTAATTAAAAACGATAAAGTGCCTATCTAGTATGGTATATGATAATGAATCGATGATAGCCGAGGCGGTAAAGGCGCCTGATCACCACCCGGAGGGTTGCGGGTTCGATCCCCCTTTAGCATGTTGCCACGGCACTCGCCTCGGTAAATAGCAACTCTGCCATTCAACACAACAAGCGGACCCTGGGTTCTCCTGTTCTAAGCGGGATGAGCAACCGGAACCAACACCAGGTTGATATACCTATAAAGTGCCTATCTAGTAGTAAAAGTACAAATTTGACTATAAATTACAGGTAACTATGAATAAACGAAAAAAAGCAGAAAGTAGTTTAGCGGACTATAAACGTAGGAAATATGCAGAAGTCAAATCCGATCCAGAAGCTTATGAAGTAGCAAAAGAGAACGAAAGAAGTCGATAAAAAAGAAAAAAAAGATGGAAAGGTAAAATCAATCAACCATTTATCAGCAAGAGAACAAAGGGCAAAGAGAAAGAAGTGGAAAGAAGCAGCAGAAAAATATAGAGAAAAGAAAAAGGACCTGCAAAAGGAAATTGAAGTACCTGTAGCTGTATTTTTAATCGAGAATGGAAACCAGGAAATTGAAGCGACAAGCGCAGAGCAACAAAAGAGTTCTAATCCAATAAGCAATTATACGAAATATGATGATATGAAATTTAGAAATTTAAGATACACAGAATTGAATAAACGCAAAAAGCTAATGAAGGTGATAGAAAAATTTACTTTTTCGTCGTTTTTGAAGATAGTAATTCAGGCAATCATTTTATCAAAAAAAACTTTACGAAAATCACTAGATATATTAAGCGTCTATAGGTAAGTACAAAAATTAAAGGGGTAACTTCGGGATTTTTTTTATTAAGTAAATCATGTAACTTTTTACGAATTTCACTAGAATAGATCCTTAACTAAAACATAAATTTTTTTCAGAAACCTAAGAAAGATATTAAAAAAACTAAATTTTGGAAAAACCTGGCCTTAGCCGAAAACTTTTTATTTTGTTGATTTAGTCCTAATCAGTTTTCTTAATTTCTTGTCGTATTTACCTTGTCAAAAACCTTAAGATCTAATTACATAATTTATACTTTATTGATACTTATAAGACATTTCTAAATATTTGTTAAACTTTCTTTACCTACTATAATTTTGTAATAACCATTATATAACAAAATTGGTCAAAATTTAAACCTAGGTTACATACTCTAGATAAAAAGGAAAGGAACCTCTGTTTAAGATAAATATTTTATAAATAGCCAAAAAAGTATTGTGATTTCATTAAAAAATATAATTTTGTAGTCTTCATCTATTTGTTTCATTTATGTTAAGCAAATTATATCATCTTAAGGTAGATTTTTCAATAGTCAGATAACAAATAATATCTGAAAATAAATTGACAGCTCTTTACTGTGAAAGCATCAATTTATTTTCCAGATATTTGTTATCCGACTATTGTACAACCGGCACTAAATGAAGGAATTAGTCATTACCAGTAACAATACATCATTACCAGTAGCAAGATTATCATTTCCATCCTATAGTCGTCATTACCGTCTTCAAGTAAAATTTTAAAATGATTTTATTTTAAAAATATTAGGTTTCTGTAGGTGCCTTTTCGATAAATCACTTGTCTTTTTTGTGTTTTTTTATAACAAATCGACGAGGTATTAAAATGATGAAATTTAAAAAAAAGTTAAAAATTATTGTTCTAGAATCAATTTAAGTTGATTTACCCGCCTAGTTAAGTTTTAAAAATGTGTTGTGTTTTGTTATCCAGTCACATAGCCCAAAACTCGCGGAAAGAATGGGTTAGTGTTAATCTAGGCGACATAGCTAGATAATACGGTATGCAAAGTTCTTTTTTGGTATTTATTAAATATTTTTATTCGATAGCAAACATGAAAATAAAAGACAAATTTGAATATTTTTCATCTAAAATGAGTAATTGCAAAGTTATGATTTTTTAAAGATTGTTCAACTTTTGTACTTAATGACGTCATCGATCAAAAATATCACGTATCGACATGCAAAAAAGCGAAATGTTTAATAAAAATGTTGCTGATTGCAAAACATTTCACGAATTTGTGATCTTAAATGAAATTATTACGATATTATACTAAACAAACTTTTCATTTTCGATATTTTATTTATAAACTGCAAAAACGATTGTCTTTGAAATAACGCTGAAGGTCAAATACTGTTACAGTATTTTTTTAAAATAACGGTCATCTTAGATTTGTTTGATTTCATTTCAAGAAAATATGTTTTAAAAACATAATATCTCGAAATGGTTTCGTAATCAGCACCACTTTTGTAAAACTTTGCATACCGAATTGGCTACATAGCTGATGGAAACAATCAAATTGTATGACACCAATATATTAACCTGTCTGTTGGCTTTGCGGTAGTCAGATAATAACATACATACATATCGCACTCTCAGAACGATAGCAACCATACATACCATAAAAAGTATGGTCTAATACAAAGGCACTTATTGTTATAGGGACGGAATATTCGCTATCCATTTTTTTTAACAATAAGTGCCTTTGTTTTACTATTCATCGGATAGAACATACTTTTTTATGTCTCTCTACGATTTTAACTCAATATCACTTTTTTTGACTTGAGCCTCTTTCGTTCTGAAAGTGCGATATACTCACGGCTATAAATCCCTAGAAGGGGTAGCCAGAGCTAAGGAATTAGAAATTCCTCCGCCACTTTTGGAAACTTGAGTGGGGAAATGATGGTAAAATAAAGGTTGTTGGTGATGGGTCTCCAACCACATTGCCCAAAAATCCTTTAGTAACCCCAATACCGTTGTTCGCCTCTTACGTACACCCACCGGAAGAAATGGATAGTGTTATTCTAAGCCGACACTAAACAGCATTTTTTTTCAGATAGTAAATAACTGTATTAAATGGATAATTTAGGTTAAGTGATGGAGTAAGAAATATCGTGCGTGATTCGTGAAGGGTGCGGTGAGTAAAACTAAGACAATATAGTAAAACCAGGAAACCCACGGGTTTTGTAAGAGATGACTAAGGATATGGGGTGTTTTTTAAGTGGTTTTTGGGCGATGATGTTGAAGTAGAGACCCATCACATATATATTGACTATTAAAGTCCTACATTTGGTTTTTATTTTCTTTACTTATTACTTATATATTGATTACAATTTTATTAGAACACAGAGAATACATTTTAACATAGCATCACTTAAAATGAGGGTGAACAGATTAACTCTCCACTATGATGGTGTGTACATTAGCTTTTTAAAAAATAATTTATTAATGACTTACTTTAATATTCAAAGCAATATATTATTTGGTCTAATTAATGACCGCGCTATAACATTATGTGCTTTATTTGTAGGAATAGATGTGGTTACGAATGAGTTTATATACATTATACATTAATGGTTAAAAAAATATTAAAATTAGGTCTTTTTAACGCTGATTCTTTGGGAACCGGCCATGATGAACTGATAGCGGCCATAGCGCTCTATGTCGATATTCTGGCAATAAACGAGACTTGGTTGCGGGCCGGCGAGGAGCAGCGCGCGCCCGTCGTGCCCGGCTACCAGCTGCGGTACGTCCCGCGCCCGGCCAGCGTGCGCGGCCGCGGGGGAGGCGTAGGCTTTTATATTAAATCTACGGTTAGCGTAAGAGTTTGCCGGCATCCACATATCAGAGAGGTTGAGCAAATGTGGATATCGATTACGTTCAAATCTATAAAAACACTCATAGGCACTGCATACAGACCCCCATGGCAGAAATTAGATATTTTCCTTGATGGACTATCCGAAACTCTAGTAAGTATGGGAACACATGATAAAACTATTCTTTTAGGTGATTTAAATGTTAATATGATGGGAAATGACTCCGAAAAACAGTTGCTTAAGGAATTTTTAACTACATTCAGTCTAACACAAATCATAAATCAACCCACTCATTTCTCACCCTCCACAGAATCACTCATTGATGTTGTGTGTACTGATTTACCTATAAGAAGTTTTTCTGTGAACCATATTCCTACACTAGGCAGACACGCATTTATATGTGTGGAATGCAACATAAAGAAGCCAAAACCGGTACCTCGTTTTATCCGGTACCGTCCACTAAGTAACATTCTAGAGGATCTGTTTGAAAGGGATTTAGCTAACATTGATTGGAACCATATTGTTTAAATTCAAATATCAACGATAAGGTAAACTTATTTAGTACATACATGATACGTTTATTTGATTTACATGCACCCTTCAAGACAATTGTAGTTAAAGAGAGAGGTTATCCGTGGATCACGGATACAGTTAAATGTATGATGAACCTTCGTGATCGAGCTCATAATAAATTTAAAGTAACCAAGCTAGCCACACATAATGAATATTATAAATCTTTAAAATTGATTGTAGATAACGCAATAATTGCAGAAAAGGAAAACTATTTTAGTACTCATATCAACCAACAGAGTAAAAATCCTAAGAAGCTATGGAACAATTTGAAATCAATAGTCTTACGTTCACACTTTAAATTAGACCTGCCCAGTCACTTCAATGATGCTAATATCATTAATGAACACTTCGTAGACGTACCAGGTAGCGATACCGTACCCCTTGCCCAACTAACTTTTTATGAATTCAACAGAGATCCAAACATAACAAATAATTTCCATTTAACCGCAGTTAACTCAGATGAAGTACTAAAAATAATCAAATCAATTGACTCCAATGCACAGGGGGTTGATAATATCTCTATAGCAATGATCACTCTTACACTATCAAAAACCTTAAACGTAATAACAGATATTGTGAACACTTCAATAAAATTCTCTATTTTTCCTAGTGCTTGGAAGTTATCGTTATTTAAACCCAGACCGAAGACTACAAACCCTCAAACACCTGCTGACCTTCGACCGATTAGCATTTTACCGTGTCTTTCTAAAGTCTTAGAACGAGTAGTGTGCAATCAACTACAAGCATTTATGGAATCAAATAACATCCTCCCATTACTGCAATCGGGCTTCCGTAAACGCCACAGTACAACAACTGATCTTCTTGATGTAATTGATAATATTAAAAATGCCCAGGATTTAGGAGAGGGTACTATCCTTGTTTTACTAGATTTTTCTCGCGCATTTGAGTGTCTTAACATCCCGCTGCTTCTAGCAAAGATGGCTTATTATGGTTTTAGCTTAGAGGTTATAAAGTGGTTCAACAGTTACCTTGAAAATAGATCACAATTTGTTGAACTAGATAACAATGATGTTAAGACACAATCAATAGCAACTTTGATTCCTAGAGGCGTCCCGCAGGACTCCATACTGGGACCTATTCTTTTTATACTATACACTGCAGACATTATTAAATGCGTAAAAAAATGTAAGTATCATTTATATGCGGACGATATGCAATTATACTTGTCAGTCAAACCTGATACGCTTATTTCTGCTGTGGATATTATAAACGATGACTTACGTCGTATAAATGACTGGTCGCATAGAAACGGCTTGATATTGAACCCTGCTAAATCCAAATTTATGATCTTGGGTAGCAAAAAGCAAAAAGAGTCGCTAAAGAATTTAGACTTAAATTTACAGATAAATGGTGCTCAAATACAGCAAGTGGAATCTGCACGTAATTTAGGACTTCTTATGGATTCAGAACTAAAATTTGAGGATCACATCATTAACATGGTTAGGAATTGTTTTTATCGTATTAAAGTTTTGTATAAAATAAGGAATTCCATAAATTCCGCCTTACGAATACAACTTTGCGAAAGTTTGGTATTAAGCAAGCTGAACTATGCAGATACAGTTTACGGCCCATGCATGACGGTGAGATCAAAACGACTCATCCAACGAGTACAGAATGCTTGTACTAGGTATTGTTTTAATATTCCAGCTAGAACTCATATCACACCGTATTTGAATAGTTCAAATATGCTAAATTTTGAAAATAGACGCAAGTTACACCTTGCCTCTCTTATGTTTAATGTCGTTCTCTCTCAAACTCCTAGCTACCTATTTACAAAACTGGTCTGGTTGAAAGGTATGTCCTCGTACGAAACTAGAGCCTCAACTTATCTATTGGTTATCCAGAAACACCATACAACAGCGTTCAGAGGTAGTTTCAGATACGCAGCTAGTAAGTGTTGGAACGACCTGCCACCTCCCATGCGTTCACTGCCATCAATAGGCAATTCACACCACTTAGGCTACACCGGGAATTCTACTCCTGTGTACGTCTCCGAACACCTCACCCCCTCGAACAAACATCTGCACGCGGACTACGAGCGAAAGAGCAAGGCTACCGATTCGTGTGGACACGGGACGGCAGGATATATACAAGGAAAAATGAAGAATGTTCAGCTCTACAAATACGCAATATGGACAGTCTTAAGTTATTAATTAAGTTATTTCTTATTATATTTTTATATTTCCATTTTTTTTAAATATTATTGAGAATGATAGTATGTATTTTAGTTATAAAATTAATATATATTATCAAAATGTTAGGGGTATACGGTCAAAAACCAATGAATTATATAAAACTGTATTATTGAATGACTATGATATTATAGTAATGACAGAAACCTGGTTGAATTCATATATATATATGACAGTGAATTTATAGATCAAAGATACGCAGTTTATCGTAGAGACAGAAATTGTTCCATTTGTACTAAAAAAGATGGAGAAGGAGTGTTAATAGCAGTTAAAAGAAACATTAAATCTTATAGGGTAGAGCAATGGGAAAGTGACTGTGAAGACTTTGAGGTTTCAATTAACAACATGATCAAAACGTATTCGATTTGCGCTGTGTATCTCCCTTCCCTTTTGTCAAGTTAGATTTATTATTAAAATTCTTGGACAGTGCTAACAAAGTGGTGGATCATGTGCACAATGTTATGATATTAGGTGACTTTAACCAAAGCTCCATTACTTGGTCCAGAGATTCCGATTCGCCGGGCATGATCCCATCTAACTATCAAAACCCTACAGGTTATAGTTTAATTGATTTTATTTCACTTAACAACTTGTTTCAATTTAATAATGTAATAAACAGCTGCAATAAAATTTTGGACCTCGTACTTAGTAACTTCACTTCGGTCACAGTTCTTGAATCGTCAGATCCGTTGCTTCGTCTGGATCCCTATCATCCATGTTTTATCGTGTCTTTGTATTCTCCAAAAATAACATATTTAAAAGAAAAAGTAGGCCAAACTTTAAATTTTTATAAAGCTGATTATGAAAACATAAACGTACACTTAAAAAACGTTTCTTCGTCCGATGTATTCAGCGGCAAAACTGTGAACGAAATGGTCTCAATCTTATATACGGAGTTAGATTTAACTTGTAAAATGTTTGTTCCATTAAAATTACCCAAAAAATATATATATCCACCTTGGTTTTCTAAATCACTTATCAACTTGCTGATGGAAAAAGAAAAAGCCAGAAAAAAATACATAAAATACAAAAATCCTCGCGATGAGACTGATTTTAGGGTACTACGTGAACGATGTCATTTTCTTTTAAATAAATGCATCGCGAACTATAAAAAGAACACGGAAGAAAGTATACATAAAAATCCTAAATATTTTTGGCGCTACATAAGAAGCAAAAAATCAAATTCGGCCGCGTTACCTAGTGAGATGCATCTGGGGTCCAAATCTGTTACTACAGGTAACGAGATTAGCAACTTGTTTGCGGATCATTTTGCCAGCCTATATACTTCTAATAACAGTATCCTACCCAAGGTTAATCCTAGTAATCAGTACTCAACCGATGTCTTAAGTAACATACGTCTGTCTGGAAGAGATCGCTTTTAGTGATAAGACCGCCAATTGTACTTTTGTTAATTCATTCTGTGTATTTGTAATTGTTTTTCCATATTTGATGTACAATAAAGAGTTTTCTATTCTATTCATACGTCTAACGGAGGAAAGTATTTTAACGCACCTTAAAAAGTTGGATGTGAACAAAGGAAGTGGTCCCGATGGCATACACCCTGTTTTCGTTAAAAGATGCATCGTTATCATATCCTCTATTTCTTATATTTAATCAATCATTATCCACAGGCGTATATCCAGATAAATGGAAAATAAGTAAAATAATACCCATATATAAGAAGGGCGACGCTAACAAGGTAGATAATTACAGACCAATTTGTATACAACCATGTTTTGCCAAGATATTCGAACTAAGTGTAGAGCGTGTTTTATCACAACATTTTAATGGTATTATAAAAACATCAATCAACATGGTTTTTGCAGTGGGCGCTCAGTTCAGACAAATTTAGTTTCATTCGTGTCTTATATTAGCAATGAATTGGATGAGGGTAATGAAGTACACGCTATTTATACCGACTTCAAAAGCGCTTTCGATAAAGTTTGCCACCAAAAACTTCTCGAAAAACTTGAGAAAATGGGTACGTGTGGGTCACTTTTGAGATGGTTTACATCATATCTTGAAAAGAGATCACAATTTGTTGTTTCAGGAGGATATACATCTAAAACCTTTCATGTCGGTTCTGGTGTGCCTCAAGGATCTCACTTGTCTCCGATTCTTTTTCTCTTATTCATTAATGACATAACCAAAGCTGTGACGTCGAGTAAATGCTCTCTATTTGCGGATGATTTAAAAATATATAATAAAGCCAACCCTGAGAATTGTAATCGGCTGCAAATTGATCTAGACAGATTATGGGAATGGTGCAACTGCAATCAGTTATCACTGAACGTAAGAAAGTGTTTCGATATGAAATTCACCAGAAAGAAGCTGCCCTTTAAATACAGATATAATATTGGTATTGCTAAGTTAATTGAAGTATCTGAAATGCGCGATCTAGGTGTGGTTCTAGACTCAAGATTAACATTTCTCCCCCATATTGACACTATTGTGAAAAAATCTGCAAAAATTTTGGGTTTCTTGAAACGTAATAGCCAACGTTTTAAAACTGAAACAAAAATTCAACTTTATTTTTCTTTAGTTCGTAGTAATTTGGAATTTGCAAGTCAGATCTGGAATCCCTTCTATGCTACCTCATCTTTACGCATAGAGTCAATACAGAGAGCATTTACTCGGCATTTAGCTCTCCAAGATACAAATATTTCACACCGACAACCATACATACAACGTTTAAATCACTTTAATTTAGATGAATTATCTAAGCGCCGCAAAATACTGGACTTAATATTTTTGTTTAAAATTTTAAATGGACTAATTGATGGCTCGTCTATTCTCGAACGAATTCATTATTTTATTCCGCATAACTATCCCAGAACACGCATAGGAAATATTTTTAAAACTAAGCGTTGCAGGACCAATATAGGTATGAATTCACCTTTGACAAGAATATGTAGAGCTTATAATGAGTTGAACTCAAAACATTGTGACCTAGACATTTTCCACGACTCTTTTCCAGTTTTCAAAAAGAAAATTATTAAATATCTATAACATGTTTGTTAAATTTTAATTTTTTTTTATCCCATTGTTTTATTAGTAATTGTACCAATCAAAAAACTAAATTTATTATTATTATTTTAAAAAAATATCATTTTTGTAATTTAAGTTTGTAAATATTTATATCTGTTAGATTTAAGTTTAGGACTTAGTTTAAGATTTAGAAAAAAAAACACAACTTATATGTCATGCCTGATGAATGATGTGTTCTGCCTGTAATTGGTGCATACCTCAGATGTTTTTTGTTATTATGAGAATGTTTGTTTTTAAATTGTATTTAATGTATGCTCTGTTGGCAAACCAAATAAATAAATAAATTAATAGGGTCATTCAAACACCGGTTCAAAATACACCTACTTCAACAACAAAAAACATCACAATAAATCTTCCACAAAATTCAATGCATCTCTCTTATAAAAATATCTTATTTCTTTTCTTATAAAATCTATTAAATAAATATATTGGTCCCTTAACTTATTTTATTTTATTATCTCTATTATAGCGAGTGGATAGTGATTTAAGATAGAGAGTGGTTTAAGGTTAGGTAAACTAACTGTTTATGTCGGACTTAGTATTGTTACGTACCGGGTTCTTAATTTGATAAATACCAGTCACACTTTCGTGCAATAAGGTGTAATTATATTTATTGACCAATAACGCACTTTACACAACACAACAAACACTATCGATAATTAACTATCGATACTCGCACTAATTAACAACACTAATTTACTCCGTTATAGTAACACTGTCCACACCGTTAAGCTTATTTCCGTAATCCGTATATCACTGCACTGTCGTATTTAATTTCTTCGCTCTAGTATTTCGCTTGTTCTCGCTTTGGTTCTTCGCACTCGAATACTCCGTAGCACGCGTCGCTTTTTATATATGCCAAATCTCAAATACGCGAATATTACAGAAAGTTCTAGTACCACATTCTCGAAAAGTCGATATTCGAGAAACATCTAGTAATTCCCTTTTTTACTTATTAAAATACTAGTAACGCCATCTGTTCTCTAGTAGTGACACTTCCTTCAGCAACAGATATCATGGCGACTCATTAAATACTAGTAACGCAATCTAGTATAATCTAGTAGTGGCAAATCCTATCTCCTACTTGCGAACAGATGTCGTAACAGTATGTAAGTTACAGGCGGTACCAGAAAACCAGCTCCCCAGCAGTGTCCTGCGGATAATGTTGGGAACCTAGCTGAGGTACTTTGCCTTTTTGTTGCCATCTTTTCTTTTTAAATTGTAATGTTTGTATATGTTGTTATTGTGTTTAGTAACAAATAAATATCTTTTATCTTTATCTTTATCACTAACGATACTTTATTTCTACCATTTTGTCCCGTATCCACTTCCAAATGTGGCTGAGGAGTTTCTAGCACTAAAGCTCTGGCTACCCCTTTTTGGGATTCATGGCCGTGAGTATATGCATGCATGTAAGTATGGAAAAAGTAATATTAAGATGGATTGGTCGTATAATAAATAATAAAAATAATTAATATTTTTTATTCAGATAACTAAGATCTACTTACAAATATTTGTAACTAAACACTAATATTTATTTATTATAATAACTATTGGTTCATTTAAGAAACAATATAAAATCACTAATAAATAAAGAATAAATAAAGGAAAGAAAAATTTCGACACAGGCGGGATCGAAATTTTTCTTTCCTTTATTTATTCTTTATTTATTAGTAACTAGTGGATCGTCCCAGCTTCGCACGGGTAGCGTTGTTTTTTTAAATATCTGAGGTTTCTTTCTTCAGTCACTGCTCAAGCATTGTGAAATTCAGCGTAATGTTTTTAATTTATTAAATTTATAGCACTCCCTTAACAGTGTAGTTTGGTGATTTTGATTGCGCTTTAATAAACGGTTCAGTATTTCCGTTTAATAGCAAATTTTGGAATAAAACGCCATGAAGTATTTATAACAATCTAAAAAATAAATCATTACGTTACGTAGGATGCAACTACTGGCGCCATCTAGTATGTGATATGTAAATTAGTAAAGATTTGGTTTCGATCACGGGCGCGATGGCTTATTTTATGTATAATTTCAGTGTTTGTCTACCGATTTCTATGATTCTTTTTTTATTGAATAGGTAATAATGTTACCTTATTTAAATTAGGGATGAATGAGAGGTTTACAAACGTAAAAGTAAACAAATATAATCAGGATGTTCCGAACTGCTAAGCTATCAGGAATTACACGTGCTATTGTGAGTCAACCATAAAAGATAGACATATACTGTTGAGAAATTTTTTTTAGATAATTTTATGAAGAATATTTCCGCCACACATGATTTCTATGTAAGTTTAACCATTAAGGCTGCACACGCGACGGAAGCTTAAAAAATGAAGTGACTTCTCCCGTTTTCCCCAAATTTCCCAAAATTCCCCTTTACTTCTCTGCTGAAAAGTATACAAAAACCTGCGCAGGAGTATGAAGAATAATTGTACCAAGTTTCGTTAAAATCCGTCGAGTAGTTTTTGTTTCCATAAGGAACATACAAACCGACAGACAGACAGACAGACAGACAGACAGACAAAAATTTTACTGATTGCATTTTTGGCATCAGTATCGATCCCTAATAACCACCTGATAGTTATTTTGAAAATATATTTCATGTACAGAATTGACCTCTCTACAGATTTATTATAAGTATAGATAATCCCCACATGAGGTATTCATGAACAAAAAGATTTAAATTAATATAAAATCATATTGTTAAATGAACAGAAAAGTCAAAAATAGAAACATTCTCGGAGACATTACTTTTAACTAGATGAAAACCCGGCTTCGCTCGGTTGAAACATGACTCATACACATCTAGGTACAAAGTGTAGGTAGATACTTCTGTACTCATCGGTTCCCAAGAAGTATTAAAAGTAAGCAAGGCGTAAGACTATCTTTACGTCTTAGTAAAGCCCTTCGCTGCATTGTTAACATAATGATAGAAGAGGTATTATCAAACAACAAAAGAGACGAAGATACGACCAATGAAAGATTTTATGAAATACTTACATTTTCGGCATAATGTTTATAATCAGAGCAAATTAATACAAATAGAGACGCAGAAACTGTCATTGCTGTCAGCCATGACATGAATTATCCACTGCATTCGAATAAACGTGTAAAAGTTCCTGCTTGCGCTAGGCTTATTGTAGTTTAGAAGTCCGCGCACTACACCGAGATGATGTACTACAACCATTGATATAATCTATGACTACAGCGGATAAAAGGTGGCAAAATATACATTTTCGCGAAACGTCTACGCTACGACTGAAGAAAAGAGTATCTATAATAATAACTACATCAAGGAGGACGGTAGACTCGATCGAAACCTCCTTTAAGAAAAGTGTCCTTTGCGAAACGATTGAAAAATATTAGGAAACAAAACGTTTATGTCATCGGGTGTCAGTCAAAATGGCGACTGAAATTTTTCTGTCAGCATCATTAGAATTTAGCAAAATACTCGACTATCCAAATTTTGCAGATAGATGTTGTCGACTCAAAATCATTACTTTATTTTTGTTTATTATTCAGGTAAGGTTTCGATCGAGTCTACCGTACCCCGTGACGAAATTATTTGTATAGATGTGTATCCAAACACACCAAAATTATATACAACACACACACATATATATGTATATATAATGAATAGTATTACAAAATATATGTATATATTTGCCGTGTAGTGTCGGCTTAGAATAACTCTACCCCATTTCTACCCGTGGGTGATCGTAAGAGGCGACTAAGGGTATAGGGGTTTTTTAAGTGATTTTTGGGCGATGTCGTTGGAGACCCGTCACCAAAAACATTTATTATTACCGTCTTTTCCCCCATCAACTTCCAAAAGTGGCTGAGGAATTGCTCATTCCAAAGCTCTGGCTGCCCCGTTAAGGGATTCATAGCCGTGAGTATATGTATGTATGTATGATGTATATATGTACAAAATATTTTGTTGTATTTGCGTTTGTTATAATTTATTGTTTTATTTCTTATTTTTTTTCTTATGTATGCTTGTTAAGTCTAAAAGCTTGACGCACACAGGCTGCACTAGAATATCAGTGTTGTGGCAGCGGCCTAACAAGCCCTGTCATAACATTAAGCTGAAGTGTACGCCAATTCGTTTCCACTTATAGTATCAGATCCCGCTGCTAAATCACTACGTTCATAACGTATTGAGTCAAACACTCATTTTAACATAAGTTTATGAATAGGAGAATACACTGACAAGACGCAGCCAGGGAAAAGTGGCCGCAAGTAATTTTAATTTAATTAATGTTTATTATTTTTCGAATACAAATTTCGTTCACTTGTGTGTTCAAAATATAATAACATCCCCATCATAGCAATGTATAAAAAGAATATAAAAATCCATAGGTGCCGTTGCAAATTCGGCCGCAACTACCTCGCAGCCAGGTGTAAGTAGGTTATATTTTGGAGCGTTTTATACGTTCATAAGTTACACGCATATTTCTTATATGAAATTAAAGTCCCCTTGGGGGATATTCGGCGTTAAGGTTTATGTTATGTTATGTTATGTGAAATTAAAGCTATTTTTTTCCTAATATGATGTGAAAAAGCGGCCGCAAATTAGGATTACCATCTGTTAAAAACGCGATATATCCAAATATATTTCAAAAACTATACTATTGTTTCTGTTTATATTTTATGACTTACTTATGTAATAACTATATTTATATTTTTTAAATACTTACTTACTTACTTATACTCACGCCCATTATTCCCATTGGGGTAGGCAGAGACTATCGATCACCACTTAGTACCATCTTGACAAACTTCTCTTGCTTCCCTTACATTCATTATTCTTCTCATACATGCTCTTTTATTCTTCTCATTTCGGACCCCCGCCTTTATAAGAACGTTTTCTATCTGATCTAGAAACGTTTTACGAGGCCGTCCTCTACTAACAATCCCATCCACATTGGCTCTATATATCTCTTTCGCTAGTTTATTTTCATCCATCCTCTTCAAGTGCCCAAACCACCTTAACATTCCTTTTTCACTCTATCATACAACCTTGCATTACATATATGTAATCAGAAGTATACTTCTGTTCTGAGGGATCTCATTTCCACTGCATTAACTCTACTTTCATGCTTCTTTTGCCATGCCCAACATTCACTACCATACATCAACGTGGGAACCAGTACAGCATTGTGTACTGCCATTCTCGCCTTTTCAGACAGGAACTGGCTTGACATTAGACTGTTTACGGCTCCATTTACCGCATTTCCCTTTTTAACTCACCTTTCAATATCTTCCTCGCATTTTCCGTCCCTTTGTAAACAAACTTCCCAGATATACAAACTCTTTCACTTGTTCTACTTTCTTGCCACCTATTGTAATCTCACATTCTGTCATACTTTCCTCTCTCTCAAAAACCATTGTCTTGTATATTTATATTATTTTAATTTTTATTTATACATTTGCACAGCCATTCGAACCTTTTATGACAACGACTAGCTCGACTTTTTTAAAAATGCTGGTTTTTTAACTAATATTTAGTAAGAAATTAAAAATTGTATGAACGAACTGTAATAAAAATAATATTTTTTCAATAAAATTTTCTTTCGTGAAAAATAAGACGTAAACAAAATTTTGTTTTCATACATACACATTTTTCCTGTTCACTTGGAATTTCCTGTTCATTTCAATTATCATTTTTGTATTTTAAAATAAATGTTTTATTATTTTAAATGATTTTCCATATTATTAATTATGTAAAACGTATCTAGATCAGATAGAAAACATTCTTATAAAGGGTGTCCGAAGTGAGAAGAATAAAAGAGCATGTAGAAGAATAATGAATGTAAGGGAAGCAAGAGAATTTTGTCAAGATGGTACTAAGTGGTGATCGATAGTCTCTGCCTACCCCAATGGGAATAATGGGCGTGAGTATAAGTAACTAAATACGTATTTAAAAAATATAAATATAGTTATTATATAAGTCATAAAATATAAACAGAAACAGTATAGTTTGTGAAATATATTTGGATATATCGCGTTTTTAACAGATGGCAACCCTTATTTGCGGCCGCTTTTTCACAGGCAGCTATGTATTGTCATATAAGGAAAAAAATAGCTTTAATTTCATCTAAGAACTATGTGTGTAACAGATAAAGCTGGAAAGACTTGCCAGGATCGTAAAAAATGGCTGTGACAAACTTTGCCTACTCCAATGGGAACTAATATTTTTTCCCTTTTCCAGGACCCTTAGTATTTTTCAAATATTCTAGATATCATAAAACTATCCAAATAGACCAAATAGAGAGTGTGCACAAAAGACAGGCGTCCGAAGTACAAAGTATAAAAGAGCATGTGTGAAAAGATTGGTGAATGCAATTGTAAACAGAGATAAAAGATAAAAATTATTTATTTCAAAACTTGCTTTTTGCCCGCGACTACGTCCGCGTCGACTACATTTTTTGCATCCAGTTTATATATAAAAAAAGTGGTATAAAAGATATAAAGGACATTGAGGCTTTTTAAGTGATTGTTGAGCGATTCAGTTGGAGACCCATCACTAAAAACCTTTATTTGACTACTTTTTCCCTATTCAACTTCCAAAAGTGGATGGAGAATTACTATCTCCGAAGCTATGGCTACTCTTTTTGGAATTTATGGCCGTTAGTGTATATATACTTATGAAAGATTGATGGATGAATTTCATAAATTCCTTTTTGTAGTGGTTATATCAGTCAATCGCACCAAGTTTCTAAATGCAGAAATGTCAAAAATCTCTAAACTATACTAACTTTCATTTGCTATTTCAACCCCATAGAGCCATAAAATATATGATAACAATCATGAAACAAACCATTTTGTACTAAGTTTCTATGTTCGAGATATAATGGTCGTATTAGTACGGATAGTAACTATTGATTTTCGGGTCTTTAATCGCGTGTTATAACATGGGTTTAGTTTTATAATAGTGGTTTTAATTGTAATGTTCAATCGCGAAGTTTTTAGAAAATACTAAGTACGGATAGTAGTTCGGTGCTGCGGGGCGGAGGCCCGGTGGGAGCTGCTCCCTACACTGACCGTTGGTGATGGTCGGTGAGTTTGCAGCAGAGATTGCTCGGGAATATGGGGATTGTCCGAGATGAATGATATCCTATGTCATGTTGCGATAGTTCTTGCTATTATTCTTACCTAACACAACAACTTTATTTTTTACTAATTGCTTGTGTCCTTTGAGTTTTGATCCCGGGTCTCTCGAATGTTCATAGAGGTTAGATTTACCGCTACGCCACATAGACGCTAACGTTGGCGGCAAATTTTGAATACCCTTTATTTTCTTATAGTCTTACTATTGACAAACAATTGAATTTACTCCCTTTCCCTTTGTATAATCCCGCATTTTTATACCCTACCGATTTTGAGCGCCAAAATCCACAATTCAATGTAAAATGAAAAATGAAAAATAGTGACTAAAGATAAAACAGCAAGTAAGTAAATGATTCGAAAAGTGCACCGAGTAATGGTATGAACTACAGGTTAAAGCGCAAAATATTCAACTTCTTACATATCTTGAAAAACATCGATAGCACGGTTTAAAAAACACTCAGCGCCATCTATTGCATACCTCAAGAACTAACGTAACGTAAATACTTAAACCAATTAGTAATTAGTTTATTTATAGTTATTTCAGGATAAGTAGATATGAAAAAAAACTGTCTAGACAATAAAACAAATTGTACGTCATCCCTCGGGAATTCCTCATTTTCAAGGATACATAATCGTATCATTAAGCTTCGAAATTTACAGGTTTATATTCGTTTGCAATATATTACCTTGTTTTAAACGCGCACAGCGCCATCTCCAATCGATCCAGCAAGCAAACAATATTTTAGTATTCCCTCGGAAACATCATTTTTTTTCGGGATAAAAAGTACTCTATTATTTAATCTGGTCTTCTAACTATACGTCTGCAAACTTTCAAAGAAATCGGTTCAGTAGTTACGGCGTGAAAGCGGCACAAATAAACAAACAAACAAACTCACTTTCCAATTTATAATATTAGTATGGATAAAAAGAATAGTTCTCTGTTTTTTGAACGTCACAAACTTACGTATAAGTTAAATCTTACTCTACTGACTCTACTTCGGATTCGGAAGGTGTATTGTTGCGAGAAGAACCCGTAAGAAACACAGCAAGACACATCTTTTCTTAGTCATATTACAATACTAGCTGACCCCACAGACTTCGTACTGTCAAAAGTGTAGACTTTCACGTTGTCAAACTGAAATATTTAACTGACCTGTTGAGGGTCTCTGTCATGCGATGAGAAAAAAGGTGTTTTTCATAGTATCCTCACAATTTTTACTTTATAAATTTTAAGTTTATAAGTATAGTAGTTTCGGCTGAGCATTGATTCTTAGTCTGTTTAACCATTTTTTAAGAAAATTTATTGATCTCTTTATTTTTCTGGGATAAAAAGTGTCCTATTGTGTTAATTGGGATCATTATCTGGCTTCCTGTAAATTTTATTTTAAATACGTTCTGTGAATTAGTCTTCATTTAGCTACAAACACACAAACATCTAAACTTTCACATTTATAATATTAATAGGATAAGGCTTAAACATAAGCTTCTCGCGCAGGTGACCTCGCTCGCCGGCCAGCGCAGCGTCTTGTCTTGCGCTTCATGCACGCCTGTCAATTTTTTTACGAAGTAATTTAAAAAATTATTTATCTTCTAAGATGTTTATTTAAATTAAGTGATGTTTATTTAAATTAAGTGATGTCAAGGACAATTTTGTTCTCAATTAAATACTCTCAATCAACAAAATATTTATTTGGATAAAGATTAATATTATGTTGATAAAACATTATGGCAATTATGCATTAAATTCGACCAAATTTATTTACCATAAAAATGGTTATAGTAAGTGAAACTTAAAAGTTAGACATATACTGTCGCGGGCATTTTTTTAGATCATTTAAAGAGAAATAATTCTTTAATACATTTTTTGGGTAACTTAAACCGTTTACGCAGCGCACACAACGGAAGCCTTAGTATGAATAATTGTCCCCGTTTTTGCAACATTATTCGCTGATAGTTTGCTCCTGTTGGTCGCCTAAAACCTTCCTCAATAAATGAACTATCCAACACAAAAAGAATTTTTCAATTTGATTGGGTAGTTCCTGAGATCCTAGCGTTCAAACAAACAAACTCTTCAGCTTTATAATATTAGTATAGATTGGTGTATGTCTGGAAATATCCTGAATAGAGCCCTGATGATACCAAGCAGTTTCATCTATCACATAATCATTTAAACTGTAATAATCTTTTAAATGAAGACTGGGATTTATTACTACATATAATTTCTTTCTCGAAGCGAGAGAGGTTTGTCAGTATCATACAAAGTGGCGGTCACTAGTCTCTGCCTACCCCAGTGGGAAATAATGGCGTGAGTATATATGTACATAACTCATGTGTTATAATTTCCGCAACGAAATCTACTATCCTTACTGCCTTGTAATAATCTGTTGGGCTTTTAATATTTTAGGGTGTCATTTTTTTTAATTTCTGGATATGATAAAATGTGCTCACACCATTTTTCTATATTTTCTATCGAACATTTGTAATAAGTGTAGCCGTGTGAATTGCCGTGTAGTGACGGCTGGAATAACACTACTCCAATTCTACCCGTGGGTGATCGTAAGAGGCGACTAAGGGTATAGGGGATATTTATGTGATTATTGGGCGTTGTGGTTGGAAACCAGTCACCAACAATTTATTATTTCTATGTTTTCCCCACTCAACTTCCAAAAGTGGCTGAGGAATTTCTCATTCCGAAGCTCTAGCTACCCTGTTTAGGGATTTAAAGCCGTGAGTATAAATATGTATTAATGCATTTGTAATTAATTAGCAGTCATCCTATTGCAGAATCTTAAACTGTGTTTGCATACTCTTTCCCACCCAATGGTGTCAGAGATACTAATACTTCTGAACATCACGTGATATTGTCTCCTCACTCAGAGTACTCACGTTTAGCTTGGACATTGTGCTCACGTTATAGGGGGCAGGCCTATCGCCGTATTTGTACGAATACACTGTCACATGACACAGACACGACTCGTACCTACCTTTTTTTGTATATATTTTTTTTGTTTTCTTTTTATATCTCATATTATATTGGTATAGAATACACACATCAAGTGTCTAGGGATCAAGCATTGTAATGCCGGTTTCTTGGAGTGAGACACATCTGAGAGTGATCACAAAGCATGAAGCCACAGCTTTTTGTTGCATTTCATAATTTGAAACAGGAACTGTCAATCAAATACGAGTAAAAGATGAAAATCAGCTCAATGTTTTCCCTATAAAAACATACAACGCATTGAATTTTTTTTTTCATTATTAGTGCTACTGTTTCCCTACTAGTAAATTATTTAAATGATTAAAACTAACGTTATTATGGAGCAGCGACGTCATTTAAGCAGGGAAGAAATGCTCAGAGCCGTGGGAATGATAGAAGCTTGTTTCCCGGCAACGTACTGTGGCTTTAGCTCTGAATACAACTCAGAGTGTTATCAGTCGACTTTGGACACGTTACCGAAGCACTGGTACCGTGGCTGAGCGCCATGGAGGACGGTATCGCTGCACCACACGGAGAAAATACCGATACATTCAAATAACCGCAATGATGTTAGCCGTGAGGCTTCATCGCTCTTCAGGGAACTTAATTAACGACAAAACAGTCAGGAACCGCTTGCATGAAGTAAACCTTAATTCCCGAAGACCGCTACGGGTACCACCTATAGCAATGCACTATCGTAGGATTCGATATCAATGGGCTCTTGACCGCACACCGCAAAAGTTGTAAGACAGACTCTCGCCACAGCTAACATCAATGTCCTGCCCTGGCCTGCTCAGGCGCCAGACTTGAACCCGATTGAGCATGCAAGGGATATGCTACAGAGAAGATCTCCACCGAATATGGAGGGTATCCAGTCGCAAGAAGACCTTTTTTTGTGGTTGCAACGGGCATGGTTGGCCATTCCACAGCGTGATTTGGATGAACTCATATTAAGTATGCCAAACCGATGTTCTTGTGTTGTTAGTGTTCGCGGTAGAAACACGGATTATTAGTTGTTCAAGTTATCCAATAAAATTTTAAGGAAAACTGTTATTACAGTCTTTTAGTAGTTCAAATGTCAAAAATCCCTTTATTAGGAAAATGGCCAATTTCTTTATTAATGCAAAGGTGACTTGGTTTATCGTTACTGTAGACAAACGTAAACTCTTTATTTGATGAATCCTTAAAGAAAATTTAAATTTTTATATATCAGGAGAAAAGTTATTGCAAAACTATATGTTGATCCCTAGACTTTTGATGTCTGTATTTAGGAACTACGCTAGTTATGCCTTTCTATTTGTATCCTTATTATTAGTGAATGTAAAGAATCTTTACAAATACGCCACTGCTATGCACTAATTAATAAATAAAATAAATAACGGAATAATTGCTAGTTTCACAACTCTTACCTTTGAAGTACTTCGACTATGCCTAAAGGGGATTTAATTTACAAAATATATGAAGTAATTCAGACTAAGATACAGTTAAGTTATGCCCTTTTGATGATAAATGTAAATGTAACTGGACTGGATTTGAGTGAAGTGAAGCGCTTGACCCTATTGTGCAATATACATTACATATATGGGTTTAACACGAGAATCACTTCTTATCTATCCTATCCTGACTAGGGGACTTGAGGACTCACTGAAATAATTATGTCTGAGTACCAATTGGATCAAGCAGTCGATACTTTGATCTTATAATTAGTTAAATATCACAGACAGACTACCTTCCGATAGCGTCTGATGAAAAAATACACTTAGTATGTGGGTTTCCTCTTAGAGTCCACACATATGACTAACATGAAAATGGTTAGTTTGGGTATTTATACTTTGTTAAAAAAGAATTCATACCGCGATGTAGAAATCTACAGCGGCATCTAGTGGTGAAATGCGGAACTAAACTAAAGAGATTAGGTGTTAAAGAATGAGGCACATTACACATTGTAATTATTAAATTAATGTAAAACCAGAGGGGTATTGTAATTAATATTTTATTAAAATAATTGAATATCCTATTCCAATTAGTAAAAAATAATTCAATCCTAACTTTAGCTGTTCTGAAGCCAAACAGCGAGCGTTCCACAGTTACTTAGTAAATGTTGAAATAAAAAAAAATTTGAGTTTCAAACATTTCAAGTTTAGTTTATATTTTAAGCTAAGTGTTTTAAGATATAATTTATAGTTATTATGTCTTTTTTTATTTCGTTCCTTAACATTCCTTTTTTAATTTTTTAATACAACCTTGCATTACATATATGTAATCAGAAGTATACTTCTGAGGGATCTCATTTCCACTGCATTAACTCTACTTTCATGCTTCTTCTGCCATGCCCAACATTCACTACCATACATCAACGTGGGAACCAGTACAGCATTGTGTACTGCCATTCGCGCCTTTTCAGACAGGGACTTGCTCGACATTAGACTGTTTACGGCTCCATTTACCGCATTTCCCTTTTTAACTCACCTTTCAATATCTCTCTCGCATTTTCCGTCCCTTTGTAAAAAAACTTCCCAAATATACAAACTCTTTCACTTGTTCTACTTTCTTGCCACCTATTGTAATCTCACATTCTGGAATACTTTCCTCTCTCTCAAAAAACATTGTCTTGTATTTTTATATTATTTTAATTTTTATTTATACGTTTGCACAGCCATTCGAGTCTTTTATGACAACGACTGGCTCGACTTTGTTAAAAATGCTGGTTTTTTAACTAATATTTAGTGAGTAATTAAAAACTATGCTGTGTAGTGTCGGCTTAGAACAGCACTACCCCATTTCTTCCCGTGGGTGTACGTAAGAGGCGACTAACGGTATTGGGGCTTTTTAAGGAAATTTCAGGCAATGAGGTTGGAGACCCATCACCAACAACCTTTATTTTTACCATCTTTTCCCCACTCACATTTCCAAAAGTGGCTGAGGGATTTATAACTCCTTAGCTCTGGCTATCCCTTCTAGGGATTTATAGCAGTGAGTATATGTATGTAATTAAAAACTGTATGAACGAACTGTAATAAAAATAATATTTTTTCAATAAAATTTTCTTTCGTGAAAAATAAGACATAAACAAAATTTTGTTTTCATACATACACATTTTTCTTGTTCACTTGATCAATTATCATTTTTGTATTTTAAAATAAATGTTTTATTTTTAGTGATTTTCCGTATTATTAATTACGTAAAACATATCTAGATCATATAGAAAACATTCTTATAAAAGGCGGGGGTCCGAAGTGAGAAGAATAAAAGAGCATGTATGAGATGAATAATTAATGTAAGGGAAGCAAGAGAATTTTGTCAAGATGGTACTAAGTGGTGATCGATAGTCTCTGCCTACCCCAATGGGAATAATGGGCGTGAGTATAAGTAAGTAAATAAGTATTTAAAAAACATAAATATAGTTATTATATAAGTCATAAAATATAAACGGAAACAATAGTATAGTTTGTGAAATATATTTGTATATTTCGCGTTTTTGGTTACATACTATATATCCGAAACTTTTAAACCCGAATATTATTTTACCGAAAACTAATCGCCTTTTTTTTAATTGACATAATATGGTTTCACCGAAATTTCAAATACCATATTCTTACATTCCAGATTATCGTTTGGTTTACTATCATTTTGATTAACCACTAGAACGGATTCCCGAAGAATCGAAAACCAGATATACCTTAATTCCGCAATATTGCTTTTCCGAATAATCACTATTCCATATATTTGAAATACAGATGTATTGAATGATACCTACTGCTATGAATAATTTTGCAGGCATATTTTAAGTAAGTAGTATACCCCGCTTAATAGTATTCCATGCATCAGACATTTAGGTGCTCGCTCCGCTGCGCTACGCTCGCTCGTTTTATACATAATCTAACCTAACCTAACTGAATGTAACCTAACTTTTCTTTGTCTGCAGGGGGCTTTCGCCCCCCGACCCCCCCAAGCAGGGGGGCCCTGCACCCCCCTACATCCAACCAAGCATGCAAACAAGCAAGCAAGTATACATACAAACAGGCATGCATCCGCGTTCTGTTTATACAATTTTTCTAACATTAAAAATATCTGGTTAAAAAGATTTACGATATGTAAGACTATAGATAAAGTTACTTCGGTCTTTCAAACCTTTGGAATAATGAGATTATAGTAAAAGATATAGTTGGTAAAAGCAAAAAATTCATTTTAATAATCTGGTTTTAGTTTTTCTGGGAAGTGATACTTCTAGAAAATGTATTTATGTACTAATGAAGTTGTGGAAAATAAAGCATCTGTGATACGTAAATTATGTGAACAGTTTTCTGAATAGTGAATTTCGGATTTGAGATATTCGAATTTTCGAAATGTTACCCGCGTTTTTAGCAGATGGCAACCCTAATTTGCGGCCGCTTTTTCACAGGCAGCTATGTTTTATCATATTAGGAAAAAAATAGCTTTAATTTCATATAAGAAATATGCGTGTAACAGATAAAGCTGGAAAGACTTGCCAGGATCGTAAAAAATGGCTGTTGACAAACTCTGCCTACTCCAATGGGAATGTGGGAGTCATGTTAGAGCGCACACTACTGCGGACTCAAACGCACATAGCAGCGTCTCACTCATATTCCTACATCGCGGAGTATAAGTGTTTTTCGAGTTAAGCATAGATACAAATTATAAGTTGGTACACAGCAGGGTGTACTGGCCAGTATATCTTTGCTGTTTCCACAGTGGTGACCCCTCGATAAGAACACACGCTTCTTTCTTCACGTTTCTCGATCCACCCGCAACTTCTATTCTTCGCTTACCTCACCACACCATTCATTCAGCAGAGCTTCTACAGGCATGCAATCACCGGCCGCATTGCTCACACTGAATTTGGTAATTGGTTATAGGTACCTCCTAGCTTTGATATCGTCATATCGACTAGGAGGGGAGTACTGTGGGAATCATGTTAGAGCGCACACTACTGCGGACTCAAACGCACATAGCAGCGTCTCACTCATATTCCTACATCGCGGAGTATAAGTGTTTTTCGAGTTAAGCATAGATACAAATTATAAGTTGGTACACAGCAGGGTGTACTGGCCAGTATATCTTTGCTGTTTCCACAGGAACTAATATTTTTTCCCTTTTCTAGGACCCTTAGTATTTTTTAAATATTCTAGATATCATAAAACTATCCAAATAGACCAAATAGAGAGTGTGCACAAAAAGGCAGGCGTCCGAAGTATTAAGTATAAAAGATTATGTATGAAAAGATTGGTGAATGCAATTGTAAACAGAGATAAAAGATAAAAATTATGTATTTCAAAATAAAAAGAATAGTTCTCTGTTTTTTGAACGTCACAAACTTACGTATAAGTTAAATCTAACTCTACTAACTCTTCTTGGGATCCGGGAGGTGTATTGTTACGAGAAGAACCCGTAAGAAACTCAGCAACACACATCTTTTCTTAAGAGCTTATTCCATTTGTCTGAATGAAGACGTCTGAAAGCCACAGAATCTGAATTCAGACTAGTGGAATAACGTTCAGAACGCTAGGCTTCTGAAAAGTAGACAAATTTGTGTAGTGGAATAACAAGCGTCTGCGGCAGTAACTTCGAAGGACGTCTGAATTCAGAAACGACAAAGTGTAATGGAATAAGCTCTTTAGTCATATTACAATATTGGTGTATGTCTGGAAATATCCTGAATAGAGCCCTGGTGACACCAAGCAGTTTCATCTATCACATAATCATTTAAACTGTAATAATCTTTTAAATGAAGACTGCGATTTATTACTACATATAATTTCTTTCTCGAAGCGAGAGAGGTTTGTCAGTATCGTACAAAGTGGCGATCACTAGTCTCTGCCTACCCCAGTGGGAAATAATGGCGTGAGTATATATGTACATAACTCATGTGTTATAATTTCCGCAACGAAAACTACTATCCTTACTGCCTTGTAATAGTCTGTTAGGCTTTTAATATTTTAGGGTGACATTTTTTTTTATTTCTGTTTATGATAAAATGTGCTCACACTATTTTTCTTTATTTTCTTTCGAACATTTGTAATAAGTGTAGCCGTGTGCATTGCCGTGTAGTGACGGCTGGAATAACACTACTCCAATTCTACCCGTGGGTGATCGTAAGAGGCGACTAAGGGTATAGGGGATATTTAAGTGATTATTGGGCGTTGTGGTTGGAAACCAGTCACCAACAATTATTTATTATTTCTATGTTTTCCCCACTCAACTTCCAAAAGTGGCTGAGGAATTTCTCATTCCGAAGCTCTAGCTACCCTGTTTAGGGATTTAAAGCCGTGAGTATAAATATGTATTAATGCATTTGTAATTAATTAGCAGTCATTCTATTGCAGAATCTTAAACTGTGTTTGCATACTCTTTCCTACCCAAGGGTGTCAGAGATACTAATACTTCTGAATATCACGTGACATTGTCTCCTCACTCAGAATACTCACGTTTAGCTTGGACATTGTGCTCACGTTATAGGGGGCAGGCCTATCGCCGTATTTGTACGAATACACTGTCACATGACACAGACACGACTCGTACCTACCTTTTTTTGTATATATTTTTTTGTTTTCTTTTTATATCTCATATTATATTGGTATAGAATACACACATCAAGTGTCTAGGGATCAAGCATTGTAATGCCGGTTTCTTGGAGTGAGACACATCTCACACAAAGCATGAAGCCACAGCTTTTTGTTGCATTTCATAATTTGAAACAGGAACTGTCAATCAAATACGAGTAAAAGATGAAAATCAGCTCAATGTTTTCCCTATAAAAACATACAACGCATTGAAATTTTTTTTTCATTATTAGTGCTACTGTTTCCCTACTAGTAAATTATTTAAATGATTAAAACCAACGTTATTATGGAGCAGCGACGTCATTTAAGCAGGGAAGAAATGCTCAGAGCCGTGGGAATGATAGAAGCTGGTTCCCGGCAACGTACTGTGGCTTTAGCTCTGAATACAACTCAGAGTGTTATCAGTCGACTTTGGACACGTTACCGAAGCACTGGTACCGTGGCTCAGCGCCATGGAAGACGGTATCGCTGCACCATACGGAGAAAATACCGATACATTCAAATCACAGCTCGAAGAGCTCGAAAAAAACCCCAATGATGTTAGCCGTGAGGCTTCATCCCTCTTTAGGGAACTTAATTAACGACAAAACAGTCAGAAACCGCTTGCATGAAGTAAACCTTAATTCCCGAAGACCGCTACGGGTACCACCTATAGCAATGCACTATCGTAGGATTCGATATCAATGGGCTCTTGACCGCACACCGCAAAAGTTGTAAGACAGACTCTCGCCACAGCTAACATAAATGTCCTGCCCTGGCCTGCTCAGGCGCCAGACTTGAACCCGATTGAGCATGCATGGGATATGCTATAGAGAAGATCTCTACCGATCAATTTCTCATTCCTTAGCTCTGGCTACCCCATCTAGGGATTTATAGCCGTGAGTATATGTATGTATGTATGTATGTAAGATCTCTACCGAATATGGAGGGTATCCAGTCGCAAGACCTTTTTTTGTGGTTGCAGCGGACATGGTTGGCCATTCCAGAGCCTGATTTGGATGAACTCATATTAAGTATGCCAAACCAATGTTCTTGTGTTGTTAGTGTTCGCGGTAGAAACACGGATTATTAGTTGTTCAAGTTACCCAATAAAATTTTAAAGAAAACTGTTAATTACAGTCTTTTTTTCGAACTTTAATGTCAGTAGTTCAAATGTTAAAAATCCCTTTATTAGGAAAATGGCAAATTTCTTTATTAATGCAAAGGTGACTTGGTTTTTTCGTTACTGTAGACAAACAAAAAATCTTTATTTGATGAATACTTAAAGAAAATTTTAATTTTTATAAATCAGGAGAAAAGTTATTGCAAAACTATATGTTGATCCCTAGACTTTTGATGTGTGTATTTAGGAACTACGCTAGTTATGCCTTTCTATTTTTGTTCTTATTATTAGTGAATGTAAAGAATCTTTACAAATACGCCACTGCTATGCACTAATTAATAAATAAAAATAATAATGGAATAATTGCTAGTTTCACAACTCTTACCTTTGAAGTACTTCGACTATGCCTAAAGGGGATTTAATTTACAAAATATATGAAGTAATTCAGACTAAGATACAGTTAAGTTATGCCCTTTTGATGATAAATGTAAATGTAACTGGACTGGATTTGAGTGAAGTGAAGCGCTTGACCCTATTGTGCAATATACATTACATATATGGGTTTAACACGAGAATCACTTCTTATCTATCCTATCCTGACTAGGGGACTTGAGGACTCACTGAAATAATTATGTCTGAGTACCAATTGGATCAAGCAGTCGATACTTTGATCTTATAATTAGTTAAATATCACAGACAGACTACCTTCCGATAGCGTCTGATGAAAAAATACACTTAGTATGTGGGTTTCCTCTTAGAGTCCACACATATGACTAACATGAAAATGGTTAGTTTGGGTATTTATACTTTGTTAAAAAAGAATTCATACCGCGATGTAGAAATCTACAGCGGCATCTAGTGGTGAAATGCGGAACTAAACTAAAGAGATTAGGTGTTAAAGAATGAGGCACATTACACATTGTAATTATTAAATTAATGTAAAACCAGAGGGGTATTGTAATTAATATTTTATTAAAATAATTGAATATCCTATTCCAATTAGTAAAAAATAATTCAATCCTAACTTTAGCTGTTCTGAAGCCAAACAGCGAGCGTTCCACAGTTACTTAGTAAATGTTGAAATAAAAAAAAATTTGAGTTTCAAACATTTCAAGTTTAGTTTATATTTTAAGCTAAGTGTTTTAAGATATAATTTATAGTTATTATGTCTTTTTTTATTTCGTTCCTTAACATTCCTTTTTTAATTTTTTAATACAACCTTGCATTACATATATGTAATCAGAAGTATACTTCTGAGGGATCTCATTTCCACTGCATTAACTCTACTTTCATGCTTCTTCTGCCATGCCCAACATTCACTACCATACATCAACGTGGGAACCAGTACAGCATTGTGTACTGCCATTCGCGCCTTTTCAGACAGGGACTGGCTCGACATTAGACTGTTTACGGCTCCATTTACCGCATTTCCCTTTTTAACTCACCTTTCAATATCTCTCTCGCATTTTCCGTCCCTTTGTAAAAAAACTACCCAAATATACAAACTCTTTCACTTGTTCTACTTTCTTGCCACCTATTGTAATCTCACATTCTGGAATACTTTCCTCTCTCTCAAAAAACATTGTCTTGTATTTTTATATTATTTTAATTTTTATTTATACGTTTGCACAGCCATTCGAGTCTTTTATGACAACGACTGGCTCGACTTTTTTAAAAATGCTGGTTTTTTAACTAATATTTAGTGAGTAATTAAAAACTATGCTGTGTAGTGTCGGCTTAGAATAGCACTACCCCATTTCTTCCGGTGGGTGTACGTAAGAGGCGACTAACGGTATTGGGGCTTTTTGAGGGAATTTCGGGCGATGAGGTTGGAGACCCATCACCCAACAACCTTTATTTTTACCATCTTTTCCCCACTCACATTTCCAAAAATGGCTGAGGGATTTATAATTCCTTAGCTCTGGCTACCCCTTCTAGGGATTTATAGCAGTGAGTATATGTATGTGTATGTATGTAATTAAAAACTGTATGAACGAACTGTAATAAAAATAATATTTTTTCAATAAAATTTTCTTTCGTGAAAAATAAGACATAAACAAAATTTTGTTTTCATACATACACATTTTTCCTGTTCACTTGATCAATTATCATTTTGTTATTTTAAAATAAATGTTTTATTTTTAGTGATTTTCCGTATTATTAATTACGTAAAACATATCTAGATCATATAGAAAACATTCTTATAAAAGGCGGGGGTCCGAAGTGAGAAGAATAAAAGAGCATGTATGAGATGAATAATTAATGTAAGGGAAGCAAGAGAATTTTGTCAAGATGGTACTAAGTGGTGATCGATAGTCTCTGCCTACCCCAATGGGAATAATGGACGTGAGTATAAGTAAAAAAATAAGTATTTAAAAAAATATAAATATAGTTATTATATAAGTCATAAAATATAAACAGAAACAATAGTATAGTTTGTGAAATATACATACATACAAACATACATACATATTCTCACGCCGTTAGTTCCCATTGGGGTAGGCAGAGACTATCGATCGCCACTTTGTACGATCCTGGCAAACCTCTCTGGCTTCGTTTGTGAAATATATTTGGATATATCGCGTTTTTAACAGATGGCAACCCTAATTTGCGGCCGCTTTTTCACAGGCAGCTATGTATTATCATATTAGGAAAAAAAATAGCTTTAATTTCATATAAGAAATATGCGTGTAACAGATAAAGCTGGAAAGACTTGCCAGGATCGTAAAAAATGGCTGTTGACAAACTTTGCCTACTCCAATGGGAACTAATATTTTTCCCTTTTCTAGGACCCTTAGTATTTTTCAAATATTTTAGATATCATAAAACTATCAAAATAGACCAAATAGAGAGTGTGCACAAAAAGGCAGGCGTCCGAAGTATAAAGTATAAAAGAGCATGTGTGAAAAGATTTGTGAATGCAATTGTAAACAGAGATAAAAGACAAAAAATATTTATTTCAAAATAAAAAGAATAGTTCTCTGTTTTTTAAACGTCACAAACTTACGTATAAGTTAAATCTAACTCTACTGACTCTTCTTGGGATTCGGGAGGTGTATTGTTGCGAGAAGAACCCGTAAGAAAGTCAGCAAAACACATCTTTTCTTAGTCATATTACAATATTGGTGTATGTCTGGAAATATCCTGAATAGAGCCCTGGTGACAGCAGTTTCATCTATCACATAATCATTTAAACTGTAATAATCTTTTAAATGATGACTGCGATTTATTACTACATATAATTTCTTTCTCGAAGCGAGAGAGGTTTGTCAGCATCGTACAAAGTGGCGATCACTAGTCTCTGCCTACCCCAGTGGGAAATAATGGCGTGAGTATATATGTACATAACTCATGTGTTATAATTTCCGCAACGAAAACTACTATCTTTACTGCCTTGTAATAACTTTTTGTTTAATAGTATGTTAGGCTTTTAATATTTTAGGGTGACATTTTTTTTAATTTCTGGATATGATAAAATGTGCTCACACCATTTTTCTATATTTTCTTTCGAACATTAGTAATAAGTGTAGCCGTGTGCATTGCCGTGTAGTGAAGGCTGGAATAACACTACTCCAATTCTACCCGTGGGTGATCGTAAGAGGCGACTAAGGGTATAGGGGATATTTAAGTGATTATTGGGCGTTGTGGTTGGAAACCAGTCACCAACAATTTATTATTTCTATGTTTTCCCCACTCAACTTCCAAAAGTGGCTGAGGAATTTCTCATTCCGAAGCTCTAGCTACCCTGTTTAGGGATTTAAAGCCGTGAGTATAAATATGTATTAATGCATTTGTAATTAATTAGCAGTCATCCTATTGCAGAATCTTAAACTGTGTTTGCATACTCTTTCCCACCCAAGGGTGTCAGAGATACTAATACTTCTGAACATCACGTGACATTGTCTCCTCACTCAGAGTACTCAAGTTTAGCTTGGACATTGTGCTCACGTAATAGGGGGCAGGCCTATCGCTGTATTTATACGAATACCTACACTATCGCATGACACGGACACGACTCGTACCTACCTTTTTTTATATATATTCTTTTTGTTTAATTTTTATTTCTCATATTATATTGGTATAGAATACACACATCAAGTGTCTAGGTATCAAGCATTTTAATGCCGATTTCTTGGAGTGAGACACATCTCACACAAAGCACAAAGCCACAGCTTTTTGGTGCATTTCATAATTTGAAACAGTAACGTCAATCAAATACGAGTAAAAGATGAAAATCAGCTATCAATATTTTCCCTATAAAAACAACGCATTGAATTTTTTTTTGATTATTAGTGCTACTGTTTCCCTACTAGTAAATTATTTAAATGATTAAAACCAACGTTATTATGGAGCAGCGACGTCATTTAAGCAGGGAAGAAATGCTCAGAGCCGTGGGAATGATAGAAGCTTGTTTCCCGGCAACGTACTGTGGCTTTAGCTCTGAATACAACTCAGAGTGTTATCGGTCGACTTTGGACTAGACATGAGCGAAGTTGTTATTTTACGTTAACTGTGACTGTTGTTCCGGTTATATAAAAATAACAACGAAAAGTCACAGTGACTTTGTCACCTCGGTTACTAAATACTAATATAGTGACTGTCACCGTTGTCACTGTATAGTGATTTTAGTGACTTTGTAACGTTATTATCAAGTCACGAAAATATCTCAGGACAATAATATTTGATTCAAAATAACTTTCACACATTTTCAGGCTTAGGACTGTCGCAGTAATTTTAAGTAAGTGCGGCGTGTTTATTATGTTGAATCAACTTTTTACAATGATTTTGTTCTAAATCTATTTACAATTATTTTGGATTATAATTATGACTAAGGAACAGCAGCTGTTGTACCTTTCTTGTACCGAGCCATGTACGTCGGTCGTTCAAAATATTTCAAATTTTCTTTTCTTATTACACTGTCATAAATGTAAACACGTATCGAGATTAGGGTCTTTTGTTTTTCTAAGAAACGAAACACGTGCATGTCGGCGAGTCAAAGAAGCGCTTTATCATTTCTCCTTCTTCATAGTTTTTATTACTTTACACAAGACGCACCAAATCATATTAAATTATTTTATACCTTCAAAAACATCATGATTGTCTTATAATATTTTGAAAGTAATAAGTGAAGACAATACAATTTTCAACTGCTTATTCCTAACTCTTGAAATGAATTCAAATGAAAGGCATATTTTCTTTGGCAAACAGTTTATGGCTAAAAGCCATTTACGTCTAAAAAAAGGCTTTCATAATTACCAGTTTAAATGCATAATTTTAGATCATAAATATTTCCTTTCAATATAAATTTAGTACATAAACTTCTATCATAATAATATTACAATAACGGTAACATTTACAAATTGGTAAAAATATCAAATACGTGAATTATCATAAATATTAGTATTGGCAGTATAGAATCTGCCATACTGATATCACGCACACTCTTATTTATGGTGACCGCAGTTATTGGTTCCAAGGAACAAAACAAGTAACATAGTTATTTTGGAACGTTATTATTTTGTAACGTAGTTATTTCAAATCGTGTCACTGTGACTTTTGTGGAAGGCAGATCACAGTGATTTTATCGACGTGACTATATTTCATACTCATGTCTACTTTGGACACGTTACCGAAGCACTGGTACCGTGGCTGAGCGCCATGGAGGGCGGTATCGCTGCACCACACGGAGAAAATACCGATACATTCAAATCACAGCTCGAAGAGCTCGAAAAATAACCGCAATGATGTTAGCCGTGAGGCTTCAACGCTCTTCAGGGAACTTAATTAACGACAAAACAGTCAGGAACCGCTTGCATGAAGTAAACCTTAATTCCCGAAGACCGCTACGGGTACCACCTATAGCAATGCACTATCGTAGGATACGATATCAATGGGCTCTTGACCGCACACCGCAAAAGTTGTAAGACAGACTCTCGCCACAGCTAACATAAATGTCCTGCCCTGGCCTGCTCGGGCGCCAGACTTGAACCCGATTGAGCATGCATGGGATATGCTACAGAAAAGATCTCCACCGAATATGGAGGGTATCCAGTCGCAAGAAGACCTTTTTTTGTGGTTGCAACGGACATGGTTGGCCATTCCACAGCGTGATTTGGATGAACTTATATTAAGTATGCCAAACCGATGTTCTTGTGTTGTTAGTGTTCGCGGTAGAAACACGGATTATTAGTTGTTCAAGTTACCCAATAAAAATTTAAAGAAAACTGTTATTACAGTCTTTTTTTCGAATTTTAATGTTAGTGGTTCCAATGTCAAAAATCCCTTTATTAGGAAAATAGCAAATTTCTTTATTAACGCAAAGGTGACTTGGTTTATCGTTACTGTAGACAAACAAAAAATCTTTATTTGATGAATACTTAAAGAAAATTTTTATTTTTATAAATCAGGAGAAAAGTTATTGCAAAACTATATGGTGATCCCTAGACTTTTGATGTGTGTATTAAGACACTACGCTAGTAATGCCTTTCTATTTGTATCCTTATTATTAGTCAATGTAAAGAATCTTTACAAATACGTTAGTTTCACAACTCTTACCTTTGAAGTACTTCGACTATGCCTAAAGGGGATTTAATTTACAAAATATATGAAGTAATTTAGACTAAGATACAGTTAAGTTATGCCCTTTTGATGTTAAATGTAAATGTAACTGGACTGGATTTGATAGAAGTGAAGCGCTTGACCCTATTGAGCAATATACAATACATACATGGGATTAACACGAGAATCACTTCTTATCTATCCTATCCTGACTGACTAGGGGACTTGAGGACTCACTGAAATAATTATGTCTGACTGAGGACCAATCGGATCAAGGAGTCGATAATACCTTGATCATATAATTAGTTAAATATCACAGACAGACTACCTTCCGATAGCGTCTGATGAAAAAATACACTTAGTATGTGGGTTTCCTCTTAGAGTCCACACATATGACTTGCAAGAAAATGGTAAGTTTGGGTATTTATACTTTGTTAAAAAAGAATTCATACCGCGATGTAGAAATCTACAGCGGCATCTAGTGGTGAAATGCGGAACTAAACTAAAGAGATTAGGTGTTAAAGAATGAGGCACATTACACATTGTAATTATTAAATTAATTAAAACCAGAGGGGTATTGTAATTAATATTTTATTAAAATAATTGAATATCTTATTCCAATTAGTAAAAAATAATTCAATCCTAACTTTAGCTGTTCTGAAGCCAAACAGCGAGCGTTCCACAGTTACTTAGTAAATGTTGAAATAAAAAAATATTATATAAAAATATTTTAAGCTAAGTGTTTTAAGATATAATTTATAGTTATTATGTTTTTTTTTATTTCGTTACTAAAGTATTTTACAGACTGTTTTGTTTTTTATTAGTTTAAATAAGCTTAATAAGTTTTTTTTTTGAGTTCATTAATTTAATTAATGTAGAAGAAAAGATATTGATTTACCTGGAATTTTGATTTAACTTGTTTTATATTCTTTTATTATATTATGAAATACTACATATTAATATAAGCTAATATAATATAATAAGATAATATTATAAACTTTCTTGAAGGAGTATTCTTTTATATTGTGTAACACATTTTGTTACATTTTTTTGAGTTAATACTATAATAGTAGAATGTCGCTTTTTCTAATAATATTGATTGCTCATAAAACATACATACGTATTTTATTGAAATATTCATATTGCTTTATTTTCATTCATTTATATTTTTACAAGTCGAATATTAATGCTATCGGTCTGTCAATTTATCAAATAATATTTGGTAAGTAAGTAATTTCATATTTTATTATTTATTCATTTCTATACTATAACTTTGAAAATAGTTTAGTTAATAGTTATATGTAGTATTAATAAGTTAGATTTAAACCTAGTTATATGTGTCTCTGTGTTGTTGGCAGATACCTACTTAACTGATTATAATCTTTAATGAAGAAATCTTCCAGTGGGTGTACGTAAGAGGTGACTAACGGACTTGGGGCTTTTTAAGAGATTTTTGGGCGATGCGGTTGGAGACCCATCACCAACAACCTTTGTACTACCATCTTTTCCCCACTCAACTTCCAAAAGTAACTGAGGAATTTATTATTTCTCAGCTCTGGCTACCCCTTTTAGGGATTTATAGCCGTGAGTATATGTATGTTATCATTAAATAACACAAGGGAACAGCATTTTTGTTGCATGATTTTTTTTTTCCAGTATTATGCATTTTCGGGGTGCTGATTTCAGATTTGAACTCAGATTGTTTGTATCAGCTTTTTATTTTTGAGTTACAATAAAACGCGTCTATAAAGTTTTTTTTTTATTTTTAAATATCATAAAAAAGCAAACACTACTCTTAAAAAATTTGGTCGGGCCGGGTAACAGATAAAAAGTTAGGGTAACAGCATTTCAAACTGTTTTTTTGTTAATATTACATACATACATACATATACTCACGGCTATAAATCCCTAGAAGGGGTAGCCAGAGCTAAGGAATTAGAAATTGCACAGCCACTTTTGGAAAATTTAGTGGGGAAAAGGTGGTAAAGTAAAGGTTGTTGGTGATGGGTCTCCAACCGCATCGCCCAAAAATCCCTTAAAAGACCCAATACCGTTAGTCACCTCTTACGTACACCCATCGGTAGAAACGGGGTAGCGCTATTCCAAGCCGACACTACACGGTAATATTTATAATATTTACGGTTTTGTTAATATTACCGAACAAAAGTAACAATCAATTTGGTGATTGGTAGGTTCCCGCCACAGCATTGGTGTTTGATACTTAAAATGGGGTCTTTTCTCATTTGCCCATAATCTCAAAGACTCCACACGTGTTTTACAAACCAAATGAGGGACCCAGTACGTGTCACGGGTGTCCAAAGGGAATCCAAAGTAATTATACACTTGTTTTATGACCTTCAACATACATAATCTACAATATTTAAATGTATATTCACCACAGATGTTACAAAAACAGTACTATTATTTCTCGTCGATGACATTGTTAAAAAAATATTTTTTTAGTGAATACAACGACTGATTTGCATTGGAAGTGTTACTGGTAAAAAAATACGTGTCGCGCCGTTGTATATGAAAAACAAAAGCTGTTAGAGAAAAACTGATAGTAGATCTAAAATCAGCGACCTCAAATTAGTAAACATAAACAACAGGCATAAAATTTCAAAAACAAAGTAAAATTTTGTTCCCTTGTGTAATTATTATTTATTGCCCTTACCATCCCTGTGTTCTTTTAGTGATACATACATACATACATACATATTCTCACGCCGTTACTTCCCATTGGGGTAGGCAGAGACTATCGATCGCCACTTTGTACGATCCTGGCAAACCTCTCTAGCTTCATTCACATCCATTAATCTTTTCATATATGCTCTTTTATACTTCAAGTAGTAATAAATTCGGAGGTAGGAAACGCAAATTATTTTTTATTATTGCTTTTTCAACGTTTTTTTTTTTATTATGAGATGTGCAATAAAGTGTTTCTTCTATTTCATAATCTTATTTAATTAAATATGTTGAAAGTGCCAAAGTGTGTAGGCAAAGAATTGAAAATGGCAGACATGAATTCTTTGAGTCAGTGTCTCGTTTTTCGTTATTACTCCCATACTTACCTACCTTTTTTTTTCTATTAGAATCGTGTAGTGCCGGCTTAAAATGTCACTACCCCTTTCTACTCACGGGTGTCGTAAGAGACGACTAAGGGTATTTGGGATTTATGGCCGTGAGTATGTATAGAACAAAACAAAACTAACTTTAGTTATATCTGTTTAGTCTTAAAAATTCTTAAGATAAGTTTTTTTTATTTGTACGTTAGAGTGTCCCAAGAAATAGTGTCAAGCGGACGTCCAAGGACAGAATACCACTAGGGGTACCCGAATTACCCCCATGTATGTTCTGCGACTTTTTGTAGTTTTCGAGATATGATTTTTCATATGTTTTTGTTAAACCTTGGCTTATTTGGCATTATTGGTCACACAGACATCAATTGTTGAGATACAAGCTTGTTTTTTTTTTCTGAAATAGGTAAACAGTAGCACTTGCAAAAACAAAAGCAATTGTGAGCCGATATGCTACTATTAAGCCATTAAAAAATGTTGATACCTTAGTTTGTTAAAATGTTTAAATTAAAGATCTCTTTTGAAACGATTTAAAAAAACTTATCCCAAAAATGTCTTCAAAATTATTTTTAAAAACTTGCCAATTTCGTCAGCTATTTGCCATGTAAATTTGATTGAGCTATCTCCACGACTTCATACATGCAAAAATGTTTGAAACACAGTAAGTCGAAAAAACTTAATTAAAAGATTGGGCCGAATAAAACTTTGTTTTTTAATGACCTGAGGACATTTTAAATTTATCGGAAACAAAATTCAAAACAGCAGTTAAAAGAAATCTTTGTTCGAAAGCCTATTACAATGCCAATGATTACATTAATGATGAAGTGGCTTGGTGTCATCAGGGCTCTGTGCAGGATGTTTCCGGGCTAACACCAAAATTGTAATGGACGTAAAAAAATATGTGTGTTGACGAGTTTCTTACGGGTTCTTCTCACAACAAAACACCTTCCGAATCCGAAGTAAACTTAGTATTAAGTTAAAATTTGACGTTCAAAAAACAAAGATTTATCTTTTTATTTTGAAATAAATGATTATTTTATTTATTTATTAAAATATTGATGGATGTAAACGAAGCTAGAGAGATTTGCCAGGATCGTACAAAGTGGCGATCGATAGTCTCTGCCTACCCCAATGAGAAATAATGACCTATATGTATGCATGTTGTAAATGCCAGCCTTTTGGGATATTAATTCTGAATGTTTTGTCTATGTATTAAGATAAGATGCAGTATAATTTTATTCACAAAAAAGTATCTTAATACTATTGCAGAGTTAAGAATGTTAAGTTATAATTACATGGGTAGATTGTGTCTGGTTCCCAATAAGGAAAGAACCTGTGCCAGAGGAACTAGTGTTCTTTCAATACATATTGTAGTAAGTTAAAATTATTAAAATATAATATTTTCATTGCGTAAAAACATTAGCCCTGGCTCATATGATGGCTTTGAGGTGAATGAAAAAGGAAATGAACATACATATACTCACAGCCATAATTCCTTAGAAGGGGTAGCCAGAGCTAAGGATGTGGTGTATACCTAGTTATAAGATCTACTTAGTAACTAATACATATATTATCTACCTATATCTATATTACTCGTGCGCACGTATGTAACCTTATGACTAATAAATCAGTATCTACTCAGTACTCGCGTGTTTCACTCCTCTCCTCTAGCTACCTCCTTACATGGCGACCTTGCCATTGGAGATGTGCCTGACGCGTTAAGTGTGTGCGGACAATTAATTAAATAATGAAGTAAAATTTAAATATAGTAACCATGGGTAATTCAGCTACAACTACGAGACCGCCTACAGAAAATCAAGGAATAAGTCGTCAGGATATTTTGACTCAAATTGGGCATACCAATACCATGATGCAGCATAACGTAGAAATATTGGAACATACGAGCCACATGAAGACATACATGTCAGGACTCCTTTATGCAGTAATTCTTTTTGGAGTATTCTTCATGATGCGATACTTCGCGAAATTCCTGAACCGGCGCATTGACCAGAGAGCAGCAGCGAGCGTGATGCAGATGAGGCGAATCGAGGCACCTTTTTCGGGTGTTAATACGGTGTAACAATTTGTGTTAAGTGCAATGAATAATGTATAAAAAACAATTAAGTGAATAGTGCGAATATTAACAATCATAAGGAACGTGAAGCGATATGACGAATATGGACACTGGTATGAAAACAACTTCCATAATTATTGCGGTAGGAGCTAATGAACTCTATTCTTAAGACGTACACATCGGTAATAATTAAAAGATACGATTATGTAATATTCATAATTATTGATCCTAAAATAACTTTCGTAATTGCTTATAAAAATAAAAATAAATTACTATTACTTAATCATAAATAAATCTTTTGTTTAATCAAAATTATATAAATGTATATTTTATTATAAAGTTTTTATTATGCAACATACTCTAATAATAATATGTTAATACGACTAAGAAAAATATATGAGGAACTAAAAGAGATACGTACTTACTTAATAAAAATAGGTCCAAGTAGGAGACAAGGACAGATATTAATTAAAAAGTTTGAGGAATGTTCTATAATACTTACGCGATATAATAGCTTATTAGATGAATTAAGTAGTTTAATTTTAGAAGGGAAATTAGAGAAGAAAGATATTAGTTTATGCAACGAGTTGAGTTCTCAATTTCAAATATTATATAAAGAAGTACAAAGTTTGTGTCAAATGGAAACAGAGGAATTTTCTTTATGTGAGGATTTAAAACAAGATAACAAAATGTCTTCGTTCGATTTAAAAGTTGCTTTGAATCTTTTACCTATAATGGATGATTGTGACACGATTACTAAACAATTAATCGACGGTATAGAATACTATAATACTGTTTTAACCAAGAATGAGTGTAAGAAAAACTTAATTCAGTTTGTTATTAAGAGCAGATTATCTCAAAATGCCAAGATAAAGCTTTCTTCAGACTATAATTCAGTGGAGGAGCTTGTGAAAGACATGAAATGCCTTCTTTTACCACAGAAGTCAGCTATGGCCATTCAAACTAAATTACAGAATATTAAACAGCACGAAAGGTCAATTGGTGACTATGGCAGGGAAATTTCCGAATTAATGAATGACTTAACGATTTCTCAAGCCAGCGGGAATTCGGATTGCTACAGTATTTTGAAACCAATAAATGAAAGATTTGCCATTAAGCGTTTTTCCGATGGCCTTAGGAATCGTAAGTTGAGCACAATTATTACTGCGAGGAACTACGACTTCCTTAAGGATGCCATCCAAGCGGCACAAGACGAAGAAGTCTCTTCTCCTTCTGTGAATAATGGTGAAATTCTAAGTTGTCAGAGGAATAACCAGTCATTTTATAATTACAGAGGAAGGATACAGTCCCAGGTAAGACAGCCCCATGTAGTTAATCCGTTTAGAAGACCTGCAATGAGTTTCTACAATAGTCAGTTCTCGCGACCCCAGAGACGGCCGTTCAGCTACGGCTACGGTGGAGGTGCAAGAGGTTCCTACGCTCCGCGGGGTGCCCGAGCAGCACCGGCGCGAGCAGCACCGCGAGGAAGCATGCGAGGTAGGTACCCAAACAATCATTATAATCATAAACAAAGTAACAGACGTAATATTAGGATGATGTCAGCGGATGAAACTGAACGGAGAGAGTCAGAGAAAAATTACAATGAGTTTTTTCGTGAATAACTTTAACCATTTTATTTTTTCATGCAGTAACTCATTATTTGCGACATTAAAAATTTTCCATAACGATTTTATATGGCTTATTGATACAGGAGCATCGATTTCAGCGATTAAATATAAACAATTATTGCAACTCGGTATACCTTACCATAAAGAGACCAGCATTATAAGAGGCATTGGCGGCAATGTTGAAGCGATTGGATATGTTTACATTACATTTAAAGTGAAGGATGAGTTGTTCAAGCATAAGGTTTATATTTTCAACACATTACCATGTTCGGCTACAGGCATAATTGGCAATGACTTTCTAAACAAATACAAATCGGTCATTGATTATGAAAACAAAACTTTATCTTTGAGGACAGTCGACAACAAAAGTGTTTCAATAAGTTTGACTTCAAATCAATATAAAAAATATATTGTACCATCGAGATCAGAGAGTATCCACTACATCGAAACTTCTTTAAAAGAGGATATTTTAGTTTGTACGGATGAAATCAGTGAAGGAATTTTAATTGCAAGTACTATAGTAAGACCAAAAAATGGCAGAATTCCAGTTCAAATATTAAATACATCTGAAAAAACCATTTGTCTGAACGAAATAAATCCAAAATTAGTTCCATTAAAAAATTATGAAATGACAACATTCAGTAAATGTACTAGTTTTAATTCGGAAAGAGTTTATAAATTATTTAAAGAATTAAATTTATCGAATCTAAATAAGGAAGAACGATTATCTATAGAACAGTTATGTGCTAAATATGCGGATATTTTTCATTTAAGCGGTGATAAGTTAACTACAACAAACTTATACGAACAGTCCATTTCAATTAAACCAAACACACAACCAATATTTGTCAAAAATTATAGATTACCGTACGCCCAGAGACAAGAACTAGAAAAACAAATTGAAAAATTATTGGATGATGATATTATAGAGCCAGCGTGCAGTGAGTGGTCCAGTCCGGTACTATTGGTTCCTAAAAAGTCTGATAAGAATGGGGAAAAAAAGTGGCGTTTAGTTATTGACTATCGGAAATTAAATGAAAATATAGTGGATGATAAGTTTCCGCTCCCTAATATTACGGAAATATTAGATTCTCTTTCTGGAGCGATATATTATACACATTTAGACCTCTATTCAAGTTACTACCAACTTAGCTTAAATAAAGACAGTAGAAAGTACACAGCATTTTGTCCAGGATACATACCCCAATCTCAAAAAACAACACAGTCGAGTAATAATAAAATAGTTTATTCGGGACAGTTCCAACTAAAAAGATTACCAATGGGACTTAAGACTTCGCCTAATGCTTTTAGTAGAATGATAACGTTGGCGATGTCGGGACTGAACTATAAAAAATGCTTTGTTTATTTAGACGATCTGATTGTATTTGGAAGGAATTTAAATGACCATAATAAAAATTTATTAGATATTTACAATCGGTTAAGAGAAGTGAATTTGAAGCTTAATCCGGCTAAATGCGAATTTCTCAAAAAAGAAATACTTTACCTAGGTCATTTAGTGACAGGTGATGGAATTTTACCAGATCCGGAAAAGATAAGAATTTTACAAGAATATTCTCAACCCCAAAATAGTGACGATGTAAAAAGATTTGTTGCATTTGCAAACTACTACCGGAAATTCATACAAAATTTTGCTCATTTATCGTATTCCTTAAATCAGTTGTGTAAGAAAAACGTTAAATTTATTTGGAAAGAAGAACAAGAACAAGCTTTTCAGAAATTAAAACAAGCACTTATGTCACCACCTGTACTTCAATACCCTAATTTTACAGAGACTAACACATTTCAGTTGCAAACTGACGCTTCAGGCTTTGGATTAGGAGCGATTTTATCTAATGAAGACGGACGTCCTGTTGCATACACTAGTAGAAGTCTTAACAAAGCCGAAATGAACTATCCTACTATCGAAAAGGAGCTTTTGGCTATAGTGTGGGCAGTTAAATACTTTCGACCTTATTTATATGGACGGAAATTCAACATTTACACAGATCATCGACCGTTAGTATACTTATTCAATATGAAAGATCCATCTAGTAGATTATTAAAGTTTCGTATGATATTAGACGAATATAATTTTACAGTGAATTACGTAAAAGGTTCCGAAAATGCAGCTGCAGACGCATTATCGAGAATCAAATTAACATCTATGGAATTAAAGGAGATGAATGAAAGGATAATGAATGTGATGACAAGAAAGCAACGAAAGGAGATGGAAGAAAGAGAAAAAATTTACTCGGATTTGTCAAAACAATCAAATGACTCAGAAGTAATAATTAACGATGATGAGGATGATAATCGGTCAGGCCAACCGAGAATTGTCGATATGCATACAAATCCAAAGGAATCAGTTGAGTTAAGTTTTATAACAAATACTGAATTAAATAAATTATTTAAAAAGGAAGAAGAACTTAAAGAAAGTAAAACTTTTATATATGTTCCTAGGAAGAAAATATTATACATAAATCCTAACGCTCAATCGCAAATTACGCGAGACGAATTTGTGAGAGAATTAGAGATATTTTGTGAGACGTTAAAGATTGAAAAAGTATATTTTATAAAAAATAAAAGTAATAATAAATTTATAGAGAAGCTTATAAGTGGAATAAAACAAGTAAAGGATTGGAATGGTCCAACTTTTATAATATTGCCAGATGTAAAAAAGATTGATAATAATGATGATAAGAAAGTTATTTTAAATGACTTTCACATATTGCCTACAAGCGGACATGCAGGTGTAAGACGCATGTACAATAACATTAAAAAGTACTATTACTGGTCAGGGTTAGATGATGATATTAAGAAATATGTTAAAAAATGTGATAAATGCCAGAGAAATAAACATGACTTAAAAACGAAACAACCAATGGAAATAACGACAACTGCATCTTCAGCATTACAAAAAATTTACCTAGATCTTGTTGGTCCTTTAGATCGCGACATTAATAATTACAGCTATATACTAACGTTACAGTGCGAGTTAAGCAAATATGTCGAAGCATACCCTTTGATAACCAAAAGTAGTAAAGAAGTAGCTAAAGCCTTTGTACAAAACTATATCCTTAGATTCGGAGTGCCCCAGGAAATAGTGACCGATAGAGGCACGGAGTTTATGGCGTCAACGATGAGTGAGGTATGTACTTTACTAAATATTAACAAAATTAACTCAACAGCGTACCATCATCAGACATTGGGTGCTCTAGAGAACTCCCACAAAAACTTAGGAGCATATCTACGTAACCAAGCAGGTAATCATCCAGAGAGCTGGAGTGAATGGATTCAGTTCTGGTGCTTTTCCTACAACACGTCTGTACATTCGGAGAGCTGCTACACGCCTTATGAATTGGTGTTCGGTAAGAAATGTAGTTTACCAAATAATTTAGGTCATCAAATTGATCCTTTGTACTGTCACGATGATTACGCAAAAGAACTTAAATTTCGATTGCAAGTTTCAAATAAGGAGGCAAGAGATAATCTTCTCCAAAGTAAATTGAAAAGAAAAATGTATTATGATAGTAACACTAAACCTATTCATTATAAGCCTAACGATAAGATATTATTAAGAAAAGAAAATTGTAGTAAAATGGAAAGTTTATATAGTGGACCATATATAGTAATCGAAGATATATCACCTAATGTTAAGATATTAAATAAAGGTAAAATAGATATAGTGCATAAAAATAGGACTAAACTTTATATAGAGGATTAGAAATTTTAGATATTGGAAAAAAAAAATATGTGTCTTATTTTTTTTTAAAAATAATAAGGGAGATGTGGTGTATACCTAGTTATAAGATCTACTTAGTAACTAATACATATATTATCTACCTATATCTATATTACTCGTGCGCACGTATGTAACCTTATGACTAATAAATCAGTATCTACTCAGTACTCGCGTGTTTCACTCCTCTCCTCTAGCTACCTCCTTACAAGGAATTAGAAATTCCTCAGCCACTTTTGGAAATGATAGTGGGGAAAAGATGGTAAAAATAAAGGTTGTTGGTGATGGGTCTCCAACCGCATCGCCCTAAAATCCCTTAAAAACCCAAATACCATTAGTCGCCTCTTACGTACACCCACCGGAAGAAATGGGGTAGTGCTATTCTAAGCCGACACAACACAGCTATTTGTGTGTAAGGGTGAATTTGGGAAGAAATACAGTAGGTAAAATAAAATTCCCAATCTTTACACTTCATCAAGAAATTTAATCTCATTTGCACACAGTACAAAATATATCTTAGAATAAATATTCAGTTCAAAATTAATTTGTACATCTAAAATATAATTCTCTAGAAAATATACTAAAATACTTACCTCAAAAAGTGCATAATTCTAAACCTAGATTTAAAATACTTAAAAAATAAAAGTATATACAAAACACTAAGTACGAATGATTCTAAAATTCATATAACACAAATCCTTAATTTAAGTTACATAATATATCAATAAAATATCAATTGTTCCACAATTTAATCACATTAATTTAGAATATTATAATAATTTGTGATACAGTTTTCAGTCATATCAGTCTTAATATGTTCTTATAATAAACAATACCCAATTATTTGGGTAAGTATCATACATCTTATGTGACAAAAATATCACATGGTAGTCGTTACAGAAATTATTGTAAATGCACCTGTATTATTTTTTGCTAAATATTAAATTTTGTAAAACATGCCAGTCTTTGGTTAAAAGACTTTTATAATAATCCAAAAATCAGACAAGTCAAACAAATACAAACTTTGGAGTGTAAAATACTCAAGATTTTTCTTATTATCTAAAAGAAGGAATATACTTTATCATATAAATTATTTTAATCACGGCTGTAGAGGATCTCGAAAGCAATCAACCATTTATATCATTAAGAAAGTAATGTATAAACTTTCAAATGTAGCTGAGGAGTTTCCAGCTCTGAAGCTCTGGCCACCCTTTTTTGGGATTAATGGCCGTAAGTATATGTATCTTATCTTTTTATTGATAATTGTTTTAACCAGCATGATTTTACATGTTTGTTTTGCGTAGAACCGAAGTTATAAAAGTAAAATTATACATTGATACAGTAATAAATATATCACTCACAATCCCAAACAACTATACTGATTTGAGTCATTCACAACTAAAATCTCTTAACCGCTCGAACGTCGGAGCGTAGATCTGCGTCAAGAATAAAATCTCCTTCGTGTGCCGCGACATAGATCTACGTCTACACTACCTGCAAGCTTTTTTTCTTGGTTTTCACAGTAAAAAAAGCGTTTTAAGGTATAAATTACTGCGGCAAGAGAGAGACAATGAAATAAGGAAGCAGAGACAATAGTCATAGACTCAACTCATCATTTTTTAATCCTCTAAAGTCCTTAAAAATCCTTATTTAACTCTTTTTTCTTCGCTGCATACATATCTCCTAGTATCTTCATAGCTTCTCCATGACTAATTCCATTAACTCTCACTTCTGCATACTTCTCTTTAACGAAATCAGTGAAGAGAGTATTCTGTCCCTTTCTAGCACGTTTGGTTACAATCACTCCGTCCTTGTTCTTCTTATTGAGTATCAGTTCGAAAGTGCCTTTGCAATAACCGCAACATTTTTTAGTGATGTCCAATGATTTTGAATGGCGTTTGATTCTGTAAAATATAAATTGGAATTAATTATATCATTAAATATAAACAATGACTAAATAAATAAATATATACGGACATATTATACACAGATCAAGTTAGCCCCAAACTAAGTATAACTTACTAGGGATACTAACTCAACGATATATTTAACATTATATAATACATAAACATAACATAACATAAACGTTCACGCCGAATATCCCCGAAGGGGTTGGCAGAGGTACTAATACTTCTGAACATCACGTGACTTTGTCACCTGGTGTTCAGAGTACCCACGTTTTGCATGGACAGTGTACTCACGTGATAGGGGGCAGGCCTATCGCCGTTTTGTACGAATACACTGTCACATGACTAGGTACAACTCAGCCATGTGGGTTTCCTCACGATGTTTTCCCTCACCGTTAACAACCATGATAAATACACATACACATATACATATTATATAATACACATATAAATAACACCCAAGACTAAGAAACAATAATTTATGCTCATCACATAAATGCTGCTCTTAGCGGGGATCGAACCCGTAACCTCCGGACCAAGAAGCTAGTCACCTATCCACTCGGCCACGGCTGTCGTCAAGTCATTGTCTGTTGTTGAATATGGTTATGGTTGACTTAGGATACTAGGAGGTTGCGGGTTTGGTTCCAGCTGAGGGCAAAGGTTTGTATAAACAGAAAAGAAAATGCATGTATTTTTTAGTTTTCGATGTCTTTTATGAGAAAATTTCATACTTTCATATATATCATAGCCATAGCTTTCCAAAACACAAGTTATAAAGCTTGCTTATCGTTGGGCTCATTTTAACTACACAAAGTGATATACATATTGAACTCTCAGAACGAAAGAGGCTCAAGTCCAAAAATAGTGATATTGAGTTACAATCATAGAGAGATGTAGGAACAGCAAAGATATACTGGCCAGTACACCCTGCTGTGTACCAACTTAAAATTTGTATTTATGTTTAGTTAGAGAAACATTTCGATACCGCGATGTACGATTTTTTATGACGCTGCTAGTATGCGAATGAGTTCGCCGTCTAGCGGTCGCCACAGTACTCCCCTCCTAGTCGATAGACGATATCGAAGAGCTAGGAGGTACCTGTTACCAATAGTAGAGAGGGACTAGTGTGCGAGCGAGTTCGCCGTCTAGTAGTCGAGTGCAGTGTGAGCAGTGAGGCAGAGTAGCGTGCCAGTAGATGCTCGGTCGGGTGAGTAGAGTAGTTTGGTAAGGTAAGCGAGGAGTATAAGATGTGGGTAGATTGAGAAATGTAGTAGAAATATTCGTCATGTTATGGTCGGGGGTCACCACTGTAGGAACAGCAAATATATACTGGCCAGTACACCCTGCTGTGTACCTACTTAGAATTTGTATTTATGTTTAGTTAGAGAAACATTTCGATACCGCGATGTACGATTTTTTATGACGCTGCTAGTATGCGAATGAGTTCGCCGTCTAGCGGTCGCCACAAGAGACATACAAAAGTACGCTCTATCTGATGAATAGTAAAACAAAGGCACTTATTGTTAAAAAAAACAGGAAAGCGAATTTTCCGTCCTTATAACAATAAGTGCCTTTGTTTTAGAGCATACTTTTTTATGTCTGTGTTTAGCTGTGTAGTGTCGGCTTAGAATAGCACTACCCCATTTCTTCCGGTGGGTGTACGTAAGAGGCGACTAACGGCTTTTTCCCACGCAACTTCCAAAAGTGGCTGAGGAATTTCTGATTCCTTAGCTCTGGCTACCCCTTCTAGGGATTTATAGCCGTGAGTATATGTATGTATTTATTTATGTTTTTTATGTCTCTATGATTGTAACTCAATATCACTATTTTTGGACTTGAGCCTCTTTCGTTCTGAGAGTGCGATATGTGTTAGGTTAGTTACTTTGAAAATGCTAGTCACGAAAACTAATACTTTTTTTCTAAATTTAATTAAAAAACAGATACTTAATATAAAATTAACTACCTTCTATCTAAATATAGTCGTGATGTAAACGTATAAAACAGTGCACTTACGTATAACCGCATCGGGTACATTTATAGGAATATCTATAATGTATCTCTAAAGTATGGCATCTTGATATTTCTACTAATTCTGGATACACCTTCAATGCTTTGCTTGCCCTGAAAATAAAAATTATTATATTTTGTGGACTCTTCATATCATAAATTGACGTAGGTCCATAAATTTATATGTGAAGGTATTAAAGCCTTATAAAAATTTAACCTTCTTCCTATTGCACCTAAAGTGTAGACACATTATTTTACATACATACATATACTCACGGCTAGAAATCCCTTAAAGGGGTAGCCAGAGCTAAGGAATTAGAAATTCCTCAGCCACTTTTGGAAAGTTTAGTGGGGAAAAGATGGTAAAATAAAGGTTGTTGGTGATGGGTCTCCACTCCAACCGCATCGCACAAAAATCCCTTAAAAGCCCCCAATACCGTTAGTCGCCTCTTACGTACACCCACCGGAAGAAATGGGGTAGTGCTATTCTAAGCCGACACACACAGCAGTTAAGGGGAAAATAAATTATGTGTTATAAATAAATTTGCTACCCTGTTTATAGCCAGAGCTGACATAAACGTACACGCAGAATATCCCCGAAGGAGTTGGCAGAGGTTCTAATACTTCTGAACATCACGTGTCTTTGTCACCTGGTGTTCAGAGTACCCACGTTCTGCTTGGACAGTGTGCTCACGTGATAAGGGGCAGGCCTATCGCCGTTTTGTACGAATACACTGTCACATGACAGTTGAATGATGATTTTTTCCCTCACCGTTAACAACCGTGATAAATTAACCACACGTATGTCTTCAGAAAAGACAAATTGGTGTAGGCCCAACCCGCGATTTGAACAGTCGTTTGCACGATGGTCCAAAGTACAGGTGACAAAGTCACGTGATGTTCAGAAGTATTAGTACCTCTGCCAACCCCTTCGGGGATATTCGGCGTGAACGTTTATGTTATGTTATGTTTATATGAATTTATAATATACTAGCTGACCCGACAGACTTCGTACTGTTAAATTTGCTTATGACAAAGCTTAAGACGTTTTTTCCGGTACTCTTAGTTCAATCAGGCGTGAATATTTTATTGTTCATTTTGTTCCGGGATAAATAGTATCCTATGTTATAATTTGGGTCATTATCTAGCATTCTGCCAAATTTCATTTATATACACTATGTACTTGAGGAGATTTTTTGCCTCAAACACACAAACATCTAAACTTTCACATTTATAATATTAATAAGATTAATTCTTACCATTTCCTCCACAAAGGGCCATGGCCAGCTTTGAGGGTATGGTCAATAATCCAAGTGGCCACATGACAAAGTTCATGTACCAAGGTGTCCCGAAGACGACCACTATTGTCCACCACTTTGCTCGATAGTTTCACCGATGAGCTTCGGATACGGTCACCTGATTGAGTTTTTATTAGGCGATTTGTTGTTGTACTGAAATATGTTTAAACCAATTAGTCCATGATATGACATGATGGTCTAATGGGTAGAACACCCGCCCGTAAACGGACAGGCGTGAGTTCAAATCGCGGGTCGGGCCTACACCAATTTATCTTTTCTAAAGTCTTATATATCATCTTATATATCGTGGTTATATGATCATGGTTGTTAACGGTGAGGGAAAACATCGTGAGGAAACGCACATGGCCGAGTTGTGCTTAGTCATGTGACAGTGTATTCGTGCAAAACGGCGATAGGCCTACCAGGTGAGTACACTGTCTAAGCAAAATGTGGGTACCTACTTTGGACACTAGGTGGCATAAGTATTGGTACCTCTGCCAACCCCTTTGGGGGATGTATATTAATGAAGTTTGTAGATGTTTTAAAATCGTGGTTAATTAGTGATTGGTATAAGGATATCGCTGAAGAGGTGGCCGAGATACTAATACTTCTAAACATTGTGTTATACAGGGTGATTTCGGGGTCGTGATCCCAACCATTTTTTTCTGACTCAGTAAATGATTGCGATGCTACCTGTATTTATTTTAATTGAAACAAAGATGATTCGTTATTTACTAATTTTTATTTACTGACTCTAAATGCGTGGTCACCCTACTTTTTATATTACACCTTTTTAGAAATCAAACTCTTTGTTAGATTACTTAAAATAAATGATAACAATAAATAATAACGAAACAAAGATTTAAAATAAAATAAATTAATTATGCCTTCGCCCCGTACCCATTTTCTAATATCGAGCGATCAGATATGGTTATGTTTTACTATCAAACACACAACACTACCAGAGCAAGTGAGATGTTTCATCAGCAATATCGTCATATCAATTGCAACCACTGCAACGATTGTTAAGTACATACACTTGACAAAAAAATTCTTGGGAAATAGAAGGGTGACCATGATCTCGAATAGTCGCAGTTTTTTTTTGTAAACTTAAATAAGTCGCTGGTGTACTGTTAGTCCTAACCTATCGTGATGCTTAAGAGAAAGTAAGTTAAATACTTCTTTCTTGCTCCACGACCCCGTAATCACTCTGTATATTTGTAAGTTTTGCTTTGACAGTACTCACATTACTAAGTATAACTCAAGTGTGGGCTTCCTCAGGATGTTTGTTATCATCGTAAACATTTAATTATTGATTTTGACTCATTCTTATGTTCTGTTTACTATTTGTTCATGACTACTTAGATATGCTAGTATTTTTTGTGTGTTTTTTATTTGTATAAAAATCCAACATCAGTAATGATTTTAGTAGACATACATACATACATATACTTACGGCTATAATTCCCTAGAAGGGGTAGCCAGAGCTAAGGAATTATAAATTCCTCAGCTACTTTTGGAAGTTAAGTGGGGAAAAGATCGTAAAATAAAGGTTTTTGGTGATGGGTCTCCAACCGCATCGCCCAAAAATCCAATAATAAGCCCCAATACCCTTAGTCGCCTCTTACGACACCCGTGGGTAGAAAGGGGTAGTGACATCCTAAGCCGGCACTACAGTAGAATTATTATATTTCAATTAACTCACCCAGCAGTAGACCTAAGTTTATTATCAAAACTTATAATCAAATCCGAAGGCAATTGTTCGTCAAAAACATTCTTGTTAAGTTCTACATAAAGTAGTCTGGACAATTCATCCTTTCGTTTTTTGAAGTCGCGAATATATGGTACAGCAGCCGGGTGACATCGCCAGTCAGGAACATTGTCTAGAAATGAACACATTTATGAATATATAAATGTTGTGTAGTTTTAAGTAGGTTTAGAATAGCACTACCTTTCTTTGGGGTTTGGTATAAGGTGACTAAATATAATGGGGCTTTTGAAGTGATTGTTGGGCGATGTGGTTGGAAACCCATCACTAAGCATCCAATAAACAGTTGATAATGAAAAACACATAATTTCACAAATGTATAAGTCTGAAATTTCTTCTCGCTGAGCTACCAACCCAAAGCCTACACTCATTTAAATGAGAATAAATATAAATTAAAAAATAAACATAACATAACATATACTCACGGCTATAAATCCCTAGAAGGGGTAGCCAGAGCTAAGGAATTAGAAATTCCTCAGCCACTTTTGGAAATTGAGCGGGGGAAAAGATGGTAAAGTAAAGGTTGTTGGTGATAGGTCTCTAGCCGCATCGCCCAAAAATCCCTTAAAAGCCCCAATACCGTTAGTCGCCTCTTACGTACACCCATCGGTAGAAACGGGGTAGTGCTATTCTAAGCCGACACTACAAGGCACTAAAATAAAATATATAATATATTACAGTCCCATTTTGTGATAAGAAACACTTTATAGGGTAGGCTCGATCTCCTCAGTTGTGTGATGCAAAATCAGTATACAGCTATCAGCTTTAATGATGTAATGTCGAAAGTAATATTTTGTTGGGCTTAGAATAACACTACCCCATTTCTTACCATCAGTGTTTGTAGGAGGCGACTTTGGCTATTGGATGATTTTTCCCTACTCAACTTCCAAAAGTGGCTGAGGAATTTCTAATTCTGAAGCTCTGGCAACCCCTTTTAGAGGTTTATAGCCGTGAAAATATGTTACTATGTGTGATATTCAAATATTAGTACTTACCAGCAAGAGATGCCATAAAACTTAACTTCTTAATATTAACAGGAGTTACATTTTCACTAGTAATTTTCTTAGATTTCAATACATTTGGTGTTTTACATTCTATATTTGGCGAGGGCTCAAATTTATCCTTCAAAATTTCCACTAGTTCTGTCACAGATTTTCCTTTGATATTCTTTTTAGTAGTACTGTTTACCTCTCTCAAGATTTTCGGTTTTGTATTGGGAGGATTTGGAGTGCTTGGCACTTTCTCTGTGAATAATTTCTTTTTTGATTTCTTGTCAGTGAGTTCATAGTCTTTTAGTTTTTTCTTGGCATCAGATCCTGAAATAAAGCGATGTTTAAAGAAAAACCAATAGGGGGAATAATGGATATTGTTATTTCACTCAAACTAAATTAACACTCTAGTCTGTAACCTCAGAATAGCCATCACCGTTTATAAGGCTAACCCTATCAAATGGGAATGCTTAATAAAATGAAAGAGTGTGTGGGAACAGCAAGGATATACTGATCAGCAGGGTTGCTGTGTACTAAAGATGCGCTAACCATGTCCACGAAATGACCGAACATGGAACGATTCTTTGCCAGTTCGGAAACATGTCCTTTAATATACTCCGCGGAGAATACCTATCGGAGTATATTTCATCAACCTTTCCGATCCGAACCTAGTATGTTAGAAACTATAACAATTGATTTACTCTCATACTTAACAGGCTTAGGACAGTCAGCCAAAATTATACACTACAAATGACATGTTATAAATTTTAAATTGATTTAATTTCATATATTATTATTAAATAAAAACTTGAGAATGACAATAAATAGCGCACATTGAAATCGAATGCGGAATTTTATGGTTTATGTTGTGACTGAAACCTATTTTCTCCTTTTAAATTCGTAATCTAAGTCCATACAAAATGGCATTGAAAACAAGCAAAAGAATATAGAATCGTGTAACATAAGTAATCGACTAATATTCATATTAAAGTTGGAACAACGCATGCATTTTCCGAATATTACCGATTTCAGAAAATGTATTTAAGATAAAATATAATATATCATATATCTATGACACTAAAGTCTAAATCAAAGAGTGTGGAAGCGAGATAGATATAATGCGGCTTTCGCCGTTGTGGTTCGGTCGCGACTTCGCGACCGGAGCGGCGGCGGCGGCGGCGGGTTCCGCCAGATATAGTCCGCGGAGTATACTTATCGGAGTATACTCCATCAGTCTCAAGTTTGAAGCACTAAAATGTGTCTTAAAGCGAAGAAATTAGAGTCTAAATCAAAAAGTATGGAAGCGAGATAGGTAATGTGCAAGTAGCCATCTCCACTCGGTCAGTCGTTCGTATCGTTCCGCGTTGTGTTTTTTCGTCGACGTCTCCGGACATGGTGGAGTATATTTATTTCAGCCATTCGGACCGGAGCTAGATCGTTCCGATTGAGGACATGTTTCCGTAAACTATTACTGTCCGGAACGATACAACTCTACTGTGTACTTATAATTCGGTATGCAGTTTTATAAAAGTGGTGCTGATTACGAAACCATTTCGAGATATTATGTTTTTAAACAATATTTTCTTGAAATTAAATGAAACAAAGCTAAGATGACCGTTATTTTATCAAAAACTGTAACAGTATTTGACCTTCAGCGTTAGTTCAAAGACATTCGTTTTTGCAGTTTATTAATAAAATATAGAACATCATAGGTTTGTTTAGTATAATATCGTAATAATTTCATTTGAGATCACAAATTCGTGAAATGTTTTGCAATCAGCAACCTTTTTACTTAACATTTCGCTTCATTTGCATGTCGCTACGTGATATTTTCGATCGATGACGTCATTAAGAACAAAAGTTTAACAATCTTTAAAAAATCATAACTTTATAATTATTCATTTTAAATTAAAAATATTCAAATTAGTCTTTTATTTTCGTGTTTGCAATCGAATAAAAATATTTAATAAATACCAAAAAAAAACTTTGCATACCGAATTGTATTTATGCTTAGCTCGAGAAACATTTCGACACCGCGATGTAGGAATATGAGTGAGACACTGCTATGTGCAAGTGACTTTGCTCCATTACTCCCACAAGTTTTATAGAGCTAACCCAAGAAATGAGAGTGTTCGTTTTTTGAAATTTTGTCGCAAAACCCCCTGTGAGGAAGTAATTTTGTGGGAATGGTTCTGTAAAAACTAGTTTTCTGAAAGGGTTTCCCTTTGACTGGTTTTCCCTATTTTGTGGGTGGGTTTAAAATATTCAGTTAAGAGAAAAACCAAAAAGAAACCCTGAAAAAGAAAAGCGCTTACGGTCCCTGAACACTGCCATATGACGTAGCAGGGTTCCGCCATGCTCACAATTTTTTCCCTTGCTGTTAAAAATCTTTATAAATTAACAGAACATATGACTTGAGAAAAGACTCAAATACATATTACTTTTCTATGTTATTATGGCTTAGCTGTGTAGTGTCGGCTTAAAATAGCACTACCCCATTTCTTCCGGTGGGTGTACGTAAGAGGCGACTAACGGTATCGGGGCTTTTAAGGGATTTTTGGGCGATGCGGTTGGAGACCCATCACCAACAACCTTTATTTTAACATCTTTATCCCCACACAACTTCCAAAAGTGGCTGAGGAATTTCTCATTCCTTAGCACTGGCTACCCCTTCTAGGGATTTATAGCCGTGAGGATATGTATGTTTTCTATGTTGTATGAACACATGGATACATAACTTATTTATTCTGAATCACATGAGATTCCTCACTTATTTTCCACACTTTTAAAAAACCTTATTAATAGTAATGAAATTAATTATGTCAGAAAATATAGTCAAAATATATATTACATATATTTTGTTTAGCGACATGATAGTCCAGTGGGTAAGAACACCCGCCCGAAAAACAGAAGGGCGTGAGTTCCAATCCTGGGACGGGCCTACACCAATTTGTCTTTTCTAAAGTCATATGTGTGGTTAATTTATCATGGTTGCTAACGGTGAGGGAAAACATCGTGAGGAAACCCACATGTCTGAGTTGTACTTAGTCATGTGACAGTGTATTCGTACAAAACGGCGATAGGCCTGCCCCCTATCACGTGAGTACACTGTCTAAGCAAAACGTGGGTACCTTCTCTGGAAACTAGATGGCGCTTGCCATGTGAGTTCAGGAGTATTGGTGCCTCTGCCCACCCCTTCGGGGATAAAACGGCGTAAACGAACGAACGTTTTATTTTGTTTAACGCATTTCATTACTAGCCTAATGAGGCATCAAAATGATGTAAAAAAAAACAACACACAAAAGAGTCATAAAAAGAAAATGACATGTGGGCTCGAACAGGATTTGAACCTGTGCCTTTGCATTGAATAGCTGTGTTATTATGTACATATGTGTGCTTTATATAATTACCTGTCAAAATTGCTTGTTTAATATCCCGAATTTCACTCCTAACATTATTCTCTTTATCACTATCATACTCAAAATCTAATTTCTTTGTGGCACCATTAAATTCTGAGGGCTGTGTTTTCTTCAGGGTCTTCAATAGACTTGGTATGGATTTCCATTCGTCTCCATACAAATCTGTCAGTACTTTACGCTGGGTTTGAACAATTTTCTCCATAGAACATTGTCTTTGTGATGTGTTAGCTATATCTTTTGGTGTTGATGGCGATTTGAAGCTAGGTTTTGCTGTTAATATAGCTTGTGCTGGAGACCATCCTATAGAACTTGGTTTCGATGGGCTATGATCTAATGAGTTGTCCAGTTGAGAACAATTGAATGAAACCTGAAATTAAATTAATTGTTATTAGAAGAAGTGCTATTTAAATATACTTTTTATAATTAACAATATTTTATGTAACCTGATTGTATTGGTGTTCTAATATTCAATAATACACAGTTGTAATAGGTTACTTGTTTAAAAATAATCAGCATTATATAGAAAGCCTTTTGTTTGAACTTTATTCAATTTTAATAAATAGGCTCAAAAACTACTAGACCAATTTTAAAATAACATAAACGTTCTCGCCGAATATCCCCGAAGGGGTTGGCAGAGGTACTAATACTTCTGAACATCACGTGACTTTGTCACCTGGTGTTCAGAGTACCCACGTTTTGCATGGACAGTGTACTCACGTGATAGGGGGCAGGCCTATCGCCGTTTTGTACGAATACACTGTCACATGACTAAGTACAACTCAGCCATGTGGGTTTCCTCACGATGTTTTCCCTCACCGTTAACAACCATGATAAATTAACCACACATATGTCTTTAGAAAAATTGGTGTAGGCCCGACCCAGGATTTGAACACTAGTCGTTTGCACGATAACCGAGTGTTCTACCCACTGGGCTATCACGGTTGCTTTGCAATTTTAAAATATCTTTCATTAATAGAAAGCTAAGACTTTCAGAGGCAACATAGGCTATATATCATCACACTTAATATTTTAGGGGGTGGACCACTAGTAATATTATAGTGCTCCCTCACGGGGAGCATTCGTGTGTAATTTAATGTTACAGATTTGAGCATTACACTGTGCACCTTGTTATGATTATATAAATAATTGTAATCATTACACGCGAATTCTCGTCAGTCAGGGAGGTATTATTGTAATGTAATGCTCAAAGGCGAATCTATAACATTACAGAACACGTGAATGCTCCCGGTGAGAGAGCACGTATATATAAATGTAGTTATGTTGGTTACATGAATAAGTATAATGAAATTCGTTTAAGAAAGAAAGAATCTATATTCTAGATATTTTATTAAAACCCCTGTTTTCGCTGTGGGTGTTCCTAAGAGATGGCGAAGGGTATAGTGGCTTATTACATGATTTTTGGGCCTTACTTCCAAAGTGGCTGAGGAATTTCTAATTTCAAAGCTCTGGCTACTTTAGGGCTTCATAGCCGTGAGTATATGTATGTATAAAAATCAGTAACTTACATTTCCAGTCCTGCTGGGTTCCTGCTCAGCATCAGTGGTCTTGGGCAGTTCATCGTGTGATAGCTCTGAAGAATCATTTATCACTATAGGTGAATAAATCTTTGCATTACGTGGAGTCTGTAAGTTAATGGTTTCATTTTAATTAGATCACTCAATAATTTGAAAAGGTTTTTTAAACAAGAATACCTTTATTTTATTTTGTTTAGAAGATTAACAGCAAAGCATAACTTATAAACTACTACATCAATATTTATGTGCTATTATGGAAGAAACAGATATAGAAATAAGTTTTAATAGGACAGATAAACTTCGGACAAATAGACTTTGCTACAAACATCAACATAATAAAACACAGTACAGGCAGGAAAAAGACGCATTTACATCTATCTTATTTAGTTTTAGAGCAGTGTAATAATAATATAATAAATAATAAGCCATGTTAGATCGAAACAAAACATTGAGTAAAGACTCCAGAATAAAACATACAACAATCATGGCAGAGGCGATGGAATATCAACCCCTATTGGCAGGGCCATGCGACAGAATACAAAAGAGATACATCTTCAACAAACACTATCAAGTCAATCTTGAGGAAGAACCAAACGACCACCCCAACATAAAAGAGTTGAGAATATACACAGACGGATCGAAAACAAATGATGGAACAGGGGCAGGAGCCTTTTCATATGACCTCAACATCAAGACATACTCAGCGCTAGGAAAACACAATAGTGTCTATCAAGCTGAGTGTATAGGCCTACTCCTAGCAACAACAGCCATAATAAACAGAAAAGTTGAAAATACAAATATTAGAATACTCTCACACAGCAAAGCAGTGTTATACGCTCTGAATAAACAACGAAACCAACAACGGAAATATACTACAATGTCACGTGTCACTTGAATGTATATCCAAGAAAAACAACATCATACTGCAGAGGATAAAAGGACACAGCAATTCGCTTGGAAATGATGCGGCCGATGAACTAGCCCGCAGAGGATCCAGCAACATAATAGAAGGGCCAGAACCAATCCTACCAATCCCATACAATCAATATCGCACTTGGCTAAGGGAACGAACCCAAGAACAACACAAGGCGATATGGCACGCCCTGTCAGAATGTCGACAATCCAAAGAAGCAATGCCGAACCTGGATCCACATCTCACTAAAAGACTCTTGAACCTAGACAGGAGGAAACTATGAATGGTTACAGGTATCATAACAGGACACTGCTCACTGAACAAACACTACTTTACACTAGGAATCACAGACAGCCCAGTATGCAGAGCCTGCATGGAGACAGAAGAGACGTAATGTTCGAGTGCAACACCTTGAACAACCAACGCCACACCAACTTGGAAAAGACAGGTAGTACAGCAAATCACTTAAAACATTTGACACAACTTGTCGACTTCTGGGTAGAGCTCGGGTGGATAGAATGACGGCCGTGGCCCACGTGAAATGGCCCTACAGTGACCAATTGCGGAAACCATTTTTCTAATCTATCTATCTAAGCCATGTTACTGACTTTTACCTCTGGAGGCCTAGCGGGTTATTTTATTGTTACTCTGTTGGTATAGATTGAGATAAAGGAAAATATATATGGAACTATGTAAGTGCAAAAGAGATAGATGTTAAAGTTTGCATGCCTAGCCATGCTGGGATAGGTTGAATGGTTACAATTGTTAGTTAGCTTATGTTATACTAAGTTGGTTGATGTATTCAATCAATTAGTATGAAAATTCCATTATTTAACTCAAATTTACAATTGTCTATACCTATGCATGAAAACCCAATAAGATTATACTTTTGGCTCTTGATTTAGGCATCCAGATAAAACCAGACATAGTGAGACATTGAAAGCCCATCAATTCTAAATTCACAGTAACCAGTCTGTCATTTGTTTAGTTATTTTGATTTGTTTTATTGACGTATTGACTTTGGCCATAAGAGGCGACTAACAGTAGAGGGCTTTTAAGAGATTTTTGGGCAATGCAGTTGGAGACCCATGACTAACAACATATATATTTTAAAAAAATCCCCATTCACCTTCCAAAAGGGGCTTAGGAATTTCTTATTTCAAAGCTCTGGCTACCCCTTTCCTTTACATAGGGAGAAGGTAACTTGTACTGACTCTGGGCCACTCTTGAAGGCTGATTTTTAACCATTAGTTTATTCTTTATATTTTGAATGTGAATTTAAGCTGATTAATATTTCTGGTAAATTTTCAAAAAAGCTACTTTTTTAAAAATATTTTGAACTAGGTATACATTCTTAACAATGCCGGGAGTTAGGCCAAATCAGGCAACCTTACATGTGATGATACAATTTTCGATTTTTTGTCTATGTTAAATAGCAACTAGTTAACAAGGATATATACATACAGACAGACCCGTTAATCAGCTGTCTTTAAGACTATACAGTGTGTTTATATCAATGAATGAATAGCGGATATATAAAAATAACATTGAAGTAAAATAAGACATACTTACACTTTGAATTAAACTTGCTTTCAACCTATCGAAGGAATCGTCTATTAAAATAACGTCAGAACTATGATTCAGCTTTAATTCCTTTTCAGTTTTCTGTATATTTTTCTTCAGAGTTAGCTTTAAAAATTCTGCAAAAATAACATTAGTTTTAGGGTTATTTATTTGTCTTATGTATGAAGAAATTATAATAAACAGAGTAAGTTACGTTTTCTTTGAGTATTTTGCGACTTCTTCTTTTCCATTGTATGACAGGCTTTTGTGTTTCAATTAAATAATTACACAAACAAACAATGTTTACAAAATCATGTTAATCGGTCAGTTGAAAAAGTTTGAAAATTTTGCAATTTGCTGTTCCGTTTGGTCCGGCATCGGCACTGCACCGGCACTGTACTGTACTACTGTATATCTATCTGTCATTGTCATTGTCATTATGACAATTGATCTAGAGAGGGGCAAATACGAATTATTATTCGAATTTGGAAATCATACGTTTGAACTATTCGGATGCAAAAAAATATACATCACAAATAAACATCAATCAGCAAAAAAAAAATACTTCAGTACATCGAATGTAAAACACTATTAGAATGATAATTATAATAAAACCTAGGAATGTGGTATGGATTTTTTCTCAGACCATAAAAATGAGTGAGCATACCTTTTTAAGACTATGTATTGTCAGATGTCTGAAAAAGTTTCCAATACAATTATTGATGCATTTGAATGTTTTTGGTCGTGAAAACCTCATGTGGGGATTATTGCTAATAAATAAAGGAAAGATAAATTTCGTCACCGGCGGGGATCGAACCCGCGACCTCGGATATACGCCCCCGTATACTATTTACTGATAAATACCGTATACTAATAAATATATACCTAAATAAATATTTTAAGTCTCAATTATTGCATCACTTAATGAATACTCGGGTTAATAAAGCAATTAAGGTATAGAATGAGTGGGGAAGATCCATGTGAATTTCACCAGAACATGTTATAGGTTCGTTAGAGAGTAAACATACTAATTGCTGCTAGCTCTAAACCCCTAATACCATATGCAATATTCTGACCAGAGTATAAGGTTAGTAACAAAACGTACTGATATGAAAATAAAAGACAAAAGTTCAATTAAAGTTTATACTTATGTTTCTACGTAATTTTTATATTATAAAAGAAATAAAGGGAAGCGATTGTAATTTTAGATTACATAATTTGATTACACGAAAGCAAATTATACTGCAGGTTTTTGGTATAGATGTTGCAATCTACGAGCACACGTCGCCCTTCGTCGTTGCCCGTCTCCTCAACGGATTAATAAGTAAATTTAAAAAATGTTACGTTCAAAAATCGTTAGTATTTAACTTAGTTTTAAAAAATAAACTTTTTGTTTTTTTTTTCTTGACTTAGTTGTGCGAGTGACCTATCTATATACGCGTCAATGTAGGCGTTAGAGGTGTACCGTGCGTGTTAGCAAATATAAAATAATTAATTCAAGTTATAGATTTCATCCATTTTAATATTTTATATTTAATTTGTTAGGAGAGGTAAAAAAACAAAATTGTCATAGTAATTTCTAATTTTAATTATCAAAATTAAATTATCTGTAAACTTAAAACTAACATAAAAAACTGTAATACTAAAAAAATTTTTACGAAACACAAAATAAAAATCTTGTAACTAACAAAATAACTAATATCTTACTAATAATAACTTGTATCATCAAAATTTCTTCACTGTCACTGTCATAATATTCACTGTCATTGGCATTTATAATGAACTCAAAATTATACTCGAAATAATTCATATATTCTTTTTATTATACCCACACTAACAAAGATGCGTATTTACGATTACAAGTACAAATAAAGACGACGTGCGGTCATAGATTGCAAGATCTATATTAAAGCCATTTTGATGAGCATCTAAATAGGCCTTTTGAACAAGCTGAATAGCCCCCGAAGAAGGAGTAGTGTTGCCAAATAATCGATTGTGCAAATGGGGCCCAAATATTCTGAAAATCGTTAGTACTATCGATAATATCGATGTATTCAATTATATCGATCCATATTTTTAACGAATAGTATTGATTATAATTTTAAGTTAAATACAATTTAATCGATATTATCGATACCAATGATTTAATTGACATATCGTTAAAGATAGTATTGCTTGCCTGTTAAAATCCTCTTACCCAACTATACTTACTCTGCTTAAAAGAAATAAGAACTTAAATATACATTACAATATTAGTAAGTAAAAAAAAATACAACTTAACAAGTTACAGGAACTCATTGCTTATTTTAAAACGTTATCCTTGTGAAATCACGTATTAAAATACGGTAGGTGTACATTACAAACTGAATCATGGATGTCGATTATATCTTAAAGTGCTCACAGACGATCGAACATGTACGGCCCGCACCATCGCATCGTGCGGTGCGCTCTACGCTACAGACGATCGCACTGTGCGGCCCGCACCATCGCACCGTGCGGTTCACTGAACTCCAGATATGGCCAGTCGTATTGTCACAGATTATTGAATAGTTACCAGATACTTCACTTCATAGAAAATTTCCAATACCTACTGCTATAATAGCCTACTCCGTCGCGTCAGCAACCACTGCAATCTAAAATGTTCTTTAATGCTCAAGCGTATAGTTGTGATTGCTTCGCACCGCGCGACCCGGTACCAATCGCAGGGCTGCCTCTTCGATAAAATTAAATTAAGATAACTTTTTGTGTCCATGTTATTAAGAACTGTGAATATTTATTTCATTATATGTTCTGACTTGTATGTGGCAGTACAATTTTTTTTTCGTTATAAAATATTTTTTTATAAATTAGAGCTGTACTATGCAATCTATCTATCTAATAACATAATTATTTATAGATGTCAGGGTGTAGTGTAGGTGAAATAGAATTAAAAATAACTTTAAAGTTACATGTGCTTTATTTTAATATATTTTTATATAAATTTCTTACTATTTCTAAATTCTCGATTATTAAATTTGAGTGTTGCGAAAATCCTGAATCTAATAAAAAGTTTTATTAGATATTGTTTTGGGAAACAAGGGCAGGGATACGTGTACGAACGAATTAAATACTTAGGTACTTATTCAAATTTAACAGAGTGCATGCGCTCCGCTCGCTCGCGACAACCGCACTGAACTTGGGCCCCCGGTGGCCCGAGACCGTTCGGCCGGGCGGTAGGTAATTAAAGCGCGCAAGTACATGGAGTGACGGATGACTGGTATTGTGTTGTGGCTAGCACTGCGTGAGGACGTCGCGACATGCCGCCCATTCTCTCTAAACAAGCCAAAGTTGCATTAGTGGTGGCAAGTATCGTTGCAACATCGCCATCACATACCCAAAAAAAAGAAGAGCTCCCACTATTAGGGCACTATTAGGGTTGTCACAAATAGAAAAAATGACAGTGATAGACAAATTAATACTTAAATACGTTATTATAAATACGTTTCTTTATGGATTTACCGTGTAGAAGAAGCCTTAGAATTCCCTATTTCTTGCCGTGGTTGTTCGTAAAAGGCGACTAAAGCTATGAGGCTTTTTAACTGGTTGTTGGGCGATACGGTTGGAGAACCTTCTTCCGTCTTACCCCAATTTAGTTCCAAAGGGGCTGGGAAATTTCTAATTCTGAAGCTATGGCTACCACTTTTATAGGATTTAAAGCCGTCAGTATATGTATGTAGGTATTTTATTGAATTGCTGTATTTACTGCTTCAGTAAATACAGCAATTCATCATTGTCATTGTTTTTTATGCTTGTAGTGCCTGTAAAGACAAAATGATTTTTACTTCTGTGTGTGTATTTGCGTATATAGTCTCCCTCGATCCCCGCAAAAATTGGCAAAAAAAAGTATTGAGATCTCGATGAAGGCGCGTCCCATTCTAGTTGGTCTGAGGATCAGTATGTAGTACCACATTATCACATTAGATTTTAATTACAGACAGACTATCTCACGATAGCGTCTGTTGAAAAATACTAAAAGGATGTGGTTTCCTCTTAAAACCGTTAATATGTTCCACACATATGACTGCTTAAAAATCAAAATCATTTTTATTTGCTTAAAATTACAATGAAGATGTTGCATTATTTTAATTGGTCCATCACATTTAACTATGTTAGCTAGCATGCAAATATTTACATTAGAAAAATTGACAATAAATTTATTACTTTCATTTATTTAACTCAAACAGCCATGAATTTCAAATTATATTATTATTCAGAAAAAAAAACATTTTGTAAAAAAAAACTCTATAAGCCATTTTTTTAGCTCACGTTTCAGTATATTCAGTCTAAGGGCCACTTGCCGAGCTTTGATATTAAATTGAATTTAACAAAACTCAGTTTAAGACTAAACGGTTGAAATTTAAATCGATTTATCTTTCTCTTGCTTTGCCGGTTTCTCTCGTCGACTTAACTAAAGCGAGTTTATTAGGTTCTTATGTTTTGTTTCTCTCATTTTGCTAAAAGTGACAGCTCAATGGTAGACTATAAAGCAATTTATTACCTCGCCTCGCAATAAAGCATTTACAGATCCACAATCTTTTCTTGGCCGGTAAGAGCTGTCGCTGTCATCAATATTAGTATTGCCAGTAAATAAAAAATAACCATTATAAGGGAAATAACTTTACATCATACAGGCTAATTTATTTATGTATTGAAATGTCTTAATAAAACAATTTATATAATATTCATTTAATTAATAACTAGTTGCTGTGTAGTGTCGGCTTAAAATAACACTACCCCATTTCTGCCGGTGGGTGTACGTAAGAGGCGACTAACGGTATTGAGGCTTTTAAGAGATTTTTGGGCGAAGCGGTTGGAGACCCATTACCAATAACCTTTATTTTACCATCTTTACCCCACTCAACTTTCCGAAAGTGGCTGAGGAGTTTCTAGTTCCTTAGCTCGGGCTACCCCTTCTAGGGATTTTGCCTTGAGTATATGTATGTAACATATACTCAAGAAAAATATAAGAATAACGGTTTTTGGTGATGGGTCTCCAACCGCATCACCCAAAAATCCAATAAAAAGCCCCAATACCCCTATGCATATATATATATGTATATATGTATATGTATGTATGTAATAACTATTATTGTAAGTAAACAAGTTCGTTTTAATGTAAGCTAATTATATTTATTAATTTTTACCCTTGTCTGGTATTTCTACCCGAATGACTGTGTATCCTTTTGATGATCTTACCTCCCAAATGTTGTCTGGAAGCTTTTAGCGATAACACTGCCAATTGTACTTTTCTGCAAGCTGTTTCATTATTTTATACTCAAGGATTTGTTATTTGTGACACTCAGAGTTAATAAGTGGGTAACCACTTAAAATCATTTTTTAATCCTGTAAATAAGAGGCTTACCTTGTTGTGTACTGTCTTTTACATTTCATATTTACACATAGATCCCCTAAAAAGGTGGCACAGAAAAAATAATTCTAAACATCAGATATCGTTTGGGTCATTCATTTTGCTGGGTCAGTGAATTTATGGGCACTTTTTTATTGCTGTTAACAGCCTTGTAACATATAACATAACATAACATAAACGTTCTCGCCGAATACCCCCGAAGGGGTTTGGCAGAGGTACTAATACTTCTGAACATCACGTGACTTTGTCACCTGGTGTTCAGAGTACCCACGTTTTGCATGGACAGTGTACTCACGTGATAGGGAATACACTGTCACACCACTAAGTACAACTCAGCCATGTGGGTTTCCTCACAATGTTTTCCCTCACCGTTAAAAACCGTGATAAATCAACCACACATATGTCTTTAGAAAAGACAAATTGGTGTAGGCCCGATCCGGGAAATGAACACTAGTCGCTTGCACGGTCCATTAGGTACAACACCGGTTATCACGTCGTATTTGCCTTTTATTTTTATATATATGTCAGACAGTTATGACTTAAGAAATGACACATTGGTACATCCCCGCATTAGGATTAGAACCGACGCATCAGTGTATACGAAGTGAAATCTTATTCGGGATTATTTCCCCACTTCCCGTAACCCGCACCGCTATAGTCATGCGCGCACAACTTTTCGGACGGTGTTAGCCTACTTAGATAAAATTTAACAAAAGAAATAATAATTTTCATAAATTTTTATATTGAATATTGGAAATAAAAGCGTTTATTAATAAGCAAAGATACATCATAAAAATAATTGTCTTTAAAAAAAGTTTCCACTACAAAAAATATTAATGAAAGTGATATTTTTTTATATACGTAGGTCACCCTAAAATTTTTATTTGGTTGAGAACTAACTGACAATGACAGGCCGAAATTTCAAAATGGCGACAGTAGTGCAAGTAGTCGCCACCGGCCAAGTTAAGATTGTGGATCTTTAATCTTTTGAACACTGTCAAGCAGAGAAACGTCCTAGAAGGAGAGCACGAACCCGAGGAGTGTGTCCCGCTCGTGCGGTTGCCAGACGAGATTAAGTTCAAAGAAAAACAATTCAAAATTGTTTATAGGTAATATTTTATTAAAAGCAGGTTATTACCTATTCCTTTTTAATTAATTGTAGTAGTAATTATTATCGTCGTCTATCAAATTATAGATAAATAATTTATTAAGTTTGGTAATCGGTGAAATAATATTTATAGTAGGTATTCCCATGGAAACAAGATAAAAAGGTGTCCAAAATTAATTATCTCTTGTAATATTGTTACGTACCGGGTTCTTAATTTGATAAATACCAGTCACACTTTCGTGCAATAAGGTGTAATTATATTTATTGACCAATAACGCACTTTACACAACACAACAAACACTATCGATAATTAACTATCGATACTCGCACTAATTAACAACACTAATTTACTCCGTTATAGTAACACTGTCCACACCGTTAAGCTTATTTCCGTAATCCGTATATCACTGCACTGTCGTATTTAATTTCTTCGCTCTAGTATTTCGCTTGTTCTCGCTTTAGTTCTTCGCACTCGAATAACTCCGTAGCACGCGTCGCTCTTTATATATGCCAAATCTCAAATACGCGAATATTACAGAAAGTTCTAGTACCACATTCTCGAAAAGTCGATATTCGAGAAACATCTAGTAATTCCTTTTTTTACTTACTAGTAACGCCATCTGTTCTCTAGTAGTGACAAATCCTATCTCCTACTTGCGAACAGATGTCGTAACATTACCCCCTCCTTACATTAATACTCGTCCCGAGTATTTTTGCTTCCATGGTACTTCGCAAGTCGATCGATGTGAACTATTTTCGAAGCCCCTCTAGGTTGGCGTTGAATTCTGCACGTTACATCGTTTATTCTAGTGACCACCTTGTACGGTCCTTCCCACCTACTTTGTAACTTAGGGGACTTCCCTTTCTGGCGAGTTGGATTGTGTAACCAGACGAGCATACCCTCTTCGAAACGCGGCGTGTTAGCTTTACGGTCATATCTGGTTTTCATCTTTTCACTAGCATGTAAACCATTTTCACGCACTAGGGAATGTACATCTTGCATTCTTTCCCTCAAATCGCTTACATATTCAGTTACACTCTGCGGCTCATCTGGTGACCCTCCTGTCAACAAATCTACAGGCAATCGTAGCTCTCTTCCGAAATTGACGAAAGCAGGTGTTTCCTTCGTGCTTTCGTGAACAGCTGACCGGTAAGACAGTAAAAATAATGGAATGTGTTTGTCCCAGTCCTTCTGATGTTTTTCAACCATCTTCGCCAACTGTCTCTCCAGTGTTTGGTTGAACCTCTCCACCATTCCATCTGACTGAGGATGATATGGCGTCGTCCTGGTTTTATGCATTCCAAGTAGTTTGCACACCTCTTGAAATACTTGTGACTCAAAATTTCTTCCCTGGTCAGAGTGTATCTCCAGGGGCACGCCAAATCGACAGATCACTTCCTCAACCAGTTTTGTAGCCACAGTTATTGCTTCTTGATTGGGTATGGCAAACACTTCAGGCCACTTAGTGAAGTAATCCATCACCACCATGAAATATTTATTTCCGGACTCTGATTGTGGAAACGGTCCAGCCACATCAACGGCAATCCTCTCCCAGGGAGCTCCCACATTGTACAACCGTAATCCCCCTCTACTCCGGGTCTGCGGACCTTTCACCGCGGCACACGTTGTACATTTCCGGCACCAGTCCTGTACGTCGTCCCTACAATGAAGCCAGTAAAACTTCGCACGAACCTTCTGCAACGTACGATTTACCCCAAGATGCCCGCCCGAAACACCGTCATGTGTTTCCCGCAGTACATCTTTAACCTTGGCTCTGGGCACGACCAATTGTAGGTGCTCTTCCTTACCGTTGGGTTTCTCCCACCTCCGGTACAGTAGACCATTGATCAGAACCAGGCTGTTCCATTGCGCCCAGTAAGCTTTCGTACTCACTCCTGTGGACGCTACTTCACTCCAAGCCGGTTGATCGTGTTTTTCCTTCTTCCATTTCATGATGGGTCTGAGGTTCTCATCTTCTTCTTGGGCCTTCTGCATAGCTTATGTTTCCCATCCATCCAATGGACAAATTCGAGTCACTTTCACGACCTCCTCCTTCGACTCTTGCTTCCTGCAATGTTTACAGTCTTCCGGACACGGTCTACGTGAAAGCGCGTCTGCATTGCCATGAGATTTACCACTACGGTGCTCGATAGAAAAGTCATACTCTTGTAGCTGTTCGATCCATCGAGCTACCTGTCCTTCCGGGTTTTTGAACTGGAGAAGCCATTTCAGTGCAGCATGATCAGTTCGAAGCTTGAACGGTCTCCCAATCAAATACTTGTAAAAATGCTGTAAGGTCTTCACTACAGCTAGAAGTTCCTTTCTCGTGACGCAGTAGTTTCTTTCCGCTTTAGATAGAGACTTGCTGAAATATCCGATCACAACTTCCTTGTCACCTTGGATCTGTGATAACACTCCACCAATAGCCATATTACTAGCATCGCTGTCAACGATGTACTGTCCCTCTGGCTGTGGATATCCAAGGATAGGTGTCTCGCAAAGCCTCTTCTTCAGCTCATTGAAAGATAACTCGCATTTATCATCCCAAGAGAAGGTTTTCTTATCTTCAGTCAACCGATGCAATGGTTTGGCGATCTCAGAAAACCCTTTTACAAAACGTCGATAGTACGAGCAAAGGCCGAGAAAAGCTCGCACGTCTGTTTTGTCCTTTGGCGTCGGCCATTTCTGCACAGCTTCCACCTTTTCCGGATCCGTCTGAATTCCTTCTCGGCTGATTACGTGTCCTAAATAGTTCACTGAAGTTCTAAACAGCCGGCACTTCTTCGGATTCAGTTTCAGGTTTGCTCCACGAATTTTCTGAAAGACTTGTTCCAGGTTCTTGAGATGGTCTTGGAAGCTTTTGCCTATTATGACCACGTCGTCGAGGTACACCAGGCAAGCCTCGCCAACCAATCCCGCCAACGCACACTCCATAAGCCTTTCAAAAGTAGCTGGCGCGTTGCAGAGACCGAAAGGCATGACGTTAAACTGCCACAAACCCTTTCCAGTTGAAAACGCAGTCTTCTCTTTATCAGTCGGATGTATTTCCACCTGCCAGTAGCCTGACTTGCAGTCCAGGGTTGAAAACCACTTCATGCCACTCAAAGTATCCAGAGTGTCATCTATTCTTGGCAAAGGATAGCTGTCCTTCTTTGTCACGTTGTTCAGTTGCATGTAGTCAACACAAAACCGTGTGCTTCCATTTTTCTTCTTAACAAGAACCACTGGAGAACACCACGGACTGGAGGACGGACTAATGACCTTCTTCTTTTTCATGTCTTCGAGCAATTCTTCAACTTCTTTCTCCTTAGCGATTGGGATTCTCCTTGCTCTCTGTCTAATAGGTCTTTCGTCCCCTGTATCAATTCTGTGTTGCACTAAAGATGTTCTGCCTAAGTCCCCTTCTGCATTTGAGAAGATGTCAGCATATTTCACCAGCAACTGTTTAACCTTGATCCTCTCCAAGTAAGATAAGTCATCCTGGATCTCACTTAACAAGTCAGTTACAGTTGAATTATCGACTTTCACTTTGACTTTCCCATTTGGAGAATGACAGCTCCTCATCCAGACTACTTCTTCACACTGACCAACTACTTCACCCCGCTTAAGCTGTACATCTTCTTGGTCAAGGTTGACTACCTTCACTATTGCCGTCTTGTTGCTTGTAACCACAGTTCTTGCTGTCAGAAATTTCCTTGGCCCGTTCTTCCCTGTCTCTTCAATCAACACACAACGATGCCTCTTCTTCTCGCTGTCTACAGGTAACATCACCGGAACCAACTTCTGAGAACGCGCAGGAATATTGATGGTTTTCAAGCATGTCACTTCACCGACGGGACCACCCAGTATAAAGATTTCTTCCTGGCCACACTTGAAAATTCCTCTCGTTATGTCAATCCGGCAGTTATATTTCTTCATGAAGTCCAGTCCTAGTATGCATTCATCCATTATCTCAGCCACAATGACTTGATGAGTATACGACGTCTCGCCAACCATCATCCTGACTGAGAGTTCACCAAGGACAGGTATTCGCTGGCCAGAGGCGGAGAGTAGCCGACACTTAGTATCTCTGCTATACTTGATATTCGCTGCTTTCACCAGTGCCGGATTGATCACCGTTCTAGACGCTCCAGTATCAAGGGTCATCTTACAGTCTTGATCATTGACACAGCCCAATATCACCAAACTGTTCCCGTTACAGGCTTGTGAGATGGTCATTGTCGGGGCTTTCTCCTCTCTAGCCAGCACCTGCCCCCCGGTCCTGGCTAATGCTCGTTTCCCTGGACGTTTGCGGCAGGAGCCTCTGCCTGCCTCTTTTCTTCCTTCCTCAGCGGGCAACTTAATCTCAAATGGCCCCTTTTCCCGCAGCCATAACAAATCGGTCCAGTACTCCTTCCGACGGGTGCTTTAATGACCTTGACGTCCTCATTTGCTTCCGCAATCTCACGAAGTCGATGAGTTTGGTGCGTATCCTGGCGGCAAGCTTCAACTTCTAGAGCGTTCGCCAAGGCATCCTTGAGAGACGTGTGGTGTTGAAGTCTCACCGCTGTTCTCACTTCGATATCTCTGATGCCGTCGACGAATGCTTGCACCAGGTTCATTTCCACCGTCTTCGGATCTACACTGGGATAGGCCTTGCGGACGAGCTTCTCGATTTCAAGGTTTCCCTCTCCGGAACGCTGGACCCTATCACGCAGCTGAGCGCGGAACACGTGCTCCAGGTGTCGCTCTCCATAGCGAGACTCCAACGCATCCAGCAGGTCCTTGAAACCACCACTCGGAGTCGGCAGCGCCTCTATTACTGACAGTGCTTGACCTCGGAGCGCCACCGTCAGTGCAGTCAAACACTGTTCATCAGTCCAACCATTGGCAGCCGCAACAGTCTGGAACTGATGTCTATACGCCGACCAGGATGTTGTTCCGTCGTAGGGAGGAACCTTCACACGAGGACCATGGACAGCTACTACATTCTCACCGGAGACAACCTTGACCGGTCGTGATTCAAGCTGCAGAACCCTTTTCTCCATTCCGCGGAAGTCGGTCTTCATGTCATCGATATCTTTCTCAATAGTGGTTACCTGCTCCTTCATCTGCTCTACGTCTTTTTCCACAGTAACCACCCGACCACTGACTTCATTGACCGCAGTGAGAACTTGTGAGAACTTAGTTTGCTGTTCCTCGCGCAACTCACGAACTTCTTGTTTCACAACACCCTGTACCTCCGAATGTATGTTTTTCACAACATCCTGTATGCTTTGTTGTGCTTCACGCATGCTTTGAAACATTTCAACTATCATCGCCAAGTCAGTATTAGTTGCGGCCGCCGGCGCCGTTGATGTAGACGGCGCGTTAGTCACCGCGGACGTCTCCTCTGGAATGTCACTCCGAGGGTTCGTGACCGATGACCTCATTTCCGACAGCTGTTCACCCTCTGCGGCTTTCTGAGCGCGTGTCTTCACACCCTCTCTTCCGTCTTCCTTCGGCATAACTGGCATCTTCAAATCCACCTCTGTCACCAATTGTTACGTACCGGGTTCTTAATTTGATAAATACCAGTCACACTTTCGTGCAATAAGGTGTAATTATATTTATTGACCAATAACGCACTTTACACAACACAACAAACACTATCGATAATTAACTATCGATACTCGCACTAATTAACAACACTAATTTACTCCGTTATAGTAACACTGTCCACACCGTTAAGCTTATTTCCGTAATCCGTATATCACTGCACTGTCGTATTTAATTTCTTCGCTCTAGTATTTCGCTTGTTCTCGCTTTAGTTCTTCGCACTCGAATAACTCCGTAGCACGCGTCGCTCTTTATATATGCCAAATCTCAAATACGCGAATATTACAGAAAGTTCTAGTACCACATTCTCGAAAAGTCGATATTCGAGAAACATCTAGTAATTCCTTTTTTTACTTACTAGTAACGCCATCTGTTCTCTAGTAGTGACAAATCCTATCTCCTACTTGCGAACAGATGTCGTAACAATATGTTTATGCCATAAGTCTTGGCAATAAGTAAGAGGTATCCAAAAACTGAATAATTTCTTCATCATCGTCAGAGAATTACATTATTTTTATCTGTTAAAGGTTTTTTGACGAACTGCTAAATCTAGATTTAAGAATTAAACCGCCATTTCCCAGGTTCAATTTTGACATTTCTTAAATCGCGATTCAACACTAAATCGACGTAGTGCAAGACAAAAACTGAGGTTTAACCTTAAACGGAGTTTAGTTGAAACTTAATCGAGATTTAAGCTGCATCGGCAAGTGGCCGCAAATTACACATTGCAATTAAATTAATAATAACACCTGAGGGGTAATGTTATTTTACATACTCTCACGGCTATAAATCTCTAGAAGGGGTAGCCAGAGCTAAGGAACTAGAAGTTTCTCTGCCACTTTTGGAAAGTTGAGTGGGGAAAATATGGCAAAATAAAGGTTGGTGATGGGTCTCCAACCGCATCGCCCAAAAATCCCTTAAAAGCCCCAATACCGTTAGTCGCCTCTAACGTACACCCACCGTAATTTTAATTTTATTTTAATTTTATAAATTGTACTTCTTTTAAAATAGCAGTAATTAATAGTTCCAAGTTTTATTTAGTGGTTAGTTAAGTAAGTAAGAGGTAGTAAGTAAATTTATAGTTATTATGTTTGTTTATTCTTAATTGCTTTGCTGTGTAGTGTCGGCTTAGAAAAAAACACTACCTCATTTCTGCCGGTGGTGTACGTAAGAGGCGACTAACGGTATTGGGGCCTTTAAGGGATTTTTGGGCGATGCGGTTGGAGACCCATCACCAAAAACCTTTATTTTGCTATCTTTTTCCCACTCAACTTTCCAAAAAGGCTGAAGAACTTCTAGTTCCTTAGCTCTGGCTACCCCTTCTAGGGATTTATAGCCGTAAGTATATGTAAGTATGTTATTCTTAATTAAAATATTTCTTTAGACTGTGATTTCTTTATTAGTGTAAAAATGCTTGATAAGAATATTTTATTGAGAGCAACAATTTAATAATAAAGTATAAGAAAGGTATAGTAAGACCAACTCCTGGAATTTACATTTACCTAGTTTAATATTCTTATTCTAATATGAAAAACTAGATATTTATAAAGTTTTTCCTGAAGGAGTACTTTTTATATTGTAACACATTTTGTTACAAGTAATTTGAAGACATTTTGTTAATTAATACCACAGGTAGTACGTACCCATCTATCTTTTATAGTGGTAAGTGAAATCGTAATAAAAGTTATCGATGACTGAAAACATGGTGATGTCGTATGTATCTATATATAATAGGCTTTTCCCCTATAATATGGCTCTACTGTACAAGTCCAGGTTATAAAACCACACATAATGTAATGTTTGCTGTGTAGTGTCGTCTTAGAATAGCACTACCCCATTTCTTCCGGTGGGTGTACGTAAGAGGCGACTAACGGTATTGGGGCTTTTTAAGGGATTTTTGGGCGATGCGGTTGGAGACCCATCACCAACAACCTTTATTTTACCATCTGTTCCCCACGCAACTTCCAAAAGTGGCTGAGGAATTTTTAATTCCTTAGCTTTGGCTACCCTTTCTGGGGATTCATAGCCGTGAGTATATGTATGTATGTATATACATTATGTAAGCAAGATGTAGCATAAAACAGAATCACTTGAAATCTTTACAAGCCTTTAATTGTACAAATGGTGTAATCTGTTACTTGGCAAATAAATCTTTTTTTATTTTTATAATTGTCTCTAATGACATCCATACGTAGGAATACTATTAATGCTGTAGTGCTTTTCTATGTCGATACTGAACAGCTTATCACGAGAATTCTATGTAGATTTTTAACAACTCGTTAAAAATACGTTAATAAAAAACACGTTAAAAGTGAAACAAACTTATAATAGTAAAGAGGAGTAGTACACGTGCAATTTCGCTTAAGATGAAAAATATTCCCTTTACTTTGTTGGCTAAAAATACTGGACATCAACTGCGCATGCGTAGCCAAAAAGTTAGTTAAAATGGCGCTAGCCTTTTATGTGCCGAAGACGCAATCGGAATATTCTTAATTATAATATTGACATTGCAATCTCGGTATGAATCGAGAAACTGGACTAATGTGAAAATGAATGTTTTACTGATTTCGTCACTAGTTCCCTTATCGGCAAAAACACGTGTTTAGAGGTTATGCTATTGATTTTCTGCTACAACTTTTTCAGTGACCTCTGACCTAAGTTTACATCTATTTCTCGTTGACCTCTAGACATCAGACAGAATGGTAGTGAGAAGGGTCTTGTTTTATTGGTTAAGTTCAGCTGTTTTGAAAATTGAAGCTATTTTTACGTCGACGCTAGTCAAGTGTAGACCTTGGTTCATTTACGTTGCACCATGAAGTGGTGAGTGAATTAAAATAATATTAAAAATGTAGACATATATAGCGAATGTGCATTAGTCGTTCGTGGTAAACAGTAGTGATTTGTTTCAGTTAGAAAATGTAGTTTCGGTGTTAGATGTAAAATAATAAAGATATTTTAAAAGTGTTTGTGAATGTTAAATGTTGTAGTATTGTGGCTTTTAATAATGAACGGTTAATTAAAAGACAGTTTTAGCCTCCGTGCCGGCGTACTCGTAAAATAGTAAAAAAAATATTTATAAAACTAAAACAATATTATTACTTACTATTGTGAAATTTTGTTCAAGTACATAAAATAAATAAAAATGTATGGGCTCTTTCAAATGAAATTTCATAGTGCATAACTTAGACTGCGTACATTTATAACTTCGATGCGAAATATACATATTACGTATACAATTAATAGGAGGGAAGAAAGGGTTTTTATTCATAAAATAAGAAAACACTTACAGCTTGATAATAAATAAGTTAATAATATCTTCGTGATCGAATAAAATTTATTACACGTTTTTAAAACAAAAACGCTCAAAATAAATTACTTTACCAAAAAAATTGGGGGACGATGGAATATTTCAGAATTATTTAATTTTAAATATCCTATTTAATCATAAGTAAACATATTTAATTTTAAAATACAAGTATTCACCGGTATAAAATAAATAGAATAAATCGTTTATTGTCCAATATAACTGTGCATATTACTAAAGTAGTAAAATATATTTTTTTCCGCCTAAACGCTGCGCTGTACTATATGATCTGGACATTTGTACTTGTAGGAACTACTTACCAAATAAAAAATCTATGTAAATGAAAATTTAAAATGATAGATACTATAAATTAAATATACTAGGTACAAATTATGCTTACTTTTATTGAACACTAAATTCATACATAATAAAATGTTACAAAAATTTAATTAATAATTAACCTCTAAAAAAGAGTTTCGACTAATTATAATATTGTAATAAGAATAAGTCAACAATGATCATTAATGAGAGAAATATATTGAATGTAAATTTAAAAAAAAGAAGCAAAAGAACTTGGCAGCGGTGGGATTCGAACCCACGCCTCCGAAGAGACTGGTGCCTTAAACCAGCGCCTTAGACCGCTCGGCCACGCTACCACTTGTACAAGTGGTTGAAATAACTGATCATATCGTATAAGCTCTTAAAATCAGAACTGTGAAATAAACTTCTCATTAAAACTGCTAATAATATTATAATGCTCTTTATTATGCAGAAGGGTGCGCACATATTAAAAATTCTATAATGTAGCAAACATTTTGTTACCAGTAAAGTCGTGTGAGTGAATATTACGTTTGTATGCGTGCAAGTGTGTATTATTTTTATTACTTGTTCAGTGTTAGTTACTCTCCCCATTGTAAAATCGGTATACCACCTTGTCCGTATATAAGAATGGGTGGTATTTAATGATAATGAAATGACACCCTAACAAAATTTAAATGCGAGTGAAATGGTGAGTCAGTTTTTTAAGCATGTTTCTGATGTGTATCCTATATATAACTTTTAAAAATATAAAGCTATTACGGCGTAATACTTCCAAGAATCTTGATATCACATTTATAAGAATACTTGAATAAAACAAATAAGAACTATGGTTGGGTAATTTCAAGCGAAACCAATGTGATAGGACTATCGATATGGCCGTGAGCGGATTCTGGGTACTCTTTATTCTATGGTTTCACCCTGTGATTTCACCATAATTTTTGTCCAAGTTGATATCAGACTTAAGCGCCCCTAGCGGAATAAATTGGAAGTTCCATCCATAATATTCAATTAAATTCAGTCTGGTAAATAATGTATACGATCTCTTTTGCTTAACATATTGATACTCATAAACATAAATGTGGAAATAAAAAAAGTGGTTTTGATCAGCAGGTTTAAATTCACTATGGAATAATATTAAATTTATAGTAAATTCCAAAAATCGCTTAAAAACCCCGATACCCTTACGTCCGATTTCTGAATTGAGTATTCAAGCTGAGAACGACTTAAGTATCGTTTTGTCTCATTCAGTTGTTAAGCTTTCAATGCGACAGAACGATACTTAAGTTGTTCTCAGCTGGAATAATCAATTCAGAAATCGGGCGAAAGTGTTTTAACTGTATGAATACTTAGGAGACTGTTTCTGCATGGCTAGTACTACTGACCTTTTAACTAGATACATACATACATACATATACTCACGGCTATAAATCCCTAGATGGGGTAGCCAAAGCTAAGGAATTAGCAATTCCTCAGCCACTTTTGGAAATGTGAGTGGGGAAAAGATGGTAAAAGTAAAGGTTGTTGGTGATGGGTCTCCAACCGCATCGCCCAAAGATCCCTTAAAAGCCCCAATACCGTTAGTCGCCTCTTACGTACACCCATCGGTAGAAACGGGGTAGTGCTATTCTAAGCCGACACTACACGGCTATATATATATATGGTATAAAACAGCTATCTCATACGCGCTTATTTAGTACTAGTGGATCGTCCCAGCTTCGCACGGGTAGCGTTGTTTTTTTAAATATCTGAGGTTTCTTTCTTCAGTCACTGCTCAAGCATTGTGAAATTCAGCGCAATGTTTTCAATTTATTAAATTTATAGCACTCCCTAAACAGTGTAGTTTGGTGATTTTGAATGCGCTTTAATGAACGGTTCAGTATTTCCGTTTAATAGCAAATTTTGGAATAAAACGCTACGAAGTATTTATAACAATCTAAAAAATAAATCATTACGTAATGTAGGATGCAACTACTGGCGCCATCTAGTATGTTATATGTAAATTAGTAAAGATTTGGTTTTGGTCACGGGCGCGATGGCTTATTTTATGTATAATTTCGGTGTTTCTCTACCGATTTCTATGATTCTTTTTTTATTGAATAGGTAATAATTAATGATCGTTATCAAGGTGCTCTTTTCGTGGCAAACGGTACGGTTGACAAAAAAAACAAATACTTCCATTGAAATATTCACTTTGTTCTTAACTACAAAATAAATAGTTACCTACCTTCTTAGGATTACACCTCTACGGTACAAAGCCTTTTCCGACCAACTATATATTTTTCTTTTTAAAACAATATACGTCAAATGACATTAATTATGTATGTCATAAAAATACATTACGCGAAGTGTATATTATTTTAATCCAAATAATCAAATGCACTCTAGATATGACTATCTAGAATTGTTATTCGAGTAGTTCAACTCATAAGTAGTGCACGAAGTAAGACGAGCACATTCACAGTATGGATTTGACACAATACCCAGATTTTATAACAACGGACGAAGGCACGCGATGTACTATTTGCAATGTCAATATTAAAAGGAAAAAATACAATATGAACAAGCACCTACAGTCAAAATCTCATCGAGATAGAATAAGCGATTCACATTCTCATTCCAAGCTACAGCAAAGCCTAAAAGACAACCCTGATTTTGAAATCAATGACAATAAGTTATTTTGTAAATTATGTGATTCGACATTTAATCCTTCTTTATTTAGTTTGGACCGGCATATGAAAACTGATTCACACACATTTTCCAGTACAAAAAATGGACAAAAACAGTTCAACAAAGACTTGACTGATTTTATGATTCAATGTAATATACCGTGGTCAAAACTTGACAACCCAACATTTCGGAATTTTATGGAGAACCTCTTAAATAATAAATACGGTAATAACGTGAATTTACCCAGTGAAACAAATATACGGCTAAAATATCTTCCAAAAATTTCCGAGGAAAAAAAGGATCAGATTAGGCAAGAACTATAAAATAAGACGATATGCCTTAGCGTTGATGAAACCACTGATTCATGTGGGAAAAAGTGGCGAACGTTTTGATTCAGGCATTAGATGGAACAAGCAGCAAAATGCATTTGTTTGCATCAAAAGTTTTGGAGGAAACCAATTATTTAACTACAACCGGACTCGTAAACGAAACGCTTAAAGATCTTTGGGGTCAACAATATAATGAAAACTTAGATAAATTACTGTTTTTCATAACTGATGCTGGATCATATATGCTCAAGGCGGGGAAATGTCTTACACAGGAATATCCGAATTTAACACATGTGACATGCTTTGCACACGGACTGAATCGCGTCGCAGAAAAAGTGAGGAGTCTTTATCCTAAAATAAACAAATTGATTGACTGTGTAAAAAAAGTTTTCCTTAAAGCTCCGGTTAGAACGAAAAAATTTCGAATGATGTATCCGAACATTTCACTTCCTCCGCGACCAGTGATAACCAGATGGGGCACATGGCTAAACGCTGCTCCATACTATAACAAATATTACAATGAAATCAAGGCTGTGATCGATGCTTTAGATTCACGTGAAGCGAGAGCAATTGTCGAGGCCAAGAAAATTTTTCGCGATCGCAATTTGAAATCGGACTTATTGTTCCTTGACACAAACTTCAACATTATCGCCAAGTCGATTCAATTGCTGGAGGACCCAAAACTAGAACTTAAAAGTTCATTGAAAATTGTCTCTGACTTGATAAAAAAATGGCAAAATTGAGATTACATCCCACGGGTAAAGAAGTTTATTTTAAACTAAAATATGTCTTGAAGAAAAACCCTGGTTATAGTACTGTAAAAGTCGTGCAGCAACTGATAGAAGGAAAAGAGGTGGATATGCCGGAGGGCGTCAACAAAAGTTGCGTGCAGTATTTTAAAGAGTTAAATTACCTTCCTGTAACTTCTGTCAACGTAGAAAGGTCATTTAGTTATTTAAAATGGATTTTTTCAAATCGACGTGAACGACTGACAGCCAAATCTGTTGAACAGATTTTAGTTATTTATTCAATGTAATTTGGATAAGTAATTATAAATATGTATATATTTCATAATTTGTTAAGTATATAATGTTTTAAATACTTGTCTATTTGTTTTTTTGCCAACCTTACTCTGCCACCAATACACCACGCTGATAACGATCTTTGGTAATAATGTTACCTTTTTTAAATTAGGGATGAGTGAGAGGTTTACAAACGTAAGAGTAAACAAATATAATCAGAATGTTCCGAACTGCTAAGCTATCAGGAATTACACGTGTTATTGTGAGTCAACCGTAAAAGATAGACATAAACTGTTGAGGATTTTTTTTTAGATAATTTTATGAAGAATATTTCCGTCATACATGATTTCTATGTAAGTTTAACCATTAAGGCTGCACACGCGACGGAAGCTTAAAAAATGGAGTAACTTCTCCCGTTTTCCCATAATTTCCCAAAATTCCCCTTTACTACTCTGCTGAAAAGTATACAAAAACCTGCCCAGGAGTATGAAGAATAATTGTACCAAGTTTCGTTAAAATCCGTCGAGTAGTTTTTGTTTCCATAAGGAACATACAAACCGACAGACAGACAGAAAGACAGACAAAAATTTTACTGATTGCATTTTTGGAATCAGTATCGATCCCTAATCAACCCCTGATAGTTATTTTGAAAATATATTTCATGTACAGAATTGACCTCTCTACAGATTTATTATTAACCGACTTCAAAAAAGGAGGTTCTCAGTTCGATTGTTTGTATGTATGTATGTATGTATGTATGTATGTATGTATAATTGTCCGCGATTATCTCGAGTTTGGCTTAAGCTATTTGGATGCGGTTTTCAGAACAGTATTCGTTACATTTAGGAGAAGGTTTTAGTACCTTAACCGACCAAAAAAAGGAAGGAGGTTCTGTGTTTGACCTGTATGTATGTCTGTTGGTCCGCGATTATCTCACGTTTGGCTTAAGCTATTTGGATGCGGTTTTCAGAAAAGTATTCGTTACATTTAGGAGAAGGTTTTAGTGCCTTAACCGACCAAAAAAAGAAAGGAGGTTCTGTGTTTGACCTGTATGTATGTCTGTTGGTCCGTGATTATCTCACGTTTGGCTTAAGCTATTTGGATGCGGTTTTCAGAAAAGTATTCGGTACATTTAGAAGATGGGTTAAGTGATTTAACCGACTCTAAAAGAAAAGAGGTTCTGTGTTTGACCTGCATGTATGTATGTTGGTCGGCGATTATCTCGCGTTTCGCTTAAGCTATTTGGATGCGATTTTCAGAAAACTACTTGTTACTTTCAGGACAAGGTTTTAGTGATCTAACCGTCTCAAAAAAGGAGTTTCTGAGTTTCACCTATAAGTATGTATGTAAGTTTGAAGGTTCTTAGTTATTATTAGACAAAGAGTTATCAGTTTATGTTATTAAATTCAGGAGAAGGTTTAAGTTCTTTAACCGACTCGAAAAAAAGGAGGTTTCTTAGTTTGAAATATAAGTATGTATGTAAAGTTATCAATACTAGACAGAGATTTATCAATAAATGTTAATAAAGTTTTTTTATTAGTAATAAACAGAGTTACTAAATTATTAAACAAAAAAGTTTATAAAAACATGAATAAATTACTCTTAATTATATTGAAGAAAAAATATATATTGCAACATCATGTTTTTCATCCTGGTCATTTCAATCAAGGCTCTTTCGTCATGGGGATGGTTAAGTAATTTCTTTGAATCTATATCACTTAAAGCCATCTCATCAAGGGATTTTACACGACTCAACGCTACATATATATAAGAGTGTTTCTTCGCATTTGTGATAGGTGAACTTCTCTTTGCTCATCTGTTTCGGCAGCAAGAGCAGCACGCTGACGATCTCTCTCATTCTGAAGGGCAAGCACGAGTTATCGACACGATAACGGTTAGAATGAGATGGCAGTATACGATACTAAGTAAGTGCGTAAAAGATGGCTGCTTTATCCCACGCGATAACTAGTTTAAATACGGCTCGTGCTTGCCCTGCTTAAGTCTTTGTTTTTTTTCGATGGGTGTTTTGTTCTCCCTTACGCGACTTTTCCTTAAAGCATCCTTTGATTTTCTATCTAGGCCCGCAGGTAAACAAAATAGTAACAAGTAAGCTAAAGTCATAATAACAAATATTATAACTACCTGTTAAAAACACTATAAAATAAACGGACAGTAAAACTTATCTCTAAAAAACTATCAGTAATTCACTAAAAAAACTCAGAGTGATTTAAGAACTTATCACTAAAAAGTATAAAATAAAAAACAAAAACAAAAACTTCAAATTAAAAACTAAACAGAAAAATTAAATATTATTATTTTTTATTTAAAAAAGAACCGCCTTCAAAAATCCAACTGAAAAGTATAAAATAATTTTTATTTGTTTTATTATGTACAACTCTATTCAACTTCTTCTTTTTGAAGTCGGTGCCAAACAGACAAATCCAAAATGAAAATTTCTACATAAAAAAACGATAGGAATAATAAATCAATCGATAGTGCCTCAACAACAGTAGGTAACACAATCGCGCTCAAAAATCAAGAAATTTCATCCGCTCGCAACGACGTCGCTTTATAAAGGATGGAATTGGGGGACAGTGAGCGGTGCTTAGCCTGGTGTGCATGCGTCGCACTCCGCAGAGAAATTATCATAATATACATGTCACCGTAAAACTGTAAATACTAGTAAATTATAATTTTAGATAGATAGGGAGATAGTAAACTAACGTTAGGTTAGGTTATGTAAGATTATCAGATTTCAAACTAACGGAATTAACAATTCGACAGAGACATGCATGCACCGAGTTGGCACAACCAATACTTCTAACACTTTGTAAAAAGACGATCGAGAATCTAGATCACTACATAGTATAAAACAAAGTCGCTTTCTCTCTCCTTGTCTGGGATATAGGGACATCCTTATGTATACTTTAATCTGTAAAACTACGAAATGAATTTTGATGCGATTGTTTTTATTAATTGATTAAAAAGGAAGGTTTATAAGGATGACATACGCTGATGGGGTGGAGAACTCATTCAACTTGGGCGGGCCACTAATATTCGTTCTTCTTTGTCATGAAAATTGGTTTGGCACCGACTTCAAAAAGAAGAAGTTGAATAGAGTTGTACATAATAAAACAAATAAAAAATATTTTATACTTTTCAGTTGGATTTTTGAAGGCGGTTATTTTTTAAATAAAAAATAATAATATTTAATTTTTCTGTTTAGTTTTTAATTTGAAGTTTTTGTTTTTGTTTTTTAAGTATAGATATTGTCATATTATTATTATAACCGATATCGTGTCGATTAAATAGCGCTCGTACTAGGCCCAACGTAAACGCCTTCTTTGAATACGCCTATAAATATTCACGTGTACAAATCGTTTATCATTTTATGTATCTGTGACGTCACAGTAGATAATTCAATGCCGGTGCCAAATTAAGTATCATAAAATTTACTTATCACAGGCAAAGACAATATTGAAATCAGATTTTGCAATGATTTTAATCTCTGTGTATTGATATTTTGGCACCAGCTGATTCTGATTTCAATAGATATAAGCGTAGCACAACAAGTAAAGATTCAGTTATCTTCCGGTGCAAATTTTGATCAAAATTCGCCCATACTTACATACGTAAGAGCTATATCTCCATCTACTATATCTATCTATACATACATACATATACTCACGCCATTAGTTCCCATTGGGGTAGGCAGAGACTATTGATCGCCACTTCGTACGATCCTGACAAACCTCTCTAGCTTCTTACATTTCTATATCTATAACATAACATAACATAACATAAACGTTCACGCCGAATATCCCCGAAGGGGTTGGCAGAGGTACTAATACTTCTGTAGATCACGTGACTTTGTCACCTGGTGTTCAGAGTACCCACGTTTTGCATGGACAGTGTACTCACGTATAGATATGTATAATTTCTATATCTATCTTTTTTTTAATTTTATATCCATATTCATATTTGTTTATTGCTTCATGTGGTATACATAGGTGGTACAATTTATAGAAGTAGCCGTAACTGAGCCCTGCAAGGGCACTGCAATGTCTTAAAATAATTTACAAAAGAACATTTAAATTTAAACATTAGATAACAAAGATTAGCTTACATAACTAGGTATCTTAATAATAATATATATTTTTAGTTATATGTATTGCGTTAAGTATGTTATATGTTATATGTATTAGGTATGTTAGTTGTTAATAGGTTTGTGTGACTAGGTAGTTGTATGTGAGGTAGGTTGTTTGAAGTAATTATGTGTGTGTTTATAGAATGTCAGTTAACTTACGGATATCAGTCTTGTAGAAAATCATTAACAGAGTAAAAGCATTTTTGAACGAGGTACAGCTTTAACTGTCGTATTTTTGATGTTTTACTAGTGGCCGTAACTATTTTATTAGCATCTATTTTGTTATATATCTTATATATTTGTTATATTATTGAGCGTATTATACGTTTCTTTGTTGTCCATCACAGTTCAAACATTGTACAAAAACCACCTTAAAACTAACTTACATAATAAACATAGTAAAAATAAACGTTCACGCCGCATATCCCCGAAGGGGTTGGCAGAGGTACTAATACTTCTGAACATCACGTGACTTTGTCACCTGGTGTTCAGAGTACCCACGTTTTGCATGGACAGTGTACTCACGTGATAGGGGGCAGGCCTATCGCCGTTTTGTACGAATACACTGTCACATGACTAAGTACAACTCAGCCATGTGGGTTTCCTCACGATGTTTTCCCTCACCGTTAACAACCATGATAAATTAACCACACATATGTATTTAGAAAAGACAAATTGGTGTAGGCCCGACCCAGGATTTGAACACTAGTCGTTTGCACGATAACCGAGTGTTCTACCCACTGGGCTATCATGGTTGTCTAAAACTAACTTAAAACTAAAAATTCAATAATGAATTAATTAAATAAAAAAAAAGTCAATTAGACAAACCGCTCCAAGACATATCAAATATTCACGACGCCGAAACTATAAGGGTAAAGTTTATCGCCATTCGGCTACGGAACCAATGTTCCGAACACCAAGAAATTATTTAAAGACTTTTCAAATAAAATAATTATTATATTAATTTATTTTATCATGGTTGTTAACGGTGAGAACATATTTTTTCTCCAAACTATAAGAATTGCCTAAAAACCTTTATTGTCCAACCTCTAACCCAAAAAATACCATTTTTCTATTGAGGTAGGTACAATAAATAGGATGGATGCCAGGAAATTGGTTAAAGAGATCTATAGAGCCAATGTGGTGTAATGTATTTTGTGTTATGTATGTGAGAAGTTTTTCCCTTTGATATACCTCTTAGAAGACCAAAATAGTTCTAGAGGTAAATGTCATAACGAAAACATAAAAATTTGTAACGTTACTTCTCACTCCTGGGATGCTGTAGCTACCCAGAAGCCAGAAGTAACTAAAAGAAGAAAGAGAGAATAAGGATAATGAATAATAGAAGAGATATATATCACAACATTTATTATAAACAAAAAGAAACAGTAAAACAATCCTAATAAAACCTATCAAAAACACTAAACCTATCAATATAATATAATATAAAAAACTCAGCTTTAGCGTCAGCTCCTGCTGCCCTGGTTGACGCAAGTTTCCCAGAGTCGCAGCCCCTTACTCTTGAGCTGCCCTGGTTGACGCAGTCAGAAAGCTGGAGTCACAACCCTTACCCCGTCAAGCTACCCTTGCTGACGCAGGCGCCCGGAGGCGCTTGGTTCAGTTCGCCACCCATCGCAGCAGGAGCTGACGCTAAAGCTGAGTTTTTTATATTATATTATATTGATAGGTTTAGTGTTTTTGATAGGTTTTATTAGGATTGTTTTACTGTTTCTTTTTGTTTATAATAAATGTTGTGATATATATCTCTTCTATTATTCATTATCCTTATTCTCTCTTTCTTCTTTTAGTTACTTCTGGCTTCTGGGTAGCTACAGCATCCCAGGAGTGAGAAGTAACGTTACAGTGGAAAGTAATATGAGTAGAGGACGACCACGGAGGACACACCTGGACCAAATAGAGAGTGTGCTAAAAAAGGCGGGCGTCCGAAGTATGAAAAATAAAAGACATATATGAAAAGATTGATGGATGTAAACGAAGCTAGAGATAATTTAAATCTTTTTGTTCATGAATGTGATAGTTAGGCGTTTTCAACATTTGCATTCTATCTGAAAAGATAGACAAGTGGCCTTCCGAATTAGTAAAAATTTCGGAGGTAGGAAACGCAAACACTACTAAAACGTGTAAAAGAAATAAAGGATAGAATATTTTCGCGCTGGCAGCCATTGACACGGTAGCTCAATTGGTAAGAGCGACGGGGGCGTATACCCGAGGTCGCGGGTTCGAATCCCGCCTGTGTCGAAATTTTCTTTCCTTTATTTATTAGAAGCTAGAGATGTTTACCAGGATCGTACAAAATCGCGATCAATAGTCTCTGGCTACCTTAATGGGAAATAATGGCGTGAGTATATGTATGTATGTAGGTAGAAACAAATCCTCTTTTTCAAAAAGAGCTTTCAAGTGAAGTGTAAACATGTTATTCGTTAATTAAATTAATTGGAAATGGACTGTTTAATCCTAATTAATTATGCTCTGTTTACCGATAAAGATTCGAATATTTGATAAGTAGATATAAGTATTTAAGTTTATGACGTCAGTGATCTAGTGTTAAGAAGTCTTTCTTGCTGGATCAGATGTCCTGCTTAGGTAGGTATTAGTGTAGTAAGGCTAATCGAATGGAGCCCCTGACAATTATCATAAATTAAGATAATAAACATAAAAAGTTAAAATAATAGGTTAACGACCTACCTACCTGTATAACCAGTTTGGACGGTGAGAGGTTGCGGGGGAAGGTTGATGACACGGATACAAGGCAGTATAAAAGGGGGAGTTCAGTAGAAAGCGTTAAATCGCAATGTATTGTGCATACCATATCATTACGAGCGCGAGCATCGAAGAGTTTATACCTTTCCAAAATGAGCGAAACAACCAATATCAATTCTTCACAAGCACACCATTCAGTTCACCAAGACGACGAAGATCACCACTTGGGAACGGACGAAGATCTCACGCAGCCCACACAAGTAATCGATATTCCGGAGGAAGAGTTTCAAGAGACAATGGTGGAGGAGACAGAAGACAAATCAACTTCGAGGAGTTCGAGTCCGGAAGTGAAACAAATGTTAGAGTGGAAGAAGAAACTGAAATTACGCCAAGCCCCGTCCAAATACGAACAACAAGAGTCCAAAAAACTTAAATTAGAGACGTCATCGAAGAAGCAGACAATGACAACGAAAATGAATTGGATTGCGCAATTTCTCAAGAACCACGTAACGTCACAAGAAATAAATTATCTCCTTGGAAAGTCATCGCTATCCATACCGGAACAAGACGCACGCATTATCATATCATATACATCTCCACCGCCAAAAACTGGGGCCATAATAACCGCCTAGGGAAACTTATTGTGCTTCTTCTTATGCTAAATCGTGTTCGTACGCTATTCGGTAAAGTTCGTTTGTCGGTTCTCCCAAATCAGTGGTGTTACCTGGTCCTAAGTATTTATATCCTAGAAGTGTATAACCTGTACTACTTGTCTGTTCGGCGTTCTCGGCCATACTAACTACTACTCGGTTGTCATGCTACCCTAGTACTTTGCGCCCTTATTGAATGAATCATGACGCACCTAGGCGATAACTTATTGTGTGTGTATGTATGTTGATTGAATTATATACCTTATTATTTACATTATTACTATTAACTTACAATGAAACTGTATTTAGTGCCTTTTACAACTAATTTACAATTAACTCATTTTTAATAGTACACTTCCCTACTTGGGAATAATGCTGATTCCAGCGCATCTACTTCCTTTTCCCATTTCTTCCAGAAATCTTCCCATTTAAACGGGTTTAATTTGAAGTATCCTGTTGGACAAATTGATATTGTATTGTTCTTGTTTCTATCGCCTCTCTTGCTTGACTTACTGTGACATATTCATCAATCATATAGTTACTTGCCGTATATAGTATACAATTCTGTATGTCTTGTCTATCTTTATATTTTATATCAGTTGACATTGGTTGTCTTGCTGCCAATAATTTCCATTATTCGAATTGATTGTCTGTTAATTTGCATTCATCCATGAAACATGCATTTTTATGTTATAAACTTGCAAAATTAAATGCATTTTGTGGTGTTAAACCGGTTAATCTTACATAGTTGTAATGCATAGCAACCAGACTTTCCATTATCATTGTCTTACCTGATCCCAGTGGTCCAGTGAGGAATAGATTGTTCCTTTTTTTCGTTAGTCCATAAAAATGTTTCCTCGTACTGTTGGCAAATTCTTCTATATCGATGCTGTTTGTCATTAATAGTGTTTCTAGTTTTCCTACTCCTTTTCTTTGTACGTTGAAATCTGCGGCATCGGGGTCTTGTTGTAATGCATATTGTTTTGCCCTTTCCATTCTCTTTCTTGTTGTTTCCGAAAATACCAATGTTTTGGCGATTGATAGTGCAGTCTTAAGTCTGTCATTAAATCCTCGTTGGAATTGAATTGCAATCCCTTGAGGTGTTGTGCATAGTAGTCGGATAGCTTCCCCTTGGTCAAGAGCCTTGTTTTCACATAGGTACAACACAAGTTCTTGGTTTTTTCGCATAGCTTTTGCACGTCTTCCACTATAGTTGAGTCGTTCCGGTTGATGAAAGAAGTTCGGTTGATTTCCAATGTCATGTCACACATTACACTGATCAACCCGTTCGACATCACCATCGGGTGGCTGAGGTACGTTTTCATTGGGTATAACAGGGCCATTATCCACTCGTCGCTGTTCGTTATTTCGTGTTATGCTTTCGATTCGAAGTATACTATTTCTCCCTTCGGAATTTTCATTGTTACTTAGTGTTTCCCTAGGATTATATCCAAGGGAATGAGCGACGCACATTGCAACTCTTTTATCTTTGTCGGTGAGAATTTGTTTAAGTGTTGCACGATCAGCGCCGGTAGTAATGTACTCCAAAAGGCACTGAACACATGCAATTTGGGAATGTAAACTGAATTTGATTAGAGCTTAAATGTTAAAATTAATTAATATTGTATAATTTATGTTAGAGTTCCTGCAATACAGGTTTTTACTAAGTGTGGGGCTCGCTAGCAAACTGTATTGTACTTATGTTTGAATGCTAAATAAACGTTTTATTATTATTATTATTAAATAAACTCACGCCTTTAGTTTAAATCTTTTTGTTCATGAAAACCTCATGTGGGGATTATTACTAATAAGTAATAAATAAAGAATAAATAAAGGAAAGAAAAACGAAAAAGTAGGAAACGCAAAACACTACTTAAACGTGTATAGTATATAGTACCGTAGTAGTGCCGTATATAGTATACAATTCTGTATGTCTTGTCTATCTTTATATTTTATATCAGTTGACATTGGTTGTCTTGCTGCCAATAATTTCCATTGTTCGAATTGATTGTCTGTTAATTTGCATTCATCCATGAAACATGCATTTTTATGTAATAAACTTGCAAAATTAAACGCATTTTGTGGTGTTAAACCGGTTAATGTTTCATAGTTGTAATGCATAGCAACCAGACTTTCCATTATCATTGTCTTCCTGATCCCGGTGGTCCAGTGAAGAATAGATTGTTCCTTTTTTTCGTTAGTCCATAAAAATCTTTCCTCGTACAATTGGCAAATTCTTCTATATCGATGCTGTTTGTCATTAATAATGTTTCTAGTTTTCCTACTCCCTTTCTTCGTACGTTGAAGTCTCCGGCATCGGGGTCTTCTTGTAATGCATATTGTTTTGCCCTTTCTATTCTCTTTCTTGTTGTTTCCGAAAATACCAATGTTTTGGTGATTGATAGTGCAGTCTTAAGTCTGTCATTAAATCCTCGTTGGAATTGAATTGCAATCCCTTGAGGTGTTGTGCATAGTAGTCGGATAGCTTCCCCTTCGTCAAGAGCCTTGTTTTCACATAGGTACAACACAAGTTCTTGGTTTTTTCGCATAGCTTTTGCACGTCTTCCACTATCGTTGAGTCGTTCCGGTTGATGAAAGAAGTTCGGTTGATTTCCAATGTCATGTTGTTGCACATTACACTGATCAACCGACATCATCATCGGGTGGCTGAGGTACGTTTTCATTGGGTATAACAGGGCCATTATCCGCTCGTCACTGTTCGTTATTTCGTGTTGTGCTTTCGATTCTAGTATACTATTTCTCCCTACGGAATTTTCATTGTTACTTGGTGTTTCCCTAGGATTATATCCAAGGGAATGAGCGACGCACATTGCAACTCTTTTATCTTTGTCGGTGAGAATTTGTTTAAGTGTTGTACGATCAGCGCCGGTAGTAATGTACTCCAAAAGGCACTGAACACATACAATTTGGGAACATTTGTATTCTTGTAAAACAAAAAAATAATAATATGTAAACTGAATTTAATTAGAGCTTAAATATTAAATTAATTAATATTGTATAATTTATGTTAGAGTTCCTGCAATACAGGTTTTTACCTAGTGTGGGGCTCGCTAGCAAACTGTATTGTACTTATGTTTGAATGCTAAATAAACGTTTTATTATTATTATTAAATAAACTCACGCCTATTTATTAAATCTTTTTGTTCATGAAAACCTTATGTGGGGATTATTAGTAATAAATAAAGAATAAATAAAGGAAAGAAAAACGAAAAAGTAGGAAACGCAAAACACTACGTGTAAAAGAAATGAAGGATAGAAGAATTTCGCGCTGGCAGCCATTGACACGGTAGCTCAATTGGCAGAGCGACGGGGGCGTATACCCGAGGTCGCGGGTTCGATTCCCGCCTGTGTCGAAATTTTTCTTTCCTTTATTTATTCTTTATTTATTAGTCACGCCTTTAGTTCCCATTGCGGTAGGCAGAGATATCGATCACTACATTGTACGATCCTTGCTAACCTCTCGAGCTTCATTTACATTTATAATCTTTTCATACATACATACTCACGGCTATATTTCCCTAGAAGCGGTAACCAGAGCTAAGGAATTATAAATTCCTCAGCCACTTTTGGAAGTTGAGTGGGGAAAAGAGTGGGTAAAAATAAAGGTTGGTGATGGGTCTCCAACCGCATCGCCCAAAAATCCAATAAAAAGCCCCAATACCCTTAGTTGCCTCTTACGACACCCGTGGGTAGAAAGGGGTAGCGACATTCTAAGCCGGCACAACACGGCAATCTATACGGTATCTTTTCATATATGTTTTTTGTTCTTCAGTCTTTTGTACGCCTGCCTTTAAGCATATTCTCTATTTGATCTGAATGTGTCGTTTTTTTTATTTGACAGTACAGTCACCATCCACCATCTACCAGAGGCCTAACATGAGCGTTATTTTATCGTTACTCTGTCGGCTACAATAAGTATAATAAGTGCGAAAGAGATGGCTGTTTTATACCACGCTATATCTAGTTAAAAGGTCGCTCGTGCCAATAATACATCCGAATCTGTATTAGTGATGACAGATATAATAATCTATTGATACATTGTAGTTCGAACAACACTGTTTTAATTTTACCATAGTATGTTTTGATTGGTCTTAAAATCTATGCAACTGAAAGGCTTTATTTCTGGTTTATTTGATTACAACCTATCACCATTCTAATGTATACACCATTCATCAAAATACTCGTATTCAAACGGTTTGAAGTAATTACTCAGATATACAAACTCTTTCTCTTGTTCCACTACCTTATTGCCCCTTATTGTCTTGTCTCATTCCTTTTTCTTTGAAAAGGGCACATGCAGTAACCACCATTTCTTGAAACTCTCCCAGCGATAATGCAAATAACACTTGATCGTCACGTGATCACTTTCATGCAACTCTGTTAAACAGTCATCAGTGAATTAATTGAAGAGCTCCGGCGAAGCTACACATTCCTGTCTGACACCCCTAGAGATCCCGAACCAGTCAGTGTTTTCTCCGTTTACTCTTACACGATAACTGGAATCCTCATAGAGTGATACCAATGTACCAAAAAATTTAGATGCTACTTCTACATAAATTGTTAATCAGCTTTGAGGGCACATTTAAACACATTTCATCTGCTCATAAAAACTAATACTATTTAAACTATTTCTCAAGCTTCTATTATATTACACACACATTATTGTTTTATTAAGATAGTCCGTGGCGTGACACATTATGGTTCTGGCTGAAAACCAGTTTTAAAGGCATATGCCTTTAAATAATGCTGAGCCAGAAGCCAATTCTTTGCCTTTGTGTGCTTTTATTCCTTTTTAGTATTTTTAATTTTGTTTCTGTTTTTTTATTTTTTTATGTTGTTATTTGTTTTCGATTATTTTACCACGTACTTTTAATATGGCGATAAAAATTTGCGAAATATTTGTATTTTGTCACAGTTGTGCCCTTAGGCAATGAATAAATACTATCTTTCTTTCTTTCTTTCTTTATATAATCTTTAAAAGATATAACTGATATATATCTATTTTTGTTGTCTTCTTAATCTTTGAACGTGATTTTCACCCACTTCCAAATGTCAGATTAAACTAATACCCTTCACGCCTTCACACTTATCAAGGACGGATACAAATTAAATTACTTATCTTTAGTAGTAAACTCAACTCAAATGTTCACGCCGCATATAGCCAAAGGCGTGGAAGAGGTTCTTATATTTCTACTAACATCACGTGTCATTTATGTCACCTGGAGGGCAATTCTCGCAAGTTCGATATCATTACTATCATAGAAATTATATCAAGTGTTCAATGTCATGTGAAAAATATCACAAAGTGAAATATATTTCTATTGATAGATTGAAACTGTATTCTCGCACACGGTAGTAATTTTTCCTTAGACATTAAAGAACGAAGACCGAAATAAATGATCCAAGCGAATGAATTGAACGAAAGGTCAGTTCAACTGTCATCTTAGATATGAAAAGGTCTTCATATCTGTCAATATTTTTACTCGACATTGGCGAAATAATTGTGGCAAACACGATTGAAGCCACCTTAAAAAAAATTATATTGAATTTGTCAATATTTACATATGTTTTGGTTTGTTTTAATTTTCCTTTAAGTGTACTTTGCCGGTAACTAGCAAAGTCTGAATTCCCAAATGGACCATCCGACAACCGAATTTAGTTTTTGAAATTTTATTATGGAAAAATAATATATTTTTATATTTTAATAATATAATTAACGTTGATCCAAGTAGATATTATTTACAACTCCTAAGACTATTTGATCTATGATCCATTTAATATATTTACCTACATTTTAGTTTTCTATCTATAAGTATTCAAACCAAATTTGTAAACAAAATGGCTACCGTTCGCACGACATCTTCAAATATCATCATATCGTCTGATCGTGACCACACGATATCATCCTTTGATATATATCATCATATCGGCTGGTTTTCAATAGAAAAATATCGATCGGGTAGAGTGAGAATAGCTCAAGTCAAATATCGATCGCAAAATATCACAAAAGTGATAAATATCGAAAGTGATATAATATCTACCGTGTGAGAATTGCCCTCCTGGTGTTCAGAGTACCCACGTTTTGTTTGAACAGTGTACTCACGTGATAGGGCTGCCCCCTATCACGTGAGTACACTGTCCAAGTAAATTGTGATTAGGTAATTATGATTAATAATAAACTTTCCAAACAGTTCAATACAGTACAAAAAAGGGTCACTATAACTAAAGGTTAACATTTTATCTACTTCTTTGATAATGTGCGAATGGGTATACGGGGAATATCTATAATTCACAATTGTATAACTTATGTCTCTATGTTCTCTTCTTTGTTATACTGTTTATAAAAACCTAACAACTAGATAATATCGGATTATGATTATATTATTATTTTTTATTGATTTTTGACATATTAACATTTTAACGCATTTAGCATTTCTGCTAACCCGCATTAGGCCAGAAGCATGATGAACTATGATATATGATAACGGTTTAACTGTATTATCATAATAGTCTCGAAAATAAATGTCTGTCATATTCATATTCGAACGGAAAAGCAAACAAACAAACATGATGAATCTGTAAGCATTTTTCTTTTCATTCACCTATATAGCTAGTTAGCTAGTTAAACTACAAAATTTGATTTGTGAGTTTGTTTCCTCACGGTGATTTTCTTATGACATTCTTTCTTAAGTAATAAATAAAGAATAAATAAAGGAAAGAAAAATTTCGACACAGGCGGGAATCGAACCTGCGACCTCGGGTATACGCCCCGACGCTCTGCCAATTGAGCCACCGTGTCAATGGCTTGTGAATTTCGCGCTGGCAGCCATATATGGCAGCGTATACCCGAAGTCGCGGGTTCAATTCCCGCCTGTGTCAAAATTTTTCTTTCCTTTATTTATTCTTTATTTATTAGTAATAATCCCCACATTAGTAATAATCCCCACATGAGGTTTTCATGAACAAAAAGATTTAAATTATTCTTTCTTAAGCTCATGATATCACACCATTGATTCCCATTCTCAGGAGGACACATTTGGATCAAATAGAGAGTGTGCTCAAATAAATAGGCGTCCGTAGTATAAAGAATAAAAGAGCATGTATAAAAATATTGATTGATGTAAATGAAGTTAGAGAAGTTTGCCAGGGTGGTACAAAATGGCGATCGATAGTCTCTGCCTACCCCAATGGGAACTGATGGCGTGAGTATATATATGTATGTATGCATGGTTCCCATAGGATAAGCAGAGACTACTGATCGCAACATTGAACTGTTCCTGAGAAACCTCTCTCTTTTTTGCTATGTTTTATATCATTAACTGACTGACTGCCTCCGTGGTCTCGCGGTTAAGTGCTTGGTTTCAAGTACGGAGGTCTCGGGTTCGATTCCCGGGGGGTGGTAACCTTACAAATTTGATTTGTAAGATTAAACCCAGTCTGGAAGGATATTGCAGGCTTGAATTACCTGATTATCCGAAAATTAAGATGATTCCGTGCTTCGGAGGGCACGTTAAGCCGTCGGTCCCGGCTACTACTACGGATGTATTCGTTAGTCTGCCAACCCGCAATTGGCCAGTGTGGTGGACTAAGGCCAAATCGCCCTATACATAAGGTAGGCATGAGGCCCTTGGTGGGGACATATATGGGCTGTGATGATGATTATGTCATTAATAATCACCAAGCGAAGAGAAAAACGTATGACGTAGTAAGTGTAGGTAGAACTGATGACGGTTTCGAAACATGACTTAAAGATTCAAAAGCCGATCAATAGCCGAATGGGCTATCAATAGTAATAGTATTTGACCTTTAACATACATACATATACTCACGACCATAAATACCGAAAAGAGGTAGCCATAGCTTAAGAGCTAGAAACTCCTCAGCCACATTTGGAAGTTGATAGGGGACAAGATGGGAGAAATAAAGTATCATTAATATATAAAGGACTGGTGGATCGTCCCAGCTTCGCACGGGTAGCGTTGTTTTTTTAAATATCTGAGGTTTCTTTCTTCAGTCCCTGCTTAAGCATTGTGAAATTCAGCGCAATGTTTTCAATTTATTTAATTTATAGCACTTCCTAAACAGTGCAGTTTGGTGATTTTGAATGCGCTTTAATGAACGGTTCAGTATTTCCATTAATAGCAAATTTTGGAATAAAACGCTATGAAGTATTTATAACAATCTGAAAAATAAATCATTACGTGATGTAGGATGATATATAAATTAGTAGAGATTTGGTTTTGGTCACGGGCGCGCTGGCTTATTTTATGTATAATTTCGGTGTTTGTCTACCGATTTCTATGATTCTTTTTTTATTGAATAGGTAATAATGATACCTTTTTTAAATTAGAGATGAGTGAGAGGTTTACAAACGTAAGAGTAAACAAATATAATCAGAATGTTCCGAACTGCTAAGCTATCAGGAATCACATGTGTTATTGTGAGTCAAGATAGACATAAACTGTTATCGAATTTTTTTTAGATAATTTTATGCAGAAGTTTTCCGTCATACATGATTTCTATGTAAGTTTAACCATTAAGGCTGCACACGCGACGGAAGCTTAAAAAATGGAGTAACTTCTTCCGTTTTCCCAAAATTTCCCGAAATTCCCCTTTACTACTCTGCTGGAAAGTATACAAAAACCTGCGCAGGAGTATGAAGAATAATTGTACCAAGTTTCGTTAGAATCCGTCGAGTAGTTTTTATTCCATAAGGAACATACCAACCGACAGACAGACAGACAGACAGACAGACAGACAGACAGACAGACAGACAGACAAAAATTTTACTGATTGCATTTTTTGCATCAGTATCGATCCCTAATCATCACCTGATAGTTATTTTGAAAATATATTTCATGTACAGAATTGACCTCTCTACAGATTTATTAAAAGTATATAGAAGGAAACATATAGACACTCGCGGGGATCGAACCCGCAACCTCCGGGTATTCGACCCCATCGCTCTGCCAATTGAGCCATAACGTTACTAGTGCGAAATTAAAAAGAAACCATGAATGAAGAATTTCGCACTAATAGCCTGTGGAGGAAAAGGGAAGATCTTCCGCCAGGCGGTGGTATGCCTGGGGACCGCGGTCCCACTGTATTAAGTTGGAACTTGTATATATAGTAAATGTTTTAGAAACTTCGATTGCGCGATGTACGATTTGTATGGCGAGTCTTGATGACGCGTGTGACGTGTTGCTGTGGAATGTGATTCTTCTTGCACTGTCAGCGTTTCTATGTAGTGCGCGTCATTGTGTACTGACAGCGCGTCGCTACAAGCCAGTTGATATTATAGCTCAATTGGCCTTGACCTCCTTTTTAAAACATACCCTTTTTATATTTTAAATTGATAAAAGAAATCAAACTAAACAACTTTGCATATAAAATACTTATCTAAAATATTGTAATTTTTAAAATAATAAATAATTAAAAAGTGTCACTGCTTAGATTAAACAGGGATAGTATGGCGAGTTTCTTAGCCTATGCTAAAATGAAAAAAAAAACATCTGGTCGAAACACAAGATGTTTTTTTTTCATTTCAGCTAAGGCTAAGAACCTCACCATACTTTCTCAGTTTGATCTAGGCGGCGACACTTCTTATGTATTCATTATTTTGAAAATTACATACATACATACATACATATTCTCACGCCGTTAGTTCCCATTGGGGTAGGCAGAGACTATCGATCGCCACTTTGTACGATCCTGGCAAACCTCTCTGGCTTCGTTTACTACAGACAGACTACGTCTACAGACAGACAGACAGACAGACAAAAATTTTACTGATTGCATTTTTTGCATCAGTATCGATCCCTAATCATCACCTGATAGTTATTTTGAAAATATATTTCATGTACAGAATTGACCTCTCTACAGATTTATTAAAAGTATATAGAAGGAAACATATAGACACTCGCGGGGATCGAACCCGCAACCTCCGGGTATTCGACCCCATCGCTCTGCCAATTGAGCCATAACGTTACTAGTGCGAAATTAAAAAGAAACCATGAATGAAGAATTTCGCACTAATAGCCTGTGGAGGAAAAGGGAAGATCTTCCGCCAGGCGGTGGTATGCCTGGGGACCGCGGTCCCACTGTATTAAGTTGGAACTTGTATATATAGTAAATGTTTTAGAAACTTCGATTGCGCGATGTACGATTTGTATGGCGAGTCTTGATGACGCGTGTGACGTGTTGCTGTGGAATGTGATTCTTCTTGCACTGTCAGCGTTTCTATGTAGTGCGCGTCATTGTGTACTGACAGCGCGTCGCTACAAGCCAGTTGATATTATAGCTCAATTGGCCTTGACCTCCTTTTTAAAACATACCCTTTTTATATTTTAAATTGATAAAAGAAATCAAACTAAACAACTTTGCATATAAAATACTTATCTAAAATATTGTAATTTTTAAAATAATAAATAATTAAAAAGTGTCACTGCTTAGATTAAACAGGGATAGTATGGCGAGTTTCTTAGCCTATGCTAAAATGAAAAAAAAAACATCTGGTCGAAACACAAGATGTTTTTTTTTCATTTCAGCTAAGGCTAAGAACCTCACCATACTTTCTCAGTTTGATCTAGGCGGCGACACTTCTTATGTATTCATTATTTTGAAAATTACATACATACATACATACATATTCTCACGCCGTTAGTTCCCATTGGGGTAGGCAGAGACTATCGATCGCCACTTTGTACGATCCTGGCAAACCTCTCTGGCTTCGTTTACATCCATCAATCTTTTCATACATGCTCTTTTATTCTTCATACTGCGGACACCTGCCTTTTTGAGCACATTTTCTATTTGATCCAAATGTGTCCTCCGTGGTCGTCCTCTACTAACATTACCTTCCACATTAGCTCTATATATCTCTTTCACCAATTTACTGTCATCCATCCTCTCTATGTGCCCAAACCATCTCAACATTCCTTTATGCCTTTTTCTATCTTTCTTACAATATCATCTTTTACACCACACCTTTCACGAATCACATCATTCCTCACACGATCACATAACCTTACATTACACACTTTTCTGAGGGATCTCATTTCTACTGCATTCACTCTACTTTCATGCTTCTTCTGCCACACCCAACATTCACTGCCATACATAAGCGTAGGAACGAGAACAGCATCAAAATTACAATATTTTAGATAACCATTCCGTAGGCAAAGTTGTTTAGTTTGATGTATATAATGGATTTAAAATATGAAAAGCGATTCGATCCCCGCCAGTGACTATCGATCGCCACTTCGTACGATCCTGACAAACCTCTCTAGCTTCGTTTACATCCATCAGTCTTTTCATACAAGCTCTTTTATTCTTCATACTTCGGACGCCAGCCTTTTTGAGCACACTCTCAATTTGGTCCAAGTGTCTTCTCCATGGTCGTCCTTTACTAGCATTACCATCCACACTAGCTCTATAGATTACTTTTACCAATTTTATATCATCCATAGAGAGGATCTCTATGTTCCCAAACCATCTCAACATTACTTTTCCTATGTTTCTTACAATATCATCTTTCACACCACACTTTTCACGAATAACACTATTTCTCACTCGGTCACATAATCTAATATTACAATTTTTTCTGAGGGAACTCATCTTTACTGCATTCACTCTGTTCTCATGCTTCTTCTGCCACACCTAACATTCGCTTCCATACATAAGCGTAGGAACAAAAACAGCATCTGGTCATTAGGTCTGGTTCCTTTATTTATCTTTTATTTATTAATAAAACGCCGTGTAGTGTCGGCTTAGAATAGCACTACCCCATTTCTACCCGTGGGTGATCGTAAGAGGCGACTAAGGATATAGGGGCTTTTAAGTGATTTTTGGGCGATGTGGTTGGAGATCCGTCACCAAAAACATTTATTATTACCATCTTTTCCCCAATCAATTTCCAAAAGTAGCTTAGGAATTTCTCATTCCAAAGCTCTGGCTACCCCGTTAAGGGATTTAGCCGTGAGTATATGTATGTATTTATTAATTAGAATCCCCACATGAAGTTTTCATGAAGAAAAACATTCTAATTATGAAATAAAGTATCGTTGGTGATGGTTCTTAAACCACATCGCCCAAAAACCACTTAAAGGGGTGGTGATATTCCAAGCCGGCACTACACGGTAAGACATTTGACCTTAAAATGTTTAGTTTAACCCACTTTAAGAATTAAAACAGTCCCAAGATATAAATAAAGGTTTATGAGTAAGAATGAGCATTGACCTTCTTGCAAACAATATAACACAATCTTGTACAGAGGGGAATTACCTGTAACACTGATTGTAGTATCAATTATTATCATTACCTTTTGTATAGGTATCATTATTTTAAAATGCTGTGAAGTGTCGGCTTGGAATAGCACTACCCCATTTCTTCCGGTGGTGTACGTATGAGGCGACTAACGGTATTGGGGCTTTTAAGGGATTTTTGGGCGATGTGGTTGGAAACCCATCACCTTTTCCTCAAGCCACTTCCTCAGCCACTTTCAAAAAGTGGCTGAGGAATTTCTAATTCTTATCTCTGGCTTCCCCTCCTAGGGATTTATAGCCGTGAGTATATGTATGTATGTATTTTAAAATATTTTAAAATAGCCGTGATAGCCCAGTGGGTAGAACACTCGGTTATCGTGCAAACGACTAGTGTTCAAATCCTGGGTCGGGCCTACACCAATTTGTCTTTTCTAAAGACATATGTGTGGTTAATTTATCATGGTTGTTAACGGTGAGGGAAAACATCGTGAGGAAACCCACATGGCTGAGTTGTACTTAGTCATGTGACAGTGTATTCGTACAAAACGGCGATAGGCCTGTCCCCTACCACGTGAGTACACTGTCCATGCAAAACGTGGGTACTCTGAACAACAGGTGACAAAGTCACGTGATGTTCAGAAGTATTAGTACCTCTGCCAACCCCTTCGGGGATATTCGGCGTGAACGTTTATGTTATGTCATGTTATGTATTTTAAAATCAAGTCATTTTCAGGGGCTTAAAAATGTTATTTTAGCTTATAGTGAAGCGTAGACAGTGTAATCCATTTCTGAGTGAAACTTTTCTGTGAATCAAAGAAGCTGTTTTGATAGTATTAATGATCTTTAAATAGCCAAGTCATAGATTAAAAAACTTTAGATAGGTCATTTACGAGGAAATCGGCGCTTACGGGTGGCACCGATTGCGGCAGATGAACGCACACCACTAGAAATATATCCAAACAACACACCTAGAAATACATTTGAAATGTAGGCAAGATAGCACATCTTAAAGCAAGCGCTAAAAAGAGATAAACATATTTTCTCTGTACCGTCGTGAAATATGACACTAAGACGACCGTTTGACAAAGAATAATTAAGACCTATACACACGATTTATTATAAATTATAATTAAAACGTTGTAAATTTATAATACTTACGAATGATAAGTAATCTCATAATTTTAGTAGTTTTTCTACTATAGTTTGTGCAAAATCTCATCACACACGACGGTATCTCGATTATTTTGATAAACAAACACGCCAAAACAGGTGAACGATTGCGACGGCAGCTAGTGCGCGACTGAAGTCAGATGAGCCATTTAGCCTGTCTTTTAAGTGCCACTTATGAGCGCTCATGACTTATCTACGGTTTTTTATTAGTACTATGAGCCAAGTAATAAATATTATTTGGATACCCCTATGGGAACTACCGGCTTGAGTATATGTATGTATGTATTCTTTTGATTATTTGAAAATGTAAATAAATTACTCATATAACGCATAATGTCTAGATCAGGATATGAAATACCAAATTACTTATTTGTAATTAATTTTTTAAATTTAATTATTGAGCAAGTTATATCAAGATGAAACGGCTAAGTACTAGTCGCGTACCATTCCATAATATATATAATGTGTTTGGAGAGTTCAAGTATACTTTTATTTCTTTTTTTTAAATACATACATACATACATATACTCACGGCTATAAATCCTTACAAGGGGTAGCCATTAGAGTAATTAGAAATTCCTCAGCCACTTTTGGAAAGTTGAAAGGGGAAAAAGATGGTAAAATAAAGGTGATGGGTCTCTAACCGCATTAAACTGAATAATAAAACTGAATACTTCAAAATGAAAAATAAAATCTCAAAATGTAATATGTGTTGAATGGGAGCCCCCTAAATTATTCCAGAAATAATGTAAATATTCTATCTATTACTTCTACCATTCACGGTTCATGAGGTACAAATTGCCTGATGTCAGACGGACAGACAGCGCAGTCGTAGTAATAAGGTCATATTTTACCGTTTTTGTACCGAACCCTATAAGGAGAAAGATTACACCAAACATATTCATGTAGTAACTTTTGAAAACCCGATATTCCATTGTATTCTTCAAGGAAAACCACATGTCTGAGGAATCCCCGTGACCAAGTAATGTATATAATTCATTCACTATACGCTACAGCTTAAATGCATACATACATATACTCACGGCCATAAATCCCAAAAAGGGGTAGCCAGAGCTTCAGAGCAGGAAACCCCTCAGCTACATTTGGAACTTGAAAGGGACAAGATGGTAGAAATAAAGTATTGTTGGTAATGGGTCTCCTACCGCATCTCCCAAAACCTACTTTTAAAAGCCCATATCTTTAGTCAACTCTTACGACACCCTTGAGTAAAAAGGGGTAGTGATATTCTAAGCCGGAACTACACGGCAGTACATCATCTGTGAATATTTCAACTGTCTATATGATAGCGACCATTTTATCGTTTTTGTGCCGAACCCTATAAGGAGATATATTTCACAAACTATACTTTTTACAACAAAAAATACTTTTTAAAACCCGATATTCTATTGTGATCTTCAAGGAAAACCACATGTTGTTTGAGGAATCCCCGTGACCAAGTTATGTGTATAATTCATTCATTATACGCTACAGCCGTGAATGAAATAACTTATAAAAGTTTATTACAGCCATTGTAATAAAGGAAGCAATTTTTTGCAGTTAAAGGTTTATCCCCATATCTTTTATTGGTTTGTTATGTATGTAATGGCATTATTTTAAGTAATAGCGAACCGATTTGATTCTATACAATACTAAAACTCTTTATTGCACAGCAAAAAAAGGAAACACATACACAAAAAAATAAAAATAAAAGTTTAATGGGCGGTCTTATCACTAAAAGCGATCTCACCCAGACAACATTTTAGGAAAGATCAGTTAATTACGGTAATGTGAGGTGGATGTTACAAAATGTATGAAAATAATTTTAACAAATAATGTATATTTAAATTTGAAAATGATAAACTATTAACAAATATATACGTCATAAAAACTTATAAGTAAATACTATAAATATACTTATCACAAAAAATCAACTGAAACCTATCTGTGTAGTGTCGTATTAAAAAAGTATTTACCTATTTCATAAAAGCGACCACTGGATATGTTATGGATTAAGTAATTAGTTAGTAAATAAGTAGAAAGGATATTCCGTGATAGGTCTCCCGCCCTTCGACCTACAATAAGACAACCTAAATTAAACCCTTAGTGTCCTAGCTCGTCACCTACGGGAAGACATAAGATAGTGATACACTAAACCTACGCTATCATCTCATATATCAATCAACACCATTTATTAATCACTTCAAAGCTTAAATCATTAAGATAAATAATTAAAGAGCTAAATTTATGCCTAAAACAAATTAATAATAATAAAATATAAATAATAAAAATAAATTAATACTACAAGAAGAAGGTAAATATATATAACACACTAACAACGATATTTTTTTATATTTTTTTTATATACCCTGCGAACGACATGATAGTCCAGTGGGTAGAACACTCGCCCGAAAACAGAAGGGCGTGAGTTCCAATCCTGAGTCGGGCCTACACCAATTTGTCTTTTCTAAAGTCATATGTGTGGTTAATTTATCATGGTTGTTAACGGTGAGGGAAAACATCGTGAGGAAACCCACATGACTGAGTTGTACTCAGTCATGTGACAGTGTATTCGTACAAAACGGCGATAGGCCTGCCCCCTATCACGTGAGTACACTGTCTAAGCAAAACGTGGGTACCTTCTCTGGACACTAGATGGCGCTGCCATGTGAGTTCAGAAGTATTGGTACCTCTGCCAACCCCTTCGGGGATAAACGGCGTGAACGTTTATGTTATGTATGTTATATATATATATATATAACAACCGTGATAGCCCAGTGGGTAGAACACTCGGTTATCGTGCAAACGACTAGTGTTCAAATCCTGGGTCGGGCCTACACCAATTTGTCTTTTCTAAAGACATATGTGTGGTTAATTTATCATGGTTGTTAACGGTGAGGGAAAACATCGTGAGGAAACCCACATGGCTGAGTTGTACTTAGTCATGTGACAGTGTATTCGTACAAAAACGGCGATAGGCCTGCCCCCTATCACGTGAGTACACTGTCCATGCAAAACGTGGGTACTCTGAACACCAAGTGACAAAGTCAAGTGCTGTTCAGAAGTATTAGTACCTCTGCCAACCCCTTCGGGGATATTCGGCGTGAACGTTTATGTTATGTTATGTTATATATTTATATATATATAAGAATCAAATTTAATATTAGTAAAAAAAAAAAAAATTATCGTTGTTAGTGTGTTAGTGAGGGTGTTATAAATATTCATAAATACGGTAAAAATATATATATTAGTAAATGTTCTATAGTTGATATGATAAATTGTTGTTATTGACTCTGTACTCTCGTAATCCATAGAACTTAACCATCTCGTCATAATAAGCAGATTATCAACGTATTTTTAAATTTGACTTACTGATTAACAACGCCCAGCCTAAAACATTCATATAGAACTCAAATACAAACGTTCACGCCATATATCCCTGAAGGGGTTGGCAGAGATACTTATGCTTCTGAAGATCACGTGACATTGTCACCTGGTGTTCAGAGTACCCAGGTTTAGCTTGGACAGTGTACTCACTTGATAGGGACAAGGCCTATCGCCGTTTTGTACGAATACACTACTGTCACATGACTAAGTACAACTCAAACATGTTTGTGGGTTACCTCACGATGTATTCCCTCACCGTATTAAAATAAAAAAAGAAAATATTTAAATAAAGGTTGTTTATATAGACCGCATAAAATTCATATGGTCAAAACTCATGGGAAAGAAATATTATGCGTGTGTAAGTGAGTTTAGCCTTTTTTTTCCATTATTTTCATACCCTTTTCTCAATAAAAACAAAACGACGTCCGTGGACGAGTGAGGTGACTAGCTTCTCGGTCCGGAGGTTGCGGGTTCGATCCCCGCTGAGAGCAACATTTATGTTATGAGCATAAATGATTGTTTCTTAGTCTTTGGTGTTATTTGCATGAGTATTATATAATATTGAATATATCGTTGAGTTAGTATCCCATACAGTGGTATTGTGTTCTACTTAGTTTGCGGCTAAATTATTCAGTGTATAATAAGTCTGTATATTTATTTTATTTATTTATTAAATGGAAGAATTTCTATTAATTGCTATATAATACCTATCAAATAAATCTGATTTCGTCTTCGAAAAGAGTGCTTTGCTTTAAAGTTTAAAGGAAAACCCATGCCGGGAAAACGTATTTAGTTACCGTACAGGTGTAGTCGGTACGTGCTTGAGTTACAGAAAACATGTTGAATTTTTATTGTTTTGTAATTTAAATGTTGCATTATAATTATAATTTTTAATACCACTTATTTTAATCCAAATTTTAAAATTATAATTTAAACTTTAACTACTTTAATGTTAACTTAAATATTGTATATTTAATGAATCGAATTATTCAGTTATTGTATTTTTTCTATCAATCTTCATGAATCTTGCGATACAGGCCCAGCCTAGTGCAAGATTTCAATGAAATTTCATATAATGTAAACTGATTTTTTGTAATAAATGCTTTTTTTTAAATTATTATTTCAAACTCAAACGATCACACCGAAGGGTTGGTAGAAGTGTTAATACTCCTGTACCTACATCACGGAACATTGTCACCTGGTGTTCAGAGTTCAAACATTTTGCTTAAAGAGTGTACTCACGCAATAGGGGGCAGGCCTATCGCTGTTTTATACGAATACACTGTCACATGACTAAGTACAACTTAGCCATGTGGGTTTCCTCGCGATGTTTTCCCTCAACTATTAAGTAAGACTGTTATAAATATCTGCCTGAATGCCTATGAAATTTCAATAGACATACACGGGCAAAATTATTATATTTCACCACAACAACATTGTATATCTAAAAACACACTTGAAATCTCAACCCTCCATTGCATTCGAGTAAAAAGTAAATAAAGTAGATAGCAAAACATGGAATTATCTAAAATCTACATTAAACAAGTGCAGGATCAAGATCGTAAGTCAAAGCGGCCATATCTCTCGATCGGCCATCGATCAACGTTTTATCGATATTTGCGTCACTGATCAGTTCTTGAAAATATGGTGAGGGATCGTACATCGTTTGAGGTAATGATTGATTTTAGGGTTTTAAAGGTACAGATTGTTGAGATTTAGGTAACGGTACATCGGTTGCTGTGTACATGTGCGTTACATGCTGTGTAGTGTCGGCTTAGAATAGCACTACCCCATTTCTTCCGGTGGGTGTACGTAAAAGGCGTCTAACGGTATTGGGGCTTTTAAGGGATTTTTGGGCGATGCGGTTGGAGACCTATCACCAACAACCTTTATTTTGCCATCTTTTCCCCACTCACATTTCCAAAAGTGGCTGAGGAATTTCTAATTCCCTAGCTCTGGCTACCCCTTCTAAGGATTTATAGCCGTGAGTATATGTATGTATGTACATCGGTAGGTGCAACGAACTACAAACTTTAATTTTGAAAAATAAATATTCATATTTATATTCCTCACAGCCCATATATTATGTCCCCACCAAGGGGCTCGAAAACCGATCTTAAACAAATGTTACTATAACTTCACCCATTTTGAGTCCCGTGGTTTCAACCTTTAATGTTCTGAATCACTCGTAAATTTAGCCAAAATTATGCAGCTTTTAAGCTTTACAGAAAAGGTATGGGTAGGTATGATTTATTTATTTCTAAAGTTCCGTAGCATTTATATGACAATACAATACAATCTGTCCGTCTGTCTGTCACTAGGCTCATTTAGAGCTCTGAAAACTTCACAGATGCTGTATGTCATACGCCGCTATAAACAAAAATGGAAAAAATATATTTAAAGGGGCTTACTGAAACTGCTTAATATTTGATTATTTTTAGAACACCAGTCGTAATTAGCCGATATCATAATAAATTGCGTAACCTCGCTCGCGGAACATGACATTGTTTTATCCATACTCTCGGAACTGATTTTTAAGGCGATTATTTTCACGTTAAAATAATAATAATTGTAAATCAGCAATACTTAGATACCGTAAATGCAAAAAAAATAAATGGACGACCACGGAGAACACACTTGGACCAAATTGAGAGTGTGCTCAAAAAGGCTGGCGTCCGAAGTATGAAGAATAAAAGAGCATGTATGAAAAGATTGATGGATGTAAACGAAGCTAGAGAGGTTTGTCAGGATCGTGCGAAGTGGCGATCAATAGTCTCTGCCTACCCCAATGGGAACTAATGGCGTGAGTATATGTATGTATGTAAATGCAAAAGAGCAATCCAGCATATGCCAGTTTAATTACTTAAAAATTGCTGATTTTCTGGTGATTAGTGTGATTGCTTACGCCGTACATTTCCAAAGGAGTGGCAGAAGTAATATAACTTTTTAAAATCACATGGCAACCACTTGAATGTTTTCCGCAATAACCTTTTCATCAAAACTATACACTGTGATTTACCCATATTTTGTATTGAAAGTCAGTTTTTGATTATGAAAATATTGAAAATATCAATGATGTTAACATTTTATCGATAACACTTTTTTTGTTACTATCTAATACGCCGATAATAATTTAATTAAATTAAAATTATCCTTTAACTTTTCTGATATTTTGAGATATAGATATTACAATGAATTCTATGTATTTGATAACCGTGATAGCCCATTGGGTAGAACACACGGTTATCGTGCAAACGACTAGTGTTCAAATCCTGGGTCGGGCCTACACCCATTTGTCTTTTCTAAAGACATTATGTGTGGTTAATTTATCATGGTTGTTAATGGTGAGGAAAAACATCGTGAGGAAACCCACATGACTGAGTTATACTTAGTCATGTGACAGTGTATTCGTACAAAACGGCGAAAATCCATGCAAAACGTGGAACACCAGGTGACAAAGTCACGTGATGTTCAGAAGTATTAGTACCTCTGCCAACCCCTTCGGAGATGTTCGGCGTGAACGACTATGTTTAAGTTTATGTCTATGTATTTAGTGTGTTGTAAATCTGGTCCATGTTTTTTTTAAATATAAAAATACTTACTATCTAAACAATTTTCTATGGCTTTATACGTAATATTAGGGGAGGCGAAGCGGGGATTTTTAAGATACTCGAGAGTGTCAGATTATTACATAGGGAGAATCCTTGTACCCATTAATGTACCTCAAGTGAGTATGAACTCTTCATATCGCGGAGTATGCTGTGGGGAATCGGTCAGATCAGTAAAATGATATCCATCCACTTTTGGAAACTTGAGTGGGGAAAATATTGTAAAGTAAAGGTTGTTGGTGATGAGTCTCCAACTGCATCGCCTCGCCTCTTACGTACACCCATCGGTAGAAACGGGGTAGCGCTATTCTAAGCCGAGTCTACACGGCATAAAGTGGTATAATATGCTCTTTTATACTTCATTTTTGCACCACCAACGCCTGCCTTCTTTAGGACTTTTTTAACATTCACTTAGTTAATTATGAATAAGCATTTGCAGTGTCGGCTTAGGGAATCACTATACCATTTCATCTGCGGCGTGTCCTAAGAGGCACATAAAGAAAAAGACACATTGGGCTTTATAAGTGATTGTTGGGCAATTGGAAGACGACGTGATAGCTCAATGGGTAGAACACCGGTTATCGTGCAAGCGACTAGTGTTCAAATCCCGGGTCGCACCGGATTCAAATCGCCGGATCATACAATTTGTCTTTTCTAAAGACATATGTGTGGTTAATTTATCATGGTTATTAACGGTGAGGGAAAACATCGTGAGGAAACAAACATGGCTGAGTTGTACTTAGTCATGTGACAGTGTATTCGTACAAAACGGCGATAGGCCTGCCCCCTATCACGCGAGTACACTGTCCATGGAAAACGTGGGTACTCTGAACACCAGGTGACAAAGTCACGTGATGTTCAAAAGTATTAGTACCCCTGCCAACCCCTTCGGGGATATTCAGCGTGAAAGTTTATGTTTATATTTATGTTATTATGTCGGGCGATGTGGCTAAAAACCCCTCATCAACCCAACATTATTTTATTAATATTTTTCCAACTTTAACCATCTTTTAACCACTCAACTTTTCAAAAGTGGCTGAGAATTTCTAATACCTTAGCTCTGGCTTCCTCTTCTAGAGATTTATAGCCGTGAGTTTATGCCCAATTTACATAGTCCACTGGTACCACAGTACCTACCTATTTACTCCATTAAAATAAATGATTATATGAAGGTATTCTAGTTAAACTCAGAGGGCGGAACTTCTTTTTTATCCCAAATAACAGTTGCTATGCGCTCCCATAATTCCAGACAGTATAGTGAAAACCAGTTTAGTATAGAATGCCGGGTTTATTCTTTCGAGACACATCTGTCGTGGTATCCAGCGAGCATTGTACTTTACAGCTGAGCTGATTTGTCAGTTTTTTTGTAGAAACACTTTTGTTGCTTCGGACAGGTGTTTTAAAGATTTTTTCTTGTTGCTAAAGCTTAAGTTTTAAGGACTAAAGAATTTTGACATATGTGTCGTTGTTTCCGGTGTTCAGATGAATAAGTGCTTCTATTATTCATAAATAAGAACTTTAGCTTTGCCGTGTAGTGTCAGCTTAGAATAGCACTACCCCGTTTCTACCGATGGGTGTACGTAAGAGGCGACTAACGGTATTCGGGCTTTTAAGGGATTTTTGGGCGATGCGGTTGGATACCCATCACCAACAACCTTTACTTTACCATCCTTACCCCACTTAATTTTCCAAAGGTGGCTGAGGAATTTCTAATTCCTTAGCTCTGGCTACCCCTTCTAGGGATTTATAGCCGTGAGTATATGTATGTATAAGAACTTTAGCTCAATGAATCGTATATCATAAATCCCAAAAAGGGGTAGCCAGAGCTTCAGAGCTAAAATCTCCCCAGCCACATTTGGAAGGTGATAGGGGACAAGATGGTAGAAATAAAGTATTTATTGGTGATGGGTCTCCAACCCAAAACCATTTAAAAAAAACCCGTCGTGGGTAGATAGTTGTAGTGACATTCTTAACCTTTATTATTATATAATTACTTACTTAAACTCAAGTCCGTTGTTCCGATTGGGGTAGGCAGAGCCTATCGATCGCCACTTTGTCTGACCCTGACAAATCTCTCTTAGTTCTGTCATATTTGTAATTCTTCTCATACATGATCTTTCTTCTTTTCACTCCGGACTTACGCCTTGAAGTTTCGTGGACCGTTTCCGGTTTAGTTTAAATATAGATATTTAGATGTAGAAATATTTATCAGAAATCTTGATCAAAACCCAGCTTAGAGAGCTTATTAAATAAGGTCTACATACTGCAAATTTTTAGAACCCTGGATTCTAAAATCGTAAGGCTTTTAATTATTTATTTATTGAACGAACTAATTGACAGTCTAAGCACATTAAGTGATATAATGAAATATTATGACTATTACTTTAATTCTACCTCTTTAGCCTATAATAATAATATGTCCGAGCCGATTTCGGCTACAGCGACTGCTGGACAGGCTCTCAGCAGCTGGCGCCTCGTTGGTCCGCGCGTACGTGTGCTCGCATATGGCTGCTGTAGCCAATTTTGGCCTTAAAGGTCCTTGAGCACCTTGGACAAGTGAGTACGCCACCACTATAATGATACATTAGAGCCGTTGGTGGCCTGGCTCTTAACTCGTCCCTTTTGACGTCGAGTTCGTCTTTGCGTCGTTCTTCAAAGGCTTCGATGTTTTGCCTTACTAGACGTCTCCACTCCAGGCGTTTTTCAGCAATTGATTCCCATGTCAAGGGATCAATTTCACATTTTTTCATATGCCTTTTAAGCACATCTTTGTAGCGCAATAGCTGTCCACCATGCTTGCGCTTTCCTTCTTGTAGCTCGCTATAAAAGATGCACTTAGCTATGCGTTCATCTGGCATTCGGAAAACATGACCACACCATCGTAATTGACGCCGCATCAGATAAGCTTCTATACCGCAAATCTTGGCGCGTCGAAGAATCTCAGTATTTCTGATGCGGTCAGTCCAGTTGATGCTCATGATGTCGCGTAGACATCGGAGATGAAATTGGTCTAGCGACTTAATATTTTTACGGTAAAGGCACCAAGTCTCTGAACCGTATAGCAGACTGGGTAGTACAATGGCCCGGTAAACTGAGACTTTTATAGCCAGTTTGAGATCGTGCGAACGAAAGACCCTTGAGCGGAGTTTGCCGTAAGACGCTGAAGCAGCACCAATCCTGCTTTTTTTTTTCGGCATCCAGGTCGCACTGCGATGTAATTGTGCTTCCCAGGTACTTGAACTTCTCTACATGCTTCAGAACATCCTCACCGATATAGATTCTCAGAGGTTCGTCTGTTTGCAGGCCTGTTGTCATGACTTCTGTCTTGCCTACATTTATCTAGAGCCTATAACAATTTGTATAAATATCTTTATATATTATTATTTCTGTAAGCCTCTTTTTTGCCCGGAAGCCTGTGACGCGATGAGTTAAGCTAGAAATTCTGTTCAGGTATCGTTTTGTACAGTTCGCGGCCGTGGTGTGCACAAAATTCAGACATCTCATGTAACTGGATTAAGTTAATTGTTACAGAATTTCAAAGTTTCGATTTCAGCCCATAGACTTTGCTTGAGTGTCATACATAAGCGCGCGCAAACTTTAGTCGATCAGAGATGCGCTGTGATTGGTCGGGATTTTTTCAAACCGGCCAATCAGAAAAATTCACTAGAAATTCAAAAGAGCTGCGCTGTGATTGGTCGGGAAATTTAAAAATAAACTCATTTTATAGGAGGCGACATGGTCGCGCCAGGGTTACCCACTAGTATCGTTAATTTATGGATTTTATAATATTGTGCTTTTAAGAAAAGTTTATCGAATAAAGCATAATCATAAGCATAAGCATAAACGTTCACGCCGAATATCCCCGAAGGGGTTGGCAGAGGTACTAATACTTCTGAACATCACGTGACTTTGTCACCTGGTGTTCAGAGTACCCACGTTTTGCATGGACAGTGTACTCACGTGATAGGGGGCAAGCCTATCGCCGTTTTGTACGAATACACTTTCACATGAGTAAGTACAACTCAGCCATGTGGGTTTCCTCACGATGTTTTCCCTCACCGTTAACAACCATGATAAATTAACCACACATATGTCTTTAGAAAAGACAAATTGGTGTAGGCCCGACCCAGGATTTGAACACTAGTCGTTTGCACGTTAACCGAGTGTTCTACCCACTGGGCTATCACGGTCTATCGAATAATTAAGCCTTATACAAAAGCAGCTAACTTACTTTTATATGAAGCTGACTCGACAAGCTTCGGACTGTAAATTTGCTTATGCCAAACTTTAGGCGTTTTTCCCGGTACTCTGAGTTCAATCAGGCGTGAATATTTCATTGCTCAACTTTTTCTGAGATGAAAAGTATCCTTCGCCACAATTTGGGTCATCATCTTGCATTCTGCCAAATTTCATTCATATACATTATGTACTTGAGGAGCCTTTTGCCTCAAACACACAAACACAAAACTTTTACATTTATAATATTAATAGGATATATTTTGCAAAATTGAACATAATGCTTGGCTTGAGGGATTATGCAATTTTACATTTATGTCTAAAATAAATGGCGATGAATAGTCTCTGTCTACACCAATGGGAAATAATGGCTTGAATATATGTCGTAGGATGATTTGATGTTTAGGTTTTTTGCAAAACACCTAGGGATTTTGCAAAAACACGGATAATTAGACAACGGTGATAATATTTTTTAATCTTACTAGGTTTTTTTGTGAAAAAGCTAGTTGGTTTAGTATGATTGCGAAAAGAAATGTCAGTTTTTATGAATACTGAACACTGATTGGTCGATTGCAGTGCCCCATAAACACGTCATCTCTGATTGGTTGTTAATTATGACGTACTTACTTTATAATTGCTTCCTAGATTTAATGTGATTGTTATTTTAATTTTAGTTACAAAAAGCTCCTAAGTATAAAAATTGTATTGTCATTTCCCTTTATATCTCTAGCTATAATACCTTAATACTACAATTTAAGACGTACTTATTATAGTGTTCGTATCTACATTGGCGACGTCTCCGTGGCCGAGTGGATGGGTGACTTCTCGGTCTGGAGGTTGCGGGTTTGATACCCGCTGAGAGCAATATTTACGTGACGAACATTCATTTAGATTGTTTCTGAGTCTTGGATGGAAATCTTACTTATTTTGGGGCTAACTTGATCTCAATCTGTATAAACTATCTCAATACGCAAGTCTGTGCTTCAAAACACTGCGTAATATCAATGGCAGCTACTATCAATTTATATCAACGAAAATCTTTAAAAAATATATACTTATTCTACAAAAATATTTACAATTAGTTTAATTAAAATATTATCTGAGATAATAGGTTTTACTGATAGTGACTTGATCACCAATATGACGAGTCTTATAACTCGAAAACTAAACTAAGAAGGAGCCCAATTATTTTATTTATATTTTAACTTAGATTCTAACGAAAAAAATAAACTTTTATAAATCTATTGTATTGAAATTACATAACTTACTTATTTTAAATAAAAATCCATAATTTTAACCATTGACAATAACTATTATAAAAAAGTTAACTTTATAATGTAAACAGTATCACGAAGATTTGATAAACGCGCGAAACCTAATTTAAATATGTCGTTAAATTAAATCAAATAAAAAATATAATTTACATTTTTATCAAGTTTCTATGAGACATAATAAAACCTAAAGGAGTTAGTTTCAAATATTGCCGGCCATTGCACATTCATTTGTTTTTAGTGAAAAGTTAACAAATTTTACATTTTTACTTAAAAAATAAAAATCACCGGCTCGGGGACTGTGCTGCTAACATTATATTTTTAGTTGCTTTTGCAGATATAACGTTAATGAGTCCTGGTACAGGTGCTCAATTAATTATAAAAAAAAACAAATCCTACACATTTATTTTAAAAAATTATTTATTCAAAGATTTTTGACACATAGGAAATAAATTGATTATAAGTATTACATAGCATTTTACATAAAAAATACCTACCTATATCAAAGTTTTCTCTGAAATCAACTCATTCATATGATTGTTGTTTAAAACATGATACGGCTAGTAAGCCAATATTTATTAAAATATTATTTAGCTATTATTACGAAATGATAACTGAATTTAATATCTTAACATTTTGCTATGGGTTTAGAATATTGTTACAAAAATACTAATAAAATATTTCTCTTGATTGAATAAAAGCGTTATTAAAACAATATTTTTTTTACAATAATACGAGCAACTTGTTATTTTTTTTGCTGTCTAAAGACATACAAACATACATATACTCGAGGATATAAATCCCAAGAAGGGGTAGCCAGAGCTAAGGAATTAGAAATTCCTCAGCCACTTTTGGAAGTTGCTTGGGGAAAAGATGGCTGTCTAAAGAATGATTAATTAATTTCTTGCTATACATAAAACTTTCTCAAAGATAAATTAAACCAGATAGTGACCTCCAAAATTAGCCCATAATGATAGTATTTTATTCACGTTAATGATAAAGAAAAAAAAAATACTATCAACTGATTTAATTTATTCCATAGTCCTTTTGCAGTTATCATTTTATTCCCCGGAGCCGGCGAATTAAAAAAGTTATGATAAAAAACCTTTTTTTTAGACATAGGCCTGTAAGAAGGCGTATCGTATGCAGTCTGCATTTTATCAAACCACACCTGTTATAAATTAGTGAATGGGTTGGTACAACGTAGGCTTGGGTAGATCCAGCTCCGCGAGGGGATTCGAATCACCAGGTTCAGGCTCAGTTCCGGTACTGAATCCTCTTAACCGGGCCGGACCGCTTATCGAATCCGGCTCGGTTAAGAAATTCGGAACTGAATCAAACAACCAAAAAATACCACGCTTACTTCGCGGAACATAACGATTGCTGTTGACATACATGTAAAAATCAACTAACTCATATGTATAATGATTCTGTTTGTGTACAGGCTAGGTTCGCTAACATACAAATATCCATATGTAAAAAAAATAATAATATTTAGAAACATCTTAACAACATCTTATAACAATATCTACACATTAATATATGCAAATCAGAAAGTGACACAACATAAAACACTATCATATTTATAATATCACTATAAACACCATTATTTATGAAAAGATTGATAAATCTATTAAACGAAATTGGCAAACAAAGAACAAAAAAGGACAACTCTCTTTTCGTCTCTGTCTCCCGAGTTCAAATTGTATTACATTCTTGTCTCGCTCTCACATTCAGCAAGCAAAGCAAATGTAACGGTAATAATCGAACCGATCCTGAACCTGATGCCTGAGCCTGTTGTTCGAAAACAATAAAACCGAGCCGGTGCGGAGCGGCCCGGTTAAGCGAACCTGCACCTGATAAGAAAGAGTGGGGCCGGTTAGGCCAATCAGGTTCACGCAGGGATTCGAATCATTTGAATCCACCGAGCCGGACCTACACACGGCTAGTACAACGTCATTCGTCGTCTTGCTTCCGACCGCGACGGACGTGTGATTGTGAGTCGGTTCTACAAAGGCTTTTCACCTTTACTGTGCATGTGTCCGAAAGACTCGAGCGAAATCGTAACCCGCAGCCTTAAATCCCGCAAAAAGGTTATAATGTAATTGCGAAGTTGTGAAGAAATTTAGGAAGTGTTTTTTTTTTTGTTAAAATCCTGTGATATTATTTTTTAAGTGGACCAGTTGAGGATAGATGCAAGTGAGTATTGTTTTCTTATTAAGGCTTTTGATGTTAGATTTAGAAATTTGTATTTGTAGTCTAGTAATATTATTACTACTAAATCTTTTTGAATATTTCTTTGTGACAAATACAAAGGTGGTTTTATTTTTTTAATATTTTGACCGATTGAAGTCATTAACTAAATATAAAAGTAGTTAACCTCAATTTAAATATTAACTAACGACGTATTTGTATTAATATGAATCTGCGAAATTTATTAATTGCTGCTAAATGGTGCCCGAAAAACCCAGACAGCTTACTTTAGTTATATCCAGGGTAGTTCTGAAGCGCAACCCTGTTCATAACTAACTACCATTTCAAGAACCAATTCTTCATAAATTCCTAACGCCAAAAGGTTTAGATTATTTAGAATGAACTCCCATCAATATTAAAAAGCAAAAAAACGACCGATGATTTTATAATTCTTCATTTAGGCTCATAAATAAAAAAAAAACTGACAAATTTAAAAACCATTTTTAGTTACAAGTAATAAACCAACATACAGAAACTATTATTATTGCCGTGTAGTGTCGGCTTAGAATAACACTACTCCATTTCTACCCGTGGGTGATCGTAAGAGGCGACTAAGGGTATAGGGGCTTTTTAAGTGATTTTTAGGCGATGTGGTGGGAGACCCGTCACCAAAAACATTTATTATTACCATTTTTCCCCAATCAACTTCCAAAAATGGCTGAGGAATTTCTCGTTCCAAAGCTCTGGCTACCCCGTTAAGGGATTTATACCCGTGAGTATATGTATGTATGTATTATTTGTGAAACATGTGTGTAAATATTATTTTATGCTACTGCAAATAGCCTTTGCGCTTTTCATACATACATAATTATACTCACGGCTATGAATCTCTAAAAGGAATATCTAGAGCATTAGATATTCCTCAGCCACAGGAAGGTAAGTGGGGAAAGATGGTAAAATAAAGGTTGTTGGTGATGGAATGGGTCTCTAACCTCATTGCCCAAAATCCTAAGTGGCGTCTTTAAGTGCTATTCAAAGCCATCACTACACAGCCTTTTCGAAATTGAAAATTGCATCATTTACTTCTACTGACGTTTTTGAACTTCTCAGCCTTGAAACGATACTTTTAACACAATTTCACTGTAATTTAAAAATACATTCTGTTACGTCGTATTTATAGCAAAATCAATAGTTATAAAATGCCCTTCGCTTCGAAGTTATATATGGCTCACAATAATTTGATAATTATTCATACAACAATACTGTGTAGTGTCGGCTTAGGATAGCACTACCCCATTTCTTCCGATGGGTGTACGTAAGAGGCGACTAACGGTATTGGGGCTTTTTAAGGGATTTTTGGGCGATGCGGTTAGAGACCCATCACCAACATACATACATACATACATACATACATACATACATATTCTCACGCCGTTAGTTCCCATTGGGGTAGGCAGAGACTATCGATCGCCACTTTGTACGATCCCGGCAAACCTCTCTGGCTTCGTTTACATCCATCAATATTTTCATACATGCTCTTTCATTCTTCATACTGCGGACACCTGCCTTTTTGAGCACATTTACCATCACCAACAACCTTTATTTTATCATCTTTTCCCCGCGCAACTTCCAAAAGTGGCTGAGGAATTTTAATTCCTTAGCTCTGGCTACCCCTTCTAGGGATTTATAGCCGTGAGTATATGTATGTATGTGTACAACAATACTTTATTTCTAACATCTTGTCCTCTATCAAAATCCTAATGTAGCTGAGGAGTTAAAGAAATACGCAGCAGTAACCAAAATGAATCCACGATGTTGCACTTTTAAGTGATTGCTGTTCGATATAATAAGAAATCTATTACTAGCCTTGATGATTACTATTTTCTCTTTTTTTGCTATATTTGCCCTTTGACAGGTTGAATAATAATAAATATGTCTTAGAGAGTAAGACGTACGTAAGAGGCGACTAACGGTATTGGGGCTGTTAAGGGATTTTTGGGCGATGCGGCTGGAGACCCATCACCAACAACATTTACTTTACCATCCTTACCCCACTCAATTTTCCAAATGTGTCTAAGGAATTTCTAATTCCTTAGCTCTGGCTACCCCTTCTAGGGATTTATAGCCGTGAGTATATGTATGTATGTATGTATGTCTTTGTAGCTGTGCAGTTAGATTATTGGTATTCTATAGCACTTATTATATTCCTTTTTAAGTGGTTATTGGGTGATGTGGCTGGATGTCGCCTTGTAGTGTCGGCTTAGAATAACACTACCCCATTTCTACCCGTGGGTGATCGTAAGAGGCGACTAAGGGTATAGAGGCTTTTTAAGTGATTTTTGGGCGATGCGGTTGGAGACCCATCACCAACAACCTTTATTATACCATCTTTTCCCCACTCAACTTTCCAAAAGTGGCTGAGGAATTTCTCATTCCAAAGCTCTGGCTTCCCCGTTAAGGGATTTATAGCCGTGAGTATATGTAAGTATGTATGTCTGTGGCTGGAGTCCCATCACCTTTGATTTACAATATTTCTTACAACTTTGTTCGATCCTAGCAAACTTCTCGAGCTCATGCTCTTTATTCTTCACACTTCGGATGCCTGCCTCTTTTAGAACATACGGGGCCATCCATTTCTTTTCTGATTATAATAAAAGATGTATCAAGTCTTAATGGTACAGCTGTGTAGTGTCGGCTTAGAATAGCACTACAACATTTCTACCCGAGGGTGTTCGTAAGAGGCGGCTAAGAGTATTGGGGCTTTTAAGGGACTTTTGGGCGATGCGGTCGGAGACCCATCACCAAAAACCTTCTATTTTGCAATCTTTTCCTTACTCAATTTCCAAAAGTGACCGAAGAATTTTTTATCCTGAAGCTCTGGTTATCCCTTTCAGGGATATATAGCCGTGAGGGTATGTATGTAAGTAAATGGTATAAAAAACTGAATTTCTTTTGCTAACTATAAGTAAATATGTAACAATAACTAAAACTTGCTTCGGATTTCCCAAGACATTATAAAGAATAAGTAACAGAATCGAATCAATATAATTTCATTAAGTTGGAAAAAGTTATCTTTGTCCGATCACATTAAATATCACCATATTACGTAGTCAACAATCTTGGTTCAGAGTTTAGGACTACGGAGACTAAAAAGCTGTGAAGAATTTGAGAGATCTTTTCATACATGCCCTTTTATTCTTCGTATTTCGAACGCTTTTCTGCATTATAATACGTATATCTTTACTTTTCTGAATATATCCTATGCGTATTAAGTGATATAAACATAGACTCATGCATACATATGCTCACGGCTATAAATCCCAAAAAGGGGTAGCAAGAGCATCAGAGCTAGAAACTCCTCCGCCACATTTGGAAGTTATGGGAGACTCCCATAAAAATAAAGTATCGTTGGTGATGGGTCAACCACATCGCCCAAAAACCACTTAAAAAAGGCCCATGTCCTAAGTCGCCTCTAACGACACCCGTAGTTAGAAAGGGGTAGTGCCATTCTAAGCCGCCACTACACGACCAGTAGCTCATTTAAATATCCGTATAACAAGACAATGATTTATGCATTAGTGTGACTAATCGTTTTCTGTTTTCAATTCAATAGTATTGTTTCGGATTTGACGCACGGCTGAAAATAACACTAGCAAATAATTTTATTATGCGCAGGTGTAACAACATTATATGCTTTTATAATGGGTATTATTTAATGTTATTTTAGTTGGTACAATCGTTTGCATAACATATGTAGTAATGTGATGATTTTTAGTGTAGGTATGGTATGCTGCTGTGTAGCGCCGGCTTAGAATAGCGCTACCCCGTTTCTACCGGTGGGTGTGCGTAAGAGGCGACTAACGGTATTGGGGCTTTTAAGGGATTTTTGGGTGATGCGGTTGGAGACCCATCACCAACAACCTTTATTATACCATCTTTTCCCCACTCAACTTTCCAAAAGTGGCTGAGGGATTTCTAATTCCTTGGCTCTGGCTACCCCTTCTAGGGAATTATAGCCGTGAGTATATGTATGTATGTATGGTATGATTGGAAGCAGTTATATCAAGCATTTTTCTAGTTTTTTCTATTTTAATTAATTCATATGGAAGAAAAAGTATCTGTGATTTTTCAAAGGAAACAGAGAAAGGGGTATTTTTCGATTCGCTATGATTGTCGCATGTGCAAAAAATTTAAAAAAGGCAGGCACCCTAGGAAACACCATATAAACTTAAAAATTAGACCTTAAATCTAATGTTATTAACAAAGGCAGATGTTTGAAGTATAAAGAATAAAAGAGCATGTAAACGAAGGACTAACTAAGAACTAGAGAGGTTTGTCAGGACCATACGAAGTCAAGTCAAGATCAGCGATCGATAGTCTCTTTCTTCCCCAATGAACTAATGACGTGACCATAATAGAAAACGGTTTAATGCACTCACAACTTATTTTTTTTAAGATATAGAGATTATTCAGAGCGCGCAAAGTAGCAAACGACTGTATTTGCCAACCCCATTGAGAATGAAGAGCGTGATAAAAATTAATTGGTAATCAGAATCAAAATATGTGGTCTTATACCCTAAAACTATCTCTTCCTTATAACCTTTAACCTTTGCATGGTAACATTAATAATATAGTGGTTCTGTCTACCTGTCGTACCAAAGTCGTGATTTTATGTATAAATATATTTTTTATGTTATTTTCTTATCGCTATTGTGTGATATAGAATTAAAAGTCAATTAAATACTGATTAAACTGATCTTGTTCTACAAGTTTTTTTACAAGGTAGAAACATTCGAATGTTGGTTAAAGGAAAATTTCGAGGAAGATTTTGCAACCACATCGCCCCGCGATAAGTAGAAAAGCTTTGGACATCCATGTAACTTATGATGACACCCACGATAAGGGATGGGGTAAATGCTTTGTGTATAACGTAATCTGTACTTATATTAAACAGGAAAGATCTTTGTCAGTTTGTTTGTCTGTAATGAATAGACTTCAAAACTGCGACATTCATTTTAAAAGTTGTTTCACCAGTACATACAAACGCTCACAGCCATAAATCTCAAAAAGTGGTAGCCAGAGCTTCAGAGCTGGTAATTAGATGGTAGAAATAATGTATCGTTGGTGATGGGTCTCCAATCCCATCGCCCAAAAACCTTTTGAAAAAGCCCCATACCCTTAGTCGCCTCTTACGACACCCGTAGGTAGAAAGGGGTAGTGACATTCTAAGCCGGCATACACGGGCTCAAGTTTTAAACTCACGTCTCCTGAATTATTAGCCGAGTTCCAGCTAAACTATCAAAGTCTTCTGTATTTCATGTTTTATATTTCATATCATTTAATTATTCATAATCATGAAGCAAATTTCCTAAAACTCGAAACGTAATTAACAGACACTCCAGATTAAACTAATCACACAATAAAGTAGTGTTGCGTTATTTCGAGATAACACCCATAATCTATATGATAAGCGATTGCTACCCATTGTCTTCGTCTAGCATTGCAGCCACTACGTTAGGTAATAAAATAATAGATATTTTGAAAAGGTCAATGTTTTAGGTATCAAATACAGTAGTATGATATAATCGTTATGCAAAATAATAGATGCGTATCTATACTCATAGCAATTTAATCCAAAAAGGGGTAGCCAGAAGTAAATCTATATTCATACATACATACATATACTCACGGCTATAAATCCCTTAAAGGGGTAGCCAGAGCTAGGGAATTAGAAAGTCCTCAGCCACTTTTGGAAGTTGCGTGGGGAATAGATGGTGAAATAAAGGTTGTTGGTGATGGGTCTCCAAACGCATCGCCCAAAAATCCCTTAAAAGCCCCAATACCGTTAGTCGCCTCTTACTTACACCCATCGGAAGAAATGGGGTAGTATTATTCTAAGCCGACACTACACAGCAAAAATCTATTTGTAACTGGAATAAGGAATTCCTCAGCCAACTTTAGAAGTTGAGTGGGGAAACGATTGTAACGTAAATGTTGTTGGTGATGAGTCTCCAACCGCATCGCCCAAAAATTTTATTAAAAGCCCAAATACCATTTATTTATCCTTTATTTACCCTTAGCAGCCTCGAACCCCACGGTAAGAAATGAGGTAATTCTATTCTAAGCCGACACTACACAGCATATAAAAGAATCTGGCGTATGTTTTCTTTTCTTTTATTACTCTATAACATCACCTTCTCACAGCCCATATATGTCCCCACCACCGGCTTAACCGTACCCTGAATAGGGGGATGAGGCCATAGTCGAATGACACTACCTCACCTTGATATTATTCTTAAAAGAGCGAATTTAGTTAATTCACTTTTAGTTATTTAAGAGCTTATTCCATTACACTTTGTCGTTGCTGAATTCAGACGTCCTTCGAAGTTACTGCCGCAGACGCTTGTTATTCCACTACACAAATTTCAGTTTGAACGTTATTCCACTAGTCTGAATTCAGATTCTGTGGCTTTCAGACGTTCATTCAGACAAATGGAATAAGCTCTTAAGAACTTAACACATAATTTAATTCTTGTGTAAATTTTATTTTGTAAATTTAATATGTTTATAATCCGTATCATGTATGGTTTTGTAACTGATTCGGTTGGATTCAAATTCCGGTGTGAATAATTGCAATGTAACGATATGAATGTAGTTTTACCTTTACTAATCTATTACTCTTTTTAAAGTGTTGCTGACGGTGAGAGAAAACGCCATTAGTTCCCATTGGGGTAGGCAGAGACTATCGATCGCCACTTAGTAAGATCCTGGCAAACCTCTCTAGCTTCATTTACATTCATAAATCTTTTCATAAATGCTCTTTTATTTTTCACACTACGAACGCCTGCCTTATTGAGCACTCTCGCTACTTGGTCTAAATTTGTCTTCCAAGGTCGTCCTCTACTAACATTACATTTGAGAGAAAACATACATACATACATATACTCACGGCTATATTTCCCTAGAAGGGGTAACCAGAGCTTAGGGGTAACCATTGGGGCTTTTAAGGAATTATAAATTCCTCAGCCACTTTTGGAAGTTGAGTGGGGAAAAGATGGTGAAAATAAAGGTTTTTGGTGATGGGTTTTGAGAGAAAACGTCATAAGAAAACCCACCTGGCTAAGTTGTGCTTAGCCATATGACGATGTATACGTACAAAAATGCTGATGGGCCAGCTCTCTATCAAGTGAGCGCACTGTCTAAAAGTACGTATAGTACCTCTGCTATCCCTTTTGGATTTTACGGTGTGAAGGTTTGAGTTATGTAATAATGATGATGAAAAGTTAATTGAAACTGAATTAACAAGAAAATATATTTAGAAACTATCGACTGAATTACATACATACATACATATACTCACGGCTATAAATCCCTTAACGGGGTAGCCAGAGCTTTGGAATGAGAAATTCCTCAGCCACTTTTGGAAGTTGATTGGGGAAAAGATGGTAATAATAAATGTTTTTGGTGACGGGTCTCCAACCACATCGCCCAAAAATCGCTTAAAAAGCCTCTATACCCTTAGTCGCCTCTTACGATCACCCACGGGTAGAAATGTTATTCTAAGCCGACACTACACGGTTTAGAAACTGAATTAACAAGAAAATATATTAAGAAACTATCAACTAAAGCTGTAAAATGTAGAATAACGAATATCTCTAATCAAAACAGTTCTTTCTTAAAATAACGACTTGAAAAATTTCATAATGCATGTTTTGACACAGTTGATACGATATTTATGAAATTGAAATCGATAAGAATCGCTCTTTCCACCTTCGATCTACTTTTAGTTCGTCGTAAAAGATTGATAGATTTAATTTGATGCACATGTGCAGCAATATTGAAACAGGCTGTTATCTTATAGATTAAAGCATGTATTGCATTGTGTTAGCAACATTAAGATTAATTTAACTAAAAATTATGATTTATGATTTTGTCAGAAAAATATTTTCAGAAATTTAGGTAAAATATATTTCACATACATAAATATATAATTACATACACATAGTGAACATTTATAACTCAAATTATCATAATAATATTTTATATATTTCATCAACGAACAAATGTCTTTTTCATACATATTATATATATGCATAAATTATTACGGGATCATCGAGTATGAATAACATACCCGCCAATAAATAAAATGTCACTCGTGGTGTAAAGACCTAATGATATCTAAACATCAAAATCCTTCAAGCAGTTTCAGCTGTAGAAAAAAACAGTATTCTGCAATCTGCATACATACATTACATACACTCCAAAAACACGACCAACTTTCTGAAGCAGTCGGGTAATAAACTAGACTATTGTAATTCAAAAAGAGCGTAAGCGCCACGTCCGTGCAAACTAGTGAACCGTCCAAACTTTGCTTAGATAGTGTAATTTTTTATTTAGCTTAGGAAGTTCCAATTACAATTCACCCTTTATAAAATTTAGTATGATGATATAGATACAGCCTATGTTCCTTCTGAAGGTTTTTGTAGGTTTCTATTTCTAGGTATGAATTTTTAAAATCTGTGATGTGTAGTGTCAGCTTAGAATAGCACTACTCCATTTCACCTGATGATGTTCGTATGAGGTGAATAAGGCGAGTAAGATTGTAGTTTTTATATAATAATTTAGTAACGCGGTACTTTCTACTGCTTTTATTTATACGAGTATGTTATAAGTTCTCTTTTTCATTATGATATTGTGACGTCTTTTCTTTTATATTTTTATTTTGGGGCTGACTGAAAATCAGTGTTGTGAGGTATTCATTTACTTCACAACGATAATGCTGAGGCAGCTTCCAAATTCGTTGCTACTACGCAGGTTATATGGCTATAGTTTTTTTTTCTTTTATATCTTGGAATTAGTGTGTATGATATTGTCTTTTTATTATTATTTTTCTGTGTGTTTGTATATACTTATTTTTTTGCTGTGTCTTCCTTTGTACGTGTGTAGCAGCGAATAAATGTTCTTTCTTTCTTTCTTCTTCTTTTTTTTCTTTCTAACTTATAATTGCGGATATTAAAGTGATTTTTGGGCGATGCGGTTGGGACCCACTCTGATCACTGAAGCAACCCTTTCTAGATTTTTTAAGTAAATGTTTGTTATATTAAAAATTGTTTAAGTGTATTTCGGAGCCTATATATTACACACAAACAAATATTCAAACATATCTTTCCTCTATATAACAGATTTATACATTGATACAGCTATCGGCAAATCAGTACTTTGAGCACTGACGCCATATAAAATATTTACGTCGTGTAAGTGGTATTCAATAGCTGATAAAACTTATGTAGTTCGGTCATAACAAATTGAGGTGATATCATTCTCTTGGTTTATTAGATTTTTATTTATATGTCGAAGAAACATTATGAGAGAGTCTTTTGATGTTGGCTAAAAATTTGCGCATTATTCTTTCAAATAATTTTGCCGTGTAGTGCCGGCTTAGAATGTCGCTACCCCTTTCTACCCACGGGTGTCGTAAGAGGCGACTAAGGGTATTGGGGCTTTTTATTGGATGGTTGGAGATCTATCACCAAAAACCTTTATTCTTACCATCTTTTCCTCACTCAACTTCCAAAAGTGGCTGAGGAATTTTTAATTCCTTAGCTCTGGTTACCCCTTCTAGGGAAATATATCCGTGAGTATATGTATGTATGTATGTCTTTCAAATAAATGCCGTGCCGTGTAGTGCCGGCTTAGAATGTCACTACTCACTCCTTTCTACCTACGGGTGTCGTAAGAGGCGACTTTTCTAAGTGGTATTTGGGCGATGCGGTTGGTGACCCATCACCAACGATACTGTATTTCTACCATCTTGTCCCCTATCAATTTCCAAATTTGGCTGAGGAGTTTTCTGGCTAACCCTTTTTTGGATTCATGACCGTGAGCATATGTATGTACGTCTTTCAAATGTATTTAGTAAAGTTTCATCCAAGTGAGAAAAATAAAACAGTATGTATAAAAAGGAAGATTAATGTGAGGGAGAAAGCTAGGTTTGTCAGAATCGTGCAATCAGGCGATCGTAAGTCTCTGCCTACGCCAATGTTAATTAATGGCGTGAGTATAAGTAATTTTAGTGAAATGATGTAATAGACAAGTGTTTTTCCTAAAGAAATACGTTGTGCATTAACGAGACTAAAACTATATAATAGAATTTATATAGTGTCGTGGTAGACTAGCATTTCTTTGTGTTATCACGTTATTTCCATTCTATATTTATAATACTAATATATTTATAATGCTGTGTAGTGTCGGCTATGCTGTGTAGTGTCGGCTTAGAATAGCACTACCCCATTTCTTCCGGTGGGTGTACGTAAGAGGCGACTAACGGTATTGGGGCTATTCAGGGATATTTGGGCGATGCGGTTGGAGATCCATCACCAACAACCTCTATTTCACAATCTTTTCCCCACTCAATTTTCCAAATGTGGCTGAGGAATTTCTAATTCCTTAGCTCTGGCTACCCCTTTTAGCGATTTAAAGCCGTGAGTATATGTATGTATTTATAATGCACCCTATAGCTCAGTGGATAGAACACTGCTTATCGTGCAGAAGATGTGGGTTCAACCTAGTACGTACAACTTAGCCACGTAATGGGTTTCCTGACAATGTTTCCCCTCACCGTTAACAACCATGATAAATTAACCACACATAGGCCCGACCCGGGATTTGAACCCTGCACGATAAGCGGTGTTTTACCCACTGAGCAACACGGCTATTGTTATTGCCCTTACAGGGTGTCACATTTGTAACTAATCAACTCATTACCACCTAATCACACAATACATACATATATACATATACTCACGGCTATAAATCCCTAGAAGGGGTAGCCAGAGCTAAGGAATTAGAAATTCCTCGGCCGCTTTTGAAAGTTAAGTGAGGACAAAGAAAATCACACAAAGTAACTTGCAATAAATACATTTGAATTTGAACTTGTATAATGTTGCATATAAAGTGTCTAGGTCATTGCCAAAGTATAACAAATAAGTCTCTCGAAAGATCGATTACAATATTTTAGATAGTATGGTTCGAAGACGCAGGTTTAAATCTTTACGAGGGTAAATAGCATTTTTTCAATGCTCCCATGATTTTGTAAACCAACTTAGCAACATTTTTTTTATATAAAATCATCTTTCTTTGTTCTTATACATTACGTTTATCAATATTATCCATACATTTATATCAATAAATTTGTTAATCATTCTGTTATTCTCAAATTAACAAATAGTTTCACAATAACTAAACGTTAATTTCAATTGCTAAAACTTAATTAATTGCCTTAACAAATTGACTTCTGCCTATATTAATATTAAATCGATCATTAAATAATATCTTAGTATGAACAGGTGTTATCTTATTTATGAAATAATTTTGATTTTATTCTTGTAGTAAGTATTTAAAACCGAAAATCAAAATTGTTAAATTATTTTCGATTCTCAGTACTATTTATTTTAGTGATTTTTTAAAATATTTATTCTTGCTTTCACAAACTATTAATATTATATTAAAATCGCGGCAATGATTGTAAAACATGCATCCGCTTAAAATTATGTGAACTAATAATAATAGCAAATTAATAAATTAAAATCGTGATACAATTAGACAGCGTGGCTCGGTAAAAGGCAACGATAGTTTTTTTTTTATTCGTTAAAGTGGCCATGACCTCTATTACTATACAGCCACGCTACGGTACTCCCCGATTCAATTCTTTCGTTATTCATATTTTTTGAATTATGCCTTTTATTCGTAAAGATAACTATTGAATATGTTTTTAAAATTGTTTGTAAAATGGTGAAAACGAAAGGCTTTGAAATGTATACATTGAAACCTGTTGTTTTCCATAAGTAAATGTTTTAAATTATTAACGACAATGCGTTTTGGTTCTTTTAGAGTTAAATGTCGTTTGAAAGTTTCTTTGTTACTTTAATTTTTTTTAAATTAACTCGTGCACAATAATTATTTTAAAAGTTATCCTGAATTTATAAGTGGTCTTTTCATAATCAAAGCTTCATATTTCATAATTAAGTGCGTGCATTGTTGTGATAACGTTGTTAGATGAAAACGTGTTGACACTGAATCAAAGATGGTCATTCTTAGTAGAAATGCAGAAAAATCGATTTATTGTGTTGCAGCTATTCTGTTACATAATGAAAAAATATTGAGGTTACTTATTATAAGTAAGGTAAGTCATATATTACTATATAAAACGGCCATAAATCCCATATGGGGTACCCAGAGCTTCACACTTCAGAGCTAGAAACTCCTCAGCTACATTTGGAAGTTGATAGAGGACAAGATGGTAGAAATAAAGTATCGTTGGTGATGGGTCTCCAACCGCATCGCTCATCGAGAATATGTATGTTTGTTTAAAAACACACATACATACACTCACGCCATTCGTTCCCATTGGGGTAGGTAGAGACTATTGATCGCCACTTTGTACTATCTTGGCAAACCTCTCTAGCTTCGTTTACATCTTCATGCATGCTCTTTTATTCTTCATACTTCGGACGCCTGCATTTTTGAGCACACTCTCTATTTGGTCCAGATGTTCTCCGTGGATATGTGTATTTCTGCCTCAATACCCTATCAACCTTGTAACTGTATTAATGTGCATCAAAGAATGTAAAGTGTGTGGTTCCTTGTTAGCAATCTATCTTTAGACAAAACTGTAATTCTAAACCTATTACTGCTAGTAAGACATTATACTTTTCCTACGGGGCTTCTTAAGTTATATTTTTATAGCTATAACATGCATACATATACTCATGGCTACATATCCCAAAAAAGGGTAGCCAAAACTTCATTACTTTCATAGAACTCAATTACAAATTCCTTAAACGCTTTTAGAAGTTGAGTGGATAAATGATTCCATAAGGCTTGTTCGTGATGGGTCTTCACCCGCATCATCAACATCATCATCAGCCAATTGAGGTCCACTACTGGGCATAGGCCTTCCCAAAGATCTCTCACGACCGGTCCTGTGGTACCCTCATCTAACGGCTTCCCGCAACTTTTACCAAGTCATCGGTCTTCCTTGTGGGAGGTCTACCCAAAAACATTAATGACCCTGGTGGGAAGAAATGGGTGAGTAATATTCTAAGCTAACACTACACAACCAATTAAATATAAAATAGTTGATCCAATTCTACTCTTATACGTACAACAACAAACTAAAGGAAAATGGGAAACCATTATAAACGGAAGTTCCTTCTTAATTTGTAAGCGTAATGCATAGAAATAATGGTTGATTATTACCGGGTATGAATTTGTAATTTTTAATGGGTACTTACTTATTCATTGATCTTGTTTTCCTACTATGGATAAATTAACACTTCTCTATGATTTATAGCACCATTTTCCTTGAAATATGCGGAGTGATTAAAAGATTGTGGTTCCTGTAGACTTAAAGAAGGGCTAAAGATAGATTGTTGGAAATAAATACATACTTAAATATACTCACGCAATTATTTCCCATTGAGGTAGGCAGTTCTTATACCTATCTTTGTACGCTAGCAAACATCTCGAGCTTTGTCTACGTTTATCAGTCTTTTCATGTATGCCCTTTTTTTATACTTCAGACACCCACCAGCCCTTTTAACTTTTTATTTTAAATGTGCCCTCCATGGTAATCTTTTACTGATATTAAACTCCAAGAAACTCAACTAATAAAAAAATGTGGGCCGTGAAAGATCAACTATAAATAGCAACACGTATTTTATGTAAATATTTGCACTAAGCCATCTTTCCCGCGGGTGTTAGAAGAAGCGATTAAGTTTATTTGGGCATTTCAAGTGATTGTTGGGCTATGTGGCAGTAGATACATCACCAACCATCCTTCATTTTCCAATCTGTTTCTCTCTGAACATACACACATACAAACATATACTCACGGCTATAAATCCCTAGAAGGGGTAGTCAGAGCTAAGGAACTAGAAGTTCCTCAGCCACTTTAGGAAAGTTGAGTGGGGAAAAGATGGCAAAATAAAGGATGTTGGTGATGGGTCTCCAACCGCATCGCCCAGTAATCCCTTAAAAGCCCCAATACCGTTAGACGCCTCTTACGAACACCCACCGGCAGAAATGGGGTAGTGTTATTCTAAGCCGACACTACACAGCAACACTTCTCTCTGAACTTCTCAGTAATCTGAAATATCGCAGTAACTTGATGCTCTGAGGCCCAGCACGAGCGCTATTTTATCGTCATTATATCGGTTAAAATGAGATGACAGTATACAATACTAAGTAAGTGCGAAAGAGATAGCTGTTTTATACCACGCGATATCTAGTTAAAAGGTCACTTTTACTGGCTATGTTGGGTATTCTTAGTAGCGATTATCATTATAGACTCATGAATATAAAGAGACGTCATTTTTATAAAAGCCGAAACGCTAAATTGTAAAATAACATACATACATACATATATACTCACGGCTATAAATCCCTAGAAGGGGTAGCCAGAGCTAAGGAATTAAAAATTCCTCAGCCACTTTTGGAAGTTGCGAGGGGAAAAGATGGTAAAATTAAAGGTTGTTGGTGATGGGTCTCCAACCGCATCGCCCAAAAATCCCTTAAAAAGCCCCAATACCGTTAGTCGCCTCTTACGTACACCCACCGGAAGAAATGGGGTAGTGCTATTCTAAGCCGACACTACATAAAGAGACGTAATTTTTATAAAAGCCGAATCGCTAAATGGTAAAATAAGTAAGCACGATTGTCTCGGATGTCGCAACTTTCCACTCTAGTGCTTCCAAAATAGTGTTGTAATGAACAAAAACGGTAAAAGTTACTCAATTCGGTAGCGGTACAAGGGCTTGTTATGAAATTGTATTATTAAATATGTAATGATATAAAAATTACTGTACTGTCTACTGATTACTGTTACTTTCTTCTGATTAGAGACTTTATCATACATACATACATATACTCACGGCTATAAATCCCTAGAAGGCCAGAGCTAAGGCATTAGAAATTCCTCAGCCACATTTGGAAAATTGAGTGGGGAAAGGATGGTAAAGTAAAGGTTGTTGGTGATGGGTCTTATGGATAGAGACTTTAAATGGGTCTTTTAAAGCTGTTAAAGTGTAGTGTTGGCCTAAGCCAACACTAACCTTATCTAAATAATTACTAACCCATTTTTCCATTTCTTCAGAAGATCCTAAATCGCCTCCTACACCCATGGGAAGAAATAGGGTAGTGTTATATTAAGCCGACACTTCACCGCGACATCATCACCGTTTTTCATTAGTTCACATAATAAAATCTAAGATCCATTGTCCAATTAACCCGCGAAAAGTTGTATTTTTTTCAAATAATTCTTCGGCAAATGTATTTTAATAAACACTAGCTATTTATGCTGTGTAGTGCTGGCTTAGAATATCACTACCCCTTTCTACCCACGGGTGTCGTAAGAGGCGACTAAGGGTTTAGGAGTTTTTATATTTGGTTTGGTTAGGTGCTGTGCAGTGTCGGCTTAGAATAGCACTACCCCATTTCTTCCGGTGGGTGTACGTAAGAGGCGACTAACGGTATTGGGGCTTTTAAGGGATTGTTGGGCGATGCGGTTGGAGACCCATCACCAACAACCTTTATTTTCACCATCTTTTCCCCACTCACATTTCCAAAAGAGGCTGAGGAATTTCTAATTAGCTCTGGCTACCCCTTCCTGGGATTTATAGCCGTGAGTATATGTATGTATGTATTTGTGGTTTATGGGCGATGCGGATAGAGAACCATCACCAACGATGCTTTATTTCTACCATCTTCTCCCCTGCCAACTTCCAAATATGGCAGTGGAGCTTCTAGCTCTGAAGCTCTGGCTACCCCTTTTTGAGATTTATGGCCGTGATTATTTGTATGTATGTATTAGCTATTATGAGTAGTAAAATCAACCAACAATACCCACCTATTGATTGCATATATTTGTTACACTGGCGTTAACTAAAGGCATTGTTACATCATTGCAATATGATAACAGATGCATATACAATAACTCGAAAGTAAAACTCAATTTGATCAATATTTTTACTATTAGCAACCGTGATAGCCCAGTGGGTAGAACACTCGGTTATCGTGAAAACGACTAGTGTTCAAATCCTGGGTCGGGCCTACACCAATTTGTCTTTTCTAAAGACATATGTGTCGTAAATATCATGGTTGTTAACGGTGAGGGAAAACATCGTGAGGAAACCCATATGGCTGAGTTGTACTTAGTCATGTGACAGTGTATTCGTACAAAGCGGCGATAGGCCTGCCCCCTATCACGTGAGTACACTGTCCATGCAAAACGTGGGTACTCTGAACACCAGGTGACAAAGTCACGTGATGTTCAGAAGTATTAGTACCTCTGCCAACCCCTTCGGGGATATTCGGCGTGAACGTTTATGTTATGTTATGTTATTTTACTATTAATCATTCGAAGAGAATTTACGTATATAATGGCTTCACTGGCAATCTGCAGCCATTATAAAAATGAATATTAAAACTCGTACTCACACTTCTAAAACTTTTTCTCTTAAATATAAAAGTTACAAAACGCACTACAATTTGTTTAGTTATCGATCGGAGTCGATATCCACAAATGCCTACCTCAATGAGAAATAATGGCGTAAGTATATGTATGTATGATTTTGACAACAGACAAAATCGAAACGATTACCGAGGGTCGTCAGAGATACAATAAAATCTACAGCCTCTTTTGGAAGTTGAGAGGACAAAAGATGGTAAAATAAAAGTTTGGTTGGTGTGATTTCCAGCCAAATCATTTTTAAAGACCCAAATACACGTCTTTCGACACTCGCGGGAAGTAATAGCTTAATGCTATTCTAAGCTTACACTACACCGGTCATCGTCAAATAATCCGTACCCTAAATTATTTATTTTAAGACATGTTCCACCCAAATCGCGATAAAATATTGATTGATGGAATAATTAGTGACGTCTCACAGGTGCTTAATGTAATCAATACGGATAATTTAGTAACTAACTACAGACAGATTTATTCGAATGAGTGATTTTGATTTGATAAGAAATATCGATCATGTATTAATTTTGTCGATTTAAATACTAAATATATCTGAGATCTTTAAATGACAATTTGTTTTGTGATAATATGATGTTTATTGGGCAGTCTTTTAATTGACCACACCTTCGGAGATAAACGGCTTGATTATATTTAAGCCACGGCTGAAAATCCCAAAAAGTACCTAGTTTAAACCAAAACGTGGGTACTGTGAACACCAGGTGACAAAGTCACGTGACGTTCAAAAGTATTAGTACCTCTGCCAACCCCTTCGGGGATATTCGGCGTGAACGTTTATGTTATGTTATGTTATGTTTAAACTAAACCGTGCAATCGTGATAACTCAGTGGGTAGAACACCGCTTATCGGCTTATCCTGCAGTGCAGACGATGAAGGTTCAAATTTATCTTTTCTAAAGACATATGTGTGGTTGATTTAAACGGTAATGTAAACGGCGAGGCAAAACATCGTGAGGAAACCCACATGACTGAGTTGTGCTTTGTCATGTGACAGTGTATGCGTACATAACGACGGTAGGCCTGCCCCCTATCACGTGAGTACACTTTTCAAGCAAAACATAGGTACTCTTAACACCAGATGACAATGTCACGTGAAGTTGAACGTTTTAATTGAGTAATATCCCTATAATTTTGCCGTGTAGTGCCGGCTTAGAATGTCGCTACCCCTTCCTACCCAAGGGTGTCGTAAGAAGCGACTTAGGGTGTTGGGGCTTTTTAAGTGATTTTTGGGCGATGCGGTTGGAGACCCATCACCAAAAACCTTTATTTTACTATCTTTTCCCCACACAACTTCCAAAAGTGGCTGAGGAATTTATAATTCCTTGGCTCTGGCTACCCCTTCTAGGGAATTACAGCCGTGAGTATATGTATGTATGTATGTATGTAATTTTGATTGCTCTCGCTTTAATAATCTTTAAAATCTGATCATTTTGTACATGTACATGTTTTATTTCTGCTAACTTGAGCATTCTAGAAGACTGAGTTTTCTCATAAATGTTAAAATAACGCAGCTGACAATAAAATTTGTTTAATGTTAAAGACTTTAATTTTTCGAATACTAGAAATATTTCTATAGAAACTGATTTAAATACAAATACTCAGATAAGGAAACTTCAAACTCTAATCATGCCTACACCATTAGTGCTTAAGTCGTGAATACATTTATTTTCACAAATAGGAAATAATGATACTCAATAACTTGCCAATATATGTTTATTATTATGCCTCTTTTCATAGCAAAATTATGCGGTTTCATATTGTTATTATAGGTCAATTGTACTATCTTTGTTAGGAACAAATTGTATTGATTGTATGAATGTTAAGGGGAAAACCTCAACTGATTATGAGTTGCAACTTAAAAAGCATTCATGAAGAGCATATTATTGATCGACTTTTTTGTATTTCGTTTTTATTTTACTATTATTTTGTTGTCAATCATTTTATGTAGCTTGAAATGTATGTTATATGTGTCACTCCAAATGGGTCCTGACTGAAAATCAGTGTTGTGCGTAAGTAAACGCACAAAAATAAGCTGAGGCAGGACCTATTCACATTTGTTTCATTTATTTTATTTTGTATCACTTTTTATGTCTCTTTTATAATTTTAATATTCAAGAAAACTGTGTAGTAGTTAATAGTTCAAATGTGAATAAATATCTCTTCTTTCTTTCATATATTGTGTTGAGCTAGGAAAACATTACACCATCTTTCCTGTAAATGCCAAGACAAAAAAAATCTGTATATAAACAAATTGCTAAAAGAGGGGTGGGGTAACTAGATTTTAAGAATAGTTCAGTTAAAATATTGTAAAATAAAGACTTTTTGGTGCTTGGCCTCCTGCCACATCGCACAAAACTAACTCAAAAACCCCCGAAATTCTGAGTTATTCTTACAACATTTGCGGAAACAATATGTTAGTGATATTCTAACTCAACCGTATACAGCATTACTTACAAACATAAATACATACATACATACACTCACGGTCACAAATCCCAAAAAGGGTTTCTTTTTTAAATTGTTTTAGGTCGACTCAGTTGGATACCATCACCAACGATACATCATTTCTACCATCTTATCCCCTATCAACTTCCAAATGGGGCTGAAAAGTTTCTAGCTCTGAACCTCTGGCTACCCTTTTTGGGATCGATGGCCGTGAGTATATGTATGTATATGTGTTAGTAAAATAAGCAAAAGAAATACATTTAATACTCGCTCAATGTACCAGCTATTAATAAGGCTTCAATTTCATGGTGTCATATTACACGCGACTTTGTCCTAATACGAATGACCCACTTCTGCCATTGGAGATTATAAACATACATACATACATACTCACGGCTATGAATCCCTAGAAGGGGTAGCCAGAGCTAAGGAATTAGAAATTCCTCAGCCACTTTTGGAAAGTTGAGTGGGGAAAAGATGGCAAAATAAAGGTTGTTGGTGATGGGTCTCCAACCGCATCGCCCAAAAATTCCTTAAAAGCCCCAATACCGTTAGTCGCCTTTTACGTACACCCACCGGTAGAAATGGGGTAGTGTTATTCTAAGCCGACACTACACAGCATATAATTATAAAGTATCGGTGAAACATATTTGCCGATTTATTTTTTTAGCGGTTTAATTAAAACTATAATTTTCACGCCCTATATCCCTGAAGGGGTTGGCAGAGGCACTAATACTTCTAAAAATCACGTGACATTGTCACCGTGTGCAGAGTACCCACTTTATCGGTTTAAATTGTGTTTTTTAATATAAAAACCATGTTTGTTTATGCAGTATAAGAATACTTATTTCAATTCCTAAACAATTTAAAATCATATTTAATCTTTTATTAATTAGCAATTTTTATCATTAAAAATATCTAGAAAATGACAAACATCTATACTTATAATAAATCTGTAGAGAGGTCAATTCTGTACATGAAATATATTTTCAAAATAACCATCAGGTGGTGATTAGGGATCGATACTGATGCCAAAAATGCAATCAGTAAAATTTTTGTCTGTCTGTCTGTCTGTCTGTCTGTCTGTCTGTCTGTCGGTTTGTATGTTCCTTATGGAAACAAAAACTACTCGACGGATTTTGACGAAACTTGGTACAATTATTCTTCATACACCTGCGCAGGTTTTTGTATACTTTCCAGCAGAGTAGTAAAGGGGAATTTTGGGAAATTTTGGGAAAACGGGAGAAGTTACTCCATTTTTTAAGCTTCCGTCGCGTGTGCAGCCTTAATGGTTAAACTTACATAGAAATCATGTATGACGGAAATATTCTTCATAAAATTATCTAAAAAAAAATCCTCAACAGTTTATGTCTATCTTTTACGGTTGACTCACAATAACACGTGTAATTCCTGATAGCTTAGCAGTTCGGAACATTCTGATTATATTTATTTACTCTTACGTTTGTAAACCTCTTACTCATTCCTAATTTAAAAAAGGTAACATTATTACCTATTCAATAAAAAAATAATCATAGAAATCGGTAGACAAACACCGAAATTATACATAAAATAAGCCATCGCGCCCGTGATCGAAACCAAATCTTTACTAATTTACATATAACATACTAGATAGCGCCAGTAGTTGCATCCTACATAACGTAATGATTTATTTTTTAGAATTTTATAAATACTTCATAGCGTTTTATTCCAAAATTTGCTATTAAACGGAAATACTGAACCGTTCATTAAAGCGCATTCAAAATCACCAAACTACACTGTTTAGGGAGTGCTATAAATTTAATAAATTGAAAACATTGCGCTGAATTTCACAATGCTTGAGCAGTGACTCAAGAAAGAAACCTCAGATATTTAAAAAAACAACGCTACCCGTGCGAAGCTGGGACGATCCACTATAGGAAATAATGCAAGTTTAATCAATTATTATCAACTACCGCGCTTTTGTACTATTGCAGCAGCAACACTATTGAAATGAAATTTCTTTTACAATAACAAGGTTTAAAACAATAAGAATCTCAAAGAATCAAACGTTCACGCCGTATACAAAGGGGGTTGGCAGAAGAACTAATACTTCTTAACATCACCTACGGAGTACCCAGCTTTTAGTATATCTAACTATCACCGTATTGTACGAATACACTGTTACATGACTAAATACAATTCAGCCATGTGGGTTTTTTGATGATGTTTTCCCTCACTGTTAGCAACCATGATAAATTAACCACACATATGACTTTAGACAAGACAAATTGGTGTAGGCCCGACCCAGAATTTGAACCCTCATTGTCTGTACGACATTCTAAGACGGCAATACATGGCAACGGTGTGTCAAAAACTTAACAATAGCACACAACAAAAATGAACTTAAGTAAGCCAAAATCCGCTTCACAGTTCATGCTGTTTTTATTGGTGTCAATCCCAGCTATAAATTAATCTCATAGGTATTGAGTTTTCGCAAATCCTAGGTATTAAAACGTTTCAGCATTTTCTTGACCTTAATTTTCACCTCAAACAAATATTTTGTTACTTCATTAATCTGTTTTTTTTTAGAATTTGTATACATTGATATATGTATTTATAGGTTGTTTGGAAGAGATCGCTTTTAGTGATAAAACCGCTTGTACTTTTGCTTTTTAACCGACTTCAAAAAAAGTAGGAGGTTATCAATAAGAAATCGTCGAAATATTTTGTACTGAAATTTGTTATTCTATTTGAAAGAATCAAACTGCTAAAAAACTTATTTTCGTGTGAGATCTTGTGAGATAGACCGGTACACCGATACGGAACAGAGGTCAGTCAGTCCTGTTCAAGGATATTGGTCCTGTTATACCAATAGTTCAAATAGTTTGTAAATATTTAACCAGATGGCGTTAAATGTGTTGTAAAGTAATTAAAAATAAATTTATTTCGTAAAATTGTCAATTATCCAAAGGTTGTCTGGAAGAGATCGCTTTTAGTGATAAAACCGCCCTTTGTACTTAATTGTAAAACTTTGTTGTTTTTTTAATATTATGTTTTTAGGGTGTGCAATAATGAGTTTTCTATTTCTATTATCGTTCGTAATTTTTGTCTGTATATATTTCTTACATTTACATACATACATACATATACTCACGGCTATAAATCCCTAAAAGGGGTAGCCAGAGCTGAGAAATTAGAAATTCCTCAGCCACTTTTGGAAGTTGAGTGGGGAAAAGACGGTAGAATAAAGGTAGTTTTGGTGATGGGTCTCCAACCGCATCGCCCAAAAATCCATTAAAAAGCCCCAAGTCCGTTAGTCGCCTCTTACGTACATTCACCGGAAGAAATGGGGTAGTGCTAATCTAAGCCGACACTACACAGCTACATTCTTACATTTATGTATGTTATTTCCTTTATTTCCAGGTATGGTCGGTGTGCTAGACGCACGTAAACTAACCCACAAGTTAGACGAACACTCTCCGCACCTAGCTAGCCCTCGGGTGTATACTATAAGCGGTAAGTTATCATTATTACTAATAAATAAAGGAAAGAAAAATTTCGACACAGGCAGGATTCGAACCCGCGACCTCGGGTATACGCCTCCGTCGCTCTTGCCAATTTTGCCAATTGAGCTACCGTGTCAATGGCTGCCAGCGCGAAATTTTTCTGTCCTTTATTTATTCTTTATTTATTAGTAATAATCCCCACATGAGTTTTTCATGAACAAAAAGATTTAAATTAAGTTATCATTATATTCTAATAAGTAACGGTATTGCATTTGTAATTGGATGGTAGAAAATTGGTAAAAGAGAACTAAAGAAAGAGAGAGTGTGCTCCAAAAGGCAGGCGTCCGAGATATGAAGAATAAAAAAGTATATATTGATATCTATCTATGTAGCTAGGGCACGTTAAGCCGTCGGTCCCGGCTACTATTACAGTAGTAAACATATGTTAATATTTAATCGCCTGCAAATTGTTAACACGTATATTATAATTATGTTTTAATTAGGTGATTGTTTATTAGTTTTTGTAAATATTATTATTTTTTGAGTGCTCAATTGTTTGTGTTTTTGTATGAATTAGTTATAAGCTAGACTTAAGTTTTGTATATAGTAATTTTTAGTTATAAGTTTTTGGCCAGATCTGAAAATCGAAACTATCTGCTTGCTGCGGATAGAACGAGCTCTGGACCATTTTGTCTTTTATAATTTTTCGTTTCGTAATTGTTTATTTCATGTCATGTGTTTGAAGAAAGACAAATAAATGCTTTTATTATTATTTTGGCATTACTTTTAGTTCCTCGCCTCTCCCATGGCCGAAAAAGAAAATATAAATTTTAAATGGGAGAGGCGGTACTCCCCGACAAAAGAACAGTCGGTCGGGGTCAGGGAGTCAGGTTCAAGAACCGACGGACGATCCGAGCCGTATCGAGCAGCACCGCTTTCTGCATTTGTGCTGGAACCGACACGCCACAGAAATCCAACCGCCTCAAGTTGATCGCGAGGCTGGTTGGAATTAACCCGTTCGCGGACAAAACAATTGGGATTATTTCTGTCGAAGTCACACCCCACATGTCGGTGATCTCGTGAGCCAGATCGAGATATTTCCGACGCTTCTCGGTGTCGGCTTTCACGAGACCCTCGTCATGAGGGATAGTGACATCCACTAGAAATACCCTCGACTGCAACCGATCCCATACCACGATATCAGGCTTATTCGCTAGAATAGTCCTGTCCGTGATAACGGATCGGTCCCAATATATTTTGGCTCGGTCGTTTTCTAGGATTTGCTCCGGCAGATACTTGTAATACGGCAGCCTCTGTTGCAAGAGTCCGTATTTCAGAGCGAGCTCCTGATGTAGAATTTTGGCTGCTTGGTTGTGTCTGTGCAAGTACTCAGTGTTAGCAAGAGCCGAACAACCGGAAATAACATGCCTAAGTGACTCTCCGGGACGGCCACATGCTCGACAGATGTCTGTGGTACCGTCCTTTAGGATGTATTTCCGATAGTTCCGCGTCTTGATAACCTGGTCCTGTATTGCACAGACAAAACCTTCGGTTTCCCCAAAGAGGTCCCCGAAACGCAGCCAATGCAGGGAGGCTTTACGGTCCACGAAAGGTTCGTGAAGTACCTTGTAAAACCTCCCGTGCAGCTCCTTCTCTTTCCATACGGACTCCCGATCAGAGGTGCTAAGTACCTCCGGGGTTCGCCAATCCTGTGAGGCCAACGATAAGGGAGTCAGTCCTTTATCACTAGCGACCACCTCCCCCCGAATACTATCATCCGTCATCGTCAAAAAATAGTTTCTGAGGTTGCATACCTCGCGGTTGTGCATGGTTTTGGCACTCAAGAGGCCTCGACCACCACACTTCCGCGGGATATACAATCTCATAACCGACGATCTCGGATGATGCATTCGATGAGAGGTCATCGTCGTGCGGACTCGTCTGTCCAGAGCGTCTAGTTCGGACTGAGTCCATCTGAGCACGCCAAACGTGTACATCAGTACAGGCATGACCCAGGAGTTAATGGCTCGGATTTTATTAACGCCTGACAAGTAGCTATTAAGCACACTTTTCAGGCGTTCATAAAACTCCTCGCAAACACCCTGTTTCACGTCTGCCACCTTCACACCGATGGTTTGTGACATGCCCAGATACCGGTATGTTTCAGCCTCGGAGAGTGCCCTCAAATGATTGGTGCCGACATCGACACCATCAGAGTGCACGACATGCCCCTTCTCCACATGAACGACCGCACACTTATCGACCCCGAGCTCCATCTTGACGGAACCACTGAAATCATTAGTGATCGTCAGTAGCTCCGCCAATCTGTCAGCCGTGGGGGCGTAAAGCTTCAGGTCATCCATGTAGAGGAGATGAGGCAAGCGTGGTCCGCCTCTCCGAAACTGAAAGCCTGTCCCTGAATTCTCCAAGAGTGTGCTTAGAGGATTCAGGGCCAAGCAAAACCAAACTGGACTCAGGCAATCGCCCTGGAAAATTCCTCGCCTTATATCAATTTGGTCATCCGCGTCCGTCATCCGCTGACCGTCTAAACTCAGGATCGTTCCCCAGCACCCCATACACTGCCCGAGGAAGTGTCGAACTGCACTATCAATTTTGTACAGCTCGAGGACCCTCATGAGCCATGTATGAGGTACCGAATCGAACGCCTTCCTGTAGTCTATCCAGCCAGCGGAGAAGTTCCGACGGTTGCGTTTGACCAGTTGGCCTACGACCGCATCGATGAGGAGCAGCTCCTTGCTACCGCGACTACCGCCCCTACATCCGTTCTGAGCTCCAGAGATCACATTGTTATCAACAATGTGTTGAGTAATCTTGGAGCTCAGAACGGATGTCAAGGTCTTGTAAATTGTACAAAGACAAGTAATGGGGCGGTATTGTGATGGATCCGCGGTAGCATCGCTCTTTGGAGCTAAATGAGTGACCCCAGTAGTTAAGAAGTTCGGGAGCGTCCCACTCTCGAGGGCGATTTGGAACTGACGGGCGAGAGTAGCGTGACAGCGCGTGAACCCCTTCAACCAGTAATGGTGCAATCCGTCCGGCCCCGGACTTTTCCAGTTCGGAGCCTTACGGATCGCAGCCACCACATCCTCCTCGGATATGTTGACGGGGTTCATGGGCGCTATGGGCTCGCACGCTCCCTCGACCGCCTCGAACCATCGGCCCTCTTCGTGATCAACAGGCAGCGACCAAAGCCCACGCCAAAAGGCAACTACATCTGCTTTTTCCGGTCGCTGACCTGTCGAAACCACATCGGGACGCTCCAAAGTTCTGTAGAACTTCTTCTGGTCACTCATGAAGAGACGATTCTGTTGGTACCTCTTTACCCTTTCAGAATATCGCCTAATTCGCTTACCCCAAGCAGCGATCTTCTGCTTCAGATCATCGATGCGCTCCACTAGTCTACAGGCAAACTCCGGTGAGTTGTCAAAAACATTCTCACCAGGGAATGCCTCCCTGACGAAGCGCACCACCCTCGGCCTATTGTTGCCTGATCTGAAGCTGGTCAGTTTGCCGATGAGGACCCTGGCCCTTGTGATACGGCTTTCAATCCGCCTCATCCAGGCTGGTCTAGTTCTAGTCCTGGGACTAGTACTGCCAGCCTGGCGGGAGCCACCAGCTCTCGTTGGCGGCATCCTGACGCCGACAATTTGACACACTGTCATTGCGGCGCCAAAGAGAATTGAATCCGTATCCCAAAGGTCCATGCTGCTCTCTAAAAATGAGGGCAGCATGTTATTGACGGCCTCAACGACATCCCGAACCTTGATGCTGAGAGGAACTCGGGGCAGCCTTGGCCTCCTTTCGAGAGGCACTTGGCGATATTCCAGGATCGTCTCTTCGAGTGCGCTCCTCACCAAATCCAAATCCAGGGAGACTGTTCCCCAATCGCTATCCGCACCACCCACATCCGGCAGGTTAGCAATTGGCTCCCTCCGTACTTCCCGTTCAGGGACTGGAGGGAGAACCTGCAAAGGTGGCTCTTCGTCTAGCGGAGGAACAGCCTCGCGTCGCAATTGTTCGAGTTCGGTAGTGCTAAAAAGTTCTGAGCGCTGTATGTACCGAACTCGATCCGCCAGGTTTTGTTCTGTGACGGTCAAATTGGGCTCCAGCCGCAGAAATTCGCGGTACATTGCTGCCCGATAACCCGTCCGCCCAGTTCTTGATCCTGAGGCGCTAAGGTAGGCCCGCATGGCATTTCTATTCATATCAACCGTCCATGCCATGCGGCGCCTAGCTCCACCAGCGGCGGGCACCGACTGCTGGGACTGAGTTGCCCCAGTCCCAACCGATGCCAAGCCATCTGGTGGCTGAGGTGGTCGCGCAGACCGGCCAGGTGGTCGGGCCGGTCTGCGGCGGCTGGGGGACCGCATGCTGCCACGTCCAGCCCCAGCTCCAGACGCGCCCCAGCGATAACCCCTGGGGAGCGGCCCTATACGCTCATCGTTATTATAATCGTCCATTTTACGATGAGCGAAGATTCACCCGGGTTTTCGCTCACTTGCCCCGGGGAGACCGTTATTGCTCTATTTTGCGCTGAGACCAGTTTGTAGACACGGTCAACACCTACAAACTCAAGCGCTGGATATTTGCATTGCTGGAATGGCAAGCTGGTAAACATTTCATCCTGCCATTCCAACAATGGGCGGTGGGGTCGTCACATCCCTACGCCATATTATTATTATTATTATTATTATTATTTCAGGCATGAATTTTAGTTCCTCGCCTCTCCCATGGCCGAAAATGAAAATATAAATTTTAAATGGGAGAGGCGGTACTCCCCAACAAAAGCACAGTCGGTCGGGGTCAGGGAGTCAGGTTCAAGAACCGACGGACGATCCGAGCCGTATCGAGCAGCACCGCTTTCTGCATTTGTGCTGGAACCGACACGCCACAGAAATCCAACCGCCTCAAGTTGGTCGCGAGGCTGGTTGGAATTAACCCGTTCGCGGACAAAACAATTGGGATAATTTCAGTCGAGGTCACACCCCACATGTCGGTGATCTCGTGAGCCAGATCGAGATACTTCCGACGCTTCTCGGTTTCGGCTTTCACGAGACCCTCGTCATGCGGGATAGTGACATCCACTAGAAATACCCTCGACTGCGACCGATCCCATACCACGATATCAGGCTTATTCGCTAGAATAGTCCTGTCCGTGATAACGGATCGGTCCCAATAGATTTTGGCACAGTCGTTTTCTAAGATTGGCTCCGGCAGATACTTGTAATACGGCAGCCTCTGTTGCAAGAGTCCGTATTTCAGAGCGAGCTCCTGATGCAGGATTTTGGCTGCTTGGTTGTGTCTGTGCAAGTACTCAGTGTTAGCAAGAGCCGAACAACCGGAAATAACATGCCTAAGTGACTCTCCGGGACGGCCACATGCTCGACAGATGTCTGTGGTACCGTCCTTTAGGATGTATTTCCGATAGTTCCGCGTCTTGATAACCTGGTCTTGTATTGCACAGACAAAACCTTCGGTTTCCCCAAAGAGGTCCCCGAAACGCAGCCAATGCAGGGAGGCTTTACGGTCCACGAAAGGTTCGTGAAGTACCTTGTAAAACCTCCCGTGCAGCTCCTTCTCTTTCCATACGGACTCCCGATCAGAGGTGCTAAGTACCTCCGGGGTTCGCCAATCCTGTGAGGCCAACGATAAGGGAGTCAGTCCTTTATCACTAGCGACCACCTCTCCCCGAATACTATCATCCGTCATCGTCAAAAAATAGTTTCTGAGGTTGCATACCTCGCGGTTGTGCATGGTTTTGGCACTCAAGAGGCCTCGACCACCACACTTCCGCGGGATATACAATCTCATAACCGACGACCTCGGATGATGCATTCGATGAGAGGTCATCATCGTGCGGACTCGTCTGTCCAGAGCGTCGAGTTCGGTCTGAGTCCATCTGAGCACGCCAAATGTGTACATCAGTACAGGCATGACCCAGGAGTTAATGGCTCGGATCTTATTAACGCCTGACAAGTAGCTATTAAGCACACCTTTCAGGCGTTCATAAAACTCCTCGCAAACACCCTGTTTCACGTCTGCCACCTTCACACCGATGGTTTGTGACATGCCCAGATACCGGTATGTTTCAGCCTCGGAGAGTGCCCTCAAATGATTGGTGCCGACATCGACACCATCAGAGTGCACGACATGCCCCTTCTCAACATGAACGACCGCACACTTATCGACCCCGAGCTCCATCTTGACGGAACCACTGAAGTCGTTAGTGATCGTCAGTAGCTCCGCCAATCTGTCAGCCGTGGGGGCGTAAAGCTTCAGGTCATCCATGTAAAGGAGATGAGGCAAGCGTGGTCCGCCTCTCCGAAACTGAAAGCCCGTCCCCGAATTCTCCAAGAGTGTACTTAGAGGATTCAGGGCCAAGCAAAACCAAACTGGACTCAGGCAATCGCCCTGGAAAATCCCTCGCCTTATATCAATTTGGTCATCCGCGTCCGTCATCCGCTGCCCTTCTAAACTCAGGATCGTTCTCCAGCACCCCATACACTGCCTGAGGAAGTGTCGAACTGTACTATCAATTTTGTACAGCTCGAGGACCCTCATGAGCCATGTATGAGGTACCGAATCGAACGCCTTCCTGTAGTCTATCCAGCCAGCGGAGAAGTTCCGACGGTTGCGTTTGACCAGTTGGCCTACGACCGCGTCGATGAGGAGCAGCTCCTTGCTACCGCGACTACCGCCCCTACATCCGTTCTGAGCTCCAGAGATCACATTGTTATCAACAATGTGTTGAGTAATCTTGGAGCTCAGAACGGATGTCAAGGTCTTGTAAATTGTACAAAGACAAGTAATGGGGCGGTATTGTGATGGATCCGCGGTAGCATCGCTCTTTGGAGCTAAATGAGTGACCCCAGTAGTTAAGAAGTTCTGTAGCGTCCCACTCTCGAGGGCGCTTTGGAACTGACGGGCGAGAGTAGCGTGACAGCGCGTGAACCCCTTCAACCAGTAATGGTGCAATCCGTCCGGCCCCGGACTTTTCCAGTTCGGAGCCTTACGGATCGCAGCCACCACATCCTCCTCGGATATGTTGACGGGGTTCATGGGCGCTATGGGCTCGCACGCTCCCTCGACCGCCTCGAACCATCGGCCCTCTTCGTGATCAACAGGCAGCGACCAAAGCCCACGCCAAAAGGCAACTACGTCGGCTTTTTCCGGTCGCTGACCCGTCGAAACCACATCGGGACGCTCCAAAGTTCTGTAGAACTTCTTCTGGTCACTCATGAAGAGACGATTCTGTTGGTACCTCTTTACCCTTTCAGAATATCGCCTAATTCGCTTACCCCAAGCAGCGATCTTCTGCTTCAGATCATCGATGCGCTCCACCAGTCTACAGGCAAACTCCGGTGAGTTGTCAAAGACATTCTCACCAGGGAATGCCTCCCTGACGAAGCGCACCACCCTCGGCCTATTGTTGCCTGATCTGAAGCTGGTCAGTTTGCCGATGAGGACTCTGGCCCTTGTGATACGGCTTTCAATCCGCCTCATCCAGGCTGGTCTAGTTCTAGTCCTGGGACTAGTACTGCCAGCCTGGCGGGAGCCACCAGCTCTTGTTGGCGGCATCCTGACGCCGACAAATTGACAAACTGTCATTGCGGCGCCAAAGAGAATTGAATCCGTATCCCAAAGGTCCATGCTGCTCTCTAAAAATGAGGGCAGCATGTTATTGACGGCCTCAACGACATCCCGAACCTTGATGCTGAGAGGAACTCGGGGCAGCCTTGGCCTCCTTTCGAGAGGCACTTGGCGATATTCCAGGATCGTCTCTTCGAGTGCGCTCCTCACCAAATCCAAATCCAGGGAGACTGCTCCCCAATCGCTTTCCGCACCACCCACATCCGGCAGGTTAGCAATTGGCTCCCTCCGTACTTCCCGTTCAGGGACTGGAGGGAGAACCTGCAAAGGTGGCTCTTCGTCTAGCGGGGGAACAGCCTCGCGTCGCAATTGTTCGAGTTCGGTAGTGCTAAAAAGTTCTGAGCGCTGTATGTACCGAACTCGATCCGCCAGGTTTTGTTCTGTGACGGTCAAATTGGGCTCCAGCCGCAGAAATTCGCGGTACATTGCTGCCCGATAACCCGTCCGTCCAGTTCTTGAACCCGAGGCCCTAATATAGGCCCGCATGGCATTCCTATTCATTTCAACCGTCCATGCCATGCGGCGCCTTGTTCCACCAGCGGCGGGCACCGATTGCTGGGACTGAGTTGCCCCAGTCCCAACCGTTGCCAAGCCATCTGGTGGCTGAGGTGGTCGAGCAGACCGACCAGGTGGTCGGGCCGGTCTGCCGCGGCTGGGGGACCGCATGCTGCCACGTCCAGCCCCAGCTCCAGACGCGCCCCAGCGATAACCCCTGGGGAGCGGCCCTATACGCTCATCGTTGCTATTACTGTCCATTTTACGATGAGCGAAGATTCACCCGGGTTTTCGCTCACTTGCCCCGGGGAGACCGTTATTGCTCTATTTTGCGCTGAGACCAGTTTGTAGACACGGTCAACATCTACAAACTCAAGCGCTGACTATTTGCATTGCTGGAATGGCAAGCTGGTAGACATGTCATCCTGCCATTCCAACAATGGGCGGTGGGGTCGTCACATCCCTACGCCATATTATCTAATTATTATTATTTTGAAAAGCATTTTTGTTTCTCGCCTCTCCCATGGCCGAAAATGAAAATATAAATTTTAAATGGGAGAGGCGGTACTCCCCGACAAAAGCACAGACGGTCGGGGTCAGGGAGTCAGGTTCAAGAACCGACGGACGATCCGAGCCGTATCGAGCAGCACCGCTTTCTGCATTTGTGCTGGAACCGACACGCCACAGAAATCCAACCGCCTCAAGTTGGTCGCGAGGCTTATTATTATTATTATTATTATTATTATTATTAGTAGTCGTCAGTCTGCCAACCCGCAATTGGCCAGCGTGGTGGACTAAGGCCAAATCACCCTATATAGGGTCGAGCCCCTTGGTGGGGACATGTATGGGCTGTGAGGATGAGGATATGTAGCTAGATTGATGTATGTAAATAAAGCTCAAGATGTTTGCCAGGTTCGTAAAAATTGGCGATCGATAGTCTCTGCATGCCCGAATGTGACTAACGGCGTAAGTTTATGTTTTTTTTTCTAATTACTATCTGAACCGGAAAACGATGTTTTGCCATTAAATTCTTTCTGGAGAATTTCTAGTCGATAAAATAAAAATAAAATGTTAAGGGTGTACATTGTCACATAAGAGTATATATACATACATATACTCACGGCTATAAATCCCTAGAAGGGGTAGCCAGAGCTAACGAATTAGAAATTCCTCAGCCACTTTTGGAAGTTGCGTGGGGAAAAAGATGGTAAAATAAAGGTTGTTGGTGATGGGTCTCCAACCGCATCGCCCAAAAATCCCTTAAAAAGACCCAATACCGTTAGCCGCCAGTCGCCTCTTACGTATACCCACCGGAAGAAAAGGGGTAGTGCTATTCTAAGCCGACACTACACAGTATCAGTCATTCATCATATATAGAAAATAATAAGTCGTTATTGAAATTTTCATTTAATTCCCTGAAAGTATCCGTCATGTGCTTAAGGTATGAATAACATAAATTCTTCAGCAACGAAGGGCCACTTGATAGATAGTAAGTTTTTATCAAGATAACTTTTAATCGCATTCTTGATTGAAAATATGGTTTCCCGTTGAGTCAATCATTTTGAATTACTGTTAATGCAAAAGAGTATTTTTAAAAACAAATAATAAACTTGCAAATCCGCAAAGATATTATGGAAATATTAAAATTAGCCTGCAACCTGCAAGGAAGTCGATAGATCAAATCAAACATTTTTTTTCGTAGAGCTTAAACAATTTTCTCATGCTAAAGCAACATGCTCGTGTTTTAAACAAAGATAACTTAGATTAATCGAGAAGATACGAAGAATGTAAGTGTATCCGTAAGAATGTACCCGTAAGTGGTTCACTGTATTTCTACTGACTTAAGCGAAGTAAACGTATGACCAATAAAATTCAGAACATTGAATCAACCAATAGGCTATTTGACTGTTATAAGAGTATAAATTTATTTTATTTCATCAGTCTTAATATTTCTTTCTTAGAGCGATTGGTAAAAATGCGAGATAAAAATATTGCATTATTTAACCAAAATCCGTCTTCTAAAATAGGTGTTTTTGATGCGACTGTCACGTGACTAAAAACGGCCGTGATTGACGTAAACTGCGCACAAACAGACTGTGTATCGCTTCGCTTATTGGTGTTTAATGCGGAATTGACGTCACAGCGTGCCACAGCCGCCATATTACTTAAAGTCGCGTTTTCGCGGTACATTTGAATATTGCATTTTCTTTTTAGATTTTTTAATAAAATAGCTAAAATAAAGACAGAAAAGTATTATATTAGGGCTCCTTATAAACAAATAAACACCGTAAGATAGTTTTCAAAACTTTGTCAAGTAGCCTATTAGGGTGTAGTTGCAACGTTTTATACAACCATCAGTTTTTAGCGGGTATTATTCAGCTATTCTTGTACTGAACTACGTTTGGTGTCCGCTCTATTTGCTTAAGTCCTTATGCATACATATACTCATGGCTGTAAATCCCTAGAAAGGGTAGCCAGAGCTAAGGAATTAGAAATTCCTCAGCCACTTTTGGATGTGAGTGGGGAAAAGATGGTAAAAGTAAAGGTTGTTGGTGATGGGTCACCAACCGCATCGTCCAAAAATCCCTTAAAAGCCCCAATACCGTTAGTCGCCTCTTACGTACACCCATCGGTAGAAACGGGGTAGTGCTATTCTAATCCGACACTACACGGCGTCTTAAGTCCTCTATAGCTTTAAAGAACTAATATAATAGCTTTATTTACCTGGTCACCATCTCTCCAGGTTCTTTAAAATCATCTCTGGTGGATTTTGGGTACATAGATAAAATGGATGAAAGTAAATTTGAGAAAGAGATCTATAGAGCTAAAGTGGAAGGTAATGTTAGTAGAGGACGACCACAGAGGAAACATTTAGACCAAATAGAGAGTGTGCTCAAAAAGGCAGGCGTCAGAAGTATGAAGAATAAAAGAGCATGTAGGTATGAAAAGATTGATGGATGTAAACGAAGATAGAGAGGTTTGAAAGGATCATACAAAGTGGCGATCGATAGTCTCTGCCAACCCCAATGGAAAATAATGGCATGAGTATATGTATGTATTTCTGGTGGAATCACACCCAAACACTTCACTATAAAATCATTATACAATTGATTTTACACCTCCGATAAGTAGATTGTTATTGAATAACAAATAAGTAGCTGTAAAAGTAATTGTTAACAGTTAGATTTTATGTTTAAATATTGACGCTATGTTTTTTGCGTCATTAATTTTATGGCGTCATTAATCATTTTAATTTTCTTAATTCGGTATGCAAAGTTTTACTAAAGTGATGCTGATTACGAAATCATTTCGAGATATAATGCTTTTAAACAATATCTTCTTGAAATTAAATCAAAATAAGCTAAGATGACTGTTATTTTATCAAAAAACTGTAGCAGTGTTTGACCTTCAATGTTATGTCAAAGACGTTCGTTTTTCCAGTTTATTTGTAAAATATCGAAAATCGTAGGTTTGTTTAGTATAATAGCGTAATAATTTCATTTGTGATCACAAAATCGTGAAATGTTTTGCAATCAGCAACACTTTAATTAAACATTTCCCTTCATTTGCATGTCGCTACGTGATTTTGTCGAACGATGACGTCATCAAGAACAAAAGCTGAACAATCTTTAAAAAATCATAACTTTATAATTATTCCTTTAAAATGAGAAATATTCAGATATGTTTTTTTATTTTTGTGTTTGCTATCGAATAGAAATATTTAATAAATACAATAAAAAAACTTTGCATACCGAATTGTGACGCCTAATTATATTCTTGAATACATACTGGACGAATGCTTCATATTTTCAAATTAAGCGAAGAAGCGGTTTAAAAGAGTGAAGAAGATGTTACGTGAAAACGTTATGAGAAAAATATACTAGCAATCAAAAAAGTCAGTAAGTATAAAAATAAAAGTAATCAAAAAAGTATGATAGGCCACTACTGCCAATTAAAATCGGTCCTGTACCAAAACGTCTGCCATGGAAATCCGCACTAGTGGACTTCAGGCACATCGGGCCCTTCGGTGGAGATGATTATAAATTGTGATCAAAAAAACAATATTCCAAATATATGATTGCGGCACTAAATCTCAAAAACGGATAGCCAAAGCTTTAGAAATAGAAATTGAATAGAATTGTACAAAAACGATGGTTGTTGATGAAAATAATCTCCACTAACTCACATTAATATTAGCTTCACCTGGATGTATGTAGGTATGTATCAGAATTTTAAACGGAGCGATAAAAAAATGTACACTTAACGAGAATAAGGGACAATATAATAGTTTCATAGATTCATCCCACTTTCCTGATTAGGGTCGCCAATACTAACAAGTTAAAAATAGGTATAGTATATAAAAAATGTAAAACACGCTTTTGAAGCATATTAAACTTAAAAGTGAAAAATAATTCCCAATATTAATTGAAAGTCCTGAAAAAGCTAAGGGCGCTCTATGCCATATTTTTCGACTATCGAGCCAGAAACATTTTTTTTCGTGCTAAAGCCACTACCACCACGACAAAGCCGAGATACCACAGGCACAGCTTTATTCGGTATATTTGCGAAAAATATTTACATCTTAATCTGTGCAACGATATTATTTATACAGATGCATTAAATCGGCGGAAGACGATATATGAGGCGTAAAAAGTTATTGACTTCAGAATTCATATTCCATGACCTTGGCGTAATTTCTGGTCGCTTACTCTTGTCTTGAATATATTTTATTAATTATTGCGGTTTCTTTATAAAGTACTTCGAATACATTCAGTGTGCAAATCAAAAAGACGTGGGTTACAATCCTGAATCAATCCTATACCTACGTTTTCTGTGTTTGATCATACATCAGTGCTATAATGGTGAGGATAATAATTTCAGAGAAAACCCACATTACTCTGTTATAATTAGTGAGTGGTTTTACTGAAAGTTTGGCTATAGGCCTGCCCCTTCGATCTACCCCCTATATGCCGAATATTCAATCCTGCAAAACTTGGGTCCTCTGATTCTGAACACCAGGTCACGGACTGTCTCATAATGCTCAGATTAAAAACCGAGGATCTCTACCATACCTTAGAAGGATATAAGTCGTGAATGTAAATATGATAAACAGGGGGCAAGAACCGCAACACAGTCCTATCATCGTGTTTTCGTATCGTAAATATGATTCATTGTGACGTTATAGATCTGTTGTTTTACGGTACACATGAATAATACACATTTTAAATGCTTATTAGTTTCAAAATTTCAATAATAATAATTGTTGATTTTGATGTCAAAAGAGGTAGCCAGAGCTTTAGGATAAGAAATCTTTCAGCTTTTTTTAGAAATTGAGTAGACAAAACATTATAAAGCATAAATAGCATAGGTCCACACATATGACTTAGAATATCACTACCCTGAAAAGAATGATGGATGTAAACGAAGCTAGAGAGGTTTGTCAGGATCGTACGAAGTGGCGATCAATAGTCTCAGCCTACCCCAATGGGAACTAATGGCGTGAGTCTATGTATGTATGTAAATAGCATTAAAGTAAACGTGAGTCTATAATCGTAAGTTACAGATTAATACGAATATATCCAAAGGAGCGAAGCTTTACTAAGGAAGACATGTAGTTTAATTTAATTGTTTAGTTAGTCTTTACTTTTACATAAAAGAGATAAAGTTTCATATTATTAGCTGAACCAGTTATAATAAATTAAAAAATCCATTGCCCGATTTTAATATAACATAACCTGCTCTAAGACGCCATGAATAATATTCGATTTACATTGAAAATAGAGTAGTGTAATGTGAAGCCTCTTCTATACTGTTATAAGAACACAGAAAACATCGGTTTATAAAGTTTTTATCTTATTCGCGCTTCAGTAGTTGTCGCACTCAATTAATTATGTCTGTAAATCAAATCAAACTATCTTTCCGTTGTGTTGTAGTTAAACTATATATTGTTTAAAATAATGTGGCGCTAGTGTCGCTTTAGAAAAAATACATATTATGGAATATTATTTTTGCAACCGACTAAGTTAATTATGTGAATTTAAAAGAAATTAGTTGAATTGTATAACTACTAAATTTTAGACTTTTGTGGGCGAATGGCAAAGTATGGAACCGTTATAGATTTGGAATGTGTTTGTTTCTTTTCAAATATAACGAACTTCGATAAAATAATAGAAATCAATAATAAAATAAAAAAAATACTTAGTTCAAATTATAACTTTGATTTTAATTTATGTTTAAAGTAAAAATATTGCTGCTTACTATCCATAAAATGTTTTTGATTGTAGCGTCCTAAAACAAACCCCTTCTTAAACCAATGCAATGTATACTTAAAATTTTATTGAATTCAGGAATCAACAACGGAAACATTAGAATCAACATATGTCCTTTAGATTACATGTAACAATTTAAAGATATCTTTACAATAGAAGAGAAATCTGGGGGCACGGCAGTGCCCCTGCCAAGTCTCGAGCAAAACGGGCACGGCCGTACCATCTTTTCTCGAAGCGGTTCGCGGCTGTTTCGCCCCCCCTATATCTTCGACGTGGACAAAGCTAGGAGTTTAGGTTTTCGGTGAATAATAGTAGGCATTAGAACAAGCTTAAGTTCGAAATTACACGCCAAATGAATTAATAGTTTAGGAGTTACGGTCGATCAAAGTTACACCATTTTGTCACTCACTGATTCACTGACAGATCATCAAAAATCTAAGGTACTTCTAGCAGACTTAGAAACTTCAAATTTTGCACCAAGATAGGTCATTAGCCACATATAAAGGAAAAATTATAAAAACATTAAAAAATTATATGCCATAGAAAACAATTTTATATTTGCGGTTTGGCAAGAACATTATGTATGGATTTTGACTGCATTGTTAACTTCGTTCGTTGTTCAAGTACCTATTCAATTGGATGAATACATACATAGAATAGAAAAGAATAATATAAATGTAATACATAGACTATCATTAATACAAATTAATACATAAAGTTCATTAAATTAATAAAGCTGAAACTCCATTGTATTGCGATAAATATTGTATGCGCGCTCGATAGATGGCGTTGTACCTGTCTGAATCGCGCTATGGTTTCGTTACAAAGCGCAGTGTAAGTAGTACTTCAAAACAATTCGATAATTTTCATTTGAAAGCGCCATCTGTCTATGAAAACCTATTTCGAAACTAAAAAATATTGTAGTGATAATTGATATTCGGAGAATTTTACGTGTTATTTAGTTTAGTTTAGTTATAGTTTGTAAGTTAGTAGATATATATTTATTTAGTTAGTTATTTAATATGGCTCTAATTGGAATTAGAATATAGTAATAAAAATAGGAGCAAAAGTGATGCTAAGAAGAAATATTGACGTTAGTTTAGGTTTAGTAAATGGTTCCATCGGTATAGTACAAAGTGTAAAGTATAATCCTGAGGACCTAAAGAAAGTAAAAACAATAGTAATCAAATTTAGTAATGACCACTCATATGAACTTTGTGCTGTTAAAACCAAATTTGAAATTATATCTAGAGCGTATGTTCATCAGGAACAATTCCCCATATGCATAGCTTATGCTATAACCATACATAAGAGTCAGGGGCTGAGTCTAAACAATGCAATGATGGATATAGGTTCTTCAGTTTTTACCTGTGGTCAAGCATACGTGGCCCTTTCAAGAGTGACTAGTTTGGGTGGATTACATTTAATAAATGTGAATTTTAGTAGTATCAAAGCGCAGGAGACAGCAATAGCTGAATATAATCGACCCCCAAGTATATATCGCCCAGACTTGTCTACCTTAGAAGTAACGAAGCCTCAGAGAAGAAACAAAAGAGATAGAGATAGAGAATGGTTTCTAAGCAAAGCAGTAACTGACGTCCAAGAAATTGTGAGGTCACCTAAAAGTAAAAGAAAGAAATACACTTACAAAAAATAAATGAGATCCCACCAAAAACATTAAATGTAAAAAAAATGCCAAGTCTCTCGATGCAGTCTTTCCATCGTAAAAAGTTTTGAGATCTCATAGAAGCCAAGTCCTAATCAAAATATTTCGTAGTTATAAATCAACATTTAGTAATTGTATCAATAGTTTTCTTTATATTATAATTATAGTGACTTGGCAATGAGCACAAATTAAAAGCTGCTTGCTGCCTGGAATTATGTGCAAATGTTACTGACGAGACCAGTGATCAGATTATTTGTTGTGTGTGAATCATGATGGCCACTACCGACTACATACTCCAATACAATAATTAAGAATACCTTACGGGCCATCGCTTTATAAAAGTAAATGAATCGAGAGTGCACTAAGACTGACTGCCGTTGCCGAAATTCGGTTGGGACGACACGGATAAACCAAAAGAAAATTAATTTTGTGATATTAATGTTTACGCATGCGGTGTGTGTAACTTTCAACTCCTCCAAATATGCCGTTTTATTTGTTTCTTCTTGTGCTCATTGCCAAGTCACTATAATTATAATATAAAGAAAACTATTGATACAATTACTAAATGTTGATTTATAACTACGAAATATTTTGATTAGGACTTGGCTTCTATGAGATCTCAAAACTTTTTACGATGGAAAGACTGCATCGAGAGACTTGGCATTTTTTTTACATTTAATGTTTTTGGTGGGATACTGTTTTCTTGACATCAGTAAAGTTATAAACACTAAAAGCAACCGCTTCCAGTCTAGACCACTTATGTTTGTATAAAAAATATCTGTAAAAGAACAAAACAAAATAAAAATAACTCGACATAAAAATTTACAAGATGTGTGTATGGTATTTTTCCATTTCTTGTTTAATTAGATTTTATTACTCTCAGATTAACACAAAGCAAGGTTAAGAGTAATAGTAATGTATGAATTTCGAGAATGTGTTTTTCATGATGTATGAGTGAGTGTATATAATAATATAAATTTGTTTTAATGATAGCCGTGTAGTACCGGCTTAGAATGTCCGCTGTAGAAGGTGACTAATGGGGTATGGGGCCTTTTCAAATGGTTTTTGGGCAATGCGGTTGGAAACCCTTCACCAACGATACTTTTTTCTACCATCTTATCCCCTATTAACTTCCAAATGTGGCTGAGTTTCCAGCTCTGAAGCTCTGGCTGCCCGTTTTTGAGATTTATGGCCGTGAGTATTTGTTTGTTAATTTGTGTCTTTATTAGTTCGCTGTGAACTGTCGGCTTAAAATAACACTTAACCAGAATATTTCCTCTCCTTTGATGTCGATGAGGTGGTTTGAGGTATTGAGGATATTAAGTGATAATCGGGCAGAGGTTGGAGAACATCTTATTTTTTTTATTTATACATACATACATATACTCACGCCATTAGTTCCCATTGGGGTAGGCAGAGACTATTGATCGCCACTTCGTACGATCCTGACAAACCACTCTAGCTTCGTTTACATCCATCAATCTTTTCATGCATGCTCTTTTATTCTTCATACTTCGGACGCCAGCCTTTTTGAGCACACTCTCAATTTGGTTCAAGTGTGTTCTCCGTGGTCGTCCTCTACTAACATTACCATCCACACTAGCTCTATAGATCCCTTTTACCAATTTTCTATCATCCATCCTCTCTATATGCCCAAACCATCTCAACATTCCTTTTTTTTTATATTGCTGAAATTTTCAAGTGGCTAAGGATATTCAAGAACAGAAGCTACTACTATTTGGATTTTTTGCCAAAAGCATTTGTATATACCAATTAACACTTTAAATTACTAGTACTAGATACCAGTAGAAGAGAATTTAAATCATAAAGATAAGTAAGCGGATTGCGTTTACTGTACAACTGATAAAGATCTTGGAAAATCGTGAACTACACAAACATAATAACTAACACATCACTAATTAAAAAGTCTGTGCGTTTGTCTGGCAATCCGTTTTCAAAAATACTACTTATATACTTAGCTATATATAATCTGTTTGGTATGAGATTGAATAGCTTGGCTTTTTTAAGTGGTTTTTGGGCGATCCGGTTGGAGACCTGTGGGAGTCATGTTAGAGCGCACACTACTGCGGACTCACTCGCACATAGCAGCGTCTTACTCATATTCCTACATCGCGGAGAGTAAATGTTTTTCGAGTTAAGCATAGATACAAATTATAAGTTGGTACACAGTAGGGTGTACTGGCCAGTATATCTTTGCTGTTCCCACAGACCCATCACCAACAAAGTTATGCACCAACATCCTTAATTTTTACAATCTTTTCCCAAACCAAGTTCCAAAAGTGGCTAAGGAATTACATAATATGAAGCTCTGGCTACCTTTTTCTGGGATTTATAGTCGTGAGTATATGTATGTATTGATTTTACTGGAATAGGAACGTATTTTATACTTGTTCTAGACTGCCTTCTAAAGGGCAAAATGCTCTTACATATCATGTGGCTTGTCTTGGCTTTGACATACACATGCCCCCAGATTCTCTGCTCAACCAATTTTTTACAGTTAATAACAAAAACTCAAACGTTCACGGCGTATATTTCCAAAGCAGGCTGGCAGAGATACTAACACTTCTGAATGAAATTGTCACCTTGTACACCAGTGTACTAACGTTATAGAGCGTAGTTAAATAAATATAAAATATATAAACCTACTTTGTTTGTCATCTTGAAAGTGCATATCGCTCCAGCGTCTTTGCTTTGAAATTGTTAAAGGGTTGCAGCTACTTTTGATGCATTATCAATTAGAATCAGCATTCCACAATACTTGTTGCCAGCTGTGTAGTGTCGGCTTAGAATAACACTACCCCATTTCTATCCGTGGGTGATCGTAAGAGGCGACTAAGGGTATAGGGGCTTTTTAAGTGATTTTTGGGCGATGTGGTTGGAGACCCGTCACCAAAAACATTTATTATTACCATCTTTCCCCCAATCAACATCCAAAAGTGGCTGAGGAATTTCTCATTCTAAAACTCTCGCTACCCCGTTAAGGGATTTATGGCCGTGAGTATACATATGAGTATGAGTAAAAGCGTGTATTAGGATTTTATGCTCCCCGTTATTTTATCAATTATCATTTGCCACCTGAAGCGTAATCTTAATATACAATAAAATATGATACATCTACAAAACGTATACAACAATGTAAAGCCCCATCGTGTCATCAAACAGTAATTCTATTTCATACTACACTTGTATTTAGTTCATTAACAGATAATCTAATCTCACAAAAGTACCAACAGATAATATCACCACTCATGCAAACATACATAGAACAAAAGAAATGCAATTAACACATCGATAAAAGACGGAACGATAAATCTGTTTGTTACAGATTCAGACTTTGATTACAATAGCGAGATATTTCGACAGCGATATTTTAATTAAACATTTTCTTATCGCTTATAATGTTCGTTACAACACCTCGGTTGATAGAATAGTGGAGAAGTTCATTTGCTGTAAGGATATGGTTAGCTTTGATACGTTATAATCTATATCTATCTATACTTATAATAAATCTGTAGAGAGGTCAATTCTGTACATGAAATATATTTTCAAAATAACTATCAGGTGGTGATTAGGGATCGATACTGATGCCAAAAATGCAATCAGTAAAATTTTTGTCTGTCTGTCTGTCTGTCTGTCTGTCTGTCTGTCGGTTTGTATGTTCCTTATGGAAACAAAAACTACTCGACGGATTTTAACGAAACTTGGCACAATTATTCTTCATACTCCTGCACAGGTTTTTGTATACTTTCCAGCAGAGTAGTAAAGGGGAATTTTGGGAAATTTTGGGAAAACGGGAGAAGTTACTCCATTTTTTAAGCTTCCGTCGCGTGTGCAGCCTTAATGGTTAAACTTACATAGAAATCATGTATGACGGAAATATTCTTCATAAAATTATCTAAAAAAAATTCTCGACAGTTTATGTCTATCTTTTACGGTTGACTCACAATAACACGTGTAATTCCTGATAGCTTAGCAGTTCGGAACATTCTGATTATATTTGTTTACTCTTACGTTTGTAAACCTCTCACTCATCCCTAATTTAAAAAAGGTAATATTATTACCTATTCAATAAAAAAAAATCATAGAAATCGGTAGTCATACACCGAAATTATACATAAAATAAGCCATCGCGCCCGTGACCAAAACCAAATCTTTACTAATTTACATATAACATACTAGATGGCGCCAGTAGTTGCATCCTACATCACGTAATGATTTATTTTTTAGATTGTTATAAATACTTCATAGCGTTTTATTCCAAAATTTTGCCAATAAACGGAAATACTGAACCGTTCATTAAAGCGCATTCAAAATCACCAAACTACACTGTTTAGGGAGTGCTATAAATTTAATAAATTGAAAACATTGCGCTGAATTTCACAATGCTTGAGCAGTGACTGAAGAAAGAAACCTCAGATATTTAAAAAAACAACGCTACCCGTGCGAAGCTGGGACGATCCACTAGTTAATGATAAATTTAAAAATTTTGATGTTCAAAAAATTTTTGTATTTAACTTAATTTTGACGCCGTGTAGAATACGCTTAGAATAGCACTACCCCGTTTCTACCGATGGGTGTACGTAAAAGGCGACTAACGGTATTGGGCCTTTTAAGGGATTTTTGGGCGATGCGGTTGGAGACCCATCACCAACAACCTTTACTTTACCATCTTTTCCCCACTCAATTTTCCAAAAGTGGCTTGGGAATTTCTAATTCCTTAGCTCTGGCTACCCCTTCTAGGGATTTATAGCCATGAGTATATGTTAATTTTGAAAAATAAACTTTTTGATTTTTTTTTGAGGTATTTTTACGGGTATGGGTACGGTTGTCTTCACGGCCATACCTCTCTTCACGATCACGACCCAGCCAAGGAGCTAGAACCAACCTTGAATAGGTTGTTTTAAGTGTGGTACACCACGTTTTACCCATTGTGGGTAGGGAGACTTACGACTACTACCGTTATAGTAGTCAGGACTGGAGACTTACCAAATCCTCCGAAGCACGGAATCATCTCTATTTTTAACCGACTTCAAAAAAAGGAGTGTTCTCGATTCGACCCGTGTATATTTTTTATGTTTGTACACCGATTACTTCGCCATTTATGAAATGATTTAGATATTTTTTCTGAAGTTCTATTAACTTATGCCTGCGATATTTTTTCAAACTGGATTAAATCCGGGGATCTCCAACTCTGAAGCCGAGTGTTTTACTGCTAGACCATGGAGGTAAAGGTTGTTTTAGGCATCATGTGATATTACACATACGTTTTTTAACATTTAGCGACTTATAAAAATGTGAAAACTCAAGTTGCTACTAGTTTGAGGGAAGCCAAAATCTAAAAATATATTACATTAAATATTATTTGCATATTAAACTGAAAACTGATAACGATAACATGTTTGAACTCGTAAAATTTATTAAAAACTCTTAATGAATAAAAAACGTCCTGGATTTATTCCCCGATGTTTGACTTGAACTTACCCTTAATAAAACATTCTTACGGAAATCTTTCCTACACTCTTTGATTGATAGTACACTAGTTTGATTAACCTAAGGAAAATTTAATTAATACAATAAACCGTATCTGAGTTATCGGAACAATAATTCTGTTTGTGTTTACAAAGACAAATTGTGGTCTTCATTATATGAGCTAATGATGATCACTCTGAACATAAGCCTCTTAAAGATGATCTTAAAGATCAAAAATCGGTTTTGCGCTGCTTACATCCAAAGGCTACCCACTCGCTATTTAATCTTCTAATCTTCTTACGTAAATAATACGTGATTTGATTATGTATTTACTTAAGTCTGTGTGTGTTTGGTGATACTTCAAAGTAAATTGATGAGATTGTTCGTGAAAGACGTATTTATTAATCTGCGGCAAAAGGGGATCCAAATTACAAACAAATTGACTTTATATGGAAATTTAAAAACATAGCTTCGGTTGAGTAAATTTGTTTATTTATAAGAAAAGAGGATAATTTATTAAACATCAAAACAATTTACAGTGACCATATAAAGCCTACTTCCTAAAGAAGGGCAAAGCCCTGCAAACTTAGGATAAGTAGTAAACTAATAATACATTTTGGCGGAAGTTTCATGACAAAACAAGTAAAATCGATTAAAAGTTACACAAAGTTAAACATTAGAAGCTAATAAAGATAAAGTTAAAAACAAAAAATATAAAAATGTTCACGAAAAAGGTAAGTGTATTTGGGCTTGTGTGCGTGTGTGTGTGTTTGTGTTTGTGTCTGTGCATGTGTGTTTGATTCAGTGCGAGAACGATACGAACGATGCACAGACACAAACACAAACATACATATATATATACATGTGGTCAATGAATATTCTATGATTGTTTATTATTAAAGACTTAAGGGTCTCGCCTTAGACAGAGGCAGCGGCACTACACAAATTACGTGAGAACTGTTTTGAGAACTATTTTCATTGTCAGTTTTCTTAAGTCGTTATCATCCGTAAATCTACTTACTTGAAAGAGTAGGCTCTCTATTTGCTTTAATAAACGGTGCTCACTTCTAATCGTTATTCAATGCTGACATTGTTATTATTTTCTTACGTAGCCTGAAGTCTTAAACATATAGAAGATGCATATTATATAGTACCTTAAGTAAAAGAAGACAAAACATTCCATTATTACCGCCGACTTAGATAATAGTAGGTACCTTTACTCTCATATTTACACTAAGGGGAAGCAACATCAAATTCATAGAAAAACTTTTGGAAATTGAGGAAAAGATGATAGTGAAACCTAATCTCCGGTTATGGGAAATGCAGCTATATGTGAAGAATCACTAGGTCACCGACTGAAAAAGCTAGGGTAATTTATTAATGAATTTATTATCAGCAATTCTCACTTATATGACAAAAATCCGTAGTTGGGTTAATTTCACTATCAGCATGCTTCAGTATATTATTATAACATATTCACACGTGACTAATCAAGGTATTAGATCACGTGACCTCGTGATTAGATCGTAACATAAATCAAGAATTCTTTATTTTACGCTCTTGATATTTAACTTTAATATTCATCGGGGTATGTTTTGAAGACGAATCTGGCATAATTTATAAAGTCATAATACTATTGCATATTAGTTTGTTTGCTTAATTGATCACGATACGGTGTATTATATTCAAATTAAGTAGTGATAATGCGATTAAAAATCGATGTGTTTTCTAATACGACAAGTATGAGTTTACCTTTTAAAAGAGATTTAGGTACGGTGCTGTGAACCCCAGGCCGCCTATTAACCACAATCTTTATTTTTTAAATTAATTAATATGCGTGCCTATCATTATTCCAAGTGTAAATATATGCTAGTAAAATGGCGCCAAAACACTTATGCGTTAAATTTTTACCTATACCTTGTTAAATACTATACCGTTATGATTAAATATCATTAAAACAGAATCGTTATTGCTCATTAAGTTATTAAATTATTCCTCAAGTTGATTTGACACTAAATAATATTGACCAAAATTAATAAATATAAGAAATATTTTAATAGATAATAATAATAATAGATCGATAGTCTCTGCCTATCCCAATGGGAATTAACGGCGTGAGTATATGTATGTAAATATTTTTACTAAACATCAAATGCATATTCAAAATAGAAACCAAAAATAAAATACCTAACACAAAACACTGGTAGCATAACGAATCAGCATACTTTTTACGCGCTCTGTTATTAAAGATAGCAACACAGTTTAAACAAAATTAAGTCAGACTATAGATTACTTTGCTCCCGTGTCAAAAGATAAGAAGTAAGATGTGATTTTCACTTACAATTTTACGGGTCAAGAGCCAGTTAACAGTCGGTTTTGTTATTCTCTCATACAATTATATAATTATTCCGCAATATACAGTTATTGTCAGCTCTTTTGTGTTTTTTAACGGAAATGTCAAACACAGTGTTGGCTATGGAAAAAATTTGGCGGTACATGAATGGGTATCGGTATCTAGGTGAGTGTTTACATGTAACCTCCTTGTTTCAATTCTGTTCACATTTATACGGTTATGTGTTAAGTGTTGGGTAACCCAAATAAATTGGGTATGAATTCGATTTTTAATTTATCTTTTTATATGAATTAGAATGATTTAAAATAAAACATCGTAGGTATCTTTTATTCATGAAGTTTATTAAATAAAATAATACAAAGTCACTAGTGTAATTAATTTATTTTAGGTGCTATAACATATTGCCACCAATCACCAATAACTTTCATTTCACCATATTTTTCCCCACGCAACCGTGGCTGAGGAATTTCTAATTCTCTAGTTTTGGCTACCCCTTCAAGGGATTTATAGCCGTGAGAATTTGTATGTAACATATTTATGTTTTCGAATTACACAATCGATGTTATATTAAAAAACAATGTATTGTTTTATTCTTATCTTAATTTTATTGTATAACATAAAATGATGTTTCTAGTACTATGTTTACCAGTACTAGTAATAAATATATTTATGTTTTAGCAATGTATGTTCGCTACTCTTAGCCGTTTGTATACTTTTATTTTATTCTGCACTTGATTATACTTATGCCCTTAATTCCTATTTTGGTAGGCAAGGCAGAGATCACCTTTTTGTACGATCCTGACATTTGCTTGAAGACTGTTTCTGGCTACCCCCCTATTTATCATGCTCCTATCATTCCCTTTATTTTCTCATTTCGAACTCCTATCTTTGGAAGAACATTTTGAAACTAGTCTTCAAAAATGTCTTGCGGAGCTGTCCTATAATAACAGTACTATCCATACACATTTTGGTATTGTTTCGGTTTATAGTTTTCCTTTATTTTTTATTAGTTTGCCGTGTAGTGCTGGCTTAGAATGTCACTACCCCTTTCTACCCACGGGTGTACGTAAGAGGTGACTTAGTGTATGAAGGCTTTTTAATGTATTTTTGGGCGATGCCGTAGGAGACCCATCACCAACGATACTTTATTTCTACCGTCTTGTCCCTTATCAACTTCCGAATGTGGCTGAAAAGTTTTTAGCTCTAAAGCTCTGGCTACACTTTTTGGGATTTATGGCCGTGAGTATATATAAATGTATGTAGTTTGCCATTTTCATTTTAAATGGGCCTCTTTAGCTGAGAAATCCTTAGGTGCTTACGTATTTAAATATATTATGTAAATTGCTGATAACTTTATTGTACAACTACTGATAAGATCTTCATATCATACATACATATACTCACGGCTATAGATCCCTAGAAGGGATAGCCAGAGCTAAGGAATTAGAAATTCCTCAGCCACTTTTGGAAAGTTGAGTGGGGAAAAGATGGTTAAATAAAGGTTTTTGGTGATGGGTCTCCAACCGCATCGCCCAATGTTCCCTTAAAAGCTCAGTCGCCTCTTACGTACACCCACCGGAAGAAATGGGGTAGCGCTATTCTAAGCCGGCACTTCGCAGCCCAGCAATCTTTATATCATTTTGATCAAATCTGTTTTCAATCTAAGTTATGCTTTTACAATGCCATGATAAGATAACGGTGTGGGGAAACTCTTGGGGAAATTCAAGAGGCAAAAACATAAACCTGAATATCATAGTGACTACCTGTGTGGTGTCGGCTTGTAATAGCATTAATCAATTTCTTCCCGCGTATGATTCGGGGCATTTCATGTGATCTTTGGGCGATGTGGCTGAAGGTTGAGTGATTAGAGGACGACCACGGAGGACACACCTGGACCAAATAGAGTGTGTGCTCAAAAGGGCTGGCGTCCGAAGTATGAAGAATAAAAGAGCATGTATGAGAAGAATGATGAATGTAACAGAAGCAAAAGTGTCGTACAAAGTGGCGATCGATAGTCTCTGCCTACCCCAATGGGAACAATGGGCGTGAGTATAAGTAAGTAAGTGGCTGAAGGTCCGTAAAAAACGTCCTTATTTTTGATCCTCTCAACTTCCAAAAGTGGCTGACGAATTTTTAATTCAGAAACTTTGGCTACTCCCTTTTTGGATTTATAATCGTGTTTATGGGTAAAATACATACATACATGCATACCTATACTCACGGCTATAAATTACTTAACGGGGTAGCCAAAGCTTTGGAATGAGGAATTCCTCAGCCACTTTTGGAAGTTGATTGGGGGAAAGATGGTAATAATAAATGTTTTTGGTGACGGCTCTCCAACCACATCGCCCAAAAATCACTTAAAAAGCCCCTATACCCTTAGTCGCCTCTTACGATCACCCACGGGTAGAAATGGGGTAGTGTTATTCTAAGCCGACACTACACGGCAATGCTATTCTAAGCCGACACTACACGGCAAAATCTATCGGTAAATATCATAGTCTATTATCTATTATTATCTATCATAGGAATTTTATTTAGCCACGGATAAGTAAAAAGCTTCAATGTTAATGTATGTCATACGAACTAAAAATAAGTTATTATTAAATAAGGTGAGTAAAGTAAAAGTAATATTGAATGTAACGGAAGCAAGACAGATCAATATCGTGCAAAGTGACGATCGATAGTCTCTGCCTGCCCCAATGGAATAATGAGCGTGAGTACATGTAATGTAGCGACATGATAGTCCAGTGGGTAGAACACCCGCCCGAAAACAGAAGGGCGTGAGTTCCAATCCTGGGACGGGCCTACACCAATTTGTCTTTCCTAAAGTCATATGTGTGGTTAATTTATCATGGTTGCTAACGGTGAGGGAAAACATCGTGAGGAAACCCACATGGCTGAGTTATACTTAGTCATGTGACAGTGTATTCGTACAAAACGGCGATAGGCCTGCCCCCTATCACGTGAGTACACTGTCTAAGCAAAACGTGGGTACCTTCTCTGGAAACTAGATGGCGCTTGCCATGTGAGTTCAGGAGTATTGGTACCTCTGCCAACCCCTTCGGGGATAAACGGCGTGAATGTTTATGTTATGTTATGTTATATGTAAGTAAGTAAGATGAGTAAGCTTCATAATCCACAAGAGAATTTTTATTTTCGATCTTATTCTGTGACAAGTTAGACACAATTCCCATTGTTAAAATGATTGACCTAGAACCAATGGTTTTTCTATTGCGCGGAAATAAAAACATCTTCCGTTAATGTATTTTTTGCTGTAGTCTAATACAAAATTACAAAAGGCTCTTGCGACACCCATGGCTTAGTGCTATTCTATGCTGACACTACACAGCTATTTCAATGATTAATAAATTATATTAAATTATAATTAATTATTTGCCATGTAGTGCCGACTCAAAATGTCACTACCCCTTTCTACCCACGGTTGTCTTATGAGGCGACTGAGGGTATCGGTTTTTTTTAAGTGGTTTTTGGGCGTAGCGGTTGGAGACCCATCACCAACGATACTCTTTATCTACTATCTTGTCCCCTATCAACTTCCAAATGTGGCTGAGGAGTTTTTAGCTCTGAAGCTCGGGCTACCCCTACCCCGGGATATGGCCGTGAGTAGATGTATGTACACGAAATGTTCAAATACAACCGAACCTGCTGTGTAGTGTCGGCTTAGAATAGCACTACCCCATTTCTTTCGGTGGGTGTACGTAAAAGGCGACTAACGGTATTGGGGCTTTTAAGGGATTTTTGGGCGATGCGGTTGGAGACCCATCACCAAGAACTTTTATTTCACCATCTATTCCCCACGCACCTTCCAAAAGTGGCTGAGGAATTTCTAATTCCTTAGCTCTGGCTACCCCTTTCTTGGGATTTATAGCCGTGAGTATATGTATGTATGTATGTACAACCGAACCATACACTAAATACACTTTCGAAGTGATTGCCTTGACACTGATACCGACAAATAATAAAAAAAAACAGTTTTTTAAATAAATCTGTACGATAAATATACCGAAAATAGAAACATTAATCAGTAAGATATCGAATGATAAGTCACTTCATACGTACAGATTACAGTTTATCTGTTTTGGTATTTCAAATCTTTATTTCGATGCGTATAATCTTCGTATAAATAATAAAATATCAATATAATTATTTGATTTTCAGTGATATGAAATGTAGTTGTTTACGTCAACAGCATATAGATAGTACAGATAAATAAAGATCCATATAATCACTATAATTAAAACAACTTTTTGATTTTCGGATATTTTAATCGCGTGCAATTACATTATTTTTAAAGCCCGACGTTTCGAAAACTTTTCAGTTAAAATAAAATTGTTGCGATTAAAATATCCGAAAATCAAAAAGTTGTTTTAATTATAATGTGCAATCGTGAAAATCTTAGAAAATACTATCCATATAATCACACCGTTAGTTCCCATTTGGGTAGGCAGAGACTATCGATCGCTACTTTGTGCGATACTGAGAAACCTCTCTAGCTTCGTTTACATCCATCATTTTTTTCATACATGCTCTTATCTTCTTCATACTTCGAACGCCTGCCTTTCTTACTAATATTAGATTTATGTTTCTAGGGTGTTGCCTGAAAACCAGCGTACGATATGGTTCCATGTCGTACATTATGCTGAGGCAGGACCTTTTTCGTAGCATGAGAATCTAGCTTGTATCACTTTATTTTGTTGTATTTTTTATTGTTCACCAAATAAATGATATTTCTTCTTTTTGAGCACGTTCTCTATTTGGTCCTAATGTGTTTGCCGTGTAGTGCCGGCTTAGAATGTCGCTACCCCTTTCTACCCACGGGTGTCGTAAGAGGCGACTAAGGGTATCGGGGCTTTTTATTGGATTTTTGGGCGATGTGGTTGGAGACCCATCACCAAAAACCTTTATTTTGCCGCCTTTTCCCCACTCAACTTCCAAAAGTGGCTGAGGAATTTATAATTCCTTGGCTCTGGCTACCGCTTCTAGGGAATTATAGCCGTGAGTATATGTATGTATGTGTTCTCCGTGGTCTTCTACCAACATTACCTTCCGTATAAGTTATTAAGAGGATGTTTGTCAAAGACTATGTATTGTTGCAGATGGCAAAGAACATCTGGACGGCACGTTTGGGATGTCGTCAGTGAACTCGACCGACCCGCCCGCGCCCCCCGACAAGACTGACGTCGACGCGGAGAAACAACCACTGTCTGGGGTACGTAAATATATATCTGTACTTATATATTAATAGTAGTAGAGTAAAATAAATCAAATTAAACTTTATAGGTACATTAGATGTTACATTATTTATTTCTGTACATGCTATATCCCACCATCTGTGGCATGCTAAATAATAATAAACACATTGATTTGAATTTAAAATCATTATGTGACCAAGATACGAGACACACAGAGATACACAGATTTTAATATTTTAGCCGTGTAGTGGCTTTGAATAACACTACCCCATTTCTACCCGTGGGTGATCGTAAGAGGCGACTAAGGGTATAGGGGCTTATTAAGTGATTTTTGGGTGATGTGGTTGGAGACCCGTCACCAAAAACATTTATTATTACCATCTTTTCCCCAATCAACTTCCAAAAGTGGCTGAGGAATTTTTCATTCCAAAGCTCTGGCTACCCCGTTAAGGGATTTATAACCGTGAGTATATGTATGTATGTAATATTTTAATATTAGGCACAAAATCAGCAATACTAAGTAAGCCATAAGGTAAGTAGCCTAAGGTACTCTTTGATACATCAGCTATCTACCAGTGAAAAACCCATCAAAAATAGCCCAGCACTTTTAGAGATTACTAAGAACAAACTTAGATTTGCCGTTTAGTGCCGGCTTAGAATGTCGCTACCCCTTTCTACCCACGGGTGTCGTAAGAGGCAACTAAGGGTATTGGGGCTTTTTATTGGATTTTAGGGCGATGCGGTTGGAGACCCATCACCAAAAACCTTTATTTTTACCATCTTTTCCCCACTCAACTTCCAAAAGTGGCTGAGGAATTTATAATTCCTTAGCCCTGGTTACCCCTTCTAGGGAAATATAGCCGTGAGTATATGTATGTATGTATGTTAGAACAAACAGGTAATAAAGTATACATCCATTTGCATACAGGGTAAACCAGAGCTTTACAATTAAAAAAATATCAATACAACCTATCTTCAGTTAGAAATTATACAGCCACTTTTGGAACTTCAGTGGGGAAAGTATTGCAAAACAAGGGTTGCTGGTGATGGGACTGAAACCGCATCATCCAACCACTTGAAAATCTTGCGCAGTCGCGTCAAGAAATATGTTAGTGCTATTCTAAGCTACATACATACATACATATACTCACGGCTATAAATCCCTTAACAGGGTAGCCAGAGCTTTGGAATGAGAAATTCCTTAGCCACTTTTGGAAGTTGATTGGGGAAAAGATGGTAATAATAAATGTTTTTGGTGACGGGTCTCCAACCGCATCGCCCAAAAACCACTTAAATAGCCCCTATACCCTTAGTCGCCTCTTACGATCACCCACGGGTAGAAAGGGGTAGTGTTATTCTAAGCCGACACTACACGGTAATAATATAAATTCATTATAAATGTCACATAACTCTTGAACTTGTCTCCATTTCATTGTTATACTTATCAGACCTTCATTGGCACTCGACAAATGTATTTGCGCGCATCTTATCAATGTCAAAACACTCCACAGTAAAATGGTAGCATGATGAACTAACCCTGAATTTGAGATTAGAAATTATTAAACCGTCGCAGAAATTAAACATATATTCATATACTCAAGGTTAATCCCAAAAAGGGGTAGCCAGAGCTTCAGTAGAAGAAAATAATTAGACTGGTATTAGTTGAGTGAAGGAATGATGGTAATGGTAAGATAAAGAATAGTAGATGATGTGTGCCACACCATCCGAAATTCACATAAAATTACCTAAATCCCTAACTCCTGAGATTAAATGGGTTGTAAATTCATATAAATAAATAAATAAGTAATTTAAGCGAACACTTAACAGCTAAAACATCTTATATTAAGGACACAGATAACTACATTACGAGCTATAAACCATATACGAACAAGTATACTTTAAAGCTGTGTAGTGTCGGCTATGAATAGCACTATCCCATTTCTTCCGGTGGGTAAGAGGCGACTAACGTTATTGGGGCTTTTAAGGGATTTTATAGCGACGTGGTTGGAGACCCATCACCAACAACCTTTATTTTTACCATCTTTTCCCCACTATCATTTCCAAAAGTGGCTGAGGAATTTCTAATTCCTTAGCTCTGGCTACCCCTTCTAGGGATTTACAGCCGTGAGTATATGTATGTATGTATGTATACTTTAAAATAAGGCTGAGGAGTTTATAGTTCTAAAGCTCTGGCTCCCCCTTTATGGGATTTATGAACGTGAGTATACGTATGTATGTATGTATGCTATAAAAATGTAGGTACCTACTTTTCGTGTGTTTTGGTATTCTTACCTTATTTGACACTGACAAAAAATATTAGGCCACTGCGATATTGAAAGCCACGAAAAAGATTCATTGATTTCAATTGAATTTCTCGTATGCTTGTTAATTAATTTCATTGCTAAGTATTTTAACACTTGAATCGTATTGAAATATGTGAAATTAACCCAGTAATTATTGATTATAAGCTGTGTCATGTTAAAATAATAATTGAAATGGAAAAATGGCGTTTGTTAGTTTCTACTGGAGCCTAAAACAACTGAGGCGACGAAGATTACCACCAAGTATAGTTGAAACAGTATATTATTCATGTTCCTTTTATATTTGATTCTTTTACAATTAGCAAAAAACAAATCCGGTAGTTAATTTGTTAGAAAACTAGGTAACAGGTTGCCATATTATCTTTTATAAATAACACCCAAGACTAAGAAACAATCATTAATTCTCATCACATAAATGTTCTTGCATAAATGTAATTGCCGTGTAGTGCCGGCTTAGAATGTCGCTACCCCTTTCTACCCACGGGTGTCGTAAGAGGCGACTAAGGGTATTGGGGCTTTTTATTGGATTTTTGGGCGGTTCGGTTGGAGACCCATCACCAAAAACCTTTATTTTTACCATCTTTTCCCCACTCAACTTCCAAAAGTGGCTGGGAAATTTATAATTCCTTAGCTCTGGCTACCCCTTCTAGGGAAATATAGCCGTGAGTATATGTATATATATGTAAATCCGGTAGTTAATTTGTCAGAAAACTAGGTAGAAGGTTACCGTATTATCTTTTATAAATAACACCCAAGACTAAGAAACAATCATTAATTCTCATCACATAAATGTTCCTCTCAGCGAGGATTGAACCCGCAACCTCCGGACCGAGAAGCTATAGTCACCTATCCACTAGGCCACGGCTGTTGTCAATAACAAAAAAATATAAACATAACATAAACATAAACGTTCACGCCGAATATCCCCGAAGGGGTTGGCAGAGGTACTAATACTTCTGAACATCACGTGACTTTGTCACCTGGTGTTCAGAGTACCCACGTTTTGCATGGACAGTGTACTCACGTGATAGGGGGCAGGCCTATAAAAAAATATAAATAAAAAACTAGTGTTGGTTTCTATTGTATTTAATTCTTTCACAATAATCAAAAAACCCACCACAAGCGAAAACGGGTAATTAATATTTAAAAGAAGGTCGTGGGTAAAGGTCCCCATTATTATCTTCTAGCATAAACTCTACTCTCTGTGCCTCGGAGCATACCAGCTTCCACCAAATCGTTGGTCCACGTTGTGGTATCCTATTCACCCACACTGCATCGTCCGGTACGTCGCCGCCACTCCAGCCATTATTATTGATACAAAATCGAGCAGTTTCTCACTTCTTACGTGAAATACCCAATATCGAAAGCCTTGAGCTATAGCTACGAAATCAACGACTCCTCGGCTACTTTTGGTAGTTAAGAGACATACATACATATACTCACGGCTATAAATCCCTAGTAGGGGTAGCCAGAGCTAAGGAATTAAAAATTCCTCAGCCACTTTTGGAAAATTTAGTAGGGAAAAAATGGTAAAGTTAAGGTTGTTGGTGATGGGTTTCCAACCGCATCGCCCAAAAATCCCTTAAAAGCCCCTATACCGTTAATCGCCTCTTACGTACTCCCATCGGTAGTAACGGGGTTGTGCTATTCTAAGCCGACACTACACGGAGTTAAGAGAGAATCTGTTATACTAAAAATCATTGTGGTTTGGTACCTAACCGCATCGCGAAACAATTAATTAAATGGTTAGCCTAGTTTAGATTTTTGTTGAAAACAATTATGTCATTGTCCTTTGTAAGTAAATTGTAAATAGGCTAAATAGAGTTAGTTTATGCCTTTCTTTTAATATTTGCGATGACGGAACATATGTTTTGGGTTTCATAATATATTATTGTTTTATGTTTGCATTATATTTTAAAGTTATATATAAAAAAGGCCAACAAATGTCGTTGTCGACACGAAAGGAAAGATGTGGGATTGTGCTATTCTAAGCCAATAACGGCGGCGTATAAACGTCGAGATATCTCCCTTACAAAACGCTACGTATTTACTAAGTAATTCTAAATGTTCGTACTTATTAATTTGGTTAACCGTTTTGGAATAAAATAAGCATTATATTTTATGCATTCCCTTATTTGAAATCCTAATATACCTATATTTACCTGCTTATGCTTATGGCATTATACCCCAAAGGATAGCCAGAAATAAAGAGACTAAGACGTGTCAAAATAAAGTTCTCTTTGCTAATAGATTTTATTTTCACCCACATCCTCTTCGTTTAAAAGCACAGTTACTAAAAGAGAAGGGGTACTGCTATTCTAAGTAGAAACTACACATTAACGTCGTTGCAAAATATCATTATGCTCGATAGAGTACTTAACACATGAAAATGTAACAAACAAACACATTAACATTAATAATATTTTCATAGTTAGAATCAGCATTTAATACACAGATGTAATCGCAAAAATGACAATCTAGATAAAAGCAGGAAGCACTTTTCTAAATTATCACAATTTTAATGTATTTTTATACAAATCAACACGGATCCTAAGTTGTATATAATTGTGAGCGATTTACACTGATTGTGCGGAAATAATTTCACTTCGCGTTTACAATTATACTTCATAGGACAACTACTAGTAGTAGAACTACTTACTACCCGTACTGAAAATTGCTTAAGTGGGGAAATAATGGTTTTCAAGCGAAGAGAAGAACCGATTGCCGTGTAGTGTCGGCTTAGAATAACACTACTCCTTTCTACCCGTGGGTGATCGTAAGAGGCGACTAAGGGTATAGGGGTTTTTCAGTGATTTTTGGGCGATGTGATTGGAGACCCATCACCAACAACCTTTATTTCACCATCTTTTCCCCACGCAACTTCCAAAGGTGGCTGAGGAATAAATAAAATAAAAAATAATAAAATAATCATTTATTTCAAAATAAAAAGATAAATCTTTGTTTTTTGAACGTCAAATTTTAACTTAATACTAAGTTTACTTCGGATTCGGAAGGTGTTTTGTTGAGAGAAGAACCCGTAAGAAACTCGTCAACACACATCTTTTTTTAACGTCCATTACAATTTTGGTGTTAGCCCGGAAACATCCTGCACAGAGCCCTGATGACACCAAGCCACTTCATCATTAATGTAATCATTGACATAGTAATAGGCTTTCGAACTAAGATTTCTTTTAACTGCTGCTTTGAATTTTGTTTCTGTTAAATTTAAAATGTCCTCAGGTATTTTATTATACATTTTTACGCATAACCCCATGAAAGATGTATCTATTTTTGACAATCTGTATTTTGGTACTGATATTTTATTGTTGTCTCTCAGGTTTCGAATATGTCTGTCACAATTTTTCACAAAAGAGGCCTGATTCTTTCTTACATACATAATATTTTCATAAATATATTGACATGGCAGTGTCATTATATTTATTGTTTTAAACAATTCCCTCAGGGAATCTCGGGATCTCAAATTGTATATAGCTCTTATTGCTCTCTTTTGGAGAATAAATATGGAACCAACATCAGCTGCTCTGCCCCAGAGTAAAATACCGTAAGACATTACACTATGAAAATAGCTGTAATAAACTAATCGAGCTGTCTGTACATCTGTCAAATGTCTTATTTTCCTAACGGCATATGCAGCACTACTTAGCCTGCCAGCTAGTGAGCTAATGTGGGGTCCCCATTGGAGCTTGGAGTCCAGAGTTATCCCTAAGAAAACTGTGTTATCCGAAAATACTAACTTTTCATTATTTAAAATTATTTCGTTATCAACGCACCTAACATTAGGTAATACAAATTTAATGCATTTGGTTTTTTTACCATTCAGTACAAGATTATTGGAAGCAAACCATGTTTGAATCTGTGAAACCGTGTTATTCACCTCGTCAATATTCTGATTATTTCTTTCAACGTCAAATACTAAAGAAGTATCATCAGCAAATAACACTATCTCGGACATTTTCTCGACCATGAACGGCAAATCATTAATATAAACTAAAAATAAAAATGGGCCCAAAATAGAACCCTGCGGAACATCCATTTTTACATGAGTTCCAGGTGATATTGCATTATTGATTTGCACTTTCTGTATCCGATCCGAAAAGTAAGACTTTATTAATTTAAGTGCGTCACCTTGTATGCCATAATGTTCTAATTTAATAAAAAGGATTTCATGATCTGCACAATCAAATGCCTTCGTAAGATCGCAAAACAAACCAATAGCATCATTTTTGCGTTCCCACGAATCAAAAATGTGTTTCATTAAGGCAACGCCTGCATCGGTGGTAGAGCGGCCCTTCGTAAAGCCAAATTGTTTTGGATGAAACAATTTGTTTGAAGCGAAATGCAAAAGCATTTGATTGAACATTAGTTTTTCGAATATTTTACTTAAAACTGGCAGAATTGATATTGGTCTATAACCATCAGGACTAATTTTATCTCCTCCGGATTTAAGAAGTGGTACAATTTTACTATGCTTCATGAGATTTGGAAAGATTTTATTTCTTATACATTCATTAAATATATCTGCTAAATATGGAGCCAAAGTTACAATAAAATTATGGCAAACTTTCACTGACATACCCCAAATGTCTTCAGAACTTTTTAGTTTAAATGATTTAAAACATTTTTCGATATCTGTAGGGCTGACATCTTTAAAACAAAACAAAGTTTCGCACCTATCAACATTTTGTTGTAACAAGTGTTGAGCTTTTATAACCGATGTGTTTAAATATTCAGTTGTTTTTGATGGTATGTCAGTAAAATATTTTTCAAAAATACAAGCGATTTCCTCATTAGAGGTAGTCAGACCTTTATCAGATCGAACACAGAACTCCTGATCACATGGTTTACCTCGGCCTGTTTGGGTGTTGATAATATTCCACACTGTTTTAACTTTATTATCGGATGTTCGGATACGTCGGCTTAGGTATCTGGCTTTAGCCTCTTTACATACTTTATTAAATATTTTTGAGTATTTTTTTACATATTCACTCAATTCATTATTATTACTATAAGCTTTTTGATCATATAAATCGAAGAGTTTTTCTCTTGATCTATAAATACTTGGTGTTGCCCACTCACAAAACTTAAATTTACTGGTAATAGTTACATTTTTTACATTAAAAATTTCATTAAACTCATTTATCAGAACATTATAAAAGATATCATAGCTAGTATTTGAGTTTTTATTAATTGTACATGTGGGCAACTTAGAGCTTATTATATTTATATATTTTTCTACTTTACTGGCAGTAATATGCCTTTTTTTAATAACAATTTTTGGTTCTGGTATCTCTAGAGGAAAGCTAACAAAAAGGCCGCTGTGATCAGACTTTAGTTTATTTATAACACTTTTACTTGAAAAATCTGCATTAGTAAATACATTATCTAAGCATGTTTTGATTCTAGTCGGTTCCAAGAATAAATTTTCTAAATTGAACGATTGGAATAAACTCATCAATCGTGTTTTAAGATGACTGTCTTGTAGGAGATCCACATTGAAGTCTCCACATATTGTTATACGTTTTTTATTCCTGAAAACTTTGCCTAATACATCTTCCATTACATTTTCGAATTTATCATAATTTTGGTTATAAGGGGGTCGATACACACATATTAAGAAATAGTTTTTTAACTCTATGCAGGATAATTCCACGACTTGCTCAACGCTTAACTGTACAATATCATTACGAATTTTTGATTTAATATTATTTTTTAAAAATATAGCGGAGCCACCACAGGCTTTAGAATTGCGGCAGTAGTTGCTAGCTAAATAATAGTTTTCAAAACCAAATATGAGTTCGCAATTCTTAAGCCAGTGTTCAGTAACACATAAACAATCTATTTCATATTTTTCCAAAAATAATTCTATTTCTAATTCTTTACAAGAAAACCCCTGAGTATTTTGACATACAAGTTTAAACTGGGAGACTCCTTGTAAAGTATTCTTTTTAGTTAAATTGCCAGAAGAACCTCCTTCCTTGTTTACAATATTGATATTAGGTGACGACTTAAGGACGACAGGAGGCTCTTCCATTGTCACTCTTAAAAGTTTAAATTATGGCTTCCACCATCGCATACTAGAAGTAAGTTTCCCCTTATATTAAATATATGGGGGTCAGATATATTATATGCTAATAATTTAGCAATGTTCCGCTTTTGATTTAAGGGTATGTATACAGTACCCAGTCGAGAATTTGAATAAGGTAAAAACTTATTCAAATCCAAACAAAATAAATTGTCGCTTTGACAACATGTCACGTGACATATTAGATTATTCATAATATGAATATTGTCATTCTGCTTATCCATATTAAGTAAGTATGGAAAGGTACAAAATATAAATTTACATTTATATATTTTTTGTATTTCCAAAAGTTTATTTAAACTTTTATTCAATAAATACTTATTTAATCTTATACTATTGCCGACCAGTACGACAATCGTTGTATATTCGTCATATGTCTCATTCCCTAGCTCTGGCTACCCCTTCAAGGGATTTATAGCCGTGAGTATATGTATGTATGTATGTAGAAGAACCGAATTTTTCTTTGTCTTTGTCTTATATGATTGGTTACATTTTTTTTTATGGATTAAGTTCTTTGAAGGTCTACTACCCTTGTGTCTGCCTAATGTCTACCTAAAAATGGCTCAGCGATACTCGACTTGAAAATGTTTGGTTTATGATCCCCTTAAATATTTAGTTTGTCTCATAGACTGTCCCTGATTAGATTCGAATTAAATTGAACTGACACACAGAAAACATTAATACCTTCAGGAAAGACCAATCGAAATCTATAAAATGTGCCTCATGGCCATTCATGTCAAATTATAATAAACCACCTTTACTGAACTCCTAAATCTAGTTATCTTCGGAAGCACTACAGTGCCTGCTTACCCTTCGGGGACTATTGGCGTGAAGTTTTCACCCGGTCACAACTCCTTTTCAATGCGTTTTTGGTGTCAACTAAGAGTTCGGTGATCTATAACAACCATACATAATTGTAACTTTTGTAACTTATTCATGTGTAACCTACTTTACCATGTGTACCATGAACTGTCAAATTTGTATTTCTGAAAACGGTGGCATGTGAAGCCAATCCGGAAATGATTACACCTTTTTGTGTTATATTGGGAAGTGTAAATTTTGTTGTGTATAATGACTATGGTTTTATTAATAATACTGTCGACTAAATAATTGAATTTCCGGTCAGACCGTGATTAATTTATAATAATAAAAAATACATATTTGGTTTGCCGTGTAGTGCCGGCTTAGAATGTCACTACCCCTTTCTACCCACGGGTGTCGTAAGAGGCGACTAAGGGTATTGGGGCTTTTTATTGGATTTTTGGGCGATGCGGTTGGAGACCCATCACCAAAAACCTTTATTCTTACCATCTTTTCCCTACTTAACTTCCAAAAGTGGCTGAGGAATTTATAATTCCTTAGCTCTGGTTTCTAGCTACTGGTTTAGTCTCTGGCTTCTAGGGAAATATAGCCGTGAGTATATGTATGTATGTACATATATGGTTTAAAGGTACAAAAAAATGACTTTTTGATACTTACTATTCACCACCAACATCATCATCAGCCAATTCTAGCGCGTGGCTGCCACTCTGGATTCTTCTTGCCCTTACAACCGTCAGTTTTGCGTGCTTTTTGCCCTGCCTATTGCCACTTCAGTTTAGCAAATTCTTGGGCAATAGTTACCAATATGTCCTTTTACGCATCATCTCGTGACCCCGTGTCCACTCCCCTGGGTTCATTCATACTGACATAATTTTTGTGTCAATATTATATGATGATAATTTAATTGTGAAATATAAATAAAGCAGTTTAAATGTATGAAACATCGATTTCTTTCAGGGACAGGGAGATATTACTTATCGCCATCTAATTTTAGATCTTACTAAACTCATTCACCTACAGTGATTCAGAAATATGGAAGATTCTGTTACTTTTCCTAAATATATATACTTTATTTTTAGTCTTTCGACTCCACACTCTTATAATAAACTTAATGCAATTTTGATTCCTGCAAATCAAAAAATTCGTCGAGGTGCATCGGGTAGACAATTTGGATCAATTAATTATCGGCGGGCGTATGCGTATAGTAAACATACAAGCAAGAAAAACATATTTACTTTTTATTTAACAAAGGCCAACCATCAACACAAAAAAAACGTCACTCCGTAGTGTCGACTTAGAATATCACTTAACAATTTCTTTCCGCATGTGTCTTCAAAACAAACTTGAGATTTCTGAGTTTTTAGGTAAAGTGATGGAGAGCCATCACAAAACATCCTTTATTTAAAGCGGGTTCGATTCCCGCTGAGAGCAACATTTTTGTGATGAGCATAAATGATTGTTTCTTAGTCTCGGATGTCATTATGTCAATTATACACATACACATATACTCACGGCTATAATTTCCTAGAAGGGGTAGCCAGAGCCAAGGAATTATAAATCCCTCAGCCACTTTTGGAAGTTGAGTGGGGAAAAGGCGGTAAAATAAAGGTTTTTGGTGATGGGTCTCCAACCGCATCGCCCAAAAATCCAATGAAAAGCCCCAATACTTTTAGTCGCCTCATACGACACCCGTGGGTAGAAAGGGGTAGCGACATTCTGTGCCGGCACTACACGGCAAATATATGTGTATTATATGATATTAGATATATCGTTGAGTTAGCCACCCATAGTACAAGTTTACTTAGTTTAGGGCTAACTTGATCTGTGTATAATATGTCCGTAAATTTATTAGAAGAACTGCTCTTAGAACCATCTTAAAACCTTAAAACTAGTGTATCATTTTCATTACAGCATAAAGAAGAAAAATGGTGGAGTACACTAATGCAAGTGGCCGTACCGTTCTTCATCGCTGGATGCGGTACCATTGGAGCCGGCCTTGTCCTCAGCACCGTGAGAGTAAGTTGAGGATTGAGAATTAATCCCTACAATTATAAGAATTTTCTACTCTGTCGCCATTGGAGGTAGCCAAAATTTGCAGATTTATATTATTTATTCATTTTATTTGATGCACAAAACAGATAAAATCAAATATAAAAATCTATGTCAGTAATAATTAAAATTCCTTTTCCGAGGTAATGTTTCATATTATATTTTTCACATTATGGGTAAAACTTAAACGAATCGAATATATTTAAAAAAAAAAGTTTTTTTTTTTGACTTGTATTCTCAGAAAAATGCTTCTATAGTCTTTACCCATACCCATAAATGATGAGCTGGCGTGAGTATATGTTTATGTAGGTACGTATGTATTACCCGGAACACTGTGCTAAGTCATATAACATGTGATCTCTTCCTGTTAGTCCAAAATAAGAAACCTTGATGTGTTCAAATATCCACACCAATTCTTTTGTTTAAAACGATTTATATGGATCGGGACTCTTTGATCATTCATGTTTAGAATAACAATAACACATTGAGTCGATCGAGTTAGTTTAAGTTATTTGATACGACACAGATTGACGTGTCATACTAGGGGACTCTACCTTATTATACTCTGATTATAATTATACGGAATTATTAATTCCGTATAATTCTGCCAGCTATGATTTTTGAACATGTCAGAGGTTATGAACCCTTTTCGCCGGGCACATCCTTTGTTCCCATTGGGGTGTATGGGTTATTTATTATTCTTAAGCGTGCCCGCCGACGACTGATTTTTTGTAGCGCGATGATAAAACATTTAGTTTCGAGATGGGTAACACCTCAAAAGTAAATGAGTTGACACGGTAACTTTATCACAGTTAAGTGAGCCGCACTTATAAAAACAACTGTCTTTAAAATATTGGTATAGGAATTAAACCTAAGTCTCATGTGTGGAAAGAGTATTTCTCATTGCTAGTAATAGTAAGAATTGTAAGAGCACACCACTGTCCCAATGCACTCCACTCGTAAATTATAACGTTTAGTGTCCCGATTCTAATTGAGGTAGGTTCTATTAGTACGGCTCACTTTACTGTGCTAAAATCACTGTGTCAACTCATTGAAATTTCATGCATTAACCATCACTAAACTAAAAGTTTTAAGATCAGAAGAATTAAAAGTGTATCGTGGGCGGGCGGGCTTAATTCGGACTCCCGCATTTTCTAAAAAGGTTTGCAATAATTTTTTCAAACAACGATGGTCCACCTTGGCTTTACTTTGATACTAAGATCACTGCTCACCCTTATTACATTTAGCGTTAGATTATATGGCATATCTTTCTTCAGCTGTTTGTTTTTTAAATCAGTTGTGCGGTTTGGCCTATTTACAAACCGATACATTGCAAACAAACGAACACACAAACAAATCTTGCTTCTATAATAGGTATATATTTAATACCAGATGCTATTTTCAGGATTGGGAAGTGTTCATGCAAGTTTCTGCCATATTCGTCCTCGTGCCATCCCTTTCCGGTCTTAAAGGTAAGTTAGTATTTGGGCTACTAACTTTCTTTCTTAATTCACACATGTAAAACCACCAAATTAAAATATTTTTTGTTAAGTATGCTAATTGACTATTTTTATATTTTATTTTATACGTATTATAAGTTCAAAAGTGAGATACTCGCCCTCATACTACTAAAAATAAAATATTTATACAAACACTGTAGATTCAAAATTTAAAAGCGAAGATTGTTAGTTTTTTATTATTGTTTAGAGTTTGTTCGATCGGATATACGCTTGATTATCATTTGACATAAAACAAATTTAGTTTAGATTTCTAAAGGCATAAAAAACTTTCTAAAAAATGAATATGTTGAGTATAAATGTCGAACTGCATAAAACAAGATGGAGGTAGATTGTATTTAGTTCTGCATTTTGTTAATTTTAATGAAAAAGAATATTCAGAATGACACATATTATAAGCTTTATAGATAATTGCTGTTATAACAATAGCTTTATAGCCAATTTATATTCATATTCACTCTTGATGTGACTTAAAATAAAAGTAAACGATTATGGGTATAATTTATTTTATTGGGTTTCCACTTATCTAAAATAAGTAGGTGATAAAAGTAGTCAATCACGTTTAAATAGAAGCTATATCTGCATTTAGATATTACAAGACGTAATATTATGGTATTTAAAGATATTCCGTGTAGACTGACTTAGAATGTCACCTACCCTTTTTTACCCACGGGTGTCGTAAGCGTATAGGGCTTGCCTAAGGGTATGGGGCATCATTTAAGTGGTTTTTGGCTGATGCAATTGCAAACCCATTGCCAACAATACTTTATTTCCACCATCTTGTCCTCAACTATCAACTTCCAAATGTGGCTGAGGAGTTTCCAGATCTGATGCTCTGGCTGTGTAGTGTCGGCTTAGAATAGCACTACCCCATTTCTTCCGGTGGGTGTACGTAAGAGCCGACTAACGGTATTGGGGCTTTTACGGGAATTTTGGGCGATGCGGTTGGAGACCCATCACCAGCAACCCTTGTTTTGCAATATTTTCCCCTCTCAAGTTCCAAAAGTGGCTGTATATGGATTCCCTAGCTCTGGCTACCCCTTCAAGGGATTTATAGCCGTGAGTATATGTATGTATGCTCTGGCTCTCCTTTTTTGAGATTTATTGCCATTGTATCTGTACATGTAGGTATGTATGTAGATTTTATTTATTCTTTATTTATTAGTAATAATCCCCACATGAGGTTTTCATGAACAAAAAGATTTAAATTATATTTGTATTGTTATACTTGTCGGGAATCGAATCCGGGGCCCGACGGATCGTCAACATAACAGTGTACCGCTAAACTACGCAGACAGATATTGTTATGCAATGGTTTATTAACTGCTTTTAAGTTCAGTTACAAGATAAACCTAACATTGCAAAAGTAATAAAAAATATGAAATTATATAAAACCGTGTAAAGATTGTCCATGTGATTTATAAACATATGACTGAAATTTTACGTAGGAGTTACTTTGATACATCCATACACTCACGGGCATAAATCCCAAAAAGGGGTAGCCAGAGCTTTAGAACTAGAAACTCCTCAGCCACATGCAGAAGTCGATAGGGGACAAGATGGTAGGAATATAGTATCATTGGTGATGGGTCTCCAACCGCATCGCCCGAAAATCCAATTAAAAGCCCCAATACCCTTAGTCGCCTCTTACGACACCCGTGGGTAGAAAGGGGTAGTGACATTCTTAGGCGGCATTACACGGCGAATTATTTTTATCTATATTGCTGACTCTTTTTTTGCACTATATCCCAGTTAATTAGTTAGTTAGTATTACAGAATAAACTAAATGTATTTTTCCACAATGCCCCTTCAATAACAGACATCCTAACACCTAACACAGTGCTAAAAATTGAATATTCAACAATGTAATCTACCGTCAACAATTTTTTTCATCGATAACGTTTTCATAAACACACTTAGTACCAGCCTCAGGAGGCCAAGCACGAGCGCTATTTTATCGTCACGATATCGGTTAGAAAGAGATGATAGTATACAATACTATGTAAGTGCAAAAGAGATGGCTGTTTTATACCACGCGCTATCTAGTTAAAAGGTCGCTCATACTAGCAATGCAGTGACTGATTCTTAAATAACTCGAAATGTTCTTTGTTTAATATTATTGTTCTGTTCATGTTGAGATTTGATTCGAACCGCCTATGAAGACTTGCAGAGGTCATTTTTAATGAAAGTATTCATTTTTATCTGTACATAATCTACACCGGGTAATGTCGGTTAACAGTATCATTACATGTCTAATTGCGAAGTAAAGTGTAATGTCTCTGCCTCTTGATTTCTGAAAGTAGTTGATTCATCATGATGATGTGTTATGTATGGGAATTAAAGTTATGCCACCCCTTTTTTATAACGACCTTAAGAAGAGACAGGCAGGATCGTCTCAAAACTCAGAACTCGACACAACAGAAGAAATTATAGCAGAGAATATGTTTAGTTATCTATCATCCTTTTTACTCTTGGAGGCAATAAATGATCAAATAGAAAATGTACTCAAAAAGGCAGGTGTCTGTAGTACGAAGAATAAAAGAGCATGAATGAAAAGATTGATGGATGTGAATGAAGCTAGAGAGGTTTGCCAGGATCGTACAAAGTGGCGATCGATAGTCTCTGCCTACCCCAATGGGAACTAACGGCGTGAGAATATGTATATATGCAATAAATGATTGAATCTGGTTTATTGATTGTTAGATTCTCAATCTGACAGACCTCTTGCGCTTCCCTCATATGCTGTAATCTTTGTCACTAGTAGCATGAAACAGAGTTAGTATGTCATATGAGAAATGATAAACTAACAGATTATCCATACAACATCTGTCAGTTTCTCACTTATCATGTGACATACTCGCTCTCACAAGCTTCATACTCTTTTATTATTTAATTAGCTGTATAGTGTCGGCTTAGAATAGCACTACCCATTTCTTCCGGTGAGTGTACGTAAGAGGCGACTAACGGTTGGGCCATTTTGGGATTTTTGGGCGATGCGGTTGGAAACCCATCACCGAAAACCTTTATTTCGCCATCCTATCCCCGCTCAACTTTCCAAAAGTGGCTGAGGAATTTCTAATTCCTTAGCTCTGGCTACCCCTTCTAGGGATATAGCTGTGAGTATATGTATGTATGTTTATTATTTTACCATGAACACAAAACACCATTGTTATCGCAAATAAAGCTACACTTACACAAACGCAAGTCTATAATTCTAAATGACTCAGTCATTTCTTAATACAAATGCACTTGAAAACTAATTGTATACACTTACTTATTACGGATAAGTAATAAGGAAAATGGCTGCTACTTATCATTGCGCATGCGCTGGCCATTTTCTTGTTGACAAGTATATTTATGTACTACTAGCTTTTTGTCACGACTTCGTCTGCATAGATTGTTTTTTAACCGACTTCAAAAAAAGGAGTGTTCTCAATTCGACCGGTATATTTTTTTTTTTTTTTTTTATGTTTGTTCGCCGATTTTTTCGCCATTTATGAACCGATTTTGATTATTATTTTTTTATTCGAAAGAAGATACTCCCGGATTGGTACCATGATGAGGATATCAGGGTCTGATGATGGGATCCTGGAGAAATCGAGGGGAACCCTCAAATTTTATAGGCAAATGTACCGCGTTTTACATGTTTTCTGAACTTATATTGGCATTTGCTTCTGAAAATCATATTGTTATGCTGCTGAGCTGATGATGGAAGGTATGGGTCCTCAATCACTAGGTATTAGGAAACAGTTCTTTCCACATTCTATGTAGATTTATACTCCTCTCCGTAGCTTTTATGAAGAAAAGTACAGGTTCACTAAACATTTCTTTTGTTATGTTATTGTTACCGAGAAAGTACCATGAGACCAGGATCTGATGATAGCATCCCAGGAAATCGAGGGGACGACTGTCGAAACTCACAATCATATGACAGTGTATTTGTTCAAAACGCCGATAGGCCTGCCCTGTATAACATGAGAACACTGCCTAAGCAAATCATGGGTACTCTGAACAACAGGTGACAATGTCACGTGATATTCAGAAGTATTACTACCTCTGCTAACCCCTTCAGGGATATTCGGCGTGAACGTTTGAGTCTTTCTTGAGATGTAGAATTGTAGACCATCGCGTTTCGAAGGATTTTAAGAACAATGTAAGGTTACATATGGTTGAGCCTATTTAATATCGTACATACATACATACATATACTCACGGGTGTATATCCCTAGATGGGATAGCCAGAACTAAGGAATCAGAAATTCCTCAGCCACTTTTGGAAAGTTAAGTGGGGAAAAGATGGTAAAATAAAGATTGTTGGTGATGGGTCTCCAACCGCATCGCCCAAAAATCCATATAAAGCCCCAATACCGTTAGTCGCCTCTTACGTACACCCGCCGGAAGAATTGGGGTAGTGCTATTCTAAGCCGACACTACACAGCAATGTCGTACTATAATAGAAATACTGGAAATATGAAGAATAATACAGTGACCGTCGCTTCCTCATCCGAGAGGCATCTTTGCCAGGTCTACCCATCTCTAAAACTTGTAAAATAAAATAATTTTTAACAAAAAGAAAACCGACTTCGGAAAAACAACCGAATATAAACAATCCAGTACTAAAAAGTACGAAATAAGTTTTTTAATTGAATATGAGTACTGTGATTAATACCTTAGCAATTTCTTTATTCCACACGCGTCAGTTCAACCTACCTAAATATTACAATTCTCTTAAATTAATTTTTGAGTCGGTGCCAGTCAAACAAAAGTGAATTCACCCTACTATCTATCTCTGATTATTACAATCTAAACAATATCTATCTATCACCTAACGTTTTAAATGGTAATACGTACAAAGATCAATTTACCCTACAACTACAAGGTACCCTACATTTTACATGTATATGAAGTGCGAAATACACACTTCTTATTATCAATTATCATCGAGGCTGGCACCGACTCACAAATTAATTTGAGAGAATTGTAATATTTAGGTAGGTTGAACTGACGCGTGTGGAATAAAGAAATTGCTAAGGTATTAATCACAGTACTCATATTCAATTAAAAAAACTTATTTCGTACTTTTTAGTACTGGATTGTTTATATTCGGTTGTTTTTCCGAAGTCGGTTTTCTTTTTGTTAAAAATTATTTTTTCAATATTTTTATTGTATGAAGCCAGTAGTGCGAGTTTGACTCGCACCACTGGCCCGTTTTATTTTCAGATTTATGACATGCCGTGTTAGAATGTCGCTACCCCTTTCTACCCACGGGTGTCGTAAGAGGCGACTAAGGGTATTGGGGCTTTTTATTGGATTTTTGGGCGATGCGGTTGGAGACCCATCACCAAAAACCTTTATTTTTACCATCTTTTCCCCACGGAACTTCCAAAAGTGGCTGAGGAATTTATAATTCCTTAGCTCTGGTTACCCCTTCTAGGGAAATATAGCCGTGAGTACATGTATTTATGACATACTCACGCCCATAAACCCCAAGCAGGAGTATCCAGATCTTCAGAGCTGGAAACTTCTCAGTCACATTTGGAAGTTGATAGAGGACAAAATGGTAGAAATAAAGTATCATTTGTGTTGGGTTCCCAACCGCATTGCCCAAAAACTACTTAAAAAGGCCCCATACCCTTAGTCACTTCTTACGACACTCGTAGGTAGAAAGGGGTAGTGAGTTCTAAGCCAGCAACAGAATATGAATTACCATGAATAGAGTGTGAGGAGATCTTTCTATCTAAAAATATACGGTCGAATTGAGAACACTCCTTTTTTTGAAGTCGGTTAAAAATAAATCAGAGTGATACGTGCAGTCATTTAAGGGTTATGGATTTTTGACGCTTCTTTGGAAACCTTGGAAAATGCGTTATAGCGTTGTTAATGATATTTTAATCCGGTGTATATGTCGTGGCCATATCGTAAATTTGAACGCATCATGAAATGATCGATCATTTCATGAAATAGTCACATTTCATGATGAAGAGAAATATTCTAAACACTGCAAGTTTTTATGGAGATAACATTATATCTTTTTGCAATATCATTACTTTATCATAGGAAGTCACGTGCACATTGCGGAAAATATGTCTTTTCCAGTATTCGGACGCAAATTCTAAAACTATCTAATATTACAAATTAAATCTATGATTCTTTGGAATTCCACATTTCTCTTTTCTCTCATTCCTTTACTATTCAATAAAGAAAAATATTGTAGATAGCTTTGGTGTCCTCACAATCGGAAAAATGTCCTCATTGTTCTCAACCACGGTTTTTTAAGGGAAAACGTGGTCTTAATATCCATATTTCGAAATGTCACAATCGTCATCTCACTCCACAAATCATTCCAACAAATTTACCAGCATCATCCCTCACCTTACCTAGTGCAAGTTATCATGTCGACTCAAAATTATTTTGGAAAGAACTGTCTAAATTAAAATCATCTGTACCAATAATTAAGAGAATACCTCGTGGTGCACGTGTATCAGTTGCATCGTCACTCACTAGAACTATAAAAGCGGTGGTTGAGAACAATGATTTTGAAAGCTGGCAAAATTTGCTTTTATTTAGTTTCAAAACTCTGCATGCACCTAAAAATTTTTAAATTATCACTTACACAGACAATTAAAAATAACAGCTTAGCTCCTTTAGACACAGATTTTATAACTAAATTACCACAAAATAGTTTCGATATAAACCGTAAAATTAAAAGTAAAATTTCAGATGGCGACATTAGAGGTGCTGCACAATTAATATTTTCTAGTGACACCTTAGCTCCCGACACCCCAGAAACGCTGCTATCGCTGCAGTCGAAGCATCCTACTTCAAACAGAGGCTTGACCATGCCAGATGCGCTGGACCAATCTATCGTCGCACCCGAGGCGACAGCACAGGAAATTATGGCGGCGATACTGTCTTTCAGGAACGGATCTGCTGGTGGCCTCGATGGTCTTACACCGCAACATCTGAAAGATCTTTTGTGTGGGTCCGTCGGGGAACACAGAGATGCGTTACTTGCTCAGTTAACCCGCTTAGTGAACCTCATGCTGTCGGGTCGGGTCTGTGACGATATTTTGGATATCTTATATGGCGCAAACCTATGTGCATTAAATAAAAAAGACGGTGGTATACGGCCAATAGCTGTCGGCAACACAATTCGCCGCGTAGTGTCGAAAATTTGTTGCAAGTATATTCTACCGGATCTTGCAACATACTTTGAACCGAAACAGCTAGGTTTTGGCACTCGCGGTGGTTGTGAAGCTGCAGTACATTCGGCTCGCACTTACGTCGCACATGGGGCGGGCCAAGTCCTTTTGAAGGTGGATGTTAAAAATGCATTCAACTCAGTGGATCGGGCAGCCTTGTTGACTGAAGTTAAAAAAAAAGCTCCGCATATTTTCAACTATATTTGGCAATGTTATAGCAAACCTTCGAAATTATTATACAAAGAAAATTTAATTTCATCTTTTATCGGCTGTCAACAAGGTGATCCCTTAGGACCAGCAATATTCAGCCTAGCTATCCATCCATACATTGAATCAATCGCCTCTAAATTCAATGTATGGTACCTAGACGACGGGACCATAGGTGGTGAAGCGAATACAGTATTAAACGATTTTCAAAATTTAAAATTATCTTTTTCATCCATTGGCCTTGATTTTAATTTCAATAAATGCGAATTATATATTAAAAACTGTCTGCCCAATGAAAAAAAAAATGAAATAATAAATAAATTCAACGAAATAGCACCAAACATTACGGTCCTAAATAATGATTCGCTTCGTCTCCTTGGAGCCCCTCTAAACGAAAATTCTCTACCAGGTTTTATTCAAGACAAAATTTCAAATTTCAACCAATATTCGGAGCGTTTACAATCTATTAATCCCCATTTGGCCTATACAATTATAAAATATTGTTTGTTCGTCCCCAAATTCACATATTTTTTAAGATGTTGCGACACTTCGAGGCTTGTTTCGGCTTTAAATGATTTAGACATTATTATACGAGATACGTTAAGCAAAATTCTAAATTGTAAATTTGATAACAATAACTGGGATCAGGCTACCCTACCAGTTCGGTTTGGAGGTTTGGGCGTACGCAAACCATCTGACGTGGCTTTACCAGCTTTTTTGTCATCAGTACATTCTACAATTGATCTATACAAAAAAATTGTCAGTCCCTCTCTAGGTGACACAGAGATCAGTGGAATGGACGATGCCAAGACTGCTTGGATTGCATTGCTTGGTCCAGATTCGAGTGTTCCGACAAACATGGCTTCTCAGAGGTCTTGGGATGACATACTGTGCGGGCGGATTCAATTAAACCTCTTGAACTCTGCTTCCGATCCTGCACAGCGTGCTCGTCTCATGGCCTCTATGGAGCCTGAGTCGGGATACTGGTTGAATGCATTACCTTCTGAGGCGATTGGTACGTTACTGGACAGGTCGACTTTTTGTTTGGGAGTATGTTTGAGAGTTGGTGCCAAAATCAATGAAATTCATCGTTGTCGTTGTGGAGTACAGGTTGACCAATGGGGCCACCACGGACTTTCATGCCCCCGCAGTGCAGGTCGCCTATCACGACATGCTGCCTTAAATGATATCATCCGTCGGGCTCTTGTCAGCGCCCACGTGCCAGCGACCTTGGAACCTCCTGGATTAATACGGGACGATGGCAAGAGACCTGATGGTATGACTTTGTTGCCTTGGAGAAATGGCAGGGCGCTGATATGGGATGCAACCTGTGTCGACACTCTTGCGCCTTGCCATTTATCCGGGTCGGCGGCGCGTGCAGGTACTGCTGCTGCTAACGCCGAGAGTTTCAAACGGCGTAAATACTCAGTATTAATAAATGACTATCATTTCATACCTTTCGCCGTTGAAACTTTCGGCCCGTGGGGCAACGAGGCGCGGCTGTTCTTTAAAGAACTGTCCGCTCGCCTTGTGGAAGTGTGTGGTGATCCCAGAGCTGGCAGCTACCTCGGCCAACGCATTAGCTTGGCCATCCAAAGAGGAAATGCTGCTAGCATATTGGGCACGTTACCCTACACCGACAACGATGAATTTCACGAAATTTTTCGTTTGTAATATATATATATTTAGTTTTAATTGATTTTTTATACCATGATTGTAAATATTTGTTATTTGTTATTTGAATAAAAGTGTTATGATAGATAAATAAAACATTTATTTCCACTACTCAAACACACACAGTACAACAATATGATCACATAAAAATACATAACAAAAACATCAATAACATTAATAGAATTAATAGAAGAAGAAGCTATGCTTATAACAGCAATTTTGTGTGTCACAGCAATGAAAATGGGATCCAACTCAGATTGTATAGGGTTGTTGGTAAATGGGTCGCAAATCAAAATTTTTTTCTATCATTCCCTTTTATTGTTTTATTGATTTTAGTGGTTTACTAAGCCAAAACTATACTGTACTTAGTAAACAAATTTATTATGATCACGTGTTGCTATTGCTATTGTATTTCTAACATTTCATAATGACAGAATTTTAAGTATTTTGAATGTTTATCATCATTTGACACACGCACAACGTAAATAATTAAGTACGAAAGAATGAAAGTAAACTTAAAAATTCAAAACAGTGGTCCGAGTTTTTTAAACAACTTTTATATTATTATCTTCTGTGTTGAACTAAAACAAAATAATGTGTCAACGGTTTTCAAACCCTAACTAGTTTACTAAAGAGCCTATCGGTACTACATGATTAAATTTCATTTTTAACAATAAGATCTTCTTTCCCTTGTAGTTCCGGCTTGAATGATTGACAGAATACAATTGGTAGAAATGGATACAAATAATATAAAATTTCACATGTCTCAATTAAGCAAAACAATTTATTTACAGAATCTGCACATTTTGACTGTATAACGTAATTTATATATGATTTTCATATAATTTTAGCTTGTTGTATAATTCTTACAGTATTATATATTATTTCAGGCAACTTAGACATGTGCCTAGCGTCCCGTCTGTCGACTCAAGCCAACCTGGGCAATATGGAATCGGCAAAAGAACTTTTATCAATGGTGGTTGGAAACATCTCTTTAGTGCAGGTTCGTTGCGTTGTACATTATTTGTGTGTGATTGTTCTTATATCTTTTGTTTTGACATACACCAATCCAATATCCTACTATAATAGCAAGATTACATAATGAGTGGTAGCTCTTTTTACTGAATCTATAATTAAAAAATGTACAAACTATTAATTCAATTTATATTTTACACATACATACATATACTCACGGCTATAAATTCTTAAAAGGGGTAGCCAGAGCTTTGGAATAAGAATTTCCTCAGCCACTTTTGGAAGTTTATTTGGGAAAAGCTGGTAATAATAAATAATTTTTGATGATGGGTCAAAAATCACATAAAAGACCCTATACCCACGGCTAGAAATGGGGTAGTGCTATTCTAAGCCGACACTTCACAGCGTAAAATATCATATAGAATAGAATAGAATAGAATAACTCTTTATTGTACATCAAACACAAATTTACAAAAGAAATTATCATACAGTTTACAGTGAGGTACAATCGGCGGTCTTATCGCTAAAAGCGATCTCTTCCAGACAACCTTTGGAAGGTGAGATCGGTAAACTAGTTATCTAGGTAGATGCACAAAACAAGCTTACTTTAAAACTAACTTATTTAATTGAAATAATAACATAAATATTAATTACACAAAATAATATAGGTACATATTACACACATATGAACACACATACATACATAACTACATACTTTTATATATACAAGTAATACAAATACCTAAATAAAATACACAAATACGTTTTAGAAATATAATTAATACATATAATTTAAAAAGCAACAGTATTACAGCGCTTCAGTGAGATAGTGTTGTTTCACCAGATCCTTGAACACATTAAGGTAACATAACGATATCCTATCACAACTATTATATCCCAGCAAGGGGTAGCCAGATATTCAGATCACAAATTCCTTAGCCACTTATTTGCAATTGATAGAGGAAATATACAAATTATTAGTGGTAAATATAGGATTGTTGGTTGTGGATTTCCAGCTACATCGCCTATTAATGACTTAAAAAGCCCTATACCGTAAGTCACATGTTAGTTAGTTTTATGTCTACAGTGTTATAATTATTTTATTACAATATAAGTATTCATTACCTCATACAGAAAAACCTGCGTGTATGGAAATCTTCTAGAAAAATGTTTTTTTCAGGTACAAGCAATAGTAGCAGCCACTGTCGTATCCGTTTTCGCAATAGTCGTGAATATAATAACGGACGGGACTTTCAATACGGATTATATTCTACTGCTGGTCTCATCAGCGGTCTTCACTGCTACCACCACCTGTTTTGTACTCGGTAAGTCCTACTACCACTAATATTAATTACTACTACTATCACGGTAGTAGTTGTTAGTTTGCCAACTAGTTTAGAATATAATAGAATAACTCTTTATTGCACATCAAACACAAATTTACAAAAATAATAATATGATCAAACAGTTTACAGTGAGGTACAATTGGCGGTCTTATCGCTAAAAGTGATCTCTTCCAAACAACCTTTGGAAGGTGAGATCGATAAATTAATTATTTGGGTAGATGCACAAAACAAGGCCAAATAAGCATAATAATCTATTAAGCTTACTTAAAACTAACTTATTTAATTTAAATAACAATATAAATATTAATCATACAAAATAATATAGATGTTTAACGAATATAGATTTTAGTTTAGTGAACTATAGCCAAATGACCCTAACCAGGGTATAGGCTCGACGCTCACGGGGACTTTTCTTATCAGACATGGTGAGCTTTTTGCCTTAGTTCTATGTAGTTTTGAATAAAACAAATAATTTGAGTAAATTAAAGTGTAACAATTATGTGAAAGAACAAAGAGAAATTGGATTGTTTGCCAAACATACGTATAAGGAATAAGAATTCGTCAGCCACGCTTGTAAGTTTAGTGATGAAACGATGGTAAAATAAAGAGTAGTTGGCAACAATTTAGCATTCTAAAATGCCTCAGACGACACCCTCGGGAAGTGATTGGGTAGTGTTATCCTGAGCCGCCGCTACAAATAATGTTTCTATTTTTTATTATTAAAGTTCTTATAATTTATTCTTTCTTTCGACAGATTTCGTAATGGTGGTCGTGATATACGGGTCCCATCGTTTACGAGTGAACCCAGACAACGTGGCTACCCCTTTAGCGGCTTCCATAGGGGACATTGTATCTAACACCGTTCTAGCTGTCACTGCGCAATATATGTTCGATAAAATACGTAAGTATATTTACATAACATAAACGTCCACGCCGCATATCCCCGAAGGGGTTGGCAGAGGTACTAATACTTCTGAACATCACGTGACTTTGTCGCCTGGTGTTCAGAGTACCCACGTTTTGCATGGACAGTGTACTCACGTGATAGGGGGCAGGCCTATCGCCGTTTTGTACGAATACACTGTCACAAGTGCTACTCAGCCATGTGGGTTTCCTCACGATGTTTTCCCGCACCGACAACCATGATAATTTAACCACACATATGTCTTTAGAAAAGGCAAATTGGTGTAGGCCCGACCCGGGATTTGAACACTAGTCGCTTGCACGTTAACCGGTGTTCTACCCATTGAGCTATCAAGTATATTTATTTCTACATATACATAAACTCAACTCAAACATTCACGTTGTATATTCCCGAAGGTTTGGCAGGGGTACTAAAACTTCTGAACGGCACGTGACATTGTCACCTGGTGTTTAGAGTACTCACGTTTTACTTGGATAGTGTACTCACGTGATTGGGGGCAGGCCTATCGCCGTGATCATATCATTGTGCAAAATTTGTTTAAGATAGGTGAAAGACTTAAAAAAAAATAAGCCGTATATAGAAAGCGTTGGACAAAGTTACATTTTAAATTAATTTATTTAAAAAAAACCTACACAGTCATATATATACATAAATGCTCACGGCTATACACCGTTTTGATGTAAATTACATCAAATACAAAAAATCTAGTAAAATATTATATTATTTCAGGTGTATCTCTATGGCAGCCAATCGTGTTGATCAGTGTGTACTACTGCCTACTCCCAGTGTGGATATTCATCGTGTACAGAAATAAGTACACTAAGAAGGTGCTGACGGCTGGATGGACTCCTGTCATCTCGGCTTTGTTTATCAGCGGGTAGGCATTTTATTCATTTTTGTTTGATTTGCTGTGCAGTGTCGGCTTAGAATAGCACTACCCCATTTCATCTGGTGGGTGTACGTAAGAGGCGACTAACGGTATTAGGGCTATTAAGGGATTTTTGGGCGATGCGGTTGGAGACCCATCACCAACAACCTTTATTTTACCATCTTTTCCCCACTCAACTTTCCAAAAGTGGCCGAGGAATTTCTAATTCCTTAGCTCTGGCTACCCCTTAGGGATTTATAGCCTTGAGTATATGTATTTATTTATGTAGAGTTACTAGTGTAAAGCCTTTTGAAGGATGTAGGTTTCCAGGTTGTCCTGAATAGTGTAGCTTTCTGATTGTAACATAATTTTTATGATGTTCATTATTTCTGAAGATTAAGCTCTTACTAACGAACAAGGTTACAAATTTTGCCTCTTTATATATAAGCTTACATAATATTTGCCTAAAGCCATTTATTCGATCGACCGCTTCAATATCACGATGTCAGGTTTAACGGATCTATCCATCCCAATAGATTGTGGCATAGCTGCAAGAGTCCGTAGTTCAAAGTGACCTCTTGATGTGGAATTATTGATTGTGTCTGTGCAAGTACTTAGCAAGAGCCGAACTACCAGAAATAACATGCCCGATTGACTTTCTGATTAATATACATACATATACTCACGGCTATAAATCCCTAATAGGGGTAGCCAGAGCTAAGGAATCAGAAATTCCTCAGCCACTTTTGGAAGTTGCGTGAGGAAAAGATGGTAAATAAAATTGTTGGTGATGGGTCTCTAACCGCATCGCCCAAAAATCCCTTAAAAGCTCCAACACCGTTAGTCGCCTCTTAAGTACACCCACCGGAAGAAATGGGGCAGTGCTATTCTAAGCCGACACTACACAATTAATAAATGGTAATTTATTAATATTAATGGATTTATTTCTCCCACCCAGCGTCGGCGGCCTAATCCTCGACCAAGCGGTGGACCACTTCCGCGGCTACGAGCTGTTCCAGCCGATCGTCAACGGCATCGGCGGCAACCTGGTGTGCGTGCAGTCGTCGCGGCTCGCCACCGCGCTGCACCGCGCCGCCGCGCCCGGCCAGCTGCCGGATGGGGTGCCGCTCGTGGACTGGCCGTGGAGGATTTTGTTGTGGGGGAGTAAGTAGAATGATAAATTTGCTATGTAACAGTGAAAGAATTTCGAAATTCGGTCCAGTAGTTCCGGAGACATAAGCGTTTATAGAGACTACGAGAAAAAAATATGTTTTAGTATGCAAACGAACCAATATAATGGCCACGGAGCATTTTGTTGTGGGAAAGTAAGTATGTTTAAAGCGATCCTTGATAAATAACTATGTAACAGTGTAAGAATCATTCAAATCAGACCAGTAGTTCCTGAGATATAAGTTGGTTATAATAATGTTGTGTAGTGTCGGCTTAGAATAGCACTACCCCATTTCTTCTGGTGGGTGTACGTAAGAGGCGACTAACGGTATTGGGGCTTTTAAGGTATTTTTGGGCGATGCGGATGGAGACCCATCACCAACAACCTTTACTTTACCATCTTTTCCCCACACAACTTCCAAAAGTGGTTGAGGAATTTCTAATTCCTTAGCTCTGCTCTGGCTACCCCTTCTAGGGATTTATAGCCGTGAGTATATGTATGTATGTATTATAATAACAGTTCCTGAGGATTTTGTTTCGTTGGTTGTGGGGGAGTAAGCAGCTTGATAAGTTTGCTTTGTGACAGTGATGATTGGTTCGAATCAGCCCAGTTCCAAGTTCCAGAAATATAAGCGTTTATAAAAATCTCAAGATTGTAATATACAAATGGTCGGCTGCCGGTTATGGTGGCGCTGGTGGATTATATGGTGGAATAAGTGGAAGATCTCATACAACGACGTTTTTCTTATCTATATAAATATAGTAACATGTAAATGTAGCTGTGTAGTGTAGGCTTTGAATAACACTACCCCATTTCTACCCGTGGGTGATCGGTATAGGGACTTTTCAAGTGATTTTTGGGCGATTGGTCACCAAAAACATTAATTATTACCATATTTTCCCCATTCAACTTCCAAAAGTGGCTGAGGAATTTCTCATTTCAAAGCTCTGGCTACCCCTTTTACTATAAACTCCAAGACACAGGACCGAACATCCAAAATTTAAAACTTCTCCAATAAAAGTATTAACGGCTATTTATTATAATCTCTAGAAAATTATCACTATGATGTATTTTATTAACAAAAAATTTCATCATCACAGGTCCCTCAGCAAAGGTGGCAAGGATGCTGCTAGGGCTGGCCCTCGTTGGTCAGATAGTGTTTATGATCGCTGCGGATTTCGTCGCGCAGGGCCAAGTCACGATACAGCCTGTCTATGGTGCTACTTATGTCATCTGTTCGTTGTTACAGGTTTGTACAGACATTGTGAGGAAACCCACATGGCTGAGTTGTACTTAGTCATGTGACAGTGTATTCGTCCAAAAACGGCGATAGGCCTGCCCCCTATCACGTGAGTACACTGTCCATGCAAAACGTGGGTACTCTGAACACCAGGTGACAAAGTCACTTGATGTTCAGAAGTATTAGTACCTCTGCCAACCCCTTCGGGGATATTCGGCGTGAACGTTTATGTTATGTACAAACATACATACATACGCTCACAGCTTTATAACTATAAAAGGGGTAGTTAAAGCTCATACAACGCCCATGGGAAGAAATGGCTTATTGCTATTCTAACATTATCTCTGAGGGCTACAGGTTTGTTATAAGACTATTTATTAAGCTATGTCGGTTAAGAATTAACAATAAGTGATATTTGGGTTTATGTAGCTGCAGATCCATCACCAATTATCCCTTATTTTACAATCTTTTCTCCACACCAATTTTAATGTGGCTGAGGAATTCCCAGTTCTGTAGCTCTGGCTACCCCTTTTCGGGAGATATAGCCGTGAGTATTTCCTTAATTTCCTGATCTCTACACAGACAATCTGATCTTGCATGATATCTAGACTCTGATTTGAAAACTGCATATAAACTAAAAGTTAACCGTCTAATTTACATCGTTTTATAATTTCAGGTGTGCGTCCTCCTCTATCTATCATACATCCTGGTCCACTTCATGTGGAAGAAGAAGAAGGACCCAGACAATGCGGCCATACCTTACCTCACGGCTTTGGGTGACCTTCTAGGATCAGTGTTCCTCGGCCTAGCTTTTGTGATCCTCTCCCTATTCGGCTTAGAGTACGGAAATAACGTAGAAATTGGTGCTTTATAGAGTAACTAAAGATTGTTGGAATACTTTGGGTATAATGAAGATTTTAATTGCGGGTAGACAAGAATAGAAGCCTATGTGAGGCTATAAAATAACTTTGATCTTCAGGATTATGATAATCTATGTAATTCAGGAATAATAAGAGATTTCTGTTGGTGAAAGATTTTTAGAAGCGGTTCAGTTGATATAAAGATAATAATATGCCTTAACACACAGGGCTATGCTGTGTAGGTACAAAATGTACACTGATAACATGAGTACCATTATAATTATTACCTCCGAATAACGTTCGGGTTTTTACAGTGTAAAATTGTTGTTTTACGTTACCAATGAAAGGTAGGACTCTTTATGTTTGAAAGCAGGGGGCGTCGCCCCTCAGAACTTAAATTGCAAAAAAAAACAGTGCGTAAGAGATTGTTACTACGGTTAATATTATAAAAATATTGCAAAATTGATTGATATAATAATGAAATAATATCGTTTTACTTAAATGACATTAAACAATAAATGTATGCATTTAATTAAACTTTTAATCAAATTGTATAAGTAATCTTAATTACTGTATTTAAATGCTTCGGAAATGCATAAATACCAGAATACGAGTATTATTATATATTGTATTGTACCGTCTTATTCATTTATTTCAGCCAGGATTTGTGATAAATATGTAAAGGATACGCGATATGATACATTCCTTTAAAATAATAAGTATTCATAGCCATTTGTAGCATTTTTTAATTCATTGTAAAATAATAAATTTGGTGCCAATTTTATGAGCTGTTGCTTTCCACTAGGTAATATTTTACTTCTTGTGTCCTTATAAGTACATTTTATTTAATATGACGGAAATGTGTAACTAAATAACTAGAAACTTAGTTCTTTTTCTGATTATATTGCAAAGAGAAATTTAAACTCGTGGAAAAATGAGCATCGTAAAAGTATTATTTGTGCAATACACATTATATCTAACTTAATAGTCTTAATTATAAAATGCCATACAAAGTATTGATTTCAATTGTAAATAAAATTCAAAAGGTACTTAGTCCATAATATCTAAGGAAAATCTGATATTAATACTGTGAAAAATATTATACGAAAAATTATTGAGTTGCGGTAAGCTTTACATATTTTATGTATACAAACATATACTCACGCCATTATTTCCTATTTGGGTGGGCAAAGACTATTAATATTGATCACTATTTTGTATGAAGTTGCATTTTCGAAATTAGTAAAATTTATTGCATATACTGCCTTCTTAACTACATGTTTTAAAATTATGCAGTTTGTCTTTTACTGTGCCCGTCGTAAAAGTGGCAAAATATTTTTCTCGTTGCCAAAGTTGGCATACTTTTTTATATTTTATTAAACATGATTTTACTTGAAATCAGTATTAAACTGGGTTTCTGAATGCTTGAAAAGATACAGTCCTAAAATATTATATCAGTATTTTTCATTTTATTTAAACGGTTTTTATCAAAAACTTAATTAATTTAGGTTATTTATATGAAATAAGCGCTTGTGTTCCATAAATATTATGTGATGTTTGATGGAATTATATATTATTGTGATAGTAAGGTATTATATTTATCAAGAATTTGATAAGCTTGGTTTTCTTATAATTATGAATATTTTTATATAATCTTGGAATTCAAGTTGAGTTTAGTAAGTCCGTTGTAGTTACCATATTAATACTAAAGTCGGTTTAATTTCGACACAAGATCTGTGATAACAGGTAATTAAAGCAATGATAATATTCTTATAGGAAAACAAGCTTATATACATATTGAAATAGACAATAAAATTATGTATTTCATTAAAGTATTTTAGGTCGTAGGTTTGTAATTATTGTGAAATAGAAAAAGCCTAGAGGTTGCTTATTCAATTATACCATACAGAGAGTATAGGTACTGGTAGAGTAGCAGTTGAAATAAGTAATAATGAATGATTATTCAGAAATAACTATTTATAAAAAATATTGGTGTCCAGATTTTGCCAGATGTCGAAAAACTCATTTTATATATTATTTATGATAACTTTTAGCAGTATGACTCTTATATTTGCAGTTAAACTTATTTGGTTTTTATATCCAACAAAATTGCATCAGAACATAGTGCCCTACTTTCTGATTCCCACAGCCATCCATAATGCGCCACCTGCCTCGGAATTTAAATCTTATAATCAGTCCTGGGCCACTTGTTAAATTGACGCGTTTCATTGGGCCTCAAATTTTCAATCGTCGTGAGTCCAACGGCCTTAAATTTAATAATTTCGAGACTCTTTATACTTTTGAAATAGATAATAAATATTTTCTCTCAAGTTTAACATGATACTTACGTAACAGATGACAAAAAGCTCGATGGTAGTAATTTATAGGACGTTATCACGTTACTACATGAGTCTCCATCTTTCTGAGTCCCATGACAGTTTCAAAATGTTGTTTCGACTCCGGAACAATTAAGTTATAGTAGTGATTTATGGGCAATATTTTTTTAATAATGGTGGTTACTATAGGTTTACTGTTGCCAATTCCCAAAGACAGTTGGTCCATGCCTCGTCTTAAATCCACCAAGTGGTGAGTTTCAGTAAAAAATTTGTAAAACTAGCTGATCCAGCAAATGTTGTTTTGCCATATAAATTGTTTCTGTAAATATCCAGTCTATAAAAAATGGGGTGGATAACCCTTATCACTTAGTAGTATAAAAATAGTTATAAACCTATTCTCAGACCTACCGGATGTTTATGCAAAATGTCATTGAAATCGGTTCTATTGTTTTAGAGGAGTTTACTGACAAATACTTTGACACATGAAATGTATATATGATATTAGAGCAGCTTATATAACATTATAAACCATTTGTGCGTATCACAGCGAAAGATTGGTTGGTGCTCAATAATTAAATAGTAAATTATGTTACCGATGTTTTTATTTCATTAACTGGTTGAGTTTTAAATATTATATTTATCAATCAATACGATTTAATAGTCGTACGTATGCAATAATTGTAGTGTGATAGGAAATGGCTTCTTCTATTAAATGACCAGTGCCGGAGTAAGGTGTTTAATTATTTTCAAACAAAACTAGGGGGCGTTCTAAAATAGTTTAGAGGTGTTGCACTAAATGGATTAAAAGGCCAACCCAGTAATAAGCAATCATTTATTTAATTCACAGATAACTATTTAAATTAAAATAATATGTTAACATGATCTGGCACTGCGTTTTCAACAAATGTTACCTATAACTTTAGGTAGATATAATATATACAATAATCTTTTTTAAGAACAAACATTGCATCTATAATTTATTGCACGAAAGATGTGATGACTTTAACTGAATGATGTGATATGTACATAGTTTTGTAAATAGATTTTGAGAATTGTTGAATTAACGTTATGTAGTGAGTAAGAGAGCTCATTGCCTCGAGTTATACTTTTCTTACAAACAAGAAATAAAAACAGTACAAAACGTAGAGAACTTCGAAATTATTTTTGTAGTTTGATTAATACAATTCCAAATGAATTGCTTTCAAAGAAATGACTAGTGTATATTTTGTTAGTAAGAAAAGTTTATACACCGTTGCCTAAAATATAATTCAATTAATAAACTAAACATATATAGTAAAGTAGTAATAAATGATAGGAGAGATGATATTCTATGTTTTCAGCTTTGGAGTATCGGGTATATAAAAACCGTCAAAATAAGCGACTTTCAAAGGTTCCTTGCTTTGACAAATTTATAAACTCAAGCATCGAATAAACATCATAAAAGTAAAAATATATTACAAGTTTCGAAAAAGTACCCTTTTTATACAAATTAAAATGGTGCTACAGCGCTGCTTTTTTACCAAAATGTACCTATCTTAATTTTAAATAAAATGCCAGTTCTGTTCGCTGTATATTTTGCGTGATATTATGTATTTTAATTTGTAAATAAATAGATTTATAAACATTAATTAGTTTTATTATCTGTGGAAACTATTTGAGTTAACGTTTTCTTCTTGGTGAAATTGTTATAAGAGCATAAATATATTGTGCTCATCATGGTTAAACGAGTTTCTTCTATCAGAACCGAAGAGACAGTGTGCAAGTCGAAAACAGAATTTATATTTATAATTATCTACTACAGCACCTCTATCTTTATGTGTCATTTGTAGGGTTAATAAATAGATAAGAAGTTAATCTTGAAGGATAGTGTATATCAGAAAACCCAAATTATAGGTTTAAATACAAGACTTTGATGTTCATTGAATTTAATTTTTTTTAATCCTACAAGAGCAGTAATGGAATTTATTTATTCAAAGAAACATAATAATTCAGTTCAAAACTTACTCATTTATTGCAACGTTACGTCGACAGAAAACTAATCTTAACATTTCAAGTTTAGACTGAACTAAGTCAACGTTTTCACGTACATTCAGTGCTCCGATTAAACGGGAAATTGCCAATTTTCCGTAATGACTATATAGTGATTAACTTCGTCTCTAAGGTATGTATGTAATACATATTTCGTGATAAGGATGACTGAAGATGCAAAATGAAACAGCACATTAAAAACAATAAAATAGATTTTCATTTATTGTGAGACGATACAACAATGGGTCTTATTAGCTAAAATGGTTAGTGGCAGACTGTCGCGTGCAAACAACGAGTCCTAACGTATGTCTTTCATCGGAAAACTCGTGGTACTCAACGAATATCAACAAAACAGTTTATATATTACACAAACGATACTGTTACCTCTCTATTCACAACTAATATTATTTAAACATGTGAAGTTTCAATAGTTTATTTTCATTTTAACTAGTGTTTAAAAAGGCTTTATTGATTGAAGCTAATACTTAACTAGAGGCGAGGGGGGCGCTGCGCGCTGCTGTCGAAGGGCAGTAGGCGAACGCGCGGCGCCCCCCGCGCCGGCCTACTCGATAAGTACATGTCTTATTTATTTATTAGGTACTTGAAAATGCCACTGCTGCGATACTAGTCGCCTAGGGACGCGGACCGTCCGTGTATTGCTCAAAGAGAAAATTTTCAAAATCAATTCGTTACACCGTAGACTATATTTTGTTTATAAACTTGAAGTATTATCAATAATCAATAAGTACATTATAATAATTGAATAATTAGTATTTGTTTCATAAGAGACTAGCATTACAAATAAATACTTCCAGCTATACAATTCTTTATATAGTAAGGTATATTTTCTATTTTTATTAACATTGCGTACTCGTTCAAAAGTGGACTACGTCGCGGGGCGACGGTCTTGCGAGAATCTTAGATTGCGTTGCGTCGGCGATTCAACGCTCGAGATATGGCTTATCGTATAGATACGTACTTACAATTAAGGGAAAAGTCGTAAAAACAAAACGAAAGTTATCGAAATCCATAACAAACACTTAACTTATAGGGGGGCGACGGGGGGCGGCGGCGCCGGCAACGCTGTACAAGGGCGCGACCGCCCCCGCGCGGCAAAGCAATACAAAACGTTTCATTCCGTGTGAGTGTCGACACGATGGTAAAGTATGCGCTTACTACGTCTCAATATAAACACGCTCCCATCCCGTTCGCTCACCCTCGCGCTTAAATCTAAAAATTAATATTAGACAATATTTCATTCGTTCAACAGTCGCGTTTGTCGCGTATTACAATATAATAAACGTTTCAATCGAATATAATAATAAGAGACACACTAGTCAACAAGTGGCGATGGTGCGTTGGTGGTGTTCGGTTAGACGGCTGTTTCGGTGTGGCTGTGGCTGGAGAGGCGCTCGACGTCCAAGTCGGGCGGGGCCAGGCGCGGTTCGTCCACGGAGGACGCGTGCGAGAACCGCTTGGCCAGCGCGGTCTGCTTGCGCAGCGCCTCCGCCAGCGCCGCGTCGCCCAGCGAGCCGCGCCCGTCCAGCCCCTGCCGGAACGCGTTCACCACGCGGATCTGCGGCACGATACCAGTTCTACCACCCGCTGTACGCTTCACACGATTCCTCTCCTCTCAGACGTGTTAGAGGAAGGCAGATTATGATCTCTTATGCAAAGTGATAACGGATTGCTGACGATTTTGCCGCTAATGGTAAAGTGAATGACTGTACAGTTACCGACAAAATCGATTGCTGCGATCTATAATCAACCCTGCCAAAACCAAAATGAGCGCAGGTGCTAATAAACTGCTTTCACTCTGTACATTGTCTTCGAGGAGCCAAATCGTATGTCATAATAGCTCTACAGACTGACGCCGAAATATTGAAAGCATTGCTAATGCCGAAAGATCATATCAACTCAAAGTGTTTTGCTCAAATAGTGTGCAATGTTGATATTTAATCAAATGTAGTTTAAGTAGTGGACATTAGAAACAAACAATTGAATCACAATTTGTGGAAGTAAATCATTTAAATAAACACAGATTTGGAAATTATAAGTGCAAAATGTTTGAGCAAGAGTAAATTTTGAATAATTTGCGTGACCAAGAAATTTCCGCGTGAGTCTGTAGGGCTGCTTACACGTGAGTGCATCCAGCGCGCGCCGTGGCCGGTCGCACCGCTGGACGCTGCGACAACACGAACTCAAATGCAACCGACGCAATGCCCGCCCACCTCTCCGCAAGTCATTTGAATTCTCTAGCTTCCAATGTTTCGTGAATATTGTGAGTGCAGTGAAAGACTGAAGAATGCAGATGCTACAGCGGCGCGGTACAGAGGCGTGCGTCGGACGCAGAGTCGCGGGTCTGTACAAACATTGACAAGCACAGCGAGCGGCGGCGGCGGGCGACAAGCGACCCGATGCCCCCACTACAGCTACATAATAAAAGCACACTCTTTCCCTCTCTCTCTTTCGGAAGCGCATTGAAAGCTTGTTTACTTATTCCGAAATGAATGAATCGATATAATGAATCTATACGGACGTTTGTGAGCATTGATATTTAATTTGCGCTAATAAATCGATTCATCAAGCTGTTACAACTAAAACAGTCGTTCGAAACGACTGGATTTGTAAATAATGTTTGAAGATCAGTGCAGATTCGTGACAAGCAAATTAATAAAATCATCTACTTACGATACGATGATCGATGTGATGAGGCAAAACTTAAAAGAGAAGCTTATTTCTAATGATGATATCTGCTGCTATATATCTATTATTTTGTACCTAATTTATTCTTCACATATTGAATAAATTTTATCCAGCTACAACATATAATTGACAGCAACAACACAACACTCGAAGACAACACAAGCCAAGTTAATACCAATAAAAAACAAGAACGCTGATTTTTACACAAAAAAAGTTGATTCCATTCAACCATTTCACTGCGAAAGTGCGACATGCGGGGTCTTGTAGACATGCGGTTGTTCTCTGAGCATTCATACAGTACGGATCATAGGAGAGATCGTATGTGAATTATATAAACGGTTATTCGTCTTAAATCTGAAACTGTTAGTATAACACTCGGTTGTTAGTTCAAAACAAAAGGGTACAAGTACAAATGGTCAGTCGAACGCAAGAAAGTCAAGAAGAAAGAGTTATGAAGGGAAAGAGCAAGAGAAAAAGTAGAGAGTTAAAAAACGGACGTAACAAAACAAACAAAAAAGTTGAAATAAAAAGGAACAGCCGCCGACGCTTGGTCAGGGCCGGGTCGCGCGCTTACAGCTTGGTCGGTGGAAGTCTTGCTGTAGGGGACTGGAATCAGACGCTCCTGCAGCTCACCACCTATGACCTTCCGTGTGCAATTGGGATCATGGAAACAAAATAGAAACGAGAACATCAACTAACAGGTACACGCCACGAAACAGTGATATAGCGACTGCGATGCGTCGCAACGCACGACCGCGCGACACGTCGCAGCGACATTCACCATGTTCTAACATATGCAAGTACCTCCTATTAACAAGCACATTCATGGGGTGTGCACTTATCACTATACTCATTTAAACCGGGGCTCCATTCGATTGAGCGAATTTTATTGAACACAAGGTAAATTGTCGGAAAATTTAAGTAATTGTGTTATTTCACGTGTTTGTGAAGCGATGGCTTTGAGAGCGGGATCGGTGTAGTGTATTCTGTGGCTCACATACCAGATATTTTCAATGCATTCATTGGTAAGCGGTTAAGTGTATGGCAAAAAAAAAACTGTGCACAAAATAAGTCCTTACTTTTAACTCTCGCATTTTCTATAGTGCGGTTTCGGGGTGACCACACGCATTACAATATCCACTACTATATTCCAATCACAACATCACTCATGCTACAATACAACGATACGACATTACCACATCTACTTATAATTATGTATAGAAAATAACTACTTTCCAAATACAATTTCATTGCATACCCGATAGCACTTTTGTATGCGGGTGTACAATAAAGGTGACGATAGTACAATACATCGGAACAGTAAGAATACACTTAGCCAATTTGAGACGTCGGATTTGTCTTTTTTACACAGTTTGTTTTCATGATTTTAGTATTGATTAAGGTATCTGTGTATGATGAAATCCGGCGACTGAAAGGCTCTGGCTAGTGCAAGCACGAACGACAGCAAGCGGGCAGCGGCGACTCCGCGAAGTTACCTCATTAGTGACAGCTCCGTATCATCAGGCACAGGCGGCCGAAATAAAAATAACTCTCCAGTACATATATTTTATTATAGTTTAGATTTCAACTACAATAGGTATTATTTACTTAGAATATAACGAGACAAGAAGCGACATGAATAGTCCAAATGGCTCGACGCGAACATTCGCACGAACGATACAGCGCCGTTCGCCGATATTAAAGAGACTTTTAAATTTAAAAAGCTAATTTTATGAGTTATTATAACACGACATATATAAGATTCATTATTGTAAATAACTCTAAAATATCTATCTAATGTTATGAGGCGATGTTCGTGTGCGATCTTGAAAATACAAGTCGGTTTCAATAAACTTTAGTTATCGACAATTAAATATCATGTATATCATTTGTGTAAACACATCAATAAATCTATAAAAAACATCGTTATACGTAATAGGTTTTAATATATTTTCGAGAATAGTTAAATTTGCTTGAAATTTGTTTATTTCGACATCAACGCAGAAAAACCCGGTTAGCGCGATTTCGTAGAAACAAAAGGGAAAGTAAACTTTGGTTTAAATAAAAATAAGGTTGGTTAAGGAAGACAAGAGTATAAGAGTAGATGAAGTGAAGTGTAGTTGAGTGCTGAAAGTGAGGATAGATATGGTGAGAGGGAGACAGAGCGAGGTAGCGAGGGCACAGCGCGAGTACAAGGCAGTGTACTGTGCCTCCACTATACTCCCCGCGCGCTGTGAACAGAAGTAACACTTTAGTACCGAAAGAGAACATGCATTTTAAATTCCAATCTCCCAATTAATCCGCAACAAAACCTATTTTATGTGTAAAGAAAGTGTTACTAACTCGAGTGTACACATCACATAAGACTATTTAAACATGTAGCTTCTAAATATCGAATAAAAACGGACAAACAGACAAGACAATAACATTCCCGTTTCATAGCAAAACTACTGGCATTCTTTGTCAAAATTAAAACTAAAGAAAATAAAGAAACCAAGCAAATTTAAATATCTCAATATTATTTTAATATATAAAAGCACTTGAATGGCATAAGACGGTTCGTACCTAACAGTTTTTTTTATTGTTATATTTATGTCACATTTTAAATGGCACATTGATGTTTATAATAATAATACGGATGCATGGTTTCCGTTTTAGTTAATATCTTATAATAATAATAATAAATGAATTATAGTGATATATATTAACATACTAGCTATATTTCTTAAATATATAAGAAAAATTCAAATTTGGTGACACTAACGTGCAGTTAAGGTATTTAAATATCTAATGTACATATAATTGTGACTTTTAATAAATTGTAGAAGGTAGCAAGATTTTAAAAAGACTATGCTAGCTATATTATTTTTACGTCCCGAAACGAAGAGAATTCTTATATAATCTAACTATAGTTTTTAACTATTTTTTTTTATTTTTTTGTTGGATGGCAAAAAAGGGATTGGGAAAGGCCGCTAACTGCCATAAACTTGGACATAAAATAATTTTTATTTATTCTACTAGGACATGGAATTCACAAACAATTATTTGGGACGATGAGATCATGGTAATAGAAAATAGGTAACTAATAATCTAGGAAGATTAGGTTATAAAGGGAAGGTATCTAGGAATCTATATCGTGTGACTAAAATATCTGAGATTTTTAAGACTAATAAACGGTACGTTTTTATAAGATTATCATTAAGTTTTTAATCCTAGGAATACGGTTTTTTATAAATATCGAAAAAGTTTATGTATTTGGTTTACGAATAATCAGATCTTTTTTTTTTCCTCAAAGGCAAGGCAACGTTAGGAATTTTTTATATTAGTTTTTTTGGTTGTAGATTCGACTAAGGATTTAGGGTGTTTTCAGCCGGGTTATTGGAGGTGTTAGCGGGGACTTTCAGTCGAGTCGCTCTGAAGGTGAGAGAGGCCCTGCAGGCCCCGAGCGCCGCCGTTCTGCCAAGTAATTATTGACATAAACCCGGCGGGTCGCCACTATGTCCGCCTTTTGCTGTAACCAAACAACACTACACCGCACCCTTCCTCTGGTCACTCTACACTTCATCCATTCACACGTCCATTCGTCTGTAGTGTTGCCAGATGTCCTGATTTTTTGGACGCTCCGTTTTACAGACCTTTCAGGAACTGAGTCCCGTTGTAGCGTTTTCTCGTTTGTGACAATATTTTTTTACCCGTAATCTTTCGATATTTTCTACAGAAGGAAATATAGCAATAATTTCTACCAATACTATTAAGTTAAAGTCTAAGAAGGGTTATAAAAATTACATACTCAATAAAATCTACGTGTAATCTTTTTAGAACCGCGTTTGTTAATCGGGATATTAGGAAAACGGGTCTGGCAACACTATGTCTAAGCTATTTTGTTATCTATTTGGACTAAGAGTTGTTAAGGGGTAGCTAGTTAGGGGGCATTCGCTTTAGCTGGGTGGGGCATCCAGTAAGACTAAGGGATCGTGTTGGAGCAAAGCCACTAGTCTACAGAAATTGAAATCTGGTATGTGAGGCTTCTCGACACCGTGTAAGGTAAATAAAAATGTCTCAATAATTTTATAATATACTTTTATTATATTAGTTTTTAATAACTGACGTGTGCCGTTTAAGTATGTTTCGTTTTATTATTTTATCAACAACAAAGGTAATAAAAAAAGAAAGTCATTAAATAAAATGTGAAATAAATATGCGACTTAATTAGTCTCACTTATCATAAGTACACACACAACCAAATAATGATAAAAAATAAGTTTAAAAAACCAATATAAAATCTTGAAAAATTTGCTTACTTTTTGGTGTATTACTAGTGAAAATACGTTAATTACTTTAATATTGAATAAGTATGAAATTTGCATGATTTTTACTTAACAGCTAAGTGTTCAGAGTTAGATAATGGTGATTACTTATTTATACAACATTGGCAGTAACATAAGGTGATAAAAACTAAATAGAAAATAAAGCGGGGCGTCCACAACGCGAGTCAACGACATATTGAAAATAAGTACTCAGGAAAGCAAGCGTGGTGGAAGCGCCGCGTAAAACACATTAATACAAAACCACTATATAAAATCATATTGTGCACTCACAATACATGCAACATGTTAACAAAGCACGAACCACACTGTATGCGAAGCTATACAAAACTACAAAATAATGTACCAAGTCGCATTTAACACGCCAGTCGACTTACCGTGATCATGTAGTAAGGGACTACACGCGACTAATCAAACAGCGATCGTCGCGTTAACACTTTATTTCAACAAGAATCGAGTCCTACTACTCTACAGTTAAATACCTAATTTTAATTACAATCGAGAAGACATTTTATGTAAGCGGTATGATCGATAGTAACACATTTGTGTGGTCCCAGAATATAGCTCCGTACGATAACGCGAGGCCTCATCGCTCACATATAAACTCTACCTACTATACAATACAATAACGATAGAAAAGATCTACTAAGCTCAGAGGCCGGTAATAATATGATCGATTAGTAAACATTTTATATACTAAAAAGGAGAAACAAAGTCGCTAGGTAACGCCGACTCTAATAGTTTAGTTACTAAATTATTGCGCTCAAAGAATTCTTATATTCTTTTCAATTCTCTTCAAAATCCATCGAAAGGTTTCCATATCGAATAGATCGTTTTCTACTACGCTTAAATCTGCAAACACATTTATGCTACAGAAGTGTAGCAATAATAACGTAACAAACGCTTTCTAATATATCATATAAAATAGTATTTAGTACGCCAAGCGTAGCAGGAATTGAATCATAGAAGAAACCAATCGACGGTTATAGAATCGGCGTTACGCGACCTATTAAAATTCAAAAACGAGTTAAAACCGAGATATTCGAATGCTAATCTAGTAGACTAAATGAAGTTATATAATTATATAATAACGCGCAATATTCGAATAACAAGAAAACGTGTTGACGAAAAACGAATAAATATATAGGCTAAAGCGCAGCCAGGAATAAGCTGAGCGGGCATAATCTAAGAGGATTGTATTTAAATCTTTTACAGACTAAAAAATAATAATATGTTAATGGTGATTAATGTAAAAGATAATATCTTGCAAGCGTGTAAACGAAATAGTCAAACATTTTAAATAAAATCCTGGCTACGCTTTTGGATAAATAAATATACAGAATGCGTACAAGGGCAATAAAATTGGACGCAGAAGAACCCCCAAGGTTCTTTTCGTCTTAAAAACATCTTATTGAAAAATTCGACTTTATCGAAAGAGTTTCAAGTCAATAATATTAACATTAGCGAAAGTAAGTCAATATAACCCTTTACGCTTTCCGAGTAGTGTGTACTATATGTATATTCATTTATCGACCCTGAAGACTCAGACTCTAAGAAAATAAACGAAAAGTGCAGAACACAGATTTAAAGCACGGTAAAGTTACGTTTCGGCTTTAAAAGTACATTTTATAATATTCACTATACAAATTCTCGTCTCTGATCTTTTGTGTAAGTACAATCCTTCACACGTATAAACCTTATCCGGCTTAATATTCGTGTTTCACGCTGTATCACTATTTTCTTAGGTTTGAGCTCTGGGACGCAATTCTACCGAACACATCGGATTAACCTCGAACTGATTTCATTTGTGGCATTTGCTTCAAATACAAAATAGCATTTTCGTTTCCAATAAACAACTAATATACTTCAACTTCGAGTCCCATAAAATAAAGACGAAAGCGCAATTTTGTATTTTAATCCCCAAAAAAATCGGTCCGATTCAATCAGTATGTAAAATAAAATTGGCGCCCCCGCGCGATCGCGCATCTTTTCTCTATAGCCTCGGCTCGTCGTCGTCGATGTAGGCGAGATGGTCGCTGACCCCGCGCAGGCGCTCCCGCAGAGGCGCGGCCGAGGTGGCCGACAGTCTCTCCTGGAGGTCCTCCAAGGTGGACTTGAACGCGCGCACCACGCGCAGCTGTACAAACAAGCTATTTACCGCGCGCCCCCCGCCCCCGCCCCCCGACCTTACACCTCGGTCTCCCGAGCGCCCGGCGCCCGGCCGCCCTCCTCACCCTCCTGACACGTCATCGACGTCACTACCCACTACCACTAAGGGCTTCGATCTTTACTGGATACACAGTGGATGTAGAGATCAGTCAATTTAGAATAAGGCGTGAATTGAGAGTATATATGGTTTTGCTCTTAGTGTCTCAGTTTTGTAAGTGTAGCAAAACTATCGTAATGTCGAAGGGCATACTCAAGTTATGAGAACTTTCTGTTGTTTTTTGTAATAATGTTTTAGTCTATTAATTTTTGAGTTACCAATATGGGGATATGAAGCCAATTCATGGCTATGTCTAGTACTGATTTTGTGCTTAGAACGTAAAGTTTTTCCCAGTTTATTTTAACTCGGATATCTATAATAATCATTAAGACTTTAGATGGGTTCAAAATTTTGTACGGCACTGTGTATCTCCAGTAATAATTGATCGAGCCGACTAACAAAAATGAACAGGAAACAGGGGAAACCAAAAAGTAAAAGGTGATCGTGAGTCGACGACGACCGAAACAGAGACGAGAAAGATGTCGTGTCAGTGTCGTGTTCTCGGTCGGGCGATACGATACGAATATGACTCAGTGGGAGGACCACACGTGGTTTCTAGCAAACGAACGACCTATCACACTCAGTGACTGCTCCGGAGACTCGAACCCACCCTCTTAAACCTAATAGTGACATCTACCATGCTGCTACTTGAAACCACTCTACCGAGACATAGAACATAAAAAAACACTACGATTGCGACGCGATACTCTAGAACTACGGCGAGGAAAATAAACTAGAGTATCGAACACAAAACTAAACGTGAGTTAATAAAAAGCCTCACAAAAATCACTCGAGTTAATAGATTAGTCTCGAAGGACCGTTAGGTTTAGCTGCGGACGTCGCTGACTTACCTGCCACGAACGAAGGACACTCACAAAACGGAAAACAAACTAATAAACAGACGAACAAACATAAACACGCAAACAAACAAACACAACATACATCGGGAGAGCGCGGCGTATGGTCGGCGGCGACCGGGGGCGTTAGTGCGATTGGGGGTGAATAGACACACTAGGCGCATCAAATAAAACAGAGGTAAAACCATTATCAAAAAAAACACAAAATAAATCATAAAAAACCAAAAAAACAAACAGTCAGTATGACTTATAGTAAAACAAAAAAATAGAGAAAAGACAGTCATATTCATACCGTAGAGTAACCGAGTGAATTGAAGTCATAGTAACTGTTTGTACCAACACTTTGAGGGATAAGTTACGTCACGACCTATTTTAGGCTCCGAGCATGCTAGGGTACAGATCGAATACAGTAAGGATATAGAAAGGGTAAGATAGGGTACAAGAGGGCTCATGCAGGCAATTTAGACTATCTAGTGTCTGTCTACACACCATATCTGGTTTTATGACGTCACAAACATACCAGAAAAGACAGTACTAACAGATATATGCATAGGGAGATACATATATATGCGCTTATACATATACTTACATATATTAATGTAATACTAAAAGAAGATCTATAGATACTACAGGATAAATAAGTAAGTGTAATAGATATTGATCTCACAAAACCAGATACTGTTATATACGTTTAGAGAAGAAATTATATTAGATATTTAGAAGCTGGTTTTGTTCGGTGGCCAATTTCGATAAAGCAGTTTTAAATACCAATTGTTTGTATGAATAATTTGGACAAAATCGGCGACCGAACAAGAAGTTATAAACTACTTTTGATGGGCTAATACATAGCACTACAGCGACATTTACTTTGTGTAGTGTTTCTCTGTGTAGGTTAAAAAGAAAACAGAAAAAAATGCAGGAAAAATAAAAAATAGAGAGAAAACAAAATGAGAAAGAACACAAGTTCGGAATGGATTTATAAAAAACATTATCCTCTGTATAATTAACACTTATCAATTTTAACTTAAGCAAAAGTTCGGCCTACATGATTTAGTGTGAATCGTTATCAAAATATTTTATAATTCTAATTGATGGATGCATATAAATTCAAAATGGTGGCAATTTACTTTCGTATGCAGAAATAGTAAAAGTATATAATAATTTGTCAAAAGTGTAACTTAGCATTTGGATGCCCGGGGTCTGCTTCGGCCTCACTTCATATATTGCTAACGACAACTTTTAGCAACGAAATGCATACGCCTTTAGACGAATATAGTACACCTTCCATAAGTATGTATTTTCATACTTATTCGCTGTAAACTCACACTTATCCCTCTTTTAGTACGAAAGTTTATTTTTACTTATTAATTTTTTACTTAACTAAAAGTATCGATTAATTCGAATAGATATTGTTTTATTTAATGAATAAATCGATACAGATTTTAATGCCTTATTCAAGACACCTTTTAGCTCACGGTCTTAAAATTTACTATGAAATTCTATATATTAAAAGGTGTATTACTATAATATTGAAAATTACATTTATCAAGACCGTCAACTGTGTTTGAATGGCATTAAATATTTAAATATATAAGAAATAATAGTTAATATTTTATCCATAAAATAAAACGCATTTAATTATTTGTAAATATCATAAGAAAAACCAAAAAAATAACCAACTAAATTAATTAACTATTATTCCTTTAATTGTATCTGTAAAAGTGTAGATTTGGGAATAAAGTTATTTTCAGAAATAATTAAACAGTAGTTACAGATTTAAAGTTTTAACTTCAAAACGTATTTTAATTTATTTGTTTACTTTACTTAAAACTAAATTTACTATTAAAAGCCTTGAATCACAGCCAAAGTTATTTTCATATTAAATTTTGACCCTTCTGTAGGGTGTCCAAAATTTTCAACATTTCTGGACATATCTCCCAAAAATCTCTCATTCAAAAATGTAGGATGTCCAAAATTTCCAGTACATTGGATACTAAGATTTTGATATGTAGGGTGTCCACAATATATGGTCAGTTGAATACTAACATATAATGTGTGTGTGTTTGCAAGTATGTGTGTCTGTCCGTACCTGAGTCTGCAGCCGCGTGAGTCCGCGGATCCAGAGTATCTGTCCGGCGCGCGGGCGGCGCTGCAGCTCGCTCGTGTAGTCCGGCATCGTGGCCGCCGTCTCGTTGGCGCCGCCCCAACTGGGGTTGGAATTATATTGTATCTTTTGTTTGGTTACATACATATACTCACGGCTGTAAATCCCTACAAGGGGTAGACAGAGCTAAGGAATTAGAAATTCCTCAGCCACGTTTGGAAAGTTGAGTGTGGAAAAGATGGTAAAATAAAGGTTGTTGGTGATCGGTCTCCAACCGCATCGCCCAAAAATCCCTTAAAAGCTTAACTACCGTTAGTCGCCTCTTACGTACACGCACCGGAAGAAATGGGGTAGTGCTATTCTAAGCCGTGAAATGGAAACCAGTTTCAATTTTGTGTATACTCATACACAAATCAGAAATTACAGATAGTGGGCCAAATTTTGCGAATTTTTTTTTTTCATTATGCTATTGTATATTGTATACGTGTCCTAAATAAGAAATTTCTTTTTTTATACATGTATGTATGTTCTCATTGTATTTAAGTAACTGAAGTATTTACTGAGAAGAACTATAACTGAGAAGTACAATCACCTATAATGCAGAGAGGTGTTGGTTCATAGGCGGAGTCAGGCTTATACCTACTTATGTATTGGTTATATGTACATACATACATATATATACTCACGGCTATAAATCCCTAGATAGGATAGCCAGAGCTAAGGGATAATAAATTCCTCAGCCACTTTTGGAAAATTAACTGGGGAAAAGATGGTAAAATAAAGATTATTGGTGATGGGTCTCTAACCTCATCGCCCAAAAATCCCTTAAAAGCCACGATACTCGTCTACGTCTCTTACGTACACCCACCGGAAGGAATGGGGTAGTATTATTCTAAGCCGACACTACACAGCAAATATATGTGTGTGTGTGGTTATATGTGTGGTTAATTTAACATGATTGTTTGACAACGAGGCAAAATAATCGTAATTCAACCAACACAGAACACCCACTCTTCCTTATGCTATTGTGTCGTATTAGTCGTTTAAAACTTACAGGTGTGGCTCTTAGTAGGTACATTTCGCATAACGTAGATACTAGTTGCTGTGTAGTGTCGGCTTAGAATAGCACTACCCCATTTGTTCCCGCGGGTGATCGTAAGAGGCGACTAAGGGTATAGGGGCTTTTAAAGTGATTTTTGGGCGATGTGGTTGGAGACCCGTCACCAAAAACATTTATTATTACCATCTTTTCCCCAATTTACTTCCAAAAGTGGCTGAGAAATTTCTCATTCCAAAGCTCTGGCTACCCCGTTAAGGGATTTATAGCCGTGAGTATATGAATGAATGAATGAATGATACTCACGCTAATTTCTTGGGTATCTTCCTAGTTGGTAGAGAAGTGACAAGTTGGCCCCACACGAGGGTCCCAGCTCCGAAGAATAAGCACCATAACCATTGTTCCAAGGTCAAACCAGCTGTGCTGAAGGCCATGCCTCCAAACTGGATGATTACCACCTGGAAATGTTGAAAGACAAGGTTTAGTGGTTTAGTTTGGAGGATATATGTATTGCTGTGTAGTGTCGGCTTAAAATAGCACTACCCCATTTCGTCCGATAGGTGTACGTAAGAGGCGACTAACGGTATTGGGGCTTTTAAGGGATTTTTGGGCGATGCGGTTGGAGACCCATCACCAACACAACCTTTACTTTTACCATCTTTTCCCCACTCACATTACCAAAAGTGGCTGAGGAATTTCTAATTCCTTAGCTCTGGCTACCCCTTCTAGGAATTTACAGCCGTGAGTATATGTATGTATGTATGTATTGTAAAATGTATGAATGATTTAAATTGAATCGTTGTTTAAAAAGGTTTGTCAGAGGACAAAATGGTTGATGTGACATCAGTGAAGATTCGTAGAGCGATTTGAGATTATATACTATCGCTATTGATGTATATGATAATAGGCTATTTGACTGTAATAAAAATATACATTTCTTTTATTTTATTAGTCTTAATATTTCTTTTTTGGAGCAATATTTAAAAATGCGAGATAAAAATATTGCATTATTTCACTAAAATCCGTCTTCTAAAATAAGTATTTTTGATGCAACTGTCACGTGACTAAAAACGACCGTGATTGGCTATTTCTATAATGACGTAGATTGCACATAAACAGACTGTGTATCGCTTCGCTCATTGGTGTTTAATGCGGAACTGACGTCATTTGTGCTACAGCCGCCATATTACTTAAAGTCGCGTTTTCGCAGCACATTTGAATATTGCATTGTCTTTTTCGATTTTTTAATAAAATAGCTAAAATGAAGACAAAAAAATATTTTTTTAGGGCTCCTTATAAACAAATTAACAACGTAAGATAGTTTTCAAAACTTAGTCAAATAGCCTATTGCAACGCCTAGGCATAGTTCATATTAAACAAATAGAGAATTATAAATAGTACTTGAAGAAACTACAAAATAAAGGATAAAATAAAAGTAATCTTAAACCCAAAATGTATCAAAGGGACACAAAATAGAATATGTACAGCAGAACAATGAAAGTTATTCTCCCATACATTATTTTTCTATTAAAAAAAGTAATATAATAACGGTTTAATTACCTGAGAAAGTGCAGTACCGATCCATATCGAGTAGAAAATCGGATTAGTGAACAATCCTTCGAAAACGTTGCGCTGACCGTGAATCTTCCTCGCATTAATCTCATTGAACAATGTCATCATAACAAACGTATTGAATATAATCGTGAAATGCTGAGTTGGCTCAGTACTCAAAGCCTGTCCACGCCCCGAAGGAATATTTAACAATTGATCACCACAAAATAGAAGTGTGAAGATAACAGTTAGCTGGTAGACAGCTTGGCCAAGAATATTCTTCATCATGGTGCGAGAAATCAGAGGTTTCGTACGTCCATAAGGTTTTCTTTGGAGCAAATCTGGTGTGGGCATTTCTGTGGCTAAAGCTAAACTGGCTAGGGTGTCCATGATTAAGTTGACCCATAACATTTGAACGGCTTTTAATGGGGAGTCTTGAATAACGCAGGCTCCGACAAAGGCAACAATAACGGCGACAACGTTAACGGTAAGTTGGAATTGCAAGAATTTTGCGATTGAATCGTAAACGTTACGACCCCACATAACCGCTTTAACGATGGACGAGAAATTGTCGTCAGTCAGAATGATATCGGAGGCTTCTTTCGCTACGTCGGTTCCGGCTATGCCCTGTGGAGGAGAATGTTTTGATTAATACTTATTTACTAAGGAGATGCAAGATGGAACTATATTTTTAAAATAAAATAGTTGGGTTTGCCGTGTAGTGTCGGCTTAGAATAACACTACCCCATTTCTACCCGTGGGTGATCGTAAGAGGCGACTAAGGCGATGGGCGATGTGGTTGGAGACCCGCCACCCAAAAACGTTTATTATTATCATCTTTTCCCCAAATGTGGCTGAGGAATTTATCATTCCAAAGCTCAAATTCATAGCCGTGAGTATATGTATGTATGTATGTTGGGTTTAAATGGTCAGTATATAACAAGAGCTTCTAGAATCGTGTTCTTTATATTCAATGTAAAAATGTATTTTATTATGATATTCATAAAGATGCCAGCTCAAAACTGTCCCATCCCTGTCACAGCGACCCTCTGCCTCTTCTATTGCATTGTTGTTTATATTAATATCAAAAAGCCCCTCAAATAACAACTTACCATAGCAAATCCAACATCAGCCTTCTTAAGGGCAGGACCATCGTTAGTACCATCTCCTGTCACAGCAACCACCTGTCTTTTCTCCTGACAATTACTCTCGATCATCCCCTTGACGAGGGTGTATTTGTCTGTGGGGGATGAACGGGCCAACACTCGCAGTTTCGGCCAGACTTTGTCTAGGAGAGATTGTTGGACCTGTTAGCGTGAAATTGTTAATTAATTAAGGTTGTTTTTTTGTTGAGATAAAAATTTGGTTGCAAAATAAACAGAATGACCCATATTTATGTGTCAGTATTGGTCGTTCTGAAACTTTAAATCATATCAACGAAGTTTAGTTATATTACATGAAAAGTAAGAAACTTTTGAAAGATGTACGTACAAATATATAAAAATATTGGAATCAGTTAGTCTGCAATAATTATTAATATATATAATATAATTTAATTTAACCTGTTTTTTTCAATGTTTCTGATGCTAAGTAAATTAAACAAAATAAACATTTCAAAATAAAAAAACATTATTCCATAAATTCAACCTACCTCTCCTGCAGCATCTCTTATCCTCGCATTAAACTCTTTGCCCTCAAGAATCAAGAAGTCATCGGTCGGTTTCAGAATTCCACATTTCACAGCGATAGACCTGGCTGTATTCACATTGTCTCCAGTGACCATCCTCACAGTAATACCAGCCTTTTGGCACTTCCTTATGGCTTCTGGCACTTCAGGCCTCACAGGATCTTCAATACCAACGACACAGAGGCAAGTGAGGTTGCTTACAATGTTGTCTTCATCGTCCCAGTTCGGTTCTTGGTCGATGTGAACCTGAAAGTTGGGGATTTTTGGATTAGTTATGAGTTTTTGATCGGAGTTAAGTGTTCATTATATACATGGATTTGTATTTGTTGCAGTTTTTCTAGATTGTATTGTATGATTAGTGTTTTTCATTATTGATTAGTTAAGTATCATGTATGACACTAATATTAAAAAAGGTAAATGTTCGTAACTTTGTTTGTAGGGGCTAATGTTTGGAAATATTGAACCAATCATAAAATATTTCCCAATTTATGGTACACTTTTCAGGAGTACATAGATGCTCATATATAATCATGCTAAATTCCATAAGGTGTGAGCATTGATTGCAGGAACCTGACACATTTGGAAACTAACGCTACCTGTCCACGCTAGTACTAACCCAATATTTACATAGCTTAAATATCTCACTTGTTTCTCTCTTCTTAATTGAACTTACCAGGTTATACTCAGATTTTCTGGTAACAAAATCTCTGTAGGCCACACAAATGGTCCGAAGGGCATCGCAGGCCATAGGCTCGATGACTTACCTCACCTTTTATATCTATATAATTATGCTAACGTAATTTACTATTTCTCTCTCTTTTTAAATGTAAACCTACCTGGTTAATCTCAGGCTTGCCGGTAACAAAATCTCTGTAGGCCACACAAATGGTCCGAAGGCCATCACAGGCCATTGGCTCGATGACTTGTTTCACAAGCCTGTCTTGCATATCACGCGAGAATCTCTCAAGACGCCCTTCGTGGCCGTAGATGAATGCACATCTATGAGAAAAAGAGATATTTTAGTTTAAATAAATGTATACATACATGTTTTTCCCAAGTAACATTCAAAGGTAGCTGAGGGATTGTCATTTCTGAGGCTCTAGCTACTTTTTTTTTATTTATAGCCGTGATTATGTAATGTAAGTTAAATAAATTAATAAACAGATAAGGGTAGCCCCAAAGTTGGTACAAAAACTATTTGTGGTAGTGTAACTAAACTGAATTTAATTTGTGACTATATTCAATAATATCAATTTTTAAAAAATAACTTCATATATATTTGTAATACTATAAAATATATTGTATACTATCTGAGTAATAAAAAATAGGTACAACGGATAAGACATACATACATACACATATACTCACGCCGTTAATTCCCATTGGGGTAGGCAGAGACTATCGATCGCCACTTTGTACGATCCTGGCAAACCTCTCTTGCTTCGTCTACATACATCAATCTTTTCATACATGCTCTTTTATTCTTCATACTTCGGACGCCTGCCTTTTTGAGCACACTTTCAATTTGGTCCAAGAGTGTCTTTCGTGGCCGTCCTCTACTAACATTACCTTCCACATTAGCTCTATAGATACCTTTTACCAATTTCCTATCATCCATCCTCTCGATGTGCCCAAACCATCTCAACATTCCTTTTTCTATCTTACTTACAATATCATCTTTTATACCACACCTTTCACGATAAGACATAATTAGAAAATTAAAAAGAATATATTTAATAAGGACTTACTTCTTCATAACAATCTCAGAAGCTCCTTTGGTATAAACTCTATATCCTTGAGCAGTTGGTATGACAGAGGACATACTTTTCCTAACAGAGTTGAAGGTGTAGACACGAGTAAAGGATTCTTCGGTATGTCGGCTTCTGACGGCCTCGTAACTTTGGCCTAGGCCAATGACGAAGCCCAGAAGGGCACATTCGGTTTTGTTTCCGACTTGCATTGGTGGGGATCCGGGGTCGATTCCAGGCTGTAAAGTAGAAAAAATATTTTTAGGTAATTTAAATCTTTTTGTTCATGAAAACCTCATGTGGGGATTATTACTAATAAATAAAGAATTAATAAAGGAAAGAAAAATTTCGACACAGGCGGGATTCGAACCCGCGACCTCGGGTATACGCCCCCGTCGCTCTTGCTTTGCATTCTATCTGAGAAGATAGACAAGTGGCCTTCCGAATTAGTAAAAAATTCGGAGGTAGGAAACGCAAACACTAAAACGTGTAAAAGAAATAAAGGATAGAAGAATTTCGCGCTGGCAGCCATTGACACGGTAGCTCAGTTGGCAAGAGCGACGGGGGCGTATACCCGAGGTCGCGGGTTCGAATCCCGCCTGTGTCGAAAATTTTCTTTCCTTTATTAATTCTTTATTTATTAGTATATATTTTTTGGGTTGGATTGGTATGAATGGCTTGTCCATGTTTAAGAACATTTATTTATTGCTTTTCACAAATTCTTATATGTTTAGATCAAATAGGTCTTAAATAACAATTGTGACCATTTTTCAATTCTTTCAATTGATTGATATAATCAACCAACATGTCTGTGGTTACCATCAATAGTATGAATCTAAAAAACTTTTGTTTTAATAATGTTGGCAGATTAGTTTTACTTTTGAACTAAGGGAATTCATTACATTGCATAGATACATACATATACTCACGGCTATATATCCCTTGAAGGGGTAGCCAGAGCTAAGGAATTGGAAATTACTCAACCACTTTTGGAAGTTGCGTGGGGAAAAGATGGTGAAATAAAGGTTGTTGGTGATGGGTCTCCAACCGCATCGCCCAAAAATCCATTAAAAGCCCCAATACCGTTAGTCGCCTCTTACGTATACCCGCCGGAAGAAATGGGGTAGTGCTATTCTAAGCCGGCACTACACAGCCATTCCTTGCATTGCTATTTGAAATACCCTTCTCTTAATTAGGTTACTATGAACAGACATACTTTATATTAATTATTAACATTCAACTAATATTGTATACCGAATGAATTATGTTTTCTGCCAATAATTATGACGGTGCATAGCTAGATGTGATTGTTTATAAAAAAGGCAACCACGATAGCTCAGTGGGTAGAACACCGCTTATCGTGCAGACAATTACGGTTCGAATCTCGGCTCGGGGGCCTACACCCATTTGTCTTTTCTTAAATCATATGTTTGTTTATTATGATTGTCAATGGTGAGGGAAAACATTGTGAGAAAACCCACATGGCAGAGTTGAACTTTAGTCATGTGACAGTGTATTCGTACAAAACGGCGATAGGCCTGCCCCCTTTCACGTGATTACGCTGTCGATGCAAAAAGTGGGTACTCTGAATACCAGGTGACAATGTCACGTGATATTCAGAAGTATTAGTACCTCTGCCAACCCCTTCGGGTATATACGGCGTGAACGTTTGAGATGAGTTATAAAAAAAGGTAGAAACTTACCATAATTTTAGAAGTGAAGGCAGAGTTGACAGAGATACCCTCGATAAGCTTTTCACCCACTTCCAGCGGTATATCTCGGAAATTAGGAGTCACCTGCGAAAATACATCAAAAGCGTTATTAATATTATAATTATTATTATCTTGATTATTTAAAAATATATATTAAAAACAGCATATGTTAGCTAATATATGATTAAACCGTGTGGTGCCGGCTTAGGGCCAGCGCTGACTGCCGGCATGGCATGGCAAAGGATTTCGGTAAAGATATAGCATTTTTAATCTTATTACCATGAGTATAGAATTCATTTTACTTCATTTTGACACAACGATGCCGACGTTCTGTCCTACCGCGGCCTCCCTCGGCATCGTTGTGTCAAAATGAATTCTATATGCATGTAAATAAGATTAAAAATGCTGTATCTGTACCGAAATCCTTTGCCATGCCATGCCGGCAGTGAGCGCCGGCCCTTAGAATGTCACTACGTGTCGTAAGAGGCGACTAAGGGTATGGGGCTTTCTTAAGTGGTTTTTGGGCGATGCGGTTGGAAACCCATCACCAGCGATACTTTATATCTACCATCTTGTCCCCTATTAACTTCTAAATGTGGCTGAGGAGTCTTTAGCTTTGAAGCTATGTCAACCCTTTTTGGGATTTATGGCCGTGGGTATATGTATGAATGTACTCTAGTTGCTGTGTAGTGTCGGCTTAGAATAGCACTACCCCATTTTTTTCCGGTGGGTGTACGTAAGAGGCCACTAACGGTATTGGGGCTTTTAAGGGCTTTTTAAGCGATGAGGTTGGAGACCCATCACTAACAACAACCTTTACTTTTCCCCACTTAACTTTCCAAAAGTGGCTGAGGTATTTCTAATTCCTTAGCTCTTCAAGAGATTTATAGCCGCGAGTATATGTATGTATGTATGAATGTACTCTAGAAAAAGGAAGTTGGTCTTATCTTAACTGATCGATATTCTGAACCATATAGGTTGGTACTTAGCTAAATCTTGTTTTAGAGCTTTTTAAACTTGCTGATTATTATTCAAAGGCCATAACTTCGCCGGGATATAAAATAGCATATAAGTCGGTCAAAAATGTTCTAAACTATATTAACTGATCTTCAGTCGCTAACAATCTATAAGTATATTCTCTTTTAAACTCTTAACTTCCATAAGTTTCTAAGTTATTGATTCGCAATTTCATTATTTCTTACTCCCTAATTACGGATAGGTATATAAATTACATACATACATACATATACTCACGGCTATAAATCACTAAAAGGGGTAGCCAGAGCTAAGGAATTAGAAATTCCCCAGCCACTTTTGGAAAGTTGAGTGGGGTAAAGATGGTGAAATAAAGGTTGTTGGTGATGGATCTCCAACCGCATCGTCCAAAAATCCCTTAATAGCCCCAATACCGTTAGTCGCCTCTTACGTACACCCACCGGAAGAGATGGGGTAGTGCTATTCTAAGCCGACACTACACAGCAATAAATATATAAATTATTCACAAAAATCCTCACCTTACAAAGCTTCTCACAGATATAAGACTGCACGACCGTCATACGGTTGGTAGTAAGCGTTCCAGTTTTATCCGAACAAATCGCCGTCGCATTCCCCATAGTTTCGCAAGCGTCCAAATGTCTCACCAAATTGTTATCCTTCATCATTTTCTTCACCGAATAAGCAAGCGAAAGCGTCACAGCTAACGGCAATCCTTCAGGCACAGCGACAACCAAAACAGTGACTCCAATAATCAGATGTTTCACAAGATTATTAATATAAGTCGCTCGCCAAGGCTTTTCATCGATCACGAAGGTTTTTACGCAGAATTGTACGACCAAGATGATAACGGTTAGTACCGCGATGGTGCTGCCAGCGTAACCGATTTGGATGGCAAGTTTCGTGAGTTTAGCTTGCAACACTGATTTTTCTTTTTTATGCTCGACGGGCGCTGGTTTCTCTTCGCTGGGAGCCACTGCGTCTGGTACAGCCAACTTGTCTGGGCCCAGATCTGGTTCGTCGCCTTTAGAAAAAAAACTTTTATTTTTAGAATTGTTTTTTTATTTTCACTTTTTTTTGTAAGTAGTTATAATTTTAGGTGTTCAACTAACATGGAGACTATTAAAAATTTTCTAATCAATAGATGCCAGTTTTATAATTAAGTTTTAGCCACTGAAATGAGAGATAAGTGAGAACACAAAATATATATCATTCTGAATAATTTAATGAATAAACTGACATCGTGAATATTAAAATGTTAATTACAACTAAACTACAGGGGTAATGCACTAAGGAAAACGATAATATTAGCTTGGGTTAAATAATACAACAACATAAACATTTAAGGTTAAATATTGTGATTGTGTTTGGACAGCAAAATGACGCTTATATTAATTAATTGAGTAAACCTACATAAAAAAAAAACTAAAACTCCGAAATTGTTTGAATTTTTGAATAAATTTAATGTAAGGTTTTTTGTATTCTAAAAGCGCCATTTCACAAATTATTGATTTCTAACACAAGAGCTAATCTCGTGTGGTGCGAGGCATAAGCGACAAGCGATTTTCGTTGTGCGTACACTTTAGATTACATAGGCATTTAACAAGTTTAAGGCACATATTTTTTTTTAATAAAAAAAAATCAACTGTGTTGTATATTTCTGTAATTAATCGTTTTTATATCTTATTTTGTTCAAAAAAACAGACTGTATATAAATTGTTTTAATGTTTTTTTAATAATTTCCTAAGTGTACGCCTCGCAATGAAGTGAAATAATGTCATGTATGTATGTGTATTAAAATATGCTAATACTTACCGCCAACACTAAGTCGCTGCCCCTTCTTTGCCTGCTTTTTCGCTTCTGTGACGTCACAGCGGTGAGGTGAGGGGCGGGGGAACATACATGGAGGTAAGAACTAATGCTAGCAACTAGGGTTTAAGGCGGATTTTGAGCATTTCTATTCATATGAGAGTATTCTTATTTTTTTCATTTTCGAGTTAGTTTTTTTTTTTTTTTAATAAATAAACTTACATTTTCTTCATATAAGATATTTGTTGTTTTATTTTTTCTCTTATGATCAAAAAGTAAAATGCGTCAGTTTTTATAAACTTGGAGCATTCCCAAGGATGATTTGAGCGAAAAATAACCGCTAAATTTATTCGGTTCTTTGAGCCTATGAAATAGCAAAAGGCTCAATGCTCAATATATTTATTGGCTTAACTAAAATTAAACCATCGTTAGAGTAGTTGTAGCTAGTATACATATTTTTTTTTATAAAGCTTAACTGCATTAGTTAATTGATCTCAATTTTTTATATAATATGACAAAATTGAAGTGCTCAAAACCAGCAAACACAAAACATATGGACATATTTATATATGCATTTTAAGGGACCATGATCGGTGAGATTACTTATTATTTCACTTTAGGTTACAGTTAACACAAAATCTACTGCAAGCTATTAATATTCACAGAGTTATTAACATTAATATGAAACTACACATTAAAATTGAATAACAAATAATCTCTAGAATAAACCGACATTAATTAATAAAATAATAGTTATATTTGCAAATGAAGTAACGGAAAATTTAGTTTGAATAAGTAAAAACATTAGAATTATTTGAAAACTACTTTAATTAATGTCGGTCTTGGTTTTTTTATTAGGGTTTATTATTCCAACAAGGGGATCTAATTAACATATTTACAGGAATTTTCCTCAATGTATCAAAAAATATTACTATTTTCTTTCACATTTATCACAAATATACCCCGAATTTAACATATATTCATAAGTTAACAAAGAATAGTTTTAAAATATTAGTGGCATAATATATGAGGAAAGAAAGCATATAAAGTGTTAGAGATGAGCAAACTCAAATAAATAATAAGAAAGGAAATAAAAAAATATATAAAGGCAACAAGATCGTGATCAAAATTTACATTGAGAAAAAGATCTGTAAGAATTGAAGGCAGCGATAAAAAATGAAGGGATTTCTAATAAACACTATCTAATAGGTAAATACAAACAAGCAGAAAGGATTTAGCTTCTAAGAACTCAAAAGCTTTGTGTGTTAACTACTTAAAATATTAGCATCCCAAATATTCTTATACGTTATTCATTTTCCAATTCCCAAAGATGTACTCCAAATAATACTTAATTTGTATGCGTTCAAAATGAGATGGATTCTTGTATAGTTATAAGAATATTAATTTTTATGTCATTTTATTGATTTCTTAATGTACACTTGGCCAGAATTCCCCGGAATAACAGTAATGATTTACCACAATTACAAAAAGCTTAAGAATGTACCTGACTTTAAATATTGACTCAGTTTGTTAAGATTTGATTTTGATTCCAATTAGTGTTCAAATAAACCGAATGACCAAGAATCATAAACTGTCTAATAAGCATTACAAGAAAAATCTTATACAAGTCCACATCTCATGCTAACGCAAGACAAAGTAATCACTCAAGATCAATTAGTTAACAGCGATTAATTTATCCCATAAAAATACCCTCACCTTTAACTACTCAGAAATATAGCGGTCAGTTACAAACTATGCCTTGGCTTATACATACATATATCACTGCTGATAACCGTAACTCACTCCTTACTCAATCACTCATTCATTCACTCACTTGCTCATTCATTCCTTTTAATCTAACTCCCTAACTCCCTTGTATATAAAAGGGTATAAGAGATTTAAAATTGTTTTTTTTTTAGCAAAAAGGGTACGATACCTTTCTTCATCTGCTTGATCTCCTTATCCTGTTTCTCGACGGCAGCTCCTAGAAGCGTGAAGATGATACCGGCTTGCGAGTTCACTCCTACGGCTGTCACTAGCATTTTACCGGAACCTGTGAATTTGGGGTTGTGTTGTTTAGTTTCCTATTTATAAGAATTGTACATACATACATATACTCACGGCTATAAATCCCTAGAAGGGGTAGACAGAGCTAAGGAATCAGAAATTCCTCAGCCACTTTTGGAAGTTGTGCGGGGAAAAGATGGTGAAATAAAGGTTGTTGGTGATGGGTCTCCAACCGCATCGCCCAAAAATCCCTCAAAAGCCTCAAAACCGTTAGTCGCTTCTTACGTACACCCACCGGAAGAAATGGGGTAGTGCTATTCTAAGCCGACACTACACAGCAATATATAAGAATTCTAGATAGTATAATAATATAGTTTTAACTTGACTACAATGTGATGAAAGAATGATTGAACCACTGGGTTTAGATGCGCTTTAACTATATGGAGGCTCCTTTTATAGGATAAAAAAAACTATTGCACATCAAAAATCTTATCATCAAATCAAATTAAATCAAATCATATAACGGAAATTATATTATAGACTACAATTATTCTTTAGACCCACTCGCTGTGGAAGTTGGCCGGTTGAACAGGAACTATTCGACAACGGGATTTTATTCGCATTGTACATTTATTCTTTTTTACTTTATCATAATCACTGCAAAATCGTTTTTTGGAATAATAGGTTATAAGCCTCAAGATCTGTGGTGCCAATTAAATTTTTTTTACTGATTAGACGTATTATTGTCTAGGCCATCTCTAATCCGCAAATATTTTTATTTTATATGGTTCACCGTTCTAATAAATAGCATAATGCCTTGAAAATAAGCTTAAGTTATCATTATGAGTAAAGAGAAATTCAGCCAAGTTGGTTTAAAATAATTTACCTTCCATCACGTGTGTCCCGGAGAGCACCATAGGATCGAACGCCTCTCCTTTCTTGACGTGATCCGATTCACCAGTGAGGGACGACTCGTCGATCTGAAAGTATATGTTAATAATAAATTATTAAAATATTTCATATAAAAAGATGCACGTTTAACCCTTTAAGGCAGAGGTATGATCTAAAGTTAATTGTATTTCACTTCTATTTGAAGGTAGCTGTGTAGTGTCGGCTTAGAATAGCACTACCCCATTTCTTCCGGTGGGTGTACGTAAGAGGCGACTAACGGACTTGGGGCTTTTTAAGGGATTTTTGGGCGATGCGGTTGGAGACCCATCACCAACAGCCTTTGTTTTTACCATCTTGTCCCCACTCACATTTCCAAAAGTGGCTGAGGAATTTCTAATTCCTTAGCTCTGGCTACCTCTTCTAGGGATTTATAGCCGTGAGTATATGTATGTATGTATGATCTAAAGTTAATTGTATTTCACTTCTATTTGAAGGTAGGTAAGGTAGAAATTATGGTGGAGACTAATTGGCTACTGCCTTATAAAGGTTTAAAGTAGGAAGTGAAAATCAGTTGTCACATTTGATGCCCAAATTTATAATTATTTGGAGCTTTTTAGTTCACTATATGGTAGACACGAAATGAAAATGTGCTTAAAAAGGCAGGTGTCCGAAGTATAAAGAATAAAAGAGCATATATGAAAAGATTGATGGATGTGAACGAAGCTAGAGAGGTTTGTCAAAATCGTACAAAGTAGCGATCGATAGTCTCTGCCTACCTCAATGGGAACTAACGGCGTGAGTATATGTGTGTTTAAGACACCGTATCTCATTTTTCTGCATTTAGAAAATTCCCTAACATTCGTACTTTTCACATTTTTAATCATAATGAGGAAACTATGTAAGTTTCAGTAGAGAGTATTCGTGACATATTATAAACTCCATTCGTGTGTAGTATAGTAAATATAATGTTCTGTTCATGAAAACCAAATGTGGGGATTATTAGTAATACATTTATTTTATTATTATATATCATATTTATTAGTAGTAGTGTAGTAGTTTAATTGGTGCCTACACTAGACACCAAATAAATAATAGAAACTAAAGCGTAGTTTTTTTTAAATTATATACATACATACATATACTCACGGCTATAAATCCCTAAAAGGGGTAGCCAGAGCTAAGGAATTAGAAATTCCTCAGCCACTTTCGGAAAGTTGAGTGGGGAAAAGATGGTAAAATAAAGGTTTATGGTGATGGGTCTCCAACCGCATCGCCCAAAAATCCCTTATAGCCCCAATACCGTTAGTCGCCTCTTACGTACACCCACCGGAAGAAATGTGGTAGTGCTATTCTAAGCCGACACTACACGGCATATGGCGTTATATGGCAAGTATTATTTCATACATACATACATACATATACTCACGGCTATATTTCCCTAGAAGGGGTAGCCAGAACTATGGAATTATAAATTCCTCAGCCACTTTTGGAAGTTGAGTGGGGAAAAGATGGTAAAAATAAAGGTTTTTGGTGATGGGTCTCCAACCGCATCGCCCAAAAATCCAAAAAAAAGCCCCAATACCCTTAGTCGCCTCTTACGACACCCGTGGGTAGAAAGGGGTAGCGATATTCTAAGCCGGCACTACACGGCTATTACTATTATTTCACAAAGGTGATAATTTTTATAAATACTAAAATTAAAATGTTCTTTTATCAAACAAATTATGTGAATGTGTTCGTAAAACGAGAAATTTAAATTTATTTAATTTTAAAGGTTGTCTGGAGGAGATCTATAATGGTGATAAGACTGCTAACTGTAGTTTTATTTCCGAACATCATATTGTAATAAATATCTTTATACAATAGATTTAGATTATACAATAACGTTTTAAACTAGGAATTACAATAGAAACATACATACATATAGTCACGGCTATAAATCCCAAAAAGGGGTAGTCAGAGATCCAGAAATAGAAATTCTTGGACCAACTTTGGTTTTTGTGATAGTCGGACGTTTTGGCTGAAAACCTATCACCAATTATTCTTCACTTAATCATCTTTTCCCCATTCAACTTCCAAAAGAAGCCGAGGAGTTTAATTCTGAGGCTCTAGCTACCTCTTTATCGAATTGATAGCCGTAAATATATATATGTAAGACAATAATTGAAATGATAGAAAATTGGTAAAAGGGGTCTATAGAGCTAGTGTGGATGGTAATGTTAGTAGAGGACGACCACGGAGAACACACTTCGACCAAATTGAGAGTGTGCTCAAAATGCTGGCGTTCGAAGTATGAAGAATAAAAGAGCATGTATGAAAAGATTGATGGATGTAAACGAAGCTAGAGAGGTTTGTCAGGATCGTACAAAGTGGCGATCAATAGTCTCTGCCTACCCCAATGGGAACTAATGGCGTGAGTATATGTATGTAGTATATGTATGTATGTAAGACAAGTGTTAAGAGTAATAATAGTCTCTTCAGTTAACAAATCTAAAAGCAAACACAAACCAAACGCCCTTCTACATAAAATAAAATAAGCGTTATCTAAAGATCGCTGAGTAAAGTCAGCAACGTAATCACAGACTATTGTATTAAGTATTTAAATAACTCTCAATGACGAATCCGTCTCACGGTTGTGCCAGTTGATAATTTAGATTGACTTTATGAGCGTGGATTTTGTTTTAATGCTACTGAATATGCGACAGTATATTCGTACAAAACGGCGATAGGCCTGCCTTCTATCACGTGAGTACATTGTCCATGCAAAACGTGGGTACTCTGAACACCAGGTGACAAAGTCACGTGATCTTCAGAAGTATTAGTACCTCTGCCAACCCCTTCGGGGATATTCGGCGTGAACGTTTATGTTATGTTTATGAATATGCTTGAGATGTGAAAAAAGGATTTTAAGTGTAGTTTATTGGGTTTGGTAATAACATACCTGCGTATGGTTGGTAATAATATACTTACGGTTTGGTAATAATATACTCACGGCTAGTGTTATTCTAGCCGTGTAGTGTCGGCTTAAAATAACACTACCCCATTTCTACCCGTGGGTGATCGTAAGAGGCGACTAAGGGGCTTATTAAGTGATTTTCGGGCGATGTGGTTGGAGACCCGTCACCGAAAACATTTATTATTACCATCTTTTCCCCAATCAACTTCCAAAAGTGGCTGAGGAATTTTTCATTCCAAAGCTCTGGCTACCCCGTTAAGGGATTTATAGCCGTGAGTATATGTATGTATGTATGTGTATTGGGTTTGGTAATTACATGACTGCGTATATACTCACGGCTATAAATTAAAAAGTAGTATCTAGGGCGTCAGAATTGGCATATCTTCAGCCACTTTTTAGAGCCTTTGCACACATCGTCTTTTGATACATACAAAATATTTTATAAATAAGAAACAACAACAGTTTCTATTGTTTTTTATTAACATACATACATATACTCACGCCATTAATTCCCATTGGGGTAGGCAGAGACTATCGATCGCCACTTCGCACGATCCTGACAAACCTCTCTAGCTTCGTTTACATCCATCAATCTTTTCAAACATGCTCTTTTATTCTTCATACTTCGGACGCCAGCATTTTTTATTTATAAAATAAAACTTAGTCTTAATTATTAAAATAAATCAGAAATGTTTAAATTAAAAAACTATCGTGTAAGTTTACCCGCAATACAGGATTTAAACTAGTGCGGGAACCATTGTTCATGTACATTGTTAAAATAATTATGTTAATAAAGATATTTTATTTTTATTTTATAATTTATGTTATACCCTTACCTACTTATGTATACTTAGAAATACTATATGTAATGTATTTAACTAGATTATCTTGTAAAGGAATGATAACAAGTAATACATACATACAAACATACATATTCTCACGCCGTTAGTTCCCATTGGGGTAGGCAGAGACTATCGATCGCCACTTTGTACGATCCTGGCAAACCTCTTTAGCTTCATTCACATCCATCAAGTAATGTAACAGCAATTTATCTGACAGAGGTCAGTATCTCATTTATAGGTAACTTTCCTAAGGGAAAAATGAATGTGACGAAAGCAAGGGAGATTTAACAGGATGTGTAGTCTCTGTCTACCCTAATAGGAATCAAGGGGATAAATATATTTATGTATCTAACTAGCTCACCTTGTAAAGGACTGATTATAAGTAATAACCTAACTTTAAGATCATAACTGAATGCGGCGAAATTATGAGACTACTGGCTCGGTTGTCTTTTCTACCAAAAGCAGAACAAAGGGGGTAAATATAATTACCGGTAAATCGGCTGGCAACAGAACCCCATTCTTTATCTGACAGAGGTTACCCATCACTTAAGAGAGTAGAGGGAAATGAATGCGGCGTAATTAAAAGAGATTTTACAGGATCGAAAGTCTTTTGAACCACAATAAGAATAAAAGGTATGAATATGTATAAATCTAACTAGCATACCTTTTGAAACTTACTTACTTATACTCACGCCCATTATTCCCATTGGGGTAGGCAGAGACTATCGATCGCCACTTAGTACGATCTTGACAAACCTCTCTTGCTTCCCTTACATTCATTATTCTTCTCATACATCCTCTTTTATTCTTCTCACTTCGGACCCCCGCCTTTATAAGAACGTTTTCTATCTGGTCAAGAAACGTTTTACGAGGCCGTCCTCTACTAACAATCCCATCCACATTGGCTCTATATATCTCTTTCGCTACTTTATTTTCATCCATCCTCTCTATGTGCCCAAACCATCTCAACATTCCTTTTTACCTTTTGAAAGACTGAATATAACTAATTTTCTTACCTTAAGATCATTACTCTGCAGCAAAAGTCCATCGGCTGGTAACAAATCCCCATATTTTATCTGACAGAGGTCCCCGACCACTATCTCACTTATCGGTATCTGATTGACCTCGCCTCCGCGCACCACCGCGAATTTGTGCTCGCCCTCGATTCGGTTTTGTAAACCTCTGAAATTGGTATTGATAAGTTAGATAGTTGAAAAATGGTAGGGGTAGCCAAAAAGGATCGTTGGTGATGAAAGCGTTGTACTTATAGTCGCTTTGTCTAACACTTATAGTAATTTCCTCAGCCACTTTTGGAAGTTGATTGGGGAAAAGATGGTAATAATAAATGTTTTTGGTGACGGGTCTCCAACCACATCGCCCAAAAATCACTTTAAAAGCCCCTATACCCTTAGTCGCCTCTTACGATCACCCACGGGTAGAAATGGGGTAGTGTTATTCTAAGCCGACACTACACAGTCAACTTCCAAAAGGGGCTGAGGAATTTCTCATTCCAAAGTTCTGGCTACCCCGTTCAGGGATTTATAGCTGTGAGTATATGTATATGTATGTTTGTTATAGTAATTTATGGGATAGTGTTATCTTAGTTGACACTAAACTGAAAATCAATAGTATCTATGAAAATGTAGCCAGAGAGAGGTGCAATAAATGATTACTAAAAACTCATCAGTTAACTTTCCGTGACTATTAACCCTTTAAATGTTCTTCAGTGAAGATTTTTTAACTATAATTTGCTCTCACTTCAAGCTAAATTGCTGACCAGAATTAGTCGATAATTAATCAATAAACTTACCTAAATTGTCGTTCCTTGGTATAATCATTAAAGGCAGTAACGATGACAACAACAATGACTGAAATAAGAATGGCGAGCCCTTCGATCCACTGGTAATGTCCTTCCTCCTCGTCTATGTGACCTGTTGTTTAACATATTTATTAGTATACACCCTTCTATGTATATTACACGATCGAATACAAAGAATATGATAGCAAGTGAAAGTTTGGTGTGATAAGCAAAGGAAGTATAAGTTGGCTTATCACCTGAAGAACAAGCACGAGCGCTATTTTATCGACACGATAACGGTTAGAATGAGATGGCAGTATACGATACTAAGTAAGTGCGTAAGAGATGGTTGCGTTATCCCACGCGATAACTAGTTTAAACACCGCTCGTACTAGCCGGGCAGAGGTCGGAATTGGGTATGTGAAAATATCAAAAGTTTACAGCGAGACATAATATAGAGCTGTTACAAGACAACCACTTGAGTTGAACTAGTTTTGGATGTTACCGGTATAGTGTTCTTTTTACATGTTCCTAAACTTTGAAACACCGAAATACAATAAATCAATAGCTGCTAATACAGTTCTAAATTAATTTTTGCTATGAACTTTTCTGGTTGATATTCGATCTTTTAGTCCGAATTGTTCTTTGTTGGTCAAACACAGAAATTTATATATCTGCAACATGCTAATGCGGTTTTTTTATAGGTATCTTAAGTTAAAAAGTTGTGCTACAGATTGATGCAAGGAAAACGAACATAATAATATCAGCTCCATATTTTGTCTCGATGCAAACTATAGGTATTGTCACACACTCAATTCCGATCCTTGCTTATTACACAGCGCGTTCACTTGCTGTCGTTTTCTTTGTACCATGTCGTGTAATACCGACTTATGGCATTTTTTTTCCACTTATGCAACGTCCAATTACATGCATATATTTCTTCTGTTCTTTCTTTTGAACTTTAAGAAACATCGAACATTTACTACATAAGACATTTATGACCAGTTTAAGATAAGACATGAAGTAGAAGACAAGTCAAGCGCGATCCGAATAAGACAAAATCCAACCTAAATTCTTAAATACAATCCTCTTGCCATTTTATCAACGATAACTTTTGGGTGGGATACACGTTTATGCTAATATCACGATTATCATACCATGATCACAGGATCAAAGATATGTTGGAGATAGTCGTTGAGCTAATAAATATCGTTATATTACAGGAAGTAGAAAATAAAAGGCGGGGATGTTCAGTAAAAAGAATTTACTTACAGTTACAGTTATGTAAGCAGAGATTTCCGAAGTGCTGGCGATCTATAGCCTCTGCATAATATATCCTATATCTGCCTCTGCCATGATTATATATGTATAATAGTTTACTAGAAAACATGGTATTCTCCACAATCGTGCCACCGTATCACCGATAAATATGGCAGAGAACTGTAATAGTTTTATTTCATAGGAGAAGATTTCGTCCCATTCAGATGGCGCGCCAATACATAGTTAAGCACACTGCTTTAAAAATAAAATAATATAACTTTGTAATCATAGAAATTTATTGTTGATCTGCCAGAGAACAAAGGAAATAGCAATATCGATAGAAATAGATATAACAGGAAGAAGAGAAAGAGTTTGAAGGAGATAGAAAATCAATCATCAAAAATGATGGAAGTAAGGACGAGGTTCCCAAATTTACAACAATTAATATTATTATTATTATTAAAGAGCAGAGCAGAGAGAGCAGATTGTTTAAAGAGCAGGACAAGGAAAGGACCCCAGATTTAAAAAAAAATACTTCAGCACGGGTCATTGAAATATCGCAGGTACATGCCAGTTCCATACAGATATTTTTATTGGCTTTTTATCGTTTGAAGTGAGAAGACGTTAAAAACCTTTCGCGAATAGTAAACTGGCTTTAAAAGAACTGATTACAAATACAAGGTTTGAAAAAGACGATAAAAATCACAATACAGAGGGTTTATATTGATCTGCCACCAACACATATCTTTTCGTCATTAGCAAACACCGTAAAATTATTTATCCGTGGGTAAAATTATGTGATAAACACTTATATAAACACTTTTTTTTCATCAAAAACATAGCTTGCTAACACCAACATAATTTATTGAATTATTACGCGAGCCCACCGGTAAATGTTAATAATGGGCTATGTTATATCGATTGAATATATTTATATCAGAGGTATATCGTTAAAAACCTCTGTATCGATCTGTTTATCGTCTTTTACAGACCTCATGTGAACTAAGATATATTTGCTTTATAACAATAATTTTCTAGGAGTGAAATAGATATTTATAATGTATATAAGGTTAGATTGAGTAGGAATGAGATGTATATAATAGCTATAATTCAAAATTTAATCTAAACGATTACAACTATCATTATTATTTGCGCACTGATAAAGTATAGTAATATACTTTATTTCAAAATGTATCATTAATTTCAAATCAAATACTGAATGATTCAAAGTTTTATGAAAACCTTCTACTGGTTATGATAAAATGGTTATCACTTTTATTTATCACCATCTACAAATAACATTATTTTGTCTTCAGACGCGACGATAAAGATCAATCTTCAAGGATTTTTCATTGTAGTGCATATAAAGTATATTTTCTCATTAACATCATAGTGACTTATCTAATCTGCTTATAAAAACAAATCATTTAGTAAACTAAGTAACGTTTTATTTACAGTTATAAAAACCGAGTAGAATTTAATATGATTAAATATTTTGATTGGGGTGGTTGTTTTAAAACATTTTCCTCTTTTGTTTGAGGCTATCATAACTGAATTTAATACTCGTAATTACATAGAAAGATAACAACGTTAATATATAATAATAAAATATAGTAAATAATAAAATTTAAAAATCCGAAATTGGCCGAGACCCAGTAGAGGATTTCAAACACGGTTTTTTTGAATGTGCGTATAATGCTAAATACATCAAATAAACAATATTCATTTTAACTTTACTTGATACAAAATGTAAATTACCATTAAATAAACTTCAAAGATAAAATTAAATCTTCCGTTTTGGACCTAACAAATTGTCCCCCTAAAGAATATCAAACTTCATACAATATATAAAGAAAGCCAACAGATAACTTCTCATTACATGATTTTATCATTTAGAGCACTTGAACCAATCACGGTTTTTATAGATAAAAAGAAACGAGTTGAGTTCTTGTCTTTCTTTTTACGTCATCAGTTTTTATTTGTTGAAGATGACGCTATTCGAACGTGAAAACTATTGCTAGGATTTTACTACTTGTTCAGTAAAGAAGTATCTTTTAAAAGTGCTTCTAAAATACTTATTGGCTCACGTTCTATATCAAATGAAAGAATCGAATTGCTAGGCGGGTATAAAAAGAATTTCGAAAGATGGCCATAACAAGAAGTTTAATAAACTGTATATCATCCATTTCTCATAGTCATCATCATCATCAGCCAACAGACGTCCACTGCTGGAAATATGCGCCCCCAAAGATTTCAGGTAAAAGCGAGGTAAAAATAGAGAAATATAGGATGTTGGTGATGAGTCGCCAATCTCATCTCCAACAATCACTAAAACTCCCCAATACCCTAAAACATCAACGTGCAACACAAAAGAAAACTATTTAACATCAAATATGAATAACGATCCGCAACAATTCATAGATTGAATAGGAAGCCAGTTAGATATTTCCAGCGTTCTACATACGAGTTCATGAATGACGTCATTACAGGGATTAAAAGGAGCCATTTAGAAACGAATAAAGCCGCTAAATTATGCGAGCTTCGCGAGCAAGAAATAGGACAACACTTTGTGAATACAAATAACTAAATAGCAGTTGATACTTGTAGTTGTACTCGTAGGCGATAGAAAATTACACAATTGAAGCAACACAGAGAAACGCATATTCTCAACGACAATAATAACATATTAGACACATATATAAGTTCAAGCACGTGTCACTACATCAAATCCGGTTGTGATTGTAATAGCTTTATTAAACATTTATAATTAAAACAACTCACAATATTTACTTATATTTAAAGGAAGGACAGTGCATCCACTAAACAATGGGCTAGTACTCAAGAGTATTGCAACTAGATCTTTAAGGATAAGTATATTGATTCTGTAGCTGGCGAAAATTTCTTCGATGAAATCGTCAAGATAATGTAGTCAAGAGGAGTAGTGTTAATAATTCTTACAGGAGAATCCTGATCAGCTACAGAATCATTGCATAGGGGTCATGCTTTTGCCATGATTTTGATCTTCAGAAGGTTATTTCTCTCCGTTTAAGAAAATTTGTTTGGTCGCCGTGTCCACTTCTATCAATTTACCGAAATCATGGCAGAGGAAAGAGTATCACAACAAAGGTAAGAAGGGTCTACCAGGATCGATCTAGTTGCGGTTTCCAATATTGTTGATTGGATAATTTTGTTTTGCGTTCTTATATAAACGGTACAAGAATTCCAATTAGCTTGAGTACATTCGCCGTATCTAAAAGGCGGTTAGTCAAGGTGTTCGAAAATCTTACCGAATTCATCTAACGTGTCCAAATGGTATTGAAAAAGAGAATTAGCACGTTAGTTTTATGTTCAATGAACTGGAGCACACTTCACTCAAAAAAAACTTTGAACATTCATCACAAACAATAAAACAAAAGATGAAATTAATTTATGATTGTTCTGGATATTTTCTGTGATTCTGAGAAGTTTTATGCCAGAACCATAACAAAAGGGACTAAGAACATTATTGAACTGTTCAGCTTGAATATTATTGATAAATTAACACTTTTGGATCAAATGAAAACTTATGAAAATCAAGCAAGAATTTTGCGAGGAACTTACCAGGATCAGTTGGGTCGTCGGGAGGTTTGTAAAAGGAGAGGCCGAGTGAAACTACGGCGGCCACCTCGAGGATAATGAGGGTCACGTCCTGCAGAGCCTCCCATACTAACGTGAGGAAAGTCTTGGGCGGTTTTGGTGGGATAAGGTTTGAGCCGAACACCTCCCGTCGGTGCTGCAGGTCTGTTTTGGACCCGCTGAGACCTGAAATACAAAATTTTATGAGTGACGTTCTCAAAAAAAAGTATGAATAAAAAAAGGGTGGATCCATTAGTTTCATTATTAAATCATATTATTAAATCATATTATTATATCATTATGATATATAATGAAACTATAAATACGTTTCCAAAATAAGGCGTGGCTTATTTTACAGATACAGCACTAATAAACTACGACGCTGGAATTCACTAATACCATAGCCGACACAAGTTATTAGCAAGAAATGTAGAGGAAATTGAGCTTTATAGCTAAGAATTTTCCCATTTTCAAAGCGATTAATATGCAAATGGAACTTTTAATCATCATCATATTTCTTTGTACATTAGTTAACACACTTACAAGATAAGTCGCCTAACCTATTTCAGTATAGTTTTATTCCTTGTACGTATCCAAAATTTATATCTTATGTAAGTCTTTCAGTAGTGACCTTAGTCTGACATCTCAAACTTTTATGTCTAGCCTGCAGTAAAAGTGACAGTAAAAATACCAATTTATAAATACAACAGACGTCGTGAACGTAAAGAAAATCAAATCAAAGATTGCTGGCGACTTTCGCAAGTATTAAGTGACCGAATATAATGTGAGTCACTGAGAGTCTAGTCTTTGGAGCGTGGGCAGTCTATCGGGCGAAATGAAACTGTTTGCTTCAACAAAACTTCAGTATTCGTGATGAGAAAGACAATAATGAAATAATAAATACTTTTGTGTAGAATAGCACCAATACATTAACTGCTGTTAGCATTAGCTGAGTAGAGTCGGCTTAGAATAGCACTTCCCCATTTCTTCCGGTGGGTGTACGTAAGAGGCCACTAACGGTATTGGGGCTTTTGAGGGATTTTTGGGCGATGTGGTGGCTGAGTAATTTGTAAAATTTGTAAGCATTGTTGAATTTAAGGTACCACTTTTCAAATGTCGGATGTCTGATCTCTCAAGAGAAGGTTTAGGTTTTAGTTTAGTTTAGTTATTATTATTTCCAACGAAGAGTCGCGACAAGTCATCAAATAGATAAGGGCTAAATATAAATAAAACATGAAATTCTTTTACAAGAATCATTGGCTGCACTGAATCCAGCTGACTAAATTGACTAATACAATTTTATTACAATCCCGCTTTAATATACGAGTTCATGTTAATGGGGGTTCAAAATACACTGGTTTCATGGGTTTTTGACCGCACGCCAGTGTAACAGGAGGTGGGGGTCCACATTGATGAATATTTATCAGCGTCACACGAAAGTTCCGTTCAGCCAACCCTGCTGTTAAACCGCTCCAATCCACAGTGTGTTAAATCGAAAATAGTTTATTCATTTCATATTTCAGAGCGCTGGGAATAAACCGCAGTCGTTTTGAAGCTTAACATAAGTAGAGTATTCATAACGAGATATGGCGATTTTAATAAATTTAAATAGCGACCCAAAGGGCGACAAAAGACATAAAATTAAATGACGATTAAATACGTGATTAATAAGGTTTTTTCTAGCCTCGTAACGCCCAATGATATCATGTGAATACATAATCAACATTGCCAGTACCGCCCAAGGATGAATTTCATCTTATGAAATTACCGCCCAGTGTAATCATCCGAAAACATATTTGAATTTGTCGCCTCACCTTTAAATATGCGGAAATGGACACGATTTTTTGTGGAGATGTGATTGGCTGAAGTCTATTGTCTTTTTTACCGGATGTCACAATACCGAACCAATAGCAAAAATCTTATTTATTAGTGTCAAAATGGCGAACATGGCAAGGCGGCGAGGACGTGGTAAGTAAATCGAAATTTATATAATTAATCTGTTGCGTTTATTGTAGAAACATAGGTAAGCTTAGATAGCTAAAACCATACAGTTTTGAGGTTTTGATTATTTTTTTTATAAAAAACGCTATGAAACCTCTAAAAGTTATATTCAAATAATATGTCATCAAGTGATGACACCGGGCGTTACCTCCTGTTTTGGCTGCTTTGACTTTGTTATCAGCTGATTACATTGGGACGCAACTCAATAATTAAAATGTGTCTCATACTTACCTACATATTATTTATTTCATTGTTTTTATTTATCTAACTTGTTGTTTTATCGCTGATGTTGGTAAATAGAGTATATTAATGAAAAGGATCATTATTCAATTGATTTTGTTTTTATTTCAGTACCCGACGAACTCATATTACAGTTGCTGACCGAATCAGATGTCGAAGATTTTAATCCCAGTGACGAAGACAATGGATATCCACCTTACATCCAGGACACTAATAATAATATTACCGAAGATATCAGTTCAGATTCGGACATAGCTGATGTACTGATAACATAACCCGGAAGTTCCAGTAAACATAAACACTCAGCCAGTTACTTGTTCCAAAGGAGGAAAGTGCAGCAGTTGCGGCAGTTTAAAATGGAGCTTAGTGAAGCATTGATTGACATTAACTCAAGCTCACTGGGTACAGACAATGACTCTGCAGATTCTGCTTCAGAGCCGGAGCCGGTTCCTCGCAAAAGAGGCAAGCGATCATCTACACCTTTGCCATCCAAAAAAAGACGAAGCTGCAAAGCACATGCCATTATTTGAAGAAAAGCAAGCGAGGTGTCGGCATTGCCACTATAATTTGAGTAGCACCAAGTGCACCACCTGCAACATCCATTTATGTCTGACGAAGGTCAGAAATTGCTATACACTTTTCCACCAATATCAGCAGATATATATTAATATTTTTTAAAACTAAGAATGATTCTTTTAAAGACTGAATCCTTATGCCATATTGGTTCCATAGTTCCTAATAAGTCTAAGATTTAATAAATTTAATTATTATTATTTTTGTTGTATTTTTTTGTATATTTATCCATATATAAGTACATATTTTATTTTAATAATATATATACACATAAATAGATTTTCTAATATATAAAGGCCCGATGTAATCACTTGAACTCATATAATTTTAAGGAGATATTGGAATAAAGGCCCAATGTCATCACATGAAAACAAAAAAATAACAGATTCCAACAGAGGAAATTCATTGCCCAGGGTAAAACAATTACGACAAAAAAAAAATCATGATCATCTGTGATCAAAAACACCTTTTTTTACATTTTTTTAACGTGGGCTGTAACCACTAAAAAATATATGTAATCAGATAACAACAATGGGCAGTAACTATCCTCCTTTTTTTAGGCTTGGGCCTTACGAGGCTAGGAATTCCATTCATTAAAAGTTCATGTTTTAATGCGTATAAAGATAGTCATAATGCCTTCCTAATTAGTATGTTGTAAATGCAACATTTTCACGAATTATTATCGGAGCGAGTATGTCAAGAAGCGAGGGGCGGGATACTAACAGAATATTTATACGCAATTTATCAGTATCTTACTTTTCACGTACCATTCTTCTTTCTAGATGGCTCATGCTACCGTAGCAAATCGTAATGATTTAAATTTTGGTTTAATATACTAAATTCGACTCAATTAATCCGCTAAAGAATGCGACATTGCATCGTCATAATAAACATATTAATCAAAGCATATTTACAGTAATCAAACTTTTCACAACATAAAACAGATACCGAACCAATGATCTTTCCTGGCTGCTAAACATTGCGCATTTGCCAAGAGCATTCGATTCCCGTATTCCAACTACTTCAATGCACAGTTCAGTGTTCAAACAAATGAGCACATTTCCTCGGAAACTAAGTTGTAATTGAAAAGCAAACATTGCCTTACCGAAACGATCAACATGATATTAAAAATAACAACAGATCAAAGACTCGGCGCATTTTACGAGGAAACACTTACCGGCAGTGTGTAACGACGTGTTTTCTCACTAGGGTCGTAAAACTATATTCACAGACATGTATCCACGTCTGATAACAGCCTGCAGATGAATTTCCAAACGGAAATATTCCTAGTTATGTTGCTAAGACGTCAAGAACAGTAATTTTGTAAGCTGCTGTTGCAGATTATGGAAAATTTTGAGACATTTATCCTACAAAGAAGTTAAGGTTATTTCACCAAAACGGATGATCGATGTATTTAATCAATCAAGTTATCATTGCTAAAACTTGTTGCTTTATTATATGCTCATTATTATTATAAATAAATATGTATTAAACGTTAAAATATTATCCACATCTAGAATCTTTCCTACAACTTTTCTCTTTGTTTCTAAGTTTCGTAACACTCCCTTTCTTTTTGATCTATTTCCTTTCTTTTCCATTCGCAGTCTTCACCCCGAATATATCTTAAATTTCCCGTTTCTTATCATCTCCTATTCCTTTATGACGTAAATGCGTTCGCATTGTTTAAGTAAAAGATTTCAACAGCAACTTCAGTCAACAGTAGTACGCTATCTTCCAGTACTTTTCTCACTGTCGTAAATTTTGTTTGTTTGAGTTGCTCCTCGGGTGTCTTAGTGTGAGCTACATACGTCATTGCCATTGCTATTTGACGATTGTGAGATTTGTTTATTGTTCCAAATTCTTCTGTAGATAAGTGCCAGCAAAGCCATTAAATTGAACATCTCTATTTCACGACATTAAAGTTGGATAAAAAAATAATCAGTAGTGTGCAAAAGCAAATAGATTTTGACGCCAGCGCTGACTCTAATTTGATTTGTGTTAACCTGAACTTTATCCCTGATATTCTGCCGAAGATGATGAATAAAGTTGCGAAAACTAGTCATATAGACAAATGTTCCCAAGACTGTAAAAGAGTAGCCGGAGCTTTAGATTTAGTAGAAAGGGCATGAAAATCGGGAAATCAATTGGTTGTAGGTTGACTTCTTCGCTACCCTAAATTCACTTAAAGCACACAGACACACACACACACACACACACACACACACACACACACACACACACACACACACACACGGCTATAAATCCCCAAAAGGGCTTGCCATAGTTTCAGAGCACTTCACTTAAAGCCTTTTACAGTTTGCTGCTTCATACAGCACCCACGCAAAAAAACCTTTAATAAGTTTCATGAACTTAAGCTGTTGGTTTGGTAATCATTAAGCCGAAACATAACTGTCGTGCAAGGTTACCGAAGTGATGACCTTGACTTCTAATTAAGGTCAAGGAAAAACAAACAACAGTAAATTATTTGTAAAGCGTGTTACAGAAATATTAGGGGACTAACAAACGAAGTCATAACTTTCAGAAGTACATTTTTATTGCTGCAGGTATTTCTTTGTTAATGAAATTTCACCGTAAACTTCGATAACTATGATTAAAAAGATGCCTTGTTTGTACAAATACAATACAAAAGCAAATCATAGTGAGGGTAGAAACTGCTGACTTTCAACAACATCTTCATAAATGTACACTATGAAAAAAAACAGAACGACACCACAAACTTTTTATAATATGTGTGTATATTGTATAGTACAATAATTATTCTGCAGTGCCGTGTAGTGCCGGCTTAGAATGTCTCTACCCTTATCTACCCACGGGTGTCGTAAGGGGCGACTTAGGGTATGAGGCTTTTTGAAGTGGTTTTCGGGCGAAGCGGTTGGTGACCCATCACCAACGATACTTTATTTCTACCATCTTGTCCCCTATCAACTTCCAAATGTGGCTTAGGAGTTTCTACCTCTGAAGCTATGGCTACCCTTTTTTGGTATATATGGCCGTAAGTATATGGAGGTTGGCAGTCAGCTCCGAGTATCCCCTTTGGTCTTGGGCTAGGCGAAACAGGTCTTCGACGCCGGCTATGTTGGTCCATTTTTTTGCCAACCTCCAGTAGTGGAGAGGCACTAGAAGAAGAAGAAGTATATGTATGTGTGATATATTGTATAGAATAATTATTATTCTACAAGAGCCAAATTAAGACGCAATGGTGTATGTAATCAAATATTTGCCCTTACCAATAAATATTACTCGAACGTTCATTGGCACATTTTGATAAGGGTAAACCGAAACGTAAGGGTCTATAGATGTAAATTAGTGAAACTTGATCATACTACCAATATCCCTGTGTTTGCATATATTCAAAGGATCGGATGAAAAGTCGTCTGCGGAGTTTCAAAGGGCATGTATGGGATAATTGTAAGTATTTGTATGTACAAATTAATATGCATTCGTGGATTTTGTTTGAGCTTAAAAGTTGAAGGCACTTAATTTAGACTATATACAGCAGCAATAATGTAACCGATTTTATACACAGTCATGTGATTGTGTATCCCTCAGAGAGGGAAGCACAGTTTAAGAAAATAATATAATTGCAGCTGTGTCCTAAGAGGTGACTTATAGGGGATTTTAAAGTGATAATTGGGCGATGCGGTTGATATCCACCCATCAACAATAATATTTATTATTGCAATATCTTACAAAATTTCTACTTCTTCTGGCTACCCCTTTTCGGGATTTATAGCCACGAGTATAGTATAAAAGATATCACAGTAATTACTACTTAAGATTAATTTCTTTCTCCGACTCTGATAACCTCGAAAACGTATTAACGGATAATCCAAAACGGGCCAAGTCACAGGTGTATAAGAAAAGTACTCGCCGTGACAGGACTAGACAAGGGTTCGACATAACGTTCTTATCGAACTTAACCCTCTTAAAACTTGGAATCAACTCAATTACTTCAGTTGTCGATAGATTACCAACTATTATAATGTTAGAAAGTGAAATAGTATAAAATATTCCAAAGAGATACTGGCGAGTTTATTTCATTTATTTTAATCAATATTTTCGGACAAGGACATTTGACTGTTTGAGAATGGTCTGTACTTAATATAAATATTAATTAAATTTTGGGTAGACTGTAAAGGTTTTTCTATATAATGATAAAAAGAACTGGCTTCCGTGGTCGTCCCCTACTGGCATTCCATTCTTCATTCCTTTATATATGTCTGTGCCTACCCCAATGGGAACTGATGGCGTGAGTTTATTTATATATGTTTATTTTCTTTCCCTAATTTATCTTCGAAAAAGGGCCTTAATCCCAATAAAATAATAGCTTCGGAACACAGTATTTATAAGCCACTAAATGAAGATGAGAAACATATGTATGTACATATGTATGTAATAGATAGTAACATAGATAGATCGGTTACCAAAAACATTACTTATTGACTTCTTCGTCTTTACTATAAGGTCAGGTTTTAATTTCCGTGAAGGAATGTTTAGATTAAACAGACAAGCGGAAAAAAATTGGCTTTGTAGCACGAAAACCTCATGTGGGGATTATAACTAATCAATTAATTACTTCCCCGATGTTGTGGGTTCGAGGCCCGCAGGTGTAAATTTTTTTTATTTCCCTAATTGATTCGGAAAAAAAGTGTTTAGCATGAACTTATTGAATAACACTTGATTTAGCTTAAAACACATACACTTAACTGTTTTCCTTATTTGCATCGGCTGACGTAAGAAGATATCCTTGTATTATTTATTACTCACAGCATTCCATTCGATGAGCATATAAAACCTACTTATGAATTTTGATGTACCATTTGACTTATAACTATGTGCAGTAAATGACAATTAAATATAGTATTTTCTAAGATTTTCACGATTGCACATTATAATTGAAACAACTATTGATTTTCGGATATTTTAATCGCGTGTTATAACATTATTTTTTAAGTCTTCCCGTGACCATGATAACTGAAAAGTTTTCGAAACGTCGGGCTTTAAAAATAATGTTATTAAAATAAATAACACGCGATTAAAATATCCGAAAATCGACAATTAAATAGTTCATTTTTATTCATATTCTTTAAATAAAACAGATAACGATCCTATAAGCTTCAGATTAGAATAACACTACCGCACTTTCCATGAATGTTCTGAAATTCCCCATTACGTGTAGGTTTTGTATATTTACCTCTTTCTACTTCGAAAAGAAGCAAAGGAATCCAAGCTTTTTAATTCATCCTCTACTTTTGTTCCTCTCTCTATTTCCGAAATAGACAAGTTTTATTAATTTCTACACTCCGGCTACCTCTTTTAGCTAACATTAAAACAGTAGCTGTGTAGTGTCGGCTTAGAATAGCACTACCCCATTTCTTCCGGTGGGTGTACGTAAGAGGCGACTAACGGACTTGGGGCTTGTTAAGGGATTTTTGGGCGATGCGGTTGGAGACCCATCACCAACAACCTTTGTACTACCATCTTTTCCCCACTCAACTTCCAAATGTGGCTGAGGAATTTATTATTTCTCAGCTCTGGCTACCCCTTTTAGGGATTTATAGCCGTGAGTATATGTATGTATGTATTAAAACAGTAAATGAGTGAGTGTAATATAAATCAACGAAAACTTACGAAAAGAATGTGAAAATGAGTGCAGGTAATATAAATCAAATAACACTTAAAAAAACTGAAAAATATCAATCCAATCACATTAACCTTCCCCAACTCAAAGTTGGGGAAGATCGACAAAGTATAAAATCGACAAATCGTCCACTACGACCGTCCTCACTTACAAAAAATAACGAATTTCACACTCGATTGGTCAAAAGCAATCGTAGATCTATTTTGGGAAATATATTGTTTCATATATTTAGAAGATTGATGGATGTAAACTAAGCTAGAGAGGTTTGTCAGGATCGTACAAAGTGGCGATCAATAGCCTCTGCCTACCCCAATGGGAACTGGTGGCGTGGGTATATGTATGCAGTATAAATACTACATAACGAGACATAGACATGTCATACTTTATATTATACAATATACTAAATTTAAATTGCTGTGTAGTGTCGGCTTAGAATAGCACTACCCCATTTCTTCCGGTGGGTGTACGTAAGAGGCGACTAACGGTATTAGGGCTATTAAGGGATTTTTGGGCGATGCGGTCTGAGACCCATCACCAACAACCTTTATTTCACCATCTTTACCCCACTCAATTTTCCAAAAGCTCTGGCTACCCCTTTTAGGGATTTATAGGCGTGAGTATATGTATGTATGTATGTATACTAAATTTACTAGGCTTTTTTTCATATCAACCCATACACGTAGAACTTCATACAAATAAGCGTATTTCAATTCGAAGAATACATTATTATAATTAAATTTAAATATCAAAGACTTGCTTGTATGAGCCTTACCTCATCCATAACTGTAATCAAATATTCTACAAAGTGCCCGTTAAACTTTCCTATCTTACTCTAGTCTGATTCACATATAAAACTGAACTATCGACCAACAAACGTATTACGTAAGCAGAAACATGATTTGATCAAACTGATTGGAAGGAACGCGAAATGTATTCAGAACTCACTACAAAATCTTCATAATAAAATCCCATACTAATCTAATGAAGCTAGGCTAAAATATGTCAGGGAATTTGTGACTTATATCCAAATGGTACACGGTTGAATTTCGCACGAAGGTTGCAGGGGTTGAATCGGGTCGAACGTAAATAGCAAAGCCCCAGGCTCGATGGAACGAACAACTGTGTTATTGTACATGAAATGGATTACAGCAACTTGCTTACACGAAATGGAAATATCATTATCAGCTTTCTGTTTTCCTTAACGCAATTTATTTAGAGACGAAAACAAGTCTGTTAACGCATTCATGATAAAAGTAAGCCTGGATGATGATGTTGCTTTGAAAATTGGACCTTCCATCATCTGCTATGATAGTCATAATCATAAAGTCATAAAGAAGGTAATCAAATTTGATATGAAGGATGAAAGACATTTAAAGCGCCTACTCTCTGCTTACTATAAACTAAATTTCATGTTGAAGGTACATATGAACAAAGTTATCTCATTTGAATGATAAGGCTGAAAGTTACTCCGGCGTAACTTCGAAATTGTACACACAGAAAACAATAAAACCCTTGTACGGAAATAGCGAGCTCTGTCTACTAGGAAATAGGCATCAGCCGACGTCCACTTTTCATTTAATCAAACTGAAATCTGTTCTGTGTACGCGATGCCAACGAGTTTCGTGCTCTAACCATTTTTGATACGACATTTCGGCGTAGAATCAGGTCAAACTTTGAAGAAAAACGAGATGAGACTACAGTTGAAAATTTTATTCCGCAACTTATATCGTTTAGCGTGTTTTTTGAGGTTAAGAGATAATATACAGAACAATTGGCAAATGCTGGGAGCAACCTCTTTAGCAAGAAAATTTAGAGAGTCATAAGATTCCGAGAAATCTTCTCCATGAATGGAGATATTTAGAAAGGATAAGTACTCTCATCCTGACTGTGGGATTAACTTTTATTTTCCTCGTCAAGCGTTATACAATCGGTACTGTCTCTTGAGCGTCATGAAGGCATAGCAAGAGCGGTATTTTATCGTCCCGCTATCGGTTAGTTTGTGATGACAGTATACGATACTGAGTATTGGGCTGAGTAGAGGATCAAAAAACTGGCCCTAAGGCATTTATTTCTTTCTCTAAAGACCATCCAAAAATACATTTCTCCTCCCCGTCAATCATTCAAGAAGAGAACCCGAATCAAAATCAGATCGCCAAAGAAATTAGTTGCTGCTCATTTGGCGCACATCAATTACAAGCCAATTTCTAAACTGGATTCGTCGCGACGCCTTTGTATCGCCGGCACTGAAATAACTCAACATTGTTCTGTTCATTTAACTCATTAATACCTAGCTGATGATGAAATGTCTAAAAATACAGTCGAAGACATCCGCGAGACAACGTACGGCGGGCCAACGACTTGCAACCAAACTGTTATTGCATATACCACTTTACTGCCTCACAATCGTAATATTACGGATTCAGAATTAGGTTTTATTATTCAGAATCAACGGTTCACTGACTCGTTCTCTTAATTTATGATTATCATTAATATCTTATTAGTTCTTGCTATCTGTGCTGTAACTGAATTTGATTTTGTACAAGATTTTCGTAGTGGGAGATTTTATAGTCTATAACAAGTAAGTCTTGCATATTGATTAGGATACGGAACAGCAATAAAATGTAATAAGTAAAGATATAAGTAGGATAATGTGTGATATGAAAGTTTTCCATTCTCTGAACATTAATAAAAATCACACCAATCACTTATTAATCTATTTATTCGTTGGGAAGAAACCAAATGTAAACGTTCTGACGCCCCACGTACGTTAGATTAGAGTACGTTTTTGTCTCTACTTCTATAGAAAATGCTTCCGTTTTTTGTCAACGTCGTGTGATAAAAGTTGAAGTACCTACGCAATTTTAAATAACTATGACAATGTCCAAAGCTGAGAAGTAGGAGGTGTCAAATCGATGACGTCTTACATCTTTAATACGTCATTCTTCTGTACGCACGCAAGCATCTATTTATACCAGAGTACTCGTACCAGCAAGAGACATCACAGCAGATGCGTCACTATCACTTTTACAACAAATCACTTTACGGTCATATTGACGGACGCAGCAAATTTGCTAATTGCTAATAGAGTATACATACATACAAATACTCACGGCCATAAATCCTAAGCGGTAGCCAGAGCTTTAGAGCTACAAACGTCTTAGCCACATTTGGAAGTTGATAGGGGAGAAGATGGTAGGACTAAAGTATCATTGGTGATGGGTTTCCAACCGCATCGCCCAAAAACCACTTAAAAAGCCCCATATCCTTAGTCCCCTCCTACGACACCCACGGAAAGAAATGGGAAGTGACATTCTAAGCCGGCACTACACGGCAAATCATTAACAGCTTATAAATTAACTACTTTGTCTCTGAAATATGTGAGTCCATCGTAAATCATCACGTTTTATCACTCGATCTGTGCGACAAGGTTTCAGCGGTACAACACGAACTTTGTATTAAAATCAATGTCAAGCCTTGATTGGGTGTGGTTCAACGATCGACATTGAAGAGAATATCTATTTTGTCATTGGTATTTCTATATTTTTCTTTCTTTCTACGATCCTAACCCTGATTGGTGGACAAAAATCCTCTTAATTTCTATACCTTACTAGGAGTCACACATTAAGTTATATAATTAAATTAAGTCCTTAAAACATTAGTTATACAATATCTGTTTGCATTTCCATTTGACCGTACTAAATGAAAACGTTTAGGATATAAAGCGTAGGAATTTTACTTGAATTCAACAATTTCGCAATGAACAAGAACAATGCCTTTGAAATCGCCCTAAAAATGGTATCGGCTCATTCAACACTGAACACCGTTTTATTATACAGATTAAGTTGGGCCTTTATCGTAGAATGGCCTGTAATTCGAAAGCTATTCATCTGCTAACGATACTCCTCGTGATTTAGACCAGTAAGCTTCTGACTTGCAATTACTTTATTTGGAAATTTATAGGAGTCAGCGAACAAACGAATTAAAGTTCTTTTTAGCCTTATAAATATTTGAAAAGGCCGCTCAGTCCGACAAGTACAGCACAGCTTTTCTTTGATTGAAAAGGAGTTTGGCACTTTTTAAACTTATGTAATCCAAAACATTTGACATTAGAAAAGGGCAAAAGAAAATGACTAATTATTTATAGCAGCACAATAATTAACATTCCAGTTAGTAACAGCGGGGTACCACAGGGGTGCAGGGGGAAAGGGAACAAAACATTAATCGAGCCGAGCACAAGTAGCACGAGCATTTGCCAACTGTATACTCAGACCAGTATAGGTGACACAAACACAAACACAACTAGTTTATCGAGCAGGTGTCAGCTAAGGCTGGTCGATGGTCCGCGCCAAAGGGCCAAGCTAAGCGTGATCCGCTGATGTATGACGACACGTGAAAGAGTCGACATTTGGCACCGCATAGAGCCAATGAATGCACTTGTGTTATAATGACACCGATGCGATTCAAACTAATAACTGGGGATTCTCAGATACTGAAAGTTATTCAAACATTTCGTTGTCATGTCCACAAAGGTCATTTGAAATAAATAGCGATATATGCTCCTCTGATAGCTTTGTAGGCAACGTAAACACAGATAATTATTCATACCTCAATGTTTTACAGGTATGAATGTTAAAAATATCACAACTCTATTTATACAAAGAGCCAGATTCAGAACAATCCCAAACCGTCGTGTGATAAATTCGACAGAACTGTCTAGCGCTTCAAACTGCTGTTGCATTATTGAATTTAATATTTTGATTCTATATCAGATAGTATGAATAAATCAGTTAACGTTATAAAACAAATACATTTTTTTTAAGGGATAACAAATGAGGATTAGGAGAATATGCATTTAATTATAATTTCGTAACGAATTTAATCATATTTGCAACTAAGACTGATGTGCAAATCAATCGTCAATAATAGCCCCCGCATTTTCCCGCATACCGTTAGTCGCCTCTTACGTACACCCACCGGAAGAAATGGGGTAGTGCTATTCTAAGCCGACACTACACAGCTATAGTTAAAAATATACATATCTAAATATCCATCCACATTAATCAGTTTGCTTTTGTTAGGTTCAAAATTATACAGAAACTGCTAACAAATCGTGAAGATTAGAAGGACTGTAATTCCGGTGCCGACACGGCGCGGGGAGCAATCAGCTAAGTTCTTGGGTCAGGAAAAATTAGGCAATGGCCTTTACTCGAGAAAGCAATTACAGTAAATGTTTGCAACTAATTTAATAGACGATTGTATTGTTTACGAGTTGAAGGATGCCTGATTTTGTTAAATCATTAACATAATCCCGACCAACATATTATTCTCTCAAAGCGCGATATAATAGTAGCGTGTTACCGCAACTATTCCGAATGAGATAGTAAATATGTTCTACAAGAAGTAAGAGTGAGAAAACACGACGGCGTACCGCAGGGAGCTTACCTAGGCCCGCTGATCTATTAATATCTACCACGGAAACCGCGCCTCGAGACTAGGCATAGGCATCTCGCGACTAATGAGCCTGGAGCGTTCAGACATATCTGCCGAGTCTATATTATAATGGGTCTCACACCAATACACTAAGCGAAGCAGAAACACAATTATTTTGTGTTTGCGTAGTGAGTGGTCAATTTTATATTTGCCTTCATGTCCGGTACATTATTTATACGCGTACGCAAATGCCTGCTAACGGAAGTGTGCCATTAGTGTGGCTAAAGTATTGTGTGTTAGGGAACAAGTATTTATAACTGTTCCAATTTTAGCAGTATATTTTTTCATAGGTGTACTTAGATAAAAAAAAACATGACCTTAATGTGAAAAATAAATTATTAGATAGATAGCCGTTTATGTTATTTTAAAATCACATGAAGAAAAACTATATCTGCAAATGAAGATGGTTTGTAAATGAACTTAATAATTCCGTAGTGACTAAATCTTTAGCTATCTCAATAACTGAACACCTGGCCAAAGACGTAAACAAAAATAGTGATACACGTCTCACTAGTTGAATCTTGTCAGAATGTATGTGTTTATATATTACGTAACCAATACGAAGAGATAAACTAAAACATTAAAGACGAACTATGAAATATACTCAACGAGTATAATGGATTTGGTTGTTTGTACATTAAAGAATGCTTTTACATAAACCAATATACAATGACTTTTAAAATACCCGCGAAATAAAACACGATGACTGATCGTAACTGCAAAAGATTCTGTTCAAATTATACGCTCTGTGGTCAAATTCTCTATTCTTACTCACAGTATAATGTTAAAATGTTGTCTGGGTAAATGGTGAGGGTTGAAAATCAGCGTGCACGTGTCCTGCGAAATACGCGGCTTTTTTTCTTTCAATGAGGCAAATAGTAAAGTCAAAGTAGAGACCATGATGAAAGTGATGTAAAGACTACAGAAGCACAGAATAGAATGTATTATTTATTTTCTTAGAAGCATGAACATGGCGCGGTTGATCGGAAGCCCGTACGTCTTTCACTACGGCATTTATTTTAATCGTTGTTCTTATTAATACACCTCGGTGTTCGCCAGCCGCCTCTCAATCATAACTCGGGGTGCTGTTTTCTGTTAGGTACGGGTTTATGATTACATCTCAACTACTGGTTAATAGATTTCGCCGAATATTTTGAGTTCCACATTAATTATAGCCGTCGCATTTTTTATCACATCATCGATATATTTTTTGAGCAGAGTGTTTGCTACATTGTTTTAAACTAGTTTAGAAGAACTGCCATATTTAGCAAATGATCATTTAAAATTCTATCAAAATAATTGCGAAAATAAAACACATTAATATAATAACTTATTGAAATTTCAATTTAAAAAACTATTTCAAACCTTCGTTTCCAATAGTTACAGTAAACCAGACAGTACGGTACTTTATTAAAACAATCTCAAAATCTAATATGAAGACACAAAAGGAGATTGAAACATCTTCAGCGTAGCAGCAGTCGGTAAGCGACTGCAGAGCCATGAGACATTCAAGACAATGCTTTGAGCTTGGCGGAAACGTACATTGTATGAATTCATTTAAAGACAGGCAGAGATAAGAATACAGCTCGGTTGTTTCAAGAATTTATTCAATACATAAAATAATACATTTGTATGCTTCTATTCACATGCAAATTACTTTTATCACGATAGTTTTGTAACATGGAATTTAAGAATCAGTGTTTGTTTAAATTATACCGGTGCCCAGTGCCCAGAAGCTGTCTATATAGATGCACTTTTAACAGCATCTCCCTGACAGAGAGAGGTTCGACGTGATAGTTGATAAAGATAGCCTTCAGGCTTTCATTAGGTTATTGGATTACCAACAGACCAATATTACGAGAATTTGACTATATAGCAAAATATTTATATCTGAATGATACCAACAAACTGCATACATAACGAACCATCTTGTTACCTTATTTACCGATAAAACGACGTAACAGACAAAGAAACTACATACGGGCAGTAAATAGAACAAGGTTCACAAGGACACACACACACAGGACAAGTAAACGTTTGCTGTACTGAATGCTTATTTTTCACAAATCCTCCTTTTCCACAAACTAGAATTTCAATACACGTTTGCAGTGCGCGAGAAAATGTTGGACGTCAATCTAAAGCCGACAAAGCGAATTCCGGGCCCTGAAAAAATCCTGCGAGACGTTCCAGGATACAAAACGGAACATATTCGTATTACTACGTTGGAATTGATTGACGTCGGGTCTTACGTGCAAAGTGCCTACCCTCATCATGCCACAGCCAGCCATGTTTGCACAAAGATATCAAGCAGTAATGAAAAGTACGGGCTTATCCGAGGATATACGTTTTCACGCTCTTCAGGTTTTTTGTAACACTCAAGGAGTAGAAAACATTCTATTCCATAAGTTGGAAACGAACTCTCAGTTAGTTTTATTATGAATAAGATGAACTAAGATACATTTTTAATAGATCTTATCTTTTTCCAGGATTTTCCATTAGTTTTAGAAATATTTGAATTAAGTGGCTACGATATTTTTGCATGACTTTTGAATGCAATTACAAAACCACTAAAATCATACCAGGATCTGCACGATGTCTTACAAGTAGGCCAAGTTCAAACACGCCCAACTGTCATGTATGACAAGATTTACGACCATTTCAGCTCAGCATGTCATAAAGTGGCGCCAGGGGCCAGGAGACATTTTCTAGCTCATTTTCATGACATTATGAATTAGGTGACTACATTCGAGTCTATGTATAAGCATTTAAAATGTTGTATGAGAAGTCTAGAACACACAAAGAAATTTTCAGCCGCATTTAACATTTAATGGTAAAAAAAACATCATTAAGTCTCAAAATCATCACCTACATAATCAGACTCCTCAAAATAAAACAAAGCAAATAATTAAATATAAGAATAACTATTGAATAAGATAGACAAAGTCGGCGCTGACAAGAGATGCCGGCGTTGCGGGGTGCGGGGATGTAGGGCGAGCGCGGGGTGAGGAGGGGCGGGCGGCACAGGGCGGGTGACGTCATGAGGCGAGAATTGATTTGAGGGCGAAAAACGAGGCCGCAGTATTACCGGCGCCGGACATAAATTACTGTTTTATTTGTTAACTCGCTACATTATATTTCTAGTTTACACAAGTTAGATCTAAGCTGTGACCCTAGCTATACTCATGGGTATAAATACCGAAGGGGTAGCCATAGCTTGGGAATTTAAAATTCATCAGTCAGTTTTGGAAATCTTGGATTGGAGATCTGCTATTTGATGGTGTTGAGTTTTTCAGCCACATCACTCTAAAATTACTTAAAACGCATGAAAACACTTTTACGAACTGGTGGATGAAAGAAATTAGAGCTATTCTATACCGACACATCAAAATTTAAATCGATGCAAAACTAAACGAAAAAACTTTAATAATGTCTCACAAGGGAGCATTGATTATTGTTTGTGGCTTCATCGCTAAACGGTTAATATTAATTTGTTCCAGGAAAACTAGGTGTTCGCAAACAATTTAAATCAAATTACGTGATATGTTCTAGTCAAAATATGTCCACTTGGTTTAATGATTTCTTAGATGATAGAGACTTGCGTTTGATGCAAATTTGAATAATTGCTATTTCAACAAGCGATTTGTTTTAGAGTAACGGTTTTAGGTATATTTATTTATTATAATTATCACTATTTGCATTCTCATTTTGAGAAGATGGCAAAGAAACGGTTGCTTCGTTCCATCCATAGAGCAAAACACATTATGAAAGTTCATATAACACTATCATCAAATCATTTCATCCTCTTTATTCAGCAGAGCTAAGAAGCAGTCAATTTGTATAATTACATGCCAGACTAGTTTCTGTACAGGAAATGCTTAAATTTACATTGAAACATCAAATTGTTCGACACCTTCAAATGTGTACGATGCCAATCTCACAACATTGTCACAACTCACAACGCAATATGGTCGAGACTCTTAAAACTGGAAAGTAGTAAACTGGGGGTAACAATGTCACAGACAAACATAAACACCATTCAATGTTGCACTAATAGTCGCAGATATTGTCCAGGTACTAAATATATGGGTTCTGTTAACGAGTGTACATAACTGTTCTGTCTTAAAAGACATAATAGTATTGGTTTGACTTCAGGAAGTAAATATATTGAAAGAAGACCTTGATCCATAATTTTTTTGCGATAAAATCTCTAAGCTTCAAGACAAAGAGCTAGTATAAATCGTTCCTTCAATTCGCCTGAAAGGTATTACCACTAAAGCAATTTTCGTTTGAAGAATTTGTAACAATTGAATTGTCAGAACGGAAGCTAACACGAAAAGCATATGAATATCAAAGAGCAATTTAGGCTGAACCAATAAAGAATTCAGAAGCGGAGGTCATAAAATAACAAAAAGAACGCTCGTGTCACAAAAACGTGGCAGTGGCTTTACTGCAGAAGTGGGAACCTTATAACACTTGTCATTTAAGTAGACGGAATGGATTTCAAATAAAGGGACTACGGTGACGTCACGATGAGAGGATACTTGATCCTTTACTAATGGTTTATGTCACCGTATTGTCCTTGCGAGCTTTTATTTGTTCCTATAAATACCCTAACACTATTCCAGCAAACAATGGAATATTCTGTTTTTTTTTGCGCGTACATTGTGAAACAAACAAAAACGGAGTCATCACACAATTTCAAGCTATCAGCTAAAATCTTTATAGCCCTGCACACAAATGCGGGTATGATGTAAGTGCGTGAGTGAATGTCATACTACTACTATATAAGCAATTGCTGTACGACCTTCCGAGCCTAGCGCACACTCGGCCCTTGACACCCCTTAACAAGATTATAGGAACCTCGAAATAATCCCTTCCGTTAAATACTGCAAATAAAAGATAGTTTTCGAAGGTAACCGAGTGGTGCAGTTACTACTTACAATAGTTGTTTCAGTTGAGGAAATTGTGTGGATAAATAAATCATTAATCACTTTGATGGATTAGGTCGAGCAAAGTTTGCGTTGTGAGTTTTAAAGGTAAATTGTGTGAGTAATCATTGTTAAAGGTTACGTCTCAGTAAATAATTGTGTAAATAGACATTATATTTTTTGCTTTAAGATTTAGTGGTGACTTTAGCCCAGATGTTTAAGAAACATTAAAGGTAATCTATCGTTTATTCCTATGTAAAGCAATATAATAATATTATTTTCTGGACTAGATGTAAGCCATACTGAGATTCAATTGCAATTACAACATTAGAGATAGCTTTAGCATACTCTGAATCACGCCCTTCTGTAGTAAAAACGTCTAATGACTGCCTTATGGTAAAGCATACTACTAAAGTAAAGAACAAAATCCAAAACCACATAAATTTTATTGCCATCATCAATCACCATTACCAATCGAACTACTACAGAAAACAGTGGATTGTTAAACCGCAACATTTCAAAGTGTAACAGAAGATCTGCGAAACTTACAAAATTCCCGAAGCACGTTTGTTAAACGCTAACGAGCTTGCCCCGGTTGCCCCAGTATTGTTTGGTGGGAGCGAATCGTGCCGGGCTGGGCGAGGCACTGAGCGCAAATTGTACGTATGTAACACAATCTGCTTGATTATCAACTTGGTTAACAGCTCATAAATATTCAGTCTACAGACGTTACAATGCAACGACTCATTTGTTAAATTTGTAACCGATGTGATGTGAAAAATTGTTGCTGTTAATACGGTATTTAAACAAGACGGCAGATGCAACCAACTGTATACATAGATGAGCTCAAGAAATATCAATCTCAAATTCGTTTTCTTAATTAAACTAAATCTAAAAAAAAAATCAAAACCCAAAATTATGTTGTTTTGAGGGATGTTAACAACGAAGAAGTAGAAAAAAATTTGGAAAACCAAGTTGTCTAACTTAGTTTTATAAATCTCAAAGAAAAAAAGCTTTTATTACTCTTTGTAAAAAAGGCACGATGGTTAAATCAGAGTAAGTTTCAACACAAAAATTCAATGGTCATATCTATAAAGATTCCTTCAATTAACTTGTTTAACCTCTTGACATCAACTATTAAGGTGATCAAGACACCCGTACAATCATTTCAAGAATTCGCGTAATTAGATTTGAGGCATTTGATTGTCCCATTACATTATTCTTAATTCAGATTAGAATCTGACGGGGTTAGAATTTGCCGCGGTCTGTATTTGATCTTCTATTTAGATTAACTTAAAATTAATATGTTACCATGCAAAATATTCTATTTTTGACAAAAAGTTGAAAGAGAATTTTAGGATTGTTTAAACACAAATGAATGGGTATTGCATGAAGTTGGATTAATCACACAAGGAATCATAATTTTATCCGAAAAGACCGCAACTCTCCAATCGAATATTATTCATGTATCCAACAGGGATTTCGAGACAAATTGTGTTCTTCGACACGAGTCTCGAACAACAGCTGAAAACGGTTAAGACAAATCGATCACAGCTAGACGAGGGTCTAAGACGTCGAAATCGATTAATATTCACTGTATTCTGTATGGGGGTGTTTTGTTTCCAAGTGGAGACAAATAACTCTGACGGCAATGTTCAGTATCGAGTTCCGGTGACTAATATGATGTAATGTCACATTTGGCTTGTTGCCAACACGATAAAGTATGAAAACTTGAAGAATTTTAAACAAAAGAGGGGAATACTCGTTACAGCATGATGCCCCATTTGAGTATCGTGTGAGTGATCTTGCACTGTAATGTGCTAACAAAAGATTTTGTACACCTATACACTTTCAGATCCATACGTTTTGTTAAACAATTTGAAATAACACAACAGACTAAAATGATGCTGAAGCATGTCTAAATTTCTTTAGCAGAAGAAGAATAAAAACGAATATACGCTGATTCTAATTCTCAAGATATCAAAACGCAAGTCAAATAGTTAATCACATTTGGCTCGCCTACTAGACGATTGGATCTGTAATTGAATGTTATTCAACTATCAATTGTAAAATCCGCATTTAACGGAGCGCCGCGCCGCAAGAAACCGCGAACCTGATCGCTTCTATTCTAAGATATTATTCAGGTTGATTACATTTGTCTTCTTGTCGGGCTAAAGTAATCCTTTTCTGTTTGGTTTTAAAGCGTATTTCAGGTTGCTCAGTTTTGTACTCGAGTATGAGTAGACGGTGATAGATCGCTGTTGTCAGTAGCGCGTGCGAAAAAATTACGCCAGGAACAATATTACTTTGGGGGTTCATATTTAAAATGATAACTTCATTTCCAAAGACAAAATACTTCTACTAAGAACAGTAAATTAAGGTTGATAAAATGAGACTCTGTCGGGTTTCCTGCTTATGCAAGATGATCGGATCGGAATTTTTGCAAGTTATTGTTATTAGACTGGCATTTGTTTGATCTGGTAACTGAAATGACGTTTAGTTTGAAAGCATGTCCGTCAGTATTGATCAAGCTTGTTGTGAGTAAACCAGCCATTCGCTCACAAAACAATACGAGGGAGAGGTGTAGTAACCCAAATTCGTTTACGACTCCCTGATCGATTGACTTGCGAGCAATAATCTGATTGAGTCAGTGCGCTAGCACCGTTTACGGTCACTAAACCGGCTTTATGTTGTGTTCCTTTATAATTACTAATAAATATTGATATATTAATGCGGCCCCAATAAAATTTATGATATTATTAAATCTCTGTGGACCACTAAATATGAAGATAATCTCAATTCGCAATAATGCTATCATTGTTTAACACATTAGTGTTAAACATTAAAAGGCATATTAAGGAAACCACCTATCAAATCAGTTCAACCAAAAATAACGTTCATACATATACTCATGGCCATAGATCTTAAAATATATAATAGGGATAGTCAGACCTTCAGAATTCGAAATTCATCAGCAACTTTTGCAAGATATGAGGGAAAAGAGGGTAAAATAAAGAATTGTGGTTTATGGGTCTACAGCCGCATCGCACAGCAATCACTTTAAAAGCCCCGATACCTTTTGTCGCCTCGTACGACACCCACAGGAAGAAATAGGATAAATAGCCTATCTTATTTATATCATTAACTAGGTCACATGATGTTCAAAAGTATTAGTACCTCTGCCAACCCCTTCGGGGATATACGGCATGGACGTTTGAGTTAGAACTTAAATCATAAATACAAAATCACAAATCACAATCTAGTTACAAGTTAAACTGCCTATTTTTAAGTTCCGCAAAAGCCACAAAAAGTCCCCTACTCCCGTTTTGAACTGAACACAACATCGGCAGTTATTAAAACGAGCTCATAAGCCGCAAACGTAACTCTACAATATGAGAAGTCTTAGAACTTAGTCGAATCCGACTGAGGTCGACGTTCGTTGTTATTTATAGTTAACTAGCGTAGTAACCAGCCTGGTCGGTTGCTGGTGACGTGAATGCTAAATTTTCGTTCAAGTATGGCTTTGGGCCGTGGGTTGTGTATCTAAAATACACTGTAAATAGATATCAGTAGACCATTCTATTTGAATGTAGTTACCCGAATTTGGTTTCGAGATATTTCGCAGCAAGTGAATTGAGACCAAATCTGATTTCAAATAATCAAGATGTTGGTTAAATATAACATGATATTAAAGTATCAAAAACTAGTTTCAGAGAGATAATAACACGGTACATTATATACTTTACGCTCGTAATGATTTACAACGGTACTGAATACGAGTAGAAAGTAATCCAGCTTGTAATAAAAATATTCCGCCATTAGACGAACTAAAGAAACGAATTTATCTTTCCATAAATTCTGGTTTTCATCAGGCGTTTTATAGATCACCACATTTTTTCATTAAAGCAACCTCCATTAGTCAGGTTGTAATATAGGTGGCTGTTATTTATGAAAGCTCTTCCTTATCGATTTAAGCAGTTCAACGACCTGCGGGAAAGCTCCGTGCCAAAGAAATTTTACGTGTTCAGCGTACGTTGTGAGGCTATACATGTTTGCGGCAACTTCGCAACTTTGAGGCACATGCCAATACAAGGCTGGCTCTGTTAATTAGCTTATTGAAAAGCTTTGAAGCTGGTACAATTTGTTAGGAAAGTTTATGTACTCTATATTAGCCGCGGACACGAATTTATGTTTAGTTTTTACTATATTTTTTCTATATTTAATCCACAGAATTGTGATTCCGAATCATTGCAACCCGATATTTGTTACTTTTTGTGGAATCATCAAAGCCTTAGCAATATTTTCTATTAGTCAGTATTTTGTTATGATCGGTTTATGCATCTCTTATAAGATCTTTAGTCTACCTTGTGTTGGAGCTGTCGTCCGATTTATGGCCACTATATCACACAACATAAAAATCTTCTCTATGATCTTGACTATGATTTCTTAATAGCACAATTTATGTGCATCAAATACATAGAGAGAATCATCAAAGTAATATAAAGTGAATAACACGAGTCGGTGCTATGTTGTAAATAAAGTATTTATCAGAATTTATACACTGAAAAATATCGTACATACATACATACATATACTCACGCCGTTAATTCCCATTGGGGTAGGCAGAGACTATCGATCGCCACTTCGTACGATCCTGGCAAACCTCTCTTGCTTCGTCTACATCCATCAATCTTTTCATACATGCTCTTTTATTCTTCATACTTCGGACGCCTGCCTTTTTGAGCACACTTTCAATTTCACTTTCAAAAATATCGTATCTTAACAAAATTCAAACTATCTTCTCTTTATTCAATAAACATCATTACAGAACAAAAGGAGACACAATAAAGCATTATTTATTGAGATCCATTCCAAACTCAATCCAGCGTAAAGTTTGATTGCCGTCGAAGAAAGTCTTTCAAAGCTGTTGGCTAAAGTTCAACTTGATGTGAAGCGAAAAGTTTCCATAATAGAAATTTTAAAGCCCGCCAACTTAGTCTCCGCCCTGTTCTTAATGAGACAATTATGTAGCGTCAAGAAAGTCTTGTTCATGTACTGGGAGAATTAAAATAGATCTGCTCATTCGTTTTGTGAAGTATTCTCAGAGAAACCATTATGAGACTTGTAGTTATCAATACTGTAAGTTTTAAATGTCTCAGAGCCAATTAAAGAAGTGGAATTTTATAAGTTTTTCTCAATAAAAAATCCTGTTTCAACTGCCAAACGGTTGGGGAATTATCTGTTTCTCATGCTTTCGGGCTAATTCTTTTAGCGAATATTGCTGAGAATATAGGTATAAAGCTACTATTTAGCAATGAAATATAATGATTTAACAAATATTCAAGCAACCTAGATTCAATTTTAATACTATGTTTCCTAAGCAACTTAACAAGAACGAAGTCAGTTTTTTTGTGGACGAATGTTTGCGTATGATGCCCGAAAAAGGCTTTGTGCTGGCTCTAAGTAGGGCGCGGCAGTGTTAAAACACTTTTCCAATAAATCAATACCTTTAAACCTAGATAGGGGTGCCTACTTACTTTGTTATTCATTAACTTTATCATCTTGGCCTAAACAACATGAAAAAGCCACTGCTGGACTTCTGGCTACACCAAAAATCTTCTAACTAACTGATCTGCTGAATACCAAATCAGTCAGCTATCGACCGTGGGAAGAACGTGTCAGAGTAAGAAAAGCTTTAACAGATACGGAAACCTTTTGAATATTTATTGGTTTGCAAGCTGAAATAATATTTTGTAGAAATTACTCTGCGCTTCAGAAAGTTTTAAATGCATTGAGTACATTTAAAATATGAAGCGCGGAAGTTAAAAGCGGAAGCCGAAGATTTTCTTCACCGATGATATATCTTTATAACGCAATATTAATTTGTGCTTTATTACAAATCTAGTATCCGGCGAGAGAGGTTATACTAGTCAATAGGAGCTTTTCGTGAATTAAAAATCTTTTGGTTTTTCCTAAGAATTGACTTTGAAGACTTTTCTTTCAAATCAATGAGATGTTTTGTGCTAAACTTTCATGCAGCATTAGGAGAGACCGTCGGTAGATAACCGGTAGGCTACCGCCGGTTGACAAGGTATAGATTAGAACATGTGAGTCATCTGACCTAACTAGGACGCTCATCATACGCCTTTAACTATCGTATATTTGCTACGGATGAAATAGGCTGAAATTCAGTGTATCATATAATCTTCTTTACCACAATGTAGTTAAGGTATGGTGTCTGTACTAAATACTAAGAAATTTTTGTGCGGAGTGATAGTAACTCGATTCGAAGGACCACGGTCCTCCTGAGTTTGATTGTATCCTACAGTAGTTAGTTTTAGCAAGAATGGCAATTGAGTACAAACCGTCGGTCGGCGAGGTGTAGAGCTTCTTGCAGAGGTCGTGGGGGCCCCCGAGCGCGTTCAACTTGGCGATCCCTTCGGCGCCGCGCGACTCCATCAGCTCGCGCAGCTGACGCAGCGTGACGCCATACTGCGCCGGCCGGCCCTCCACCGTCGCCATCGCGCGCCCGCGCCCCCGCTCCCGCCGCGCACCTCTGGGTGGAGATAAAGGCAATTATGTTAGAAATTTGAGAAGAATCGGTTTACAGACGATAGTTTACATTATAATCATTAGAAAAGAAGGAAGTTGATAATCAGTTCCTAAATAAGTTGTGTGCAAACGCGGAGCTGCCAACTATCGTGGCTCTCAGTCGCTTGTTCTGCGCTCTCGCTCACGGAACGTGATATTTATTGATGTGTGCAGCCGGTGTTTATCTATTTAAATAGCTATCACACTCATCATCATATACTCATATCATATTATCACACTCAAAAACAGTTTTAATATAACTTCAATAGGGTACAGTAAAATCATGGTCCTGTTTCCTATACGCCCTAATGGGTAAATTATGTGTTTAAACCGAAATTTTTGCTCGAGTCTTTATACAGTTGATTCATACAAGAACAAAGCGGCCGAAAGTAGTTTAGGATTCAAAGGACGGATAAAACACATTCCCAGCAACACTTGAGCAGGAAATGATGCTAAATATGTCCCTCGTTGGCTTTCAAAGTGAAACAGAAGGGATTTAGTGGCTCAGTATAGGTTTAAACTCGTTTATAAGTTACAGTATTTTAGCAACTGCCAGCTTAAATAAGAAAATGCTACGCTTTTGATACATGTTTTAATAACGTTTGCAACCGGATCGTGTTTAACTAAAAAGTCCATTGCGATAGTCAAAAAAGCAAGTCTTAACAATCATCAATTGAAAAACTTGTGCCTTTTTATCTTACTTCTTTTCTGTTATATCCAAATTAATAGGAGTAAAACTATACATTGTTTACTATGGACCGATTGAAAGCAATATTGTTGATGCAAAACCCAAATTAGCAAATGGTCTAGGCATCTGTGCATCACGTAAAAACAACTGAACAAGTCTTGGTACAATGATGGCATAAGAGTGGGAAGATTAAATAATTATTTATTTCATACCGGATCAACATCTATTACCGTAACATTTTTACCGGATTTCGTGAGGATACCCGTGATATACGAGTCAAAATAACCACAACTCTTAAACGACTGCACGTATCGTAATTATTCTTTTTTTTATAGAAAGTCTCCAGACTTATTCGTGGTCATCTATAAAGCTGCAATTAAAACAGTCTAGTACGAGTCGTTTTACATAAATATAGTAGAGGACGGAAAGCTAGTATAAAATAAAGTAGCAATTAACTCTTGAAACAATACCGCAAGCAATGGCCGTGTGAATACATCATCGGGGTAAAGTTAGATAGGTATTCTAATCCGAAACCACGCGGCAAATTAATCGCCGAAATAGGTGTATAAATCTTTCGCGGCTTGGCATAGTAATCATAGCTGGAGCGGTAATTGGCTTCGGAATACAGCGAAATTTGTAAACACCCGTGTTCTTGTTGTTCTTCATACTAATTGTGTATTACAGCGTATTGTGCAGTTTTACGTGGAAAGGTTTTCATTAAAAGTAGAGGTAAAAGAGACTCTGCCCAAAGGAGGGAACGATAAACCATACCAACTTACATTCAAGATTTTAAATTAGCCAGAACTTCAGAAATAGAAATTCCTTAACCACTAGAAGTTGGTGATAGGTCGAAACTTTGAAAGACTTTATACGATCACTAGGAAGTTGGTGATAGGTCTAAGCTTCGGAAGACCTTCCATCATCTCTAGGAAATAAATAACTTTACAATTTCTTGCTATTGCTATGCAAATCAAACAATTTGTCTTTCTTTCTTTCCTTGCCCTGTATTAAGTTATTTTAAGTGCAAAATGAAACTCTTCTTTCCAAACCCTATTTTTAGATATTTTTAAATGCAAACTGAAACTCTCAATAAAATTTAAACATATTCACTGGAGCGAACCGCTCGGAAGAAAGATATTTTCTGACGCTATTATCGACATCTCTATATTTAGACAACCAATTTTGAATTCTAATTTATGTGCATACCTTTGAGATGCTGATCTTAAATAGAATGACACTGGCTTTCTCAGCATGTGTCACCTAGTATTATGGGTCTAATAAATTAATCACTCACTGACTACTTATAGGCTATTTTAAAAGAAGAAGAATTTTCCGAATCATTTAGTTTTTTTCTACTATAGCGCTGAAGAGAAACTCGTGTCAGTTTGCACAATTAAATGCTTAATTAAGCTCAAGTTTCTTGACAAAATGGAGACGGGAAGTCTTTCCTTGACCATGATAACTGAAAAGTTCTCTACGCGGGACTCCAAAAAACATGTAATAACACGCGATTAAATATACCAAAATCAATACGTTGTTTAAATTGTCGTGAAAGTCTTAGAACATACAAAATGGAGTATATCAACTATTCCCTTGAAAGTATTTTAGCAAAGAAGCTGCCGCAAGAACTAACTTTGGAAATTGTGGTGTTGGGTGATTGTTCAGCGATGCAGAACTATCACCAACACCCTTTATTTCACAATCTTTTCTCCACTCAACTGGTGAACAACAATTGGCTGAATCATTTATATTTTTGAAGTTATAGTTACTCCCATTTGGGATTTAAAGCCGTGAGTATATGACAGTATGAATGAATAAAATTCTTTGTCTCACTGTAGCTTGCATCCAGTACTATACAACTGAACACATGGCATGCGCCTTTAAATAAAAATCCTTTGCTTTTAACTCGATGCCGACCCGTTTCCGCCCAGTACCATCCATTTTCAGATTTTAATTAAAAACACGTGTATACGTAATTTAACCGACCCTAACCATGAGAAATTTTTATTTTTGAGTCATAAAATAGAACTGCATGCGTCATTGTTGCTTTCTCATTGTTATTTTAATCACATACATTAATACTTGTTATTATATTTATTTCATTTTCCTGATGCTAACACCTGACTGAGTTGTATAGTTCATTAAGCTCATCACCCAAGCTCTTTAATTACATATACATATATACTCACGGCTATAAATCCCTAAAAGGGGTTGCCAGAGCTGAGAAATTAGAAATTTCTCAGCCACTTTTGGAAGTTGAGTGGGGAAAAGATGGTAGGATAAAGGTTGTTGGTGATGGGTCTCCTACCGCATCGCCCAAAAATCCCTTAAAAAGCCCCAATATCGTTAGTCGCCTCTTACGTACACCCACCGGAAGAAATGGGGTAGTGCTATTCTAAGACGACACTACACAGCTAGCTAGCACTAGCAGCTCTTTAATTCTTGATTTTTATTTCCATTCTCATTTCAAATCATGATCATTGGCAAAAATAACCTTTTATTTGCAGTTCTATCTTATCCCGTTTTTGGAAAAACGACTATGTCTAACATTTATGATGAATTATTAGTTATTGGAAAATAGAAGTAAACTTAGGTGATATGAATAAAAAGCAGACCTGTTGTGGTACTGTTTGAATAAGCTACCTACCATTTCACTTACGATTTCAATAAAAAAACCTAACATAATAATATTTTCCCCTACAGTAATAAAGAAACGTTGTTGCATACAATCATCCTATACATAAGCCTTATAATATTTCAGCGGAAAATTATTCACAAGAGCTATAAACCGGATGATTTTATAGTGCTGTAATCGTAAACAATTTCTGAAGTGGTGGCGAAAAGAAAGGCAGTGGAAGGGGGAAGGGAGGCTTTTTTCTGGTACCTTAAGGCTTAAGGGTGCGATTCCACCAGAGATGTGCGAGGTATGTGTTTTTAAAGAAGCTATTCAAACGTCTATTTAAGAGAAGAAACGAGTTAATTGAAACGAATATTAATATTAAAAAACTGGTTCATCGCAAATCTATAGTGGTTTCGCGGCCTTAACCTCATTGGGTGTGCTTTTGCGAACTGTAGATGTTTATATACATACATACATACATATACTCACGGCTGTAAATCCCTAGAAGGGATAGCCAGAGCTAAGGAACTAGAAGTTCCTCGGCCACTTTTGGACAGTTAAGTGGGGAGAAGATAGTAAAATAAAGGTTTTTGGTGATGGGTCTCCAACCGCATCGCCCAAAAATTCCTTAATAGCCCCAATACCGTTAGTCGCCTCTTACGTACACCCACCGGAAGAAATGGGGTAGCACTATTCTAAGCCGACACTACACAGCATTATCAATACATAGTATAAAACAAAGTCGCTTTCGCTGTATGTCCGTATGTATGCTTAGATCTTTAAAACTACGCAACGGATTTTGATGCGGTTTTTTTTAATAGATAGAGTGATTCTTAAGGAAGGTTTGTATGTATAATAAATGCATAATATAGTACAGAAACACTGATAAATTTAAAGGTTTCTAATGTGATGTCGTAAATAAGCACGTTTTTTTGCGCTTATATTGCAAACGCTGGCTGAACCCTACGAGATAGACCAAAATAATGTACTACAGTATTGTGCACCTTAAAAAGTTGCACAAAAAAAAGTCCGCAATGGTATATATTTATCTCTTAGGGATAACCCAGCATAACCATTTTTATTCTTTACTAAAAAAAATTTATTTACGAAGTGATTTTAAACAATACAGCATTAATCCTTATCCAATTAAGTACCTTAAATAAATTGTGCATTTATTATGGATCAATATACTTTTTACAGCATGTAATTTAAGTGAATATTACCGAAGATATTACAAATTTAAAATGTAGGGTCAGGTTTGCGCCGGGCGGCGCGTGCCTATAAATAGCGAGTCGCGTCACTTTATGATTTGCAGCGATCGCACGCGTTTATCGGAGCTCTCTAGGGAGGAAAATATCACGAATTAATTAAACTGAATAGACTAAGTATCTTTTGTTGTTGATTATCTTTTAATTTTTATTGAGAGTGTGAAAGTAGGTTGTCCTGTTATTTTATTAATAAATCTGAATCCTCCTAAGCTCTGCAATGGCACACGTATGATGGTAAAATCACTAAAAAAATTCATAATCGAGTGCACAATACTCACCGGATGTGGTACCGGAGAAGATGTACTAATTCCCCGAATTCCTCTGATACCATCAGATTTACCGTTCCATTTAAACGCCTACAATTTCCGGTAAAGATATCTTTTGCAATGACCATTAATAAATCGCAGGGTCAAACTTTTAACGTTGCAGGATTAGACTTGAGTGTTGAGTGTTTTTCACATGGCCAATTATATGTCGCGCTGTCAAGAGTAACGTCTAAGCAAAACATGTTTGTATTGGCTAATGACAAAAAAGCTGTGAACGTTGTGTATAAGGGCATTCTGTAGTAGGTATATTTTGCATTGCACCCGTGCGAAGCCGGGGCGGGTCGCTAGTATGTTTATATAATGTAATAATAAGCCGTGAGACAATAATTTGTTAGAGCTTTTTCGAGCCGAAGCTACTGTTTAGTTAAACTACCGTAATACCATAATCCAGATAGAAAATGTTCTTGTAAAGGTGGGGGTCCGAAGTGAGAATAATAAAAGAGCGTGTATGAAAATAATAATGAATGTAAGGGAAGCAAAAGAGGTTTGTCAAGATCATACTAAGTGGCGATCGATAGTTTCTGTTAGTAATAACTATTATGTAACAATTTTCAACAAAATATCTTTATCCACAGTTTCATACAAGGACACTAAAATGAGTATTCCTGCAACGTCCTCAACACTTTATTGTTACGTCAGCAATTCCGGAGTAGTAGTGTTTAGGGAACCAAGGTCTCCGGTTTAGCAAACTGTTATGGCTGTTGATACGCCCTTCGAATTACCGTCGTGAATATTAAATGGATACGTGAGCTCTATGAAACGTAAAGGTATTTTTGATATTGGAGAAACTATTTAGTTTTTATCATAGTGGATTTTATTTAGGTTTGTTTCTAGTATTTTTTACTCGGAGTTTTGTAGCGATAAAAGAATTTTTAAAAAAATCACAGAAAATTATACATACATACATACATACATATACTCACGGCTATATTTCCCTAGAAGGGGTAACCAGAGCTACGGAATTATAAATTCCTCAGCCACTTTTGGAAGTTAAGTGGGGAAAAGGTGGTAAAAATAAAGGATTTTGGTGATGGGTCTCCAACCGCATCGCCCAAAAATCCAATAAAAAGTCCCAATACCCTTAGTCGCCTCTTACGACACCCGTGGGTAGAAAGGGGTAGCGACATTCTAAGCCGGCACTACACGGCACTCTAAGCCAGACTCTAAGAAAATTATAGACCAGAAATTTTCATTTCATCTAAGTATCTGGACATTATAACTTTTTAAGCCTCGCAGTTTTATAAATTATAACTATTATGTAACAATTTTCAACAAAATATCTTTATTCACAGTTTCATACAAGACACGTAGTTAGTAGTTACATACAAGGACACTAAAATGAGTATTCCTGGAACGTCCTCAACACTTTATTGTTACGTCAGCAATTCCGGAATAGTAGTGTTTAGGGAACCGATGTCTCCAGTTTAGCAAACTGTTATGGCTGTTGATACGCTTCCTCGAATTACCGTCGTGAATATTAAATCGGATATACGCGACCTCTATGAAACGTTAAGGTATTTTTGATATTGGAGAAACTAGCAAGTATGGTTTTTGTTATAATGTTTTTACTTAGATTTGCCTCTAGGATTTTGTATCGATTAGTAAATGTAACTAAGATTTATAATTATTTACAGGAAATTCTAAAGCAGAAATTTTCATTTCATCGAAGTATCTGCACATTATAACACTACTTTTTAAAGGTTTTTTTTTTTGTATCTGTTTTCTTCTTATCTTAAGATATGCTTATAATCTATTATCTTAAAATAATTACATAGTCAGTTGACAAAAATATATGTGAATGTAAAGCAGATATGAACCGATTCAACTTACAACATACGTAAGGCAGTAATCAACATCACAGGTGACCCAATAAAACATTAACTATACTTCTTTCCTTCAAACAAAATCAAAGAAAACCGACTCAACATAAAAAGGAAAACACAAGTCATCCATCACCCGTTATTCTTTATTTGCTGCATAAAGCGACATTGTTGGCATTGATGTATTTTACTGCCATAAACTGCGAGAAGGTTGGCTCGTAACTATTTCAGGAGGCTTAGCACGAGCACTTTTATATCGTCACGATATCGGTTAGAATGAGACGACAGTATACGATACTGAGTAAGTGCGAGAGAGATGTCTGTTTTATACCACGCAATATCTTGTTAAAAGGTCGATCGTACTAGCTATGCAGTTGATTGTACACTGCGGGCACTATTACCGTTTTCAGCTGTAGTGTAATGTCCTGTTGGTCGTATCAGTGACTATGAATTATTCTTGATACTCTAGTCTTGTAGCATATTCGAGAGAAAATTAAGTTTTGTGAAGTGAAGAGACGAGAAAAATGATGATGTAAGAGCCATAATGGACACTGTATTCTTTATGCGACTAGTTGCTGTATCGCCGCAGTGAGAATTTAAAACTGCTCTACGGCAGTTGAAATATTTTAATGTTTATTGAGTCCAGAGAACACTGACTACCAACTTGGCTTCATTAAGCCATTGAATATTAAATGAATTTTCTTTGCAACACCCCATTATTAATTATATCATCAACGTGCTATATAGTAACTGTAAAATCTGCTAACTTTATACGCCATAAGGTGAGTATTTAAACTATAAACGTTTTTGGTGACTGATCTCCAACCACATCGCCCAAAAATCACTAAAAAAGCCCTTACACCCTTAGTCGCCTCTTACGATCACCCACGGGTAGAAATAAAACGTTTATTATTATCATCTTTTCCCCAAGCAACTTCCAAAAGTGGCTGAGGAATTTATCATTCCAAAGCTCTGGCTACCCCGTTAAGGGATTTATAGCCGTGAGTATATGTATGTATGTATTTAAACTATAAGCTGCATGATTCATACTTCAGTAATGTCCTATGACATAACGATACGTTACTTATTTTAATTTTCATAATTGGCTATGGATACATTATTATTTATGCCAGGCGGCATTATTGTACAGAGTTTATAACAACGTTAGTGTTTGGAATGTTCGAGGTTATTTCTGTCATCAGAAGTGGGATCAGTGACCTTTGATGTCACCTAAACATAGATTCACTTTGGATTCCAGAGATAATGTTTTCACGCTTAACTTGAAAAGCGTTCGAAAATACTACCTAGTAACATTCCTCACGACTAAATTGCAAAAAAGCATATTAGGAACTTTTAAATCAGCCATTCCACAAGCAATCATGGTTGAAGAAATCAAAATAGTAGGAAGTAAAGGTCTAGGATATCAATTGATCTACCAATTATCCCAGTCTCAGATTTGAATCCCTTTTAAATAAAGGAGACAGTGGTACTCCAAGCCAAAATTACACAATAAAATATTCGATGCTTTCCGAAGATAAAGTTATAAATACTTCACAACACATGCCAACAGCAAATGTGGCAAGTCTGGAGAACATTGAATCATTAAGCGAGCCATCAAGAGCACGTGCCTCTAAAACATTCACAAAACACAGCGTCTGATATAAATCAAACACAACAGAAGCTGTTCTGAGAATGCGACATTATACGGATTTTGAAAGCATGTTGAGTTTGGGTTGGATTCCTATCTCAATACGAACGTAAGTCATAAGTATATGTAACATATTATGTATTTTACTGCAGTGAAATGTGAAATAAAGGTTGTTAGTGATGAGTCTTCAACCGCATCGCTCAATAATCCCTTAAAAGCCCCAATACTGTTACTCGCCTCTTACGTACACCCAACGGAAGAATGGGGTAGTGCTATTCTAAGCCGACACTACACAGCTAAAGCTAATTACAGATTGTTACGAAATAATCATACACTAATGATACTATTGAACATTGTCCACATATCTTAAAGTAAAAAAGGGAGTGACAAATTGTGTCTGTTCGAAAAATAGCCTTTATGCATGCCTCGAAAATATGTTTCAGGGAACTGGCCCCAAATTCATTTCATTGGAGTAACCCTTACAACAGTGAAATATCTCGGATCATGAATTGACGGAACATGCCTTGAATAACTGAAATCCTGAAGAATGAGGAAGGACAAAGAGCGTTGTTTCCGTAAGAGAAAGGGCTGGTTCGAAAGGGCATCGAATTGTGGAAATAGTTATTTACCTCAAGCTATGTTAGGGCCGCAAAAATACTATTTATCAGCTATCAACGTTGACGACGTCCGTGATCGAGTGGATAAGTGACTAGCTTCTCGGTCCTGAGGTTGCGAGTTCGATCCCCGCTGAGAGCAACATTTATGTGATAAGCATAAATCATTGTTTCTAACGCCCGATTTCTGAATTAAGTATTCAAGCTGAGAATGACTTAAGTATCGTTTTGTCTCATTCAGTTGTTAAGATTTTAATGCGACAGAACGATACTTAAGTTGTTCTCAGCTAAAATACTCAATTCAGAAATCGGTCGTTAGTCTTGGATGTTGTTTATATGTGTATTACGTAATATTAAATATATTGTTGAGTTAGTAGTATATTCAAGGAGCAAATCCGATACAGTTATTCAGAAGAAAATTAACCAGCAAAATTTGATCGCATTATTACGTGATAAACAATTTAAGTGCCAAGATAACAAATATAGACACACAAAAAATAGAGACTAACAAAATTATGGAGTGTTTCTCAGTTAGCAAGAGTGTAAGTAACTGTTTTGCCACTGAATATAAATATTAAGAAACCCAAAATAAATTATTAGATTATTTTTGATGAACAACAGCTCTCAATTTACATTTGAGACTAAATATCATACTTTTTCTATCTCCCTGCCTTTTTTTGCAGCATTTTCTTGTCTAGGCACGACATTACCGATTTAATAAGATGCCGTGTAGGTAGTGCCAGCTTTAAATATCACTACCTCTTTCTACCCACGGGTATAGTGAGAGGCAATTAAGGGTATGGGGCGATGCGGCTGGAGACGCATCACCAATGATACTTTATTTCCACCATCTTGTCCCCTATCAACTTCCAAATGTGGCTGAGGAGTTTCTAGCTTTAAGGCTCTGGCTACCCCTCTTTGGGATTTATGGCCGCGAGTATAAGTATGTATTTTTTTCTCCCTGTCTACATTGACTTTATCTACAGCTTTTTCTTATCTAGGCACGATATTACTTATTTAATAAGTTTGGCGGATAACCGAATTCAGTCTTCATATTTTCAAAGCCTGTAACTTCCACATGAGGAGAAATTTCGGTTAAAACCAAGGCTATTACGCTCAGGTAGCCCAACCATTCTGCGCGCTGTTACATTACATTTCTGCTACAAAATCAATAACGTACGAATTCGGAGATAGCTCGCGTGAAATAACATTAATATTTATCGGGTTCCATCTTTCGCCGGGTCTCGGTGCTTCTTTATCAAGTTTTCCCATAAAAACAGTACGTTTTATTCTTGTACCAAGAAACGAAGTAGAAGTCGAATTATCAAAAAGAGACAGTTGTATTCCTCGCAAAGTTATTTCGGAGATATTTTTCTGCAAGGAGATTTCCGTTGTCTTTTATTGATTTCAAATGGGGCTGAGGAGATTCTAGCTCTAAAGCTATGGCTACCCCTTTTTGAGACTTACGGCCGTGTATGTTTTTTCAATTGATAAGACCTGATTTTGAAAGCAATGTGTTTCTAAAGAAAAAGAACGGAAATTTGGTGGAGGCTATGGTTTAGACGTCGACGTCCATCGGTTGACAAGAAAGGACTCAATTGAAATTTTATCAAAAGCTTGCTCGCATCTTAAATTATTAAAATCTGTTCAGTCCATCATATTTCAAGCTCAAACTAAACTTTAAACTGATAAGCCTTTTTTATAAAAATACTCGCATATCAGAAGGTGTCAATTTGAAAACCAGGCACACCCATCGATTTTTGAAGCAGTAGCAATTAATAATTAATGTGTCACCCTGATGAAAAGTTCGTCACAAATTCGACCTCAATTCATTCTGAACCGCGAAAACAATATCGTCGCGCGGATACATTAATCATCACTGAATTTTATTGCGGTTATCAATGACTATGTACAAGAGTAATTAATATAACAAATTATTTAATTAATGACACTTCGGAATTTGCATCACCATTATAATTAGGGAGTCATTAATATTAAACTTTTACTTTGATCATACTGGTATATATACTACAATTTTCCCAATAATTCGATTTCCAATAAATTCGATAGTTTCAGTAATATTTCCACAGATAAAGGAAAAGGAGAGAATGCCCAACGTAAAAAAGGAATAACTTCTCATCTGATCTGCATCTGAATACTTTTAATAACCGCCTTTGCTTTACTTATTTCTAAAGAGAATGATTTATTATGCCTGCAACTGAGTATAATCTGAGCAACGGTGTTTAGCAAAAGAGGTAGTCAAAATTACAGTGGGGTACGGGAGGAATGGAAAATCCTACTTTTCTAAATGAAGGAGCAATGAAGAAATCTACTTATAACAGCAAGGGAAATTATGATAAACTAAACCTACCAACAACTCCAAATTCCCAGAAATCTTCGTACGATTCCCCAGAGGAAAGGATACGATAATACTAGTCAAAGTCCAAACTGCATTGTCTGCAATTCCATACGGTACATTGTAACTAAACTCTGCCAACTATCCAGTTCTATATCAGTTAGTGTTAATAACATCAGGAACACTTCAGAGCACTCGGGCACGAGGTGACAATGTCTTGTGATGTTCAGAAGTATTAGTACCTCTGCCAACCCCTTCGGGGATATTCGGCGTGAACGTTTGAGTTTGAAGGATGCTCTGCAGAGTTCAAGCGATCCAGCGGCATATCTTGCAACTTAATTTGGACACTTAATCTTCTTAATCTTACTTAAAATGTTTTGTTTATGAAGTTCCTCATGTGGGGATTATTAGTAATCAATTAAGGAAAGAAAAATAATTCGACACCAGCAGAACTCACACTGGGAGGTCGCGGGTTCGGGTCCTGCCGGTGCCGTAATCTTCTTTAAATTCTAATTACAAAACTTTGACCGCAACTTTGGTTGGAGTAATAAATATTCATGGTTCTGGGGTGCAATTCTGTGAGATACAATAAATTAACTTGGCATTGACTTTGGTCCATAGCGGTTTTTACGGGTGGTTATATTTTAAAGTGGTAAAGTTAGTAACTTTGAAAGAAGTGTTTCTTGTTCGTTTTAGAAAATTCTTTTATTTAAATGAAGGATTTTAACATTTAAGTCTGAGCGAAATTGAGTATAATAATAATAATAGATATTTGTATTGCTTGTATATATAATAGTATGTAGTTATTTATGTATGTGTTCATATTCGTTACATATCTACATTATTTTGTAATATGTAATATTTATATTGTTATTTAAATTAAATAAGTTAGTTTTAAGTAAGCTTAATATCCTATTGTTTTTTTTTTTTGACCTTGTTTTGTGCATCTACCCAAATAATTAATTTATCGATCTCACCTTCCAAAGGTTGTCTGGAAGAGATCGCTTTTAGGGATAAGACCGCCAATTGTACCTTACTGTAAACTGTTTGATCATATTATTACTTTTGTAAATTTGTGTTTGATGTGCAATAAAGTGTTATTCTATTCTATTCTATAATTTATCACCAGAAATTAGGTCTTGCATGCATATGCACATGCATAGGCGAGCATCGTCATTCATAATTTTAACACATGGCGAGGTTGCACAAAAATATGTAGTTTGTTAGTTTTCTTTCAATTTTCAGTTTGTTAAAATTTCGTTGTAATCACTTTATTATTATATTACAAAAGTATTTTTATGCAATTACTTAAGTTTCCCAAAACCTTGTTCAATTCCACCAATACTGGCTCCGTAACGAAAGTTCTACCATCTATTTATAGTATAAGGTCTGCGAAAACCTCAAGAGCTCCGTCTGATATATAGCCCCTTCCGCATGGCTCATCATCCAAGGTCATCACGTCAATAGACCGCAGCCTACCACGAACTGACTCGAAGGTCAACCTTGAGTTACGTTGATCGACATAACCACATTGCATACATCGCATCTGATGTTCTTTGTGGAAATACGAGGGATGGAAAAATACTTACTACACATTTTGCTTCAATTATTAACAACTGTTAAAAAATGCTTAGAATAACACTACCCCATTTCTACCCGTGGGTGATCGTAAGAGGCGACTAAGGGTATAGGGGCTTTTCAAGTGATTTTTGGGCGATGTGGTTGGAGACCCGTCACCAAAAACATTTATTATTACCATCTTTTCCCCTATCAACTCCCAAAAGTGGCTGAGGAATTTGTCATTCCAAAGCTCTGGCTACCCCGTTAAGGGATTTATAGCCGTGAGTATATGTACAATACATACATATGAATGTATGTTAAAAATTGGGCGGTGAAGAATCCAGATGTAACGCAATAATTATATAGCAGGACTGAGTCATCATCAGCTTAATATTGAATGATGATCATTCACTATTGATTAAATTGTCAAAGAATCCTCGTCTCAAAATACAACTATCTATAGAAAATTCTCTTGTATCTTGTATATCTGCGGTACCATACTAGTAGACATCGAACATACGGACGTGTTTTTAAATTGACTGCAATGTAAAGTTTTTTTTATTGATTTAAGAAGGAGTTCACTTACAATTATAATTTTTGCATTGTTTAAATAAAGATCTTATGCATTTTAAAATAAATACATTTATCACGATTATTCCTTTCATTGATATGACGCTACATGGTCATTAAATTTATTTATCATTATGTTTTCATAACATAACCTAAACGAAAACGTTCAGGCCGAATATCAGCAGAGGCACTCATACTTCTGAGTATCACGTGACTTTGTCACCTGGTGTTCAGAGTACCCACGTTTTGCATGGACAGTGTACTCACGTGATAGGGGGCAGGCCTATCGCCGTTAATATTATGTTTTCCTATACTGTTTAAATTTTTCACTACAACTTCGAAAGCACTAAAGTCTGTATGACCTTCATATTATTTTAGTACCCACGAAACTGTAACAAATGCATCGTTTCCGGAATAAAACGTCGAATCGATTACTAATAAATTCATAGCACTAATGGCGCGATCAAAATGTTCCCTGTAAGTCAAGGTTGCCAGCCACGCCCTGTAATAATATTTTACTTGATAAATTGAGGTCTTCAGCTTTTCTTGCATTGTATACGGTAGATGCTAAAAATACTGCCTTAATTTAAGAATTTGCCGTGTAGTGCTGGCTTAGAATGTCGCTACCCCTTTCTACCCACGGGTGTCGTAAGAGGCGACTAAGGGTATCGGGGCTTTTTATTGGATTTTTGGGCGATGCGGTTGGAAACCCATCACCAAAAACCTTTATTTTACCGCCTTTTCCCCTATCAACTTCTAAAAGTGGCTGAGGAATTTATAATTCCTTGGCTCTGGCTACCCCTTCTAGGGAAATATAGCCGTGAGTATATGTATGTATGTAATTTAAGAATTTGATTTCGTATTAGTGCGTTAGAGCCAATGTGGATGGACCAATGAATGTCAATAGAGGACGAATACGACTACACATTGAGATCAAAAAGAGAATGTGCTCCAAAAAGAACGCTCTAGAAGAGTTCAGAACGGTATGCATGAAAAGATTTCCGCTAGAGATACTTTGTACGATCCTGTCGATATTATATGCCCAAATGAAAAAGAACGGCGTGAGTATGATCCTGATCTTCCTAAAATTTATATCCATTTAGAAGGTATATTTACCTTACCAATTCACATATTGGTGTAAGTATACTTACACTGTGTTAACCAGCTTACTAATATAAATAATCAAATACTACGTTTATTCAATGTAGGTTTATAGGTAAATAATAATAAGTTTGTAATTAAATTGTATTGAATTATATCTTTTGTTATCGATTGATTTGATCGAGATTACTTTTAAGTTACAAGCATTATCAATATAAACGACACAGATATTTATTGATAATGTCTTTCCTTTTTTACTCACTCCTTTCATTTCAAAATCTCAAGCAAATAAATAAAATCTATATTCCCTTCACCCAGAACATCCCATCCAAGCCAATGTTATACCTAGCCTAGTATCGATTTCGAAGCTCCATCGAGCAGGTCGGCGGAACGTGACCAAAATATGGGCAGGGCACCTTCACTACCGCAAATTGTGATGGAGGACAGTTAGGTGAGTAGATAAAGTATGATACATTGGGGTAGGCAGAGACTATCGATCGCCACTTCGTACAATAGTGGCAATCCTTTAGAGCTTCGTCTAAATTTATCAATCCTTTCATATTATGTTATTTTATTCTTCCCACATAGGACGCCTGCCTACATGGGAACTAAAGGCGTGCGTATATATATGTATGTGTTATTTTATCCACCTGCTACGGCGCAAATTTCTCAAAGGAAGGAAAAGTAGTCATAGGCAAAGATGACCGTCGCACGTCATTATAAATCCCATTCGCCTTGATAACACCCCAAAACGGCTAAACTGAATCTGACGAGACGATTTTCATAAAGGATCACTTATCTAAGCTATATCGTTTCAATAATACGAGTATCATATAAAACCAAGCATATTTACACACAGAACTCCGTTCACAAGTCTCACAATATTATTTATCCTGGTCGTACAATACTATGGTAGGAAGGATGCGGTGAGCACGTGACTGGAATTCAGACGTTGTACTGTTTCTACTCTTCCTACCGAATTACAATTTAGTTTATACACAACATTGGCATATCAAAGACACATGCACTTCACGTATAAGTTAGTTTTGCGGCCAAAATCAGAAAATGCAAACAATGTAATAAATTTATAAATAAAAAAAACGACTGTTAAATTAATAGTTTTGTCTAATTTTCTTTACTTCGGTAAATAAAAACAAATAGGTATCATCATATGTGTTTTAAGGCAATTGTATTTGTATAGAAAATGAAATTTACGGGCTAACTTTTTAATTCAACACAATTTAAATACTGAACTCCTCAAGAAGATTATTTTTACACGTAGGAGTATAAAAAAGTATGATTTTTCGGTTTGTTTGATTGGAATTACAAAGAAACTCCATAATAACGATTCTAACAATTATGTAAAAACTCGTGTTCTAAACAAAGCTGTTACTTATAAATTTTAAGACTTTTTAATGTTTAGTCGTGATGTAGCTTACTTCAATACATTAGATATGGTATTCCATATTTTTACAATAGGTTAACACCTACAACTGCCTTGCTTAGTTAAATATTCGCTTTGTTGATGCCTTAAAAATTAGTATATTGAAAGAAGTCAGGGTAAAACGTTTGTTTTACACGTAGGAGGTAAAATACACTATTATGTAACTTTAATATTATAATCTCTCAGTGCCTTTCATTGCAATCTAACCGACAAGATATGTACCGATAATTATATGGTTGCTACTAACACATTTACATACTTTAATTTCTCTGTAATTTTAGATAATATAATGACCAAATAAGGTTCATATCAACTGTGATTTTCTATCTTCATTTCACTACGCCACGACATACTATATATATGTCGCAGCCAACTGGATAAATCAGCCAGCTGATAAAGCAGCTAGCCACTTAATTAAACGCCGGCTCCTAGTAAAGGGCTAAACTTCAGTCAGCCATTTAGTTGAACTCAACGTCCAGCCACTTGGCTGAACGTTGTATCGCCGTTTGGTTATTTAGGGTGACTATAAGATTTTATGCAGCATGAAAATAAGACCAAGTAACTTTAAATAATAACTTGTATAAATTAAAAAAAAATACAAAAAGTGCGCTACAAAAATATGGGTAGGTGTTTACATAGGCATCTAAAAAATAAATTCGCATCAAACTTAAATTAAAAAAACTTAGGCACTTCTTATGGCAGCAATACTTTAATTATATTTATTTAATATAATATTAACTATTAAATGGCACAAAGCTTTGGCACACTAGCTAAAAGTACTGGCATACCACACAAGTTAAATTTGGCTCAAATATTTTTCAAGTCCTCAATCGCAATACATGTAACTTCAATATTATTATCATTTAAGCTTTCAGTTTCATTCTTATGATTTTTAAAACACATGGCTCTGATTCAGAATATAGTCCAGGATTTGTTTCAACTTGAATAACAACAGAAACATGTGTATTAATAGGCAAAGCCCTAGGTATAATACGCATAATGGGATGAAATGCTCTTCTTTCCCAATCACCATACCATCCATCATACCATCCCAACCATCATATTTGTGTGTCCAATAATATTACATTGCAGTCGATTTTTCGGTTATAATTCATGGTCACCCTTGCATTTTGTATATAATTTATAACCTCCAAAACTTTCCAAATAGTCGCCAAAACTGCTATTATCAGCTAGGGCTGGTGTATTTATTGAAATTTCCATGATTGAACACTTTTTAAACAGTTATTCTATTATTTTTAACAGAAAAATAATGTAAAATAAAACTTGAAAATTTTATTTACTAAATTCAAATCACCCGCCTGTATTAACGTCAGCCCAAACCAACGGGCTAGCTATTCAATCATCCAGGTGATTGGACGTTCAGTGACGACAATTCATTTTACAAGTGGGCTAGTCTGTTAACTTGGAGCCGGCGTTTAATTAAGCGGCTAAGCGGCTAGCTGCTTAATGAGCTAGCTGATTTAACCAGTTGGCTGCGACATATACATAACATTCATGTTGATGTTCAAAAATAAGTCCATAAACTCTACATCCTTCGCCTACAAAGGAACTTCCTGTATACTACGTCCGTATGTATATATATTTTAATAAACTCACTGAAAAAATACAAACATATATTAAAACGATACTACATATCACTACACTACGTGAGAGGCGACTAACGGTATTGGGGCTTTTAAGGAATTTTTGGGCGATGCGGTTGGAGACCCATACCTTTATTTCACCATCTTTTCCCCACGCAACTTCCAAAGGTGGCTGAGGAATGTCTCATTCCCTAGCTCTGGATACCCCTTCAAGGGAGTTATAGCCGTGAGTATATGTATGTATGTGTGTATATCACTACACTACTAGTAGATGCCAGTATTGGTGAGCTTACCACTGCAGAATGTAGGTGACGCGGTACCTAATGTAGCTCGGTGCACTTTGAGATCAATTGGTGTAGTCATACTGTGAAGTCATTATCTAGGTGTGTGTGAGGTGGAGATATGGATAAGATAAGCTTGTCTTTAAAGGGGTGGCAGAGTAACTATTATTTTTTACATCATGAGGAAGAGTCGTTCGTGTTTGAGGTAATTAATAGCCTACGTACCTATATTAAGATTAGTAAGCCTTAAAAATTGAGAGAGGAGAGAATAGTCTTTAAGTGATCATTGGTCAATAATAGATTTCTAACCGCATCGCTGAACCGTCACTTCACTAACCTTTTTTGGAACTCAGTAAGTACAACTTTACAAAAAGATTTTTTTAACAAAAATACAATTAAGCTTCCAAAGAAAGAAACAAATAAGGCACAATATTTCACAAAGTTATTATTAGCTATACAAAGGTACTTGCGATCCAAGTTTAAGAAGGTTCATTATAAGTTTGCAACTTTGTCAACAGGACTGGGCGTGGCAGTAATGAGTTGAACCAATGCCCTTATACCTTAACTACAAAAACTTGGCACAGAATATTGATTGAAAGCAGGTATATACTTACATACATACATATAATCACAGCCATAAATACCATAAATGGGTAGCCAGAGCTTCAGAGCTGGAAACTATTCAGCCACATTTGGAGAAAATGGTAGAAATAAAGAATTATTGGTGACAGTGTATTCGTACAAAACGACGATAGGCCCGAATGATAGATGTGAGTAAGCTGTCCAAGCCAAACGTGGTTACTCTGAACAGCAGCAGGGCAAGCACGCGCTTTATTTATCGACACGATAACGGTTAGAATGAGATGGCAGTATACGATAATAAGTAAGTGCGTAAGATGGTTGCTTTATCCCACGCTATAACTAGTTTAAACACGGCTCGTGCTTGCCCTTCAGGTAACAATTTAACACGATTTTCAGAAGTATTAGTACCTCTGATAATCGCTTCGGGGATATACGGCGTAAAAGTTTGAGTTCAAGTTGAGTTCTCAAATGTAAGTACAGTAAATGTAAAGGTAGGCTCAACACGGACGCAGTGAGTGGTTAGTGTTGACGTCATTGATTTCCATACAAAGGGCCGCGGGTTCGATTCTACTCACGTCCAATGTCGTAGAGACGAGGCGAATGATTTTAAAGGATGACGTAATTTGCGTTAAATATACTGATTCTTTTGCTAAAAAAATAAAAGGATCTTTAGCGACCGCGATTGTGTCGCAAGTTGCAATATTGTCGCTGTCAAATGTGTCAGATTGCATACAAATTTATGACATTGACAACGACAATTGGCAACTTGCGACACAATCGTGACTCGTAAAAGATACATAATCAGGGGGCTGGTTTTATAAAATTATTGGGTTAACATTGAAATTTGGGATAGCGAACCTGTTAAATGTATTTTATGGTTAATACGCAGTAGCCTTTTTAAAAGATATATTGTGTAATAAACTAACGTAAAACATATGTTTGAGTCAAATCGTACGTGCATATTGATATGTCAGTTGTACTCGACTAAGCCTTTTTATATAATAGTTTTTACAATGACAGCGGTGTATTGTTTTTGTTAGAATTTGTTGTTTTTGCGATGGTTACAACGTACGTTTTTTCTTGATTTATTCTATTTGAGGTATCAATAATTACGATTGAGTAAGAGTCATTTAAGTACTCCAATACAAACGAATGGCGTTAGAAAAAAAATAAATTAATACGAACATGTGCTTCAATTACTGTACTGTAAATTAATCAACATTTGAGATAATAGATTAACATACATACATACATATTCTCACGCCGTTAGTTCCCATTGGGGTAGGCAGAGACTATCGATCGCCACTTTGTACGATCCTGGCAAACCTCTCTAGCTTCATTCACATCCATCAATCTTTTCATACATGCTCTTTAGATTAACAATTTTGACAATAAGGAGAATTAAGATGTAATAATGAAATACTACTACATCGTATAACCAACAACACCACACCACTTGCAATCCCTGTAAAATAATGGCATCGTAATTGTGCGGCTACGTCGAGCCTTCACGCCGAGTCTCCTATGGGATGACGTCAGGCAGGCCAATTAATACTGATGACAGAGCTATTAACATTTTATCACCGCGACCTACTTCGATTGTGTTAGCAGAGGCATTCTCTTCGTTGCTTATGATCTTGCAAATTACTATGGGGACTTAGCTGAAGAAGACGTTAATAAAGTACATAAATGCAAAAAATAAAACAACATGTATGAGAAGAATGATAAAGGGAAAGAAGTAAGAGAGATTTGTTAGAATCGTACAAAGTGGCTATAGAGACAACGACGGGCATGAGTATAAGTAGGTAATTATAAATGATTGTTTATGGACTATCACACCCTAACTCTGATTTGTGAAGTGCAAGTTTGAAAGTGACCTTTGATTCGAGCTAATACCAAACAATAAGCACAGTTAATCCTGAATATGTAACAAATAACCAATACAGTAAATTAGAAATTAATATCCGTTCCGACACCAAATTCGGAAAACATTCTGCGAGCAAAATTAACGCGTGAACCAATCGATCGATCTGCCCTTTGAGTAGTTCATTGAAGTAATTTACATTTTCCGATATTGAAATTTGCGAGCAAGGGTTGGGGTGGTTCTAACTCGATGTATTTGGAACGATATGGTATATTATAACATAATATCACGCCTCAAGTTCTAATGACCCCGATATATACAAATAATAAGATTGGAGTGTTTGTTTGTAATACTAAAATATGCATGAATGTATGAACGTGGCCTTATTGTATTACTGTCCTGTTTTTTTCAGGTTATTCTGTGAAATGGCTGGACAGTCTTTGACGAAAGTTTCACTGGTAAATATCTGTATTAAGGAGTAATTTAGGTCATCTCTTTAATACTCGTTATTCCGATGCGGAGCCGAGGCTTCTCGCTACTTTATCATAAAAAATAAAGAGCATTGAATGAAAAAAGGTTAATTAAACAACAAAACCAACCCTCTCACCCCAACAAAAACCACTAAACGAGCAATTTCGGCTATCAATCGATTGTTAATCAACAAAATTCATTACCCCTCCCTCGCCACTCCGATACAGTTTTAAACGACTATAAAATTTACTCCAACTCGATTCACCTCTCAAATTGTTTATATAAAGACGGACCTTTTCGGCGAAACATTTTCGTGTTTCATTTTAATATTACATTAAAGATTGTCGGCTTGGAAGTAAGGTACGTGTTTTTGAATAGATTGAGTTCTTATTGATATTAATGTTTTCTCTTCTTGTTTGGGTGATGGTGTAGTATAGATCAAAGTAATATTGACAACCTTCAATGTACATATGTTTTATATATTTTAATGTGTTCAAAAAACACATGCATCCGTAGTCTGAAGAATAAAAGAACAGATATGACAATGAATGTAGACAAAGCCGAAAGATTTTCCAGGATCTCACAAAGTAGCGATCTATCGTCTCTACCTTCCAATGGGACCTAATTTGTACGAATATGTATGTATTCTTCACCCTCAACTTATTTAAAATAAATAAGTAGCCAAATACCATCCACCCACATATGTTCAGTCTATATTAATGAAGGTGTAAACAGTAATACTAACCACAAATATGTTTAGTCTATTTCAATAATCTTATTATATTTGTATTCATACAACCGATCCACATATGTTCAGTCTACATTAATATTTTTTTAGCAATATTACTATTCATACAATCCATCCACATATGTTCAATCTATAACAATCTAAACAATAATTAAGGTGTAAGCAGGAATACTAACCACGAGTGCGTATCGCACCCGTCTTCCCGCCGCGGCGTGTGCCTCCCTATCGTGCCGCAGGTGGCCCCCTGGAACAATATATTTATATTAGATATATGTGATTATATTAAAATTACTTATATAAAATTAAATATTAATAAATATTAATAATAAAATTTGAATTACTTATTAATACTTCATATTGTTTGCAAGTAAATAAAAAAAAACTAAATATATGTATTCATTATAGAAATATAGACTTAAGTGGTCGAACCCAAGACTTCCGAGCCAACCAACCTAACTTCTAATCTACAAGATATGAAACTAAACAAAAATTTATCTCACCATTGCAAAACTAAAATAAGATGTAAAATTTAACAATGAAGCCACTTTTTCAGTTAAAAGAAAAATGATTTATAAATACAGATTCTTCAATTCCGTCAAGAATTATACCAGAACACAACTAAAGTTACAAAAAATACCATTAAAACAATAAACAAGCTGTGAAATGACAAACCACTATAAATAAAACTATGAATAAGTTTCAACTAAACGAGTTGATTCAATATTTACTAGCAGACATGAAGTATGCAGTTTGCTTGTAGATTATGCACGGTGTGAGTTTATGGCAACTGATTCATAAAATACGTAATATCACGACGTCATTTTATTACGGGTTAGTCAGGGCTTTTAAATCATCATCTTAAATAGTTTTGTGTTAAATGAAGCTGGTGAGGTTTTCCAGGATTGTACGAAGTGGTGATCGATAGTCTCTGCCTACCCCAATGGGAGCTAATGGATGCACCAGTATGTTATGTTTATCTTTATGCGAAATCAGATTACCATAGAAACCTTTGACAGAAAATAGATTAGTCTATCTTGCGATTACATTTTTAACCAACTTCAAAAAAAGGAGTGTTCTCAATTCGACCGTTTTTTTTATGTTTGTTCGTCGATTACTTCGCCATTTATGAACCGATTTTGATTATATAGGATCAGGTTTACATATCATTGGTGGTTTAAGAGTGAACGTAAAGGAATATGGCGTATCTTTATCCTGATGTATTCTTATAATACAAACGCCTATTAGCACTTATGAATGACCAAAAAAGTTGAAGAAGTTGGAAAAGAATATACGTTAAGGGACAAGGCGCAGTTTTATAATATTTCCAATGTATTCTGAGAATACAAACGAATATTGGCGCTTATAAACGAAATAGACCAATAACAGCTAAATGGTTCTTGTCACTCAGTCGTCTTCACAGATTAGGTATTATTATTTTAAGTCTTATATAATTCAGATCTTTCTTAAAGTCATATATAATCGTAGCTTCAAAGTCAATATCAATAATTTTAAAGACGCTCAATGTTTGTTAGCGATTTGTAGCAGACAAAAAACCTCTCTAATCACTTTCCGAAACTTGAAAACAAGGCGATGTAATGCGAATTTAAACCGACAATAAACTGGTAACCTAATTACCTTTTGAACTCTGCTCGTAAATTATCACGTAGCTTTTTCACTGATTGTTACGAACTTTAATTTCGCAAAACGGAAACGTTTTAGGAGCACAACACTTTCGTTCGAAAGCTCGAAAAACTTATATCACTTAAGACTACAGATGAAGTATCATGAAAAAGTCACTACTTAACACGCGTGCTTTATGATTGCGAACGAAGCGTAGAAAAGCACAAAGTGTGTCGATGTTATTCAGTCTACGATCGCGATCGTTATGAAAATAATCACTCGAATGCCTCAAGATAAGCGTGAAGACATCAACGTCTGCATTGCGTATAAAAAGTCAAACAAACTAATTGTTTTACGATAGTAATCTCTGCCGCATTGTGATACGTACAAGGGTGCGATTGTATCGCGGAGTGACAAGATAAGGGGCCGAGAATCTATGCTAGTACGAATGCAGTGCGATATGAAAATCTTATTAGTTTTTTTTAATTCTCACATCAGCAATAGTCAACGTAATATATAAACCGGAAAATATTATCTAAGAATATTAGTTAACCTTCTCCTTTCGTGATTGGGTATCTTGAAGGAGGAAGTATAAGAGTGGAGTATTTTTAAAGGAACTCGCAAAGGATGTTTTCCTCACTTAATTTTCTAAAGATTTTCAATATCAATTAATACTAAAAAACAAAAAAGGTTTCGGTATACTGTATTATTTACATAATTATTCCATTTTCTATAATTAATAAACCAACAAGTTGGCTTTCAAAAGCAACGTATTTATATGACGCCTTTATACATACATATCATATTTACATATTAATATACATAAATATAATCACGGCTGTAAATTTCAAATATATAAATAAAGCCTGAGCTAAACAATCCGGAATTCCTCGGCCCTTTTGGGATTTGATAAAAGATGGTAAAATAAAGAAGTAATGGGTATCCAACCACATCGCCCATCAATTATTTAAAAAGCCTCAAGTCGCCTCTTACGACACCCGGAGCAAGAAATGGGTTAGTGCTATCCTAAGCTGACACTAGAAAGCTATTAATATAGTATTAACATAACATAATACATAACATAAACGTTCACGCCGAATAACCCCGAAGGGGTTGGCAGAGGTACTAATACTTCTGAACATCACGTGACTTTGTCACCTGGTGTTCAGAGTACCCACGTTTTGCATGGACAGTGTACTCACGTGATAGGGGGCAGGCCTATCGCCGTTTTGTACGAATACACTGTCACATGACTAAGTACAACTCAGCCATGTGGGTTAACCTTTTACTTAAATAAATTATATTCGTTTCTATGTTAAAAATAAACTATGAATGACGAATACACATCCAATGACGTAAACATGAGATCACAGCACAATAATCATTACCAATTACGCTGTGACGCAATAGCTGAATTTATAATAGTCGTTTAATTAATAGCTTTATCTATGATTATCGCGCCATAAGTGTTAAGTCTCTGTTCAAAATAACATTATTTTATTGCTATTGGTTAAAATTTGTTACGGATACACACTTGGACCAAATTGAATGTGTGCTCAAAAACGCTGGCGTCCGAAGTATGAAGAATAAAAGAGCATGTATGAAAAGATTGATGGATGTAAACGAAGCTAGAGAGGTTTGTCAGGATCGTACGAAGTGGCGGTCGATAGTCTCTGCCTACCCCAATGGGAATTAATGGCGTGAGTATATGTATGTATGTTGTTATGGATAACGAAAGCCAGTTCACAATATCACAAACCCATCCTTTTGCGTGGGGGTAAAAAGTCCGAGGCGATTTAAGACACTGATGCTGACCTTTTTGAATGACATAACATTATAATAAATAAAGAATAAATAAAGGAAAGAAAAATTTCGACACAGGCGGGAATCGAACCCGCGACCTCGGGTATACGCCCCGACGCTCTGCCAATTGAGCTACCGTGTCAATGGCTGCCAGCGCAAAATTCTTCTATCCTTTATTTTGTTTACACGTTTAAGTAGTGTTTGCGTTTCCTACCTCCGAATTTTTACTAATTCGGATTTTTTAGATAGAATGCAAATGTTGAAAACGCCTAACTATCACATAATTTAAATCTTTTTGTTCATGAAAACCTCATGTGGGGATTATTACTAATAAATAAAGAATAAATAAAGGAAAGATAGAAACATGATATTCCTTATCGATAAAGTATATCTCCGTAGTTGTAAAGTCAGGAGTAAAGTTCCTCTTAACATCACGTGACCTCTTTGAGTACCTACGTTTTGCCTAGTATGTTGTTCGGAGGGGAAAGATGTGTCAGGTAGAACTGATACACCCACACAATTCTTTTAATAACTAGAATAAAAAATATATCTGGCACATAACCTAAACTTTTGTATTATGCTCTTATATAGAAGTAGATTAAGCGGTTGAGTAGAGTTCAGCGATCTTTTCCAGACTATTTTTGGATGGTGAGGTCTGTAAATAAAAGCTCAAAATAGTTAAGACAGGGATTTGATGAATAATTTGAATATATCTAGTGTCTATTGACGTTCAGGAGTATTAGTACCTCTGCCACACCATCGAGGATTTACGGCGTGAACGTTTGAGTCGTGACTTTTTCCCACGTGCCGCTTACCGGTTAACCAGCATCGGAAGCCGGGCGGGGCATAGCCTGTACTAAAATAAAGACGATTCAAACGATTTGGTGTACTTTAAATTACACGGCACGAAGTTAAACTTCCGGATATCCGGTTCTAGCTTCCTGGCAACCGGTATATATGCGAAAAGGCACTAAATGCTTACTGCACGCAAGTTTCCCAATCATATCATACGTGGATTCAATTCAGGATTAAAACCCTATCTATTTTCGAGTTCAACTACCCCAAGTTCCACTAAACACACAAACCTCCTTCCAAAACCCATGTAACTTCTCAAAATTCCGCCTCCTACCCATCCCTAGAGCATAAGAGTCGCGGCAGGCCCCAGGTTCGGCTACCCGGGTGCGATGGCGTCGCGCCTGCGTCGGTTATTGACCGGCAACGCCCCGCCCCGCCTCGCCTTGCTCGATACTACCGCTGCACCAAGGTTACTATACATAACCTCAAATACCGACTATACATAGTCTAACATCTGTGGTCTAGCGATGGAGTGTGCGGCTTATGATTCGGCGGTCTTGGGTGCGATTGCCGGGAGGATGAAAAAAATATCTATTTGTGAGGTTTAAATCAGGTAGAATATTGCAGCTGAAAGACGTGCTTTTTATAAGAGGCACAATAAGCATTGCCCCGCTCAATACTACGAGGTTACTTATACATAACCTCAAATACCGACTATACATAGTCTTACATCTGTGGTTTAGCGGTGAAACGTCCGGCGGTTTCAGGTTCGTTTCCTGGGGCGTAAAATAACAAATTGAATTTGTGAGGTTGAATCCAGTTTGGTAGAGTATTGCAGGTGAAAGACTTGCTTATCATAAAGGGTACGATAAGGTTTGCCTCGTACGATACAACCGCTGCACCAAAATCGATATATTTGTTTGTAGACAGTAAACCTATTGTTAGTATTATTATTGTAATTTATCTTAAACCTAACAAGTACCTAAACATGGTTTCGTCACTTTGCCACACTGTACGCGGTCCATTCCCTATTCCAGTACATGGTACTCACCCAGTGAGCCAAAATGAGACAGTCGAAAAGTTCAGCAACAGCACTCACTATACTTAGTCAAGCATCTGAGGGCTAACGGTGAAGCCTTCGGCTTATGATTCGGGGGTTTCGGGTTCGATTCACGGGAAGTAAAATAATAAATTAAATTTGCGATTTCTGAGGTTATAGCAAGGTGAATCACGGAACTTAACGTAAGGGCACGTAGGTGATGCTATTTTCACGTTAGTAGGGGCTATTCTGCCAACAGGACTAGGCCAGCATGGTGGACCATGGTTAAATCAACCTATTCAGGGTACGCACGAGCCCCTCGGGGGGAGCATAGGCTGAGTGTGAAACTAATTACGTTCACGCCGAATGTTCAAACCAATGACTATATTCCCTGCCTAACCTAGTAAAACCAATAGCATTATCATACATGATTAGCATTCCAATAATATCTCTGAAAATAATAGCGAAGTAGTCTGAAATGGTTTTAAAAGTGAATTTAATCGTCCAACCACCGATTGGCTACTGGCACGCGCTCCAATGCTCATATTTACATAACACAGTCTTGTTTTGCAAACGGTACTTCGGTTTAATGAGGGTTGTTTTGCCAACTTTACTTTTTGTAAAGGCATATAGACAAAGATTTCAACACAATGGTTTCGGCTAAATGCTGAAATTAGTTTAGAAATTATAATTAGATTAGATTTTAGGTTTTTAGTGTCGTGTTATGCCCAATAGACACTGAGCGCCCGCCGGGCCGCCGACAGTTTTCATGAATAGGTTAGAGATAATTCTTTCAACACAGCCTGCCTGGTAGTGTCGCCTGCCAATGTCGGTGTATTGCGCTGCTTTTTTAAATCATAAATAAAAGATGTTATTAAAGGAATTTATGAGTAATAATCCCCACATGAGGAATTCATGTCAAAAAACATTAAATTATGCTTTTTTTAAGTTGGGTTAAAGGCAAATTAGGGTTCAAGGGCTTTCAAAGTGATTGTTAAGCGATATGGCTGCAGACCCATCCTATTAGTGTTAAAAGTGCCTTAGTGACCACAAAAATTATAATCGAACTAGATAGATTTAGCTTACGGTTCCTGACAGAAATCTTAACTACTAACTTTTTCATACAGAAATAGTTAAATCATCTTGTTGTAGGAAAAGCCTTTTATTTACCACTTTTGATTAGCCTGAAAATCGTAATTAAATCTTATAACATACTCTTTTATTTTTCTTATACATCGGACTCCTAAATTAATGACTCAAAATGTAGGGAAACAAAGGCTTTTTGGGTTGTATCGTTAGTCCCAAACATATGTCACCTAATTAATGAATCGGCGCAATAACTTTGAAATTCCAAATTAAGTCCATTTGTTTTAATTTCTGTGGTTTACTCGTCCAATTAATTTTAACGGTCCAAATGATATAAATACGAATAATGGGAAATTGTTCAGCCAATATTCAAATGAAATCTGAATTTCTTTTCAACAAAAATTACTGATTTTTTTTTCATTAAGTAACATTACCTTTCGTTTTACCAGCTTTTCCCCTCGAAACTTAATAAAAAAGGTTGATGAAATTATTATTTCTAAGCTCTGGATATCCCATTTTGGGAATTATATGTGTATGTTCAAAGCTATTAAAAGAGTCTGTGTAATGAGACTTCGGTTTGACACAGACATAATTAACATATAAATCAAAGATGTTATTAAAGGAAAGAAAAATTTCGACACTGGCGGGGTTCGAACCCGCGACCTTCGGGTATACGCCTCCGTCGCTCTGCCATCTGAGCTACAGTGTCAGTTGGCATCCAGCGCGAAATTTCTCAATCCTTTGTTTCTTTTTTACACGTTCAAGTAGTGTTTGCGTTTCCTACCTCCGAATTTTAACTAATTCGGACGGCCACTTGTCTACCTTTTCAGATAGAATGCAAATGTTGGAAACGCCTAACTATCACATAATTTAATGTTTTTTGACATGAATTCCCCATATGAGAAATTCATGTCAAAAAACATTAAATAATTAACATAGTTTCCAACAGTGTCGTATAATTCTTGGTTTATCTGTTATTTTATATTGTCTTATTTTGTTTAGTTGCAGGACGGATAGTCTCTGCATACCCCAATGTGAATAATGGGCGTGAGTATGAGTAAGTAAACTTGCAGGAGAGAAAGAAAAATCTTTTTAATTATCGTGTATACCCGAATGGTTTTCATTTAACTAACAAAGAGTATTTATGGAAAATAAAATTTCGTACTGACTGAAAATACGAAAGATAATAGAAACATATGAAAACGAAGGCATTCACTTTTTATACCAAACCTTTCCAAGCATGCACGTAAATCAAGCAGACATAAACTACGCTGTAACAAGGTTATTTTGGTACAATATACCGAAACAAAACTCCACAATACCGCTCGAAGCGTTATATCTGCTATATCTTATTTAGCACATACAGCCTTTTTAATTGAACAATAGGATCAAAAATACATGAACCATACTTCCTTATTCCTTTAAATATAAGGTTCAATATCATATACGGAGCTTTTAAATGCCAAAAGTTCACGTTTCGAGAGGGTGCCGATTAAATTTGAAATTCGGAGAGAATTCGGTTATGTGGAGCGTAAGGCTTCGACTTTATATGTAAGGTTACTTTTACATAGTCTTGTAGACTTGCTAATATCATAAAAGAGTGTGTTCATGAAAATATTGATTTGAGTTTTAAGAATTGGGACATCATGCTAAACCTATTTTATAGAAAGCCCGTATCCCAGTTCTTATTACGAATTTTGATAGTATAGTTAATAGGTTTGAGGATAGTACATACATACATACATATACATATACTCACGGCTATAAATCCCTTGAAGGGGTAGCCAGAGCTAGGGAATTAGAAATTCCTCAGCCACTTTTGGAAGCTGCGTGGGGAAAAGATGGTGAAATAAAGGTTGTTGGTGATGGGTCTCCATTGGAGACTCCAACCGCATCGCCGAAAAATCCCTTAAAAGCCCCAATACCGTTAGTCGCCTCTTACGTACACCCACCGGAAGAAATGGGGTAGTGCTATTCTAACCCGACACTACACAGCCTTATCTATATCAGTATCTTTCACTATCCTTCTCTTGTTTTCTTTTACTGCTTTTTTAAAGGAAGAATGTAAGTAAACAATATAATTTACCACGAAGTTACAAGCCAAGGGTACTGTAGGTAAAGTGCTTTCTTCACAATCTTTTCCTGTAGGTAGCGCGAAGGCGATTGATCTCTTATTTCGACATCTTCCTGATCTTGCCACTCTCAACTTTCTAAGTAGCTGAGTATTTTATATTCTAATGCTCTATACTATATATCCTACCTCTCTTGCAAAAAAAAATCAGGAATAACTCTAGTAGCACTTAGATTAAACTCGAATGAGATATCAGCCGGTTCGAATAATTGAAATTTACATTTCTTACGGCAACGCTTCTGAAACTTTGCCTTTTCTTAGTTCATACATTCACTAAACCTTATTTCATGTTTCATTTCCGCTTCGAGTTAAAATACGAGTAATAAGAATAAAAAACAAAATGGAAACTTGTAAAAAACGATCGATCTTCTTCCCAACCGAAATAAAGAGTTCAAGGTCATCCCAAGGTCAAATTGTGTTTATTTTAAATGTCTAACGTTGTACTATTATCTTTGCAGTAATAAACTAAAACTACAACAAACCAGCGGCAATTTACTGGTCGAATAGGCAAGCGCAATAAATTTAAAATAATACACTATTTTCACACTGTGCCCTCATAAATGGCGGACATTCCATACATTTACTGCGGCGCGGTGGAATAATTGCTGTAAAGAAAATCTATTACCAGTTTGTACTAGTTAGTTATACTCACGGTATAAATTACCATTGGTTTGGGCAGAAACTTTTGATCGCCACTTGTACGATCTTAGCGAAAAGCTCTCGAGACTTTCATTTCTCTTACCCGACTTTTAAATTTCTGTCTGACCTCACGTGTAATACAATCCTCAATGGATCTTTATATTTTGCAATTTAGCTATTACCTATCTACTCAAAAAAGCCAAAGTCACGTTTATCTATCCCGATCTACTCTTTTCTATATTGCATTTCATAAAATACATACATATACTCACGGCTATATTTCCCTAGAAGGGGTAGCTAGAGCTAAGGAATTATAAATTCCTCAGCCACTTTTGGAAGTTGAGTGGGGAAAAGATGGTAAAAATAAAGGTTTTTGGTGATGGGTCTCCAACCGCATCGCCCAAAAATCCAATAAAAAGCCCCAATACCCCTAGTCGCCTCTTACGACAACCGTGGGCAGAAAAGGGTAGCGACATTCTAAGCCGACCCTACACGGCAATTTGGCATTTCATAAAATAAAAACATAATATTGGATATTTTTCTGAAAGACTACATCTCACTTGAATCAGAACAGCATCACATACTTGCATTCGAGTGCTCTCACACCAAAACATTTTTATTCACTGACGTAGGCAAAAAAGATTGTTACGTTACGATGGTATCTTCATAAATCTCTAGCTTGCCCAATATTAATTCAAGTCTTTCATTCTTCTCCCTATGCAAATCTTTTGAAGATTCTTTTGATTTGCTTGCGGAGTATACAAATAGTCTTAAAAAGAATTATCCTCTTTGTAAGGATACTGTACGCATACAATCAATACCACACACAAAAGAAACTCATTCGAGCTTCCGGTAACGACCTGGGTGACTTAGAAGAGCGATACTATAAGCGCTAGCGGAGGTTTACTAAGTGTTGAAAAATAGAGGTATCTCCGCTAGCTCTTTTGAATTGCGTTGTTATTGCTTTACCAAAAACTGAACACTGAAATTAAGACAAAACTTCTATTCTAAAAAATAAAATTTAACAGTATGTACGAGATCATTGATCAATCTTTATCAATAAACAAAGTTCATAATTTGGTTAAAATTTTCTTTGTATGCCTTGTGAATGTCATACGCAGCGTTTCATTTTCTTTTATATCTGTTTTAACATGTTGTTAGCTGTATTCAAATACGTTTTGATGCGTGCGTAGAGTATGGAGTTCTAAGCGCGCATATACACAAATCAAGGGCGTACAGAGTTATGCGATAAAAGTACTGTAAGATACTCTAAAACCGCTCACAAGCCAGCTTCGCTTCACTTTCAAATCACACCCTAAACGGTAACTAACAAAATTGAGTCTGAACATGAGCACAAAGAGCAAGTTTAACTCGTTTGAGGCCCGCCTATTCATACATCTCGACACAAAGCTATCTGCCAGCGCGAGGGAACTTCGGGCAAACTACCGTCTACGGAGTATTTTTAACTGAAACTCTGTAGGGGAATAGCCTGTTATGTCTTAGGATATTTTAGCTTCGAGATTTTAGAAGTGTTTTTTGGCGATAGTTTTATAAAGGATTAATGATTAATGGCGGATATTCTCAACAGTAAAAATACATATGCAAGCTCATACTTTCTTGAACGCTGAGGACTCTTCCATTGAGCTATCTAGCTCTATTTATTAACTGATCTGACCATCCAAATGTTGCATGGAAGAATCACTTTAATAATTGTACTTCTAATTGAAATTTTATTTCTGTAATAAATATGTTTTAATTTTGATAAGCACTGAAGAGTTTTCTATTATATTCTATTCAAGACGGTGTACACCACCGTGGTAAAATCTCGGCATCAAATACAACTATAGCAATAACAAACCCAAAACAACATGGAAGCATATGAACTAATAATATTTTTCTAGCCGCATCTCATACTGTGCCGAGTCCATTAGCTTGTCATCCAAGACACTAATCGAATAACCCGCGGTTGTGAAAACACCACCCACTGTGATTCTACGAAGGGTAAGAAAATATACGTAAATATCGAGATAACATAACATATATTTTTTATTTTCAGTAGTTGTCCAGTTACACTAGTGAAAGTTCCGACTTCAATGTGCAGCAGTTTTTAACAGAAAATTTTGCTCGCTGTTCCTGGATATTTTCTGTTGAAATCTCAAATAAAAACCAGAAAAGACATTATTTATGACATTCAAGATCGAATGAAGCGCCTAAAGCCGCAACTAAATAGATCCAAGTAACCACCCAAAGAACTCGATCCAAGTTGACCTATCCCAATGAAAAAACCCCAATCGAAATCAAATGGTACGGTCATTTGGAACCAATTTACTTAGATAATATCCCGGCTTCTAACAATTGTCCAAAACTCACCTGCACAGATCTTGACGAATCAATACTGTAACTTTTTATCCACAAAGGGATAATCTAAATAATCCACTGCCCTTTGATCGCTTAGCAATCTCCATTTTACATTAAAACCAAGAAACCAAGCGAATCGAATAGTCTTAGTCACCGGGTCGCTAAGTAGGCTTAGAATTAAGTATAGTTACCTTAAGTACTACTTAATGAAATCGGATAGTTCGATTAAGTTTAAGCTGAGATTCCAATGATACTAGATATACTGCTTTGTGATAAGCATTATTAGCTTTAGGTCTTATTTTAGTTAAAGGGTAGGCTGATGATTTTATTAATCTCGAAATTACGGGAAAGCTGGTGTATAGGTCTTTGGCTCACGAATTATCGGCCGAAAGTCATTGCATTTTTTTAAGAAGAAGAAGTGACTTTTATTCACGTTTGAACTACTAACTACAGTTTACTTAAACATTAAAATATACATATACTCATAACGGGGTATAACGTAACGGGGTAGCCAGAGCTTTGAAATGAAAAATTCCTCAGCCACTTTTGGAAGTTGATTGGGAAAAGATGGTAATAATAAATGTTTTTGGTGACGGGTCTCCAATCACATCGCCCAAAAATCACTTAAAAAGCCCCTATACCCTTAGTCGCCTCTTACCATCACCCACGGGTAGAAATGGGGTAGTGTTATTTTAAGCCGACACTACACGGACAAAGTGATAAAAAATATACAAATTTAAAAAATGTGAAAACTTGAAAATGTGAAAAATACTTGTGATTTGCATAGCTTTAACGCCCAACTGAAACATACAACACAAAACTTACATACTAACACTCCAATCATTAGTTCCCATTGGACTATTGGAGACTATTGGTCACATCTTTGTATTGTCTTGACAAAACTCTTTCGCCTAACACTCACTCATATATTTTAAGTTTAATACCAAAAAGGGGTAACCAAAATTTCAAAATCATAAATACCACAGCAATTCTAAGCAAATGACTGAAATATTGTAAAATTAAGCCACATCACCAATCACTTCAGAAGCTTCAATACCCTAAGTCGCCTCACAAGACATCTACAAGAAGAAATAGCTTACTTCTATTCTATACAGCAACAGATGTAATTCCATACAATAAATTTGTCATACCGTGTTATAGTAGACAGGCGGACGCACCCGAGCGCCGTAAATAGATCAGTCGGTCATACCGAGGTTTTTTATAAACGCGCTCCGGGTTCGTGTACCGGCTGTGTCATTGGGTTATTCAACAGTGTGTGGAATAATACAAGTGTATATTTACATATATGTTCTCACGGCTATAAATCTCAAAAAAGGTTAGCGAGAGCTTCAGAATTATTCAGCCACAAGAAGTTGAGTGGGGAGATGATAGTAAAATATAGGTTGTTGATTTTGGATATCCAGCCACACCGACCAACAATTACTTAAAGGACCCCGAAACCGCAAGTTGAATTTAACGACAACCGCGGCAAGAAATGTATTAATACTATTCTAATCGGACACAACACAGCCCACGATTATATATATTTTACTTTATTAAACCATATTTTCCCCCTCTTGGTGATTCCCACATCTGGGTACTTCTTTTTGGGATTACAGCTGAGCCGTGAGTTTTTCTAGTAGCAGCATAGAAGTTACGGCTTAGAAAAGCAGTCATCATCACTGCCCATATATGAAAAGAGTGATGTATGTGCATGAAGCAAGAGGGGTTTGCCGGGATCGTATAGTGTCTGAATACGCCAATGGGAACTAATGCCGTAAGCATATGTAATACATAATATTATGTATGTATGTACACTACTCTGGCCAGTGCGGATTGGCAGACATACTACTACTACCGCGATAGAACGAAATAGCAAACAGTCAATATGCATATTTACCTAAAAATTAGTTTCACACAAATGAAATATGTGCGTAGGAGGAATTGTCGAATGCTTTTAGCATATTTGTGCTAAATTTATTTCTTATCAGCAATAAGTGGGGAATATTGCGACATACCTGAAACAAAAAACCTTCAATGAATAAACATACAATACAAATGTTTATCTCGGGAGATTTTTATTAATTCTTATAAGTTTAAAATAATATATTTTACACCAAAACTTTTTTATTTTACGAACAAATATGAACTAATATGGATGTTTTTTTAGGTAGTTTTAATTGTATTGATAAATAAGAGTCAAATAGCAAGCAAGTCATCGCTTTTACAAATACAGGGCACTATAGCAAAGTTTAAGTAACTAGCAAATTGCTTAACAAAAGTAGAAGAAGCTCACTGTATGTTTCCTCGCTTTCAAAAAGTTGCAGAGATATAGACAGAATTTACCAAATAACCAGAGTTTATATAGGCAACTCAATAAGCAGTTCAGTCGAAACTTTCCGTGAACCATAATGGAGTTTCGACAACCACGCGGAAATACAATTATATAAATGACTGGCCGATTTACAAAAACGCTGATTCTTCGTTGCGGATAAATCTTTATCAAAAACCGAATAGTCAATCGAGCAAATACAACAGAACGAACGAAACATACAATAAATAATTGGATGAAAAAGGGAATCGGAATGCACTCGGTAAAAACGAAACAAAAAGTGCCGTGAGCTGTCTGGAAATGACACTTCGGGATATTTGATGTTCTGTGACGTTAACATGCGTCAGTTGAATTGAACTACGTTTTTTTATACAGTTTGTAACAGGGAAGTTGCAATTCTCAACATATTTGTAATGTTCAGAAAAATATTTCCGGCACTAGGGGTGCCTTTCCACCAGAGATGTGCCATGAAGCTATGCAATGGATGTATTGTATATGATACCCACTAATCATATTACTTGTTTTATACATGGTATGTGTACCAAGGAATATGATTGGTGGATATCAAACACATCCTTAGCATAGCTGCATAGCACGTCTCTGGTGGAAAGGCAACCTTACACAGGTTTTATAAAATAAGTCGCCTTTTAAGCTTTATATTTTCTTTGGTGTTAAATCCCACGAACGATCAAATTGTTATTATTCACTCATCTACAAATTTTAACTCACGTTATTATTGATTTTAGATAATAATAGAATAATATAGGAAACTCCCTATTGCAGATCATACATACATACATACATATACTCACGGCTATAAATCTCTAAAAGGGGTAGCCAGAGCCAAGGAATCAGAAATTCCTCAGCCACTTTTGGAAGTTGCGTGGGGAAAAGATGGTAAAATAAAGGTTGTTGGTGATGGGTCTCCAACCGCATCGCCAAAAAATCCCTTAAAATCCACAATACCGTTAGTTGCAGATCACAATTAAAATATCTTACACTATGTTTTGGAATATAACCAAGTAGAATTGGCAGTAAGTAAGTATTACTTAAATATTTTTACTGTAATAAGAATGATTTTCGTGTACTCTGTTGCTAACACGTGTAATTAAGCGAGTGGAACCAACAATATGTACACTTTATGGTAAATGATAGAATTATGAAATAATGGTAGTTTACCATGCATTTTTTATTTTATATTTCTTCCCCACAAAACTTCTAAATTTTGTTAAATATTGAAACTTAATCTCAACTTACGCATATTTACCTAAAAATTTGGATCACACTAATAAAATATGTGCGTAGGACGTTAATTTAGTCAAACTTAGCTAAACCTTAATATCACAATACACTTTAAGCAGATGAAAAACATAATTTTGCATTAAATTTCCATAGAATTTGCTAATAACCTTTTAGAATTTCTTTCGACACGAAAAAGGTATAATTACAAATCCTCTTTGTCGCTATCACATTATAGCACCTTTCACGAAATTAGCTTCTTGTTCCGCCTAATTGGAAATGAATTGACTTTTTGACTCTATTATGAATTATACATGATATTCTTTTAAGAATAATTTAGCTCAGGTATACGATAATAATATATTTAACCGAAACTTTTAACACAAGGATATATGTATGGAAAGATCGAAGTACTTTGTCTCCCACTAGATTGCCCAAAGCCCCAACACACAAGTCACTTTTACGCCTGGAATCCGCGAGTAGAGTTAGTGCTTAGTTAGACTTGTTTCTGCATGAAAACCTCATGTGGGTAGGCTCAACGGCTAGTACGAGCGGTGTTTAAACTAGTTATCGCGTGGGATAAAGCAGCCATCTCTTACGCACTTACTTAGTATCGTATACTGCCATCTCATTCTAACCGTTATCGTGTCGATAAAATAGTGCTCGTGCTTGCTCTGCAGTGAGGTGTTAAGAAGCAAGGAAAGACAAATTTCGCATCAGTGGTTACTTGGCACCATAGCTACGTTGGCAGAGCGACCGGGGCGTTTAACCGGATGTTGTGGGTTTGAGTGCCGCTGGTGTCGAAATTTTTCTTTTCTTAATTGATAAGAGTAAGTGCTATTCGAAGCCGACACTACACGGAACGTATTAAATAAAAATAACATAACATAACATAAACGTTCACGCCGAATATCCCCGAAGGGGTTGGCAGAGGTACTAATACTTCTGAACATCACGTGACTTTGTCACCTGGTGTTCAGAGTACCCACGTTTTGCATGGACAGTGTACTCACGTGATAGGGGGCAGGTCTATCGCCGTTTTGTACGAATACACTGTCACATGACTAAGTACAACTCAGCCATGTGGGTTTCCTCACCAGGACTCAGACCCAGGATTTGAACACTAGTCGTTTGCACGATAACCGAGTGTTCTACCCACTGGGCTATCACGGTTGTATAAAAATATTAATATACATATTTCAAATCATACATGTTATGTCAAAACGATACATTTAAACACATAAAAGTGTTAGCCATCATAGGCGTGTATTTTTAAACGTCGCACGCTTGAAGGCAGTTCGTAATTATGGCGTGTACGATTATGTACAATATAGATGTAGGCTTTAATAAAAAAAACATGGTATATGACGTCATTGCACGCGACCTTAATAGTGGCCTCCCATTAATACGACCACGCATCGCATATCAACATAGGTTGGTATAAAAAAGAGAATTATTTTACTCTACAACACAAGCAAAAAAAATCCCTTATTTGGTAATACAAGAATTGTTTTAGGATGGAATTACGCCATTGTCATACGAACGTTTTTAAACTCACGGCTATGGCTTAAAAAGGGATAGCCAGAGCTAATTGGCGATGAACACTCATATGATACACATGAATAGGGTTTCCACTTAAAAGCTTAACGCCCGATTTCTAAATTGAGTATTCCAGCTGAGAACAACCAAGGTATCGTTCTGTCGCATTCAAGTCTTAACAACTGAATGAGACAAAACGATATTTAAGTTGTTCTCAGCTTGAATACTCAATTCAGAAATCGGGCGTAAGACAAAAAGTTCTCCTCGTTTGACAGACTTAGGAAGAGATATAGTTTCCCTATTCTCAGCAAGAAGCACCACAACTTTATCCTTCGCCTATTATGCGATACACGGAAAGAAGTTAGTGCTAATTCAACCAAAGAAATTCTACGGGTGTATTGTATATGTATTTCTGTATTACTCAATAATGCTGAGTACACAATGCGCACAAACATACACATTTAAATCACCATGACACTAGATGAGGTGTAACATGACTGTGCTCGATCGTGACTTCAGTCACGTGACAATTAGGAAGTACCTTGACTGTCACGTGGGTACGTTTGTAGTTTATTATTTGCTACCGGTAACCCTTCAATAGCGGTGAAATGTTTAAAGTTTGTCATTTGTAAAGAAATTCTTTGAGTACATTCATTTTCGTACATTTCCCGATTAATGAGATTACCGAACCGATTTAAGAAAATCTTTTTTTAATAAGAATTAGACTTTGTAAAATTCTTGACCCGCCTAAAATCAACCTACACCTGTGTGGGAACAGCAAAGATATACTGGCCAATACACCCTGCTGTGTACCAACTTAGAATTTGTATTTATGTTTAGCTTGAGAAACATTTCGATACCGCGATGTACGATTTTTATGACGCTGCTAGTATGCGAGTGAGTTCGCCGTCTAGCGGTCGCCACACCTGCATACATTATAAAACAGATAAAAGATGTGAGAAACTAACAGATTGGTCATATAAAATCTGTCAGTATATTACTTCTCACATGACATACTCTAACACGCTTCATGCTACAGGGACAGTACACCTTCAATTGTCAGCCGATCTATCAAAAATCTAATTACAGCTCTGCACATGAACTTAATAATTATAATAGCAATGCAAAGCATAGCATTGCTTTTCTAACAGAAACATAGTAAGAAATAAAATAAACCAAGACGGAAAATGTACGACAGATCAAGTTACTTTCAAAGTAAGTACAATAATAGCTTGTGACATGTGCACTAGATTTACATAGTAGTAATATACATACATGTATACATATACTCACGGCTATAAATCCCTAGAAGGGGTAGCCAGAGCTAAGGAAGTAGAAGTTCCTCAGCCACTTTTGGAAAGTTAAATGGGGAAAAGATGGTAAAATAAAGGTTGTTGGTGATGGGTCTCCAACCTCATCGCCCAAAAATCCCTTAAAAGCCCCAATACCGTTAGTCGCCTCTTACGAACACCCACCGGCAGAAATGGGGTAGTGCTATTCTAAGCTGACGCTACACAGCAAACATAGTAGTAGTATTTATTACATTATATAATTTTTAAAAGCATTTTTTATACTAGTTTTGTGCTAGCAGGGCTTATTCCGTTTATCCACCCTAAAAAATCCTCCCTAAGTCGGATATTCGGAAACGCATGTCCGATTATCCACCCTGAACGGGGTGGATAATCGGAATTCATAATAAAATGTTTCTTCCGATTTTCTACCCTGCCTACGTACAGTCATTTACAGATAAAAGACCCTAAGTTTGTAAGATATTTTTATTCAAACTGTAAGTAAGAAAGTAGGTATGTTTATCTTAAGTATTTTAATGTTCACGATGTTTCTTGGACCCATTTTGTTTTTGTAAATTACTGTACTTGGGGTAAAAAATCGGAAGAACCATATTATATGCATTCCGGATATCCACCCCGTTCAGGGTGGATAATCGGACATGCGTTTCCGAATATCCGACTTAGGGAGGATTTTTTAGGGTGGATAAACGGAATAAGCCGCTAGCAGAAGCATGTTTTAATATATGTTTTGTTTGGTTTGGACAAAGCATGCACACCGTCACATAAAAAAAAACATCATAACTCTCCGAACTAAAACAAAACCCAGAGAAGAATACCCACAGATAAACATCTCTAAGAGGACACTCCGAAATTCATCAAATTCGTCAAAGTAAGTGATCATTAAAAAAATATGTGTTTTTTATTATCTCACAAAGCGTTTTATCTTCAGCAGCAGCAGTCAGACCTGGCGTCTGTGTATCGTGGACGTTTAACCTAGATATTGTGACCTTTCTGCCGACACCGTTGTGACGGCATGCCCTGCGTCATCGCACTTTTACCTTGGAGTGTTTTATTAAACTCAACTTCTACTTCTGAACATAGGGTGTCGTATTTGTCACCTGGAGACCTAGTACGAGGGCTATTTAATCGACACGATATCGGTTAGATAGAATGGCTGACAGTATATGATACTGAGTAAGTGCGAACGAGATGGCTGTTTATACCACGCGATATCTAGTTGTTGTGTAGTGTCGGCTTAGAATAGCACTACCCCATTTCTTCCGGTGGGTGTACGTAAGAGGCGACTAACGGTATTGGGGCTTTTGAGGGATTTTTGGGCGATGCGGTTGGAGACCCATCACCAACAACCTTTGTTTCACCATCTTTTCCTTACAGAACTTCCAAAAGTGGCTGAGGAATTTCTGATTCCTTAGCTCTGGCTACCTCTTCTAGGGATTTAAAGCCGTGAGTATATGTATGTAATGTATGTATATCTAGTAGAAAGGTCGCTCTTACTAGCTATGCTGGTGTTTAGAGTACCCACGCCTCGATGGATTCGGCATCCACGCGCTAGGTAGCAGGCCTATGACGGCTATGCCGGCTTTACACGAATGCAACAGTTCTAATGAATATGTCAATCTCAGTCATGGTGGTCTTCGAGTTTTTCGCTCACGTTTATTTTATTAATTACCACGACAACTTGCGTCTTCTATTCATACTTGTACATATTCGGATTAGTTCATGTCGTACTATCTTACGTAAATAAGGCAATTGAAAACAAAGCTCAATACTAAATCCTTTCAAGAAGGAGTAGCATTAAATAAATCATGCCAGAGTAGAAGTTTCAAGTTAAAATCAATCCTTATTCTTAAGCTGAAAACGTATAGAAAATAATGACAAGGCACGACCGCGCTACGACCGGCGGCGCGTGAGTTTTCGAGCGTTCGATAACTTTACTCGGTCAATGTCAACAAGGCTCTGCATTATTGATTAATGCAAATTTCGGGACAGACTGTTACAAATTATTCATCAAGAAAGGATATAGCAAATGAAAGATAAACGTACCAATAATATTCGCTAACCAGCTTTGATGCATAATTTTATATGGGGGAAATAAAAAGGTTATAATTACAAGACCAAGAGTTTTATGCAAGCGTGTCGGAAGCTTAAACAATAAAAGATTTTGTATGAAAATATTGATAAATAAATATTGATAAAGCTCGAGATGTTTTCCAGGATCGTTCAAAGTGGCGATCGTCTCTGCCAAAACCAATGGGGACTAGTGTGCTGTGTATGTATATTGGTTTTCTGATTTACAACCATAAATTTTTGGAAATTAATATTAATGGTGGAATTCTAAAGAGGATGTTAATATCACAACTCTAATACGAGATTTTAAATTCTGAACAGCTAATATTGAAGTATTGTGATCAGTGAAAAGGAAACATACAATAAATGAACTCACTAGCCGGATCAGGAATATATCTGGAGACGTTTTTTTAAAGAAATGAAAACACTAGCAGGTCATCTCTGATTGATACGTTATCGCGAATTTATAACAGACGGATAATTTTTAATTAATTTCATTTCATTCAATCTTGTGGTACACTCAACAAAACTAGGCAACTTTATTTATACCGATATTTCTTCCCTTCCTACGCAACCGAACTGACGGACGCCTAAGAATTCATTGCTAAGTTTCAACAACTATCTGATGGAACTAAACTTTATCACAAGGTTTACAACTAAGTTGCCGTGCATTGCCGACTTAGAATGTCAATACCCATTTCTACCCACGGGTGTCGTAGGGGCGATGAAGGGTATGGGACTTTTTGAAGTGGTTTTTGGGTGATGCGGTTTGAGTACCATCACCAACGATACTTTCCAACTCTGAAGCTCTGGCTTCCTCTTTTTGGGATTTATGACCTTGAGTATATGTATGTATGTATGTGTGTTATAATTAACTAAGGTCTTATTGCGTGATTTCCACCTACCAACACATTTTGAGGAAAACCATTTATCTATGCCCTTTTTTGTCGAACTACGATTGATCACAAAAACCCAAGTTGCTAAGCAATACGCACGCGTAGGAGTAGATCGGCAATGACTCAACCAAAATGGATACTGGCTACCAATTATCACCGGATGTAAGCCCGCTAGCAGACCAATGATAATCTTTTGTTCAAAAACACAGTAACAAAGTTTTATTTTTAAGTTAATCTGCAGGGCAAGCACGAGCCGTGTTTAAACTAGTTATCGCGTGCGATAAAGCAGCCATCTCTTACGCACTTACTTAGTATCGTATACTGCCATCTCATTCTAACCGTTATCGTGTCGATAAAATAGCGCTCGTGCTTGTTCTTCTGCTCTTGGTATAATGGTTGATAATAGAATTAGATATGGAGGGAAGAGAAGATATTTTTCAACGATGAAGTAATTTCTTTCAATTACTAGTCATTAGTGAAAAAGTGCTACATTGATCAGACGAAGTTTACTTACAATTTAGTTGAGATGTTTACATTCATGCATATACTCACGCCATTAGTTCCCATTAAGATAGGCAGAGGCTATCGATCGCCACTATACGATCCTGTGAAATCTCTCGAGCTTCAGCTATCCTTTTATTCATAGCTAAAGACCAAACAAATACATACATACTCACGCCATTAGATAAATAAATATATAAGGACATATTATACACAGATCAAGTTAGCCCCAAACTAAGTATAACTTGTATTATAGGATACTAACTCAACGATATATTTCACATTATATAATACACGTATAAACAACATCCAAGACTGACGCCCGATTTCTGAATTGAGTATTTAAGCTGAGAACGACTTAAGTATCGTTTTGTCTCATTCAGTTTTTAAGATTTCAATGCGACAGAACGATACTTCAGTTGTTCTTAGCTGGAATACTCAATTCAGAAATCGGGTGTAAGAAACAAACATTTATGCTCATCACATAAATGTTACCCTCATTGGACATCGAACCTGCAACCTCCGGAACGAGAAGCTAGACACCTATCCACTCAGCCACGGCTGTCGTCCAGTTCCCTCTAGGCAGAAGCTATCGATCGCCTCTATACGATCCTGGCAAATCTCTCAAACTGCATCTATCCTTTCATACATGCTTCACCAAATATCTCTTAAAAACAATTCTACTCAAACCCGCATATTAACCGAGATATCACCACGACCTTCGTAATGGCATGACCAGCATGACTCACTCGGGTCAGGTCGCACGCTCAACTTATTATGTCATGCCGAGTAACACCAGTTATGAGACTATCAACTTTACGTGATGGTACTCGAATAAGGCTATTATAGAGATTATATCGGAAGAACTGTCATTAAGGTTTTAGAGATAAATCTGTGTTCAGAAAAAGTAATGTTTTAATGCTCAGAAAAAAGGAATATAAAAACAGTACTAACACAAAAAACATACACAACATCAATCAGTTTTCACAAAGCCAATATGTCTAGTATTCAGCATCTTCCACAAATAATATCAAGAAGAAAAAGAATAATAGAGTTTATAATAATAATAATAATAATTTAGGTAGGTAGGCGTAGGGATGTGACGACCCCACCGCCCATTGTTGGAATGGCAGGATGACATGTCTACCAGCTTGCCATTCCAGCAATGCAAATAGTCAGCGCTTGAGTTTGTAGATGTTGACCGTGTCTACAAACTGGTCTCAGCGCAAAATAGAGCAATAACGGTCTCCCCGGGGCAAGTGAGCGAAAACCCGGGTGAATCTTCGCTCATCGTAAAATGGACAGTAATAGCAACGATGAGCGTATAGGGCCGCTCCCCAGGGGTTATCGCTGGGGCGCGTCTGGAGCTGGGGCTGGACGTGGCAGCATGCGGTCCCCCAGCCGCGGCAGACCGGCCCGACCACCTGGCCGGTCTGCTCGACCACCTCAGCCACCAGATGGCTTGGCAACGGTTGGGACTGGGGCAACTCAGTCCCAGCAATCGGTGCCCGCCGCTGGTGGAACAAGGCGCCGCATGGCATGGACGGTCGAAATGAATAGGAATGCCATGCGGGCCTATATTAGGGCCTCGGGTTCAAGAACTGGACGGACGGGTTATCGGGCAGCAATGTACCGCGAATTTCTGCGGCTGGAGCCCAATTTGACCGTCACAGAACAAAACCTGGCGGATCGAGTTCGGTACATACAGCGCTCAGAACTTTTTAGCACTACCGAACTCGAACAATTGCGACGCGAGGCTGTTCCCCCGCTAGACGAAGAGCCACCTTTGCAGGTTCTCCCTCCAGTCCCTGAACGGGAAGTACGGAGGGAGCTAATTGCTAACCTGCCGGATGTGGGTGGTGCGGAAAGCGATTGGGGAACAGTCTCCCTGGATTTGGATTTGGTGAGGAGCGCACTCGAAGAGACGATCCTGGAATATCGCCAAGTGCCTCTCGAAAGGAGGCCAAGGCTGCCCCGAGTTCCTCTCAGCATCAAGGTTCGGGATGTCGTTGAGGCCGTTAATAACATGCTGCCCTCATTTTTAGAGTGCAGCATGGACCTTTGGGATACGGATTCAATTCTCTTTGGCGCCGCAATGACAGTTTGTCAATTTGTCGGCGTCAGGATGCCGCCAACAAGAGTTGGTGGCTCCCGTCAGGCTGGCAGTACTAGTCCCAGGACTAGAACTAGACCAGCCTGGATGAGGCGGATTGAAAGCCGTATCACAAGGGCCAGGGTCCTCATCGGCAAACTGACCAGCTTCAGATCAGGCAACAATAGGCCGAGGGTGGTGCGCTTCGTCAGGGAGGCATTCCCTGGTGAGAATGTCTTTGACAACTCACCGGAGTTTGCCTGTAGACTGGTGGAGCGCATCGATGATCTGAAGCAGAAGATCGCTGCTTGGGGTAAGCGAATTAGGCGATATTCTGAAAGGGTAAAGAGGTACCAACAGAATCGTCTCTTCATGAGTGACCAGAAGAAGTTCTACAGAACTTTGGAGCGTCCCGACGTGGTTACGACAGGTCAGCGACCGGAAAAAGCCGATATGGTTGCCTTTTGGCGTGGGCTTTGGTCGCTGCCTGTTGATCACGAAGAGGGCCGATGGTTCGAGGCGGTCGAGGGAGCGTGCGAGCCCATAGCGCCCATGAACCCCGTCAATATATCCGAGGAGGATGTGGTGGCTGCGATCCGTAAGGCTCCGAACTGGAAAAGTCCAGGGCCGGACGGATTGCACCATTACTGGTTGAAGGGGTTCACGCGCTGTCACGCTACTCTCGCCCGTCAGTTCCAAAGCGCCCTCGAGAGTGGGACGCTCCCGAACTTCTTAACTACTGGGGTCATTCATTTAGCTCCAAAGAGCGATGCTACCGCGGATCCATCACAATACCGCCCCATTACTTGTCTTTGTACAATTTACAAGACCTTGACATCCGTTCTGAGCTCCAAGATTACTCAACACATTGTTGATAACAATGTGATATCTGGAGCTCAGAACGGATGTAGGGGCGGTAGTCGCGGTAGCAAGGAGCTGCTCCTCATCGACGCGGTCGTAGGCCAACTGGTCAAACGCAACCGTCGGAACTTCTCCGCTGGCTGGATAGACTACAGGAAGGCGTTCGATTCGGTACCTCATACATGGCTCATGAGGGTCCTCGAGCTGTACAAAATTGATAGTACAGTTCGACACTTCCTCGGGCAGTGTATGGGGTGCTGGAGAACGATCCTGAGTTTAGACGGTCAGCGGATGACGGACGCGGATGACCAAATTGATATAAGGCGAGGGATTTTCCAGGGCGATTGCCTGAGTCCAGTTTGGTTTTGCTTGGCCCTGAATCCTCTAAGCACACTCTTGGAGAATTCGGGGACAGGCTTTCAGTTTCGGAGAGGCGGACCACGCTTGCCTCATCTCCTTTACATGGATGACCTGAAGCTTTACGCCCCCACGGCTGACAGATTGGCGGAGCTACTGACGATCACTAACGATTTCAGTGGTTCCGTCAAGATGGAGCTCGGGGTCGATAAGTGTGCGGTCATCCATGTTGAGAAGGGGCATGTCGTGCACTCTGATGGTGTCGATGTCGGCACCAATCATTTGAGGGCACTCTCCGAGGCTGAAACATACCGGTATCTGGGCATGTCACAAACCATCGGTGTGAAGGTGGCAGACGTGAAACAGGGTGTTTGCGAGGAGTTTTATGAACGCCTGAAAAGTGTGCTTAATAGCTACTTGTCAGGCGTTAATAAGATCCGAGCCATTAACTCCTGGGTCATGCCTGTACTGATGTACACATTTGGCGTGCTCAGATGGACTCAGACCGAACTCGACGCTCTGGACATACGAGTCCGCACGATGATGACCTCTCATCGAATGCATCATCCGAGGACGTCGGTTATGAGATTGTATATCCCGCGGAAGTGTGGTGGTCGAGGCCTCTTGAGTGCCAAAACCATGCACAACCGCGAGGTATGCAACCTCAGAAACTATTTTTTGACGATGACGGATGATAGTATTCGGGGAGAGGTGGTCGCTAGTGATAAAGGACTGACTCCCTTATCGTTGGCCTCACAGGATTGGCGAACCCCGGAGGTACTTAGCACTTCTGATCGGGAGTCCGTATGGAAAGAGAAGGAGCTGCATGGGAGGTTTTACAAGGTACTTCACGAACCTTTCGTGGACCGTAAAGCCTCCCTGCATTGGCTGCGTTTCGGGGACCTCTTTGGGGAAACCGAAGGTTTTGTCTGTGCAATACAAGACCAGGTTATCAAGACGCGGAACTATCGGAAATACATCCTAAAGGACGGTACCACAGACATCTGTCGAGCATGTGGCCGTCCCGGAGAGTCACTTAGGCATGTTATTTCCGGTTGTTCGGCTCTTGCTAACACTGAGTACTTGCACAGACACAACCAAGCAGCCAAAATCCTGCATCAGGAGCTCGCTCTGAAATACGGACTCTTGCAACAGAGGCTGCCGTATTACAAGTATCTGCCGGAGCCAATCCTAGAAAACGACCGTGCCAAAATCTATTGGGACCGATCCGTTATCACGGACAGGACTATTCTAGCGAATAAGCCTGATATCGTGGTATGGGATCGGTCGCAGTCGAGGGTATTTCTAGTGGATGTCACTATCCCTCATGACGAGGGTCTCGTGAAAGCCGAAACCGAGAAGCGTCGGAAATATCTCGATCTGGCCCACGAGATCACCGACATGTGGGGTGTGACTTCGACAGAAATAATCCCAATTGTTTTGTCCGCGAACGGGTTAATTCCAACCAGCCTCGCGACCAACTTGAGGCGGTTGGATTTCTGTGGCGTGTCGGTTCCAGCACAAATGCAGAAAGCGGTGCTGCTCGATACGGCTCGGATCGTCCGTCGGTTCTTGAACCTGACTCCCTGACCCCGACCGACTGTGCTTTTGTTGGGGAGTACCGCCTCTCCCATTTAAAATTTATATTTTCTTTTTCGGCCATGGGAGAGGCGAGGAACTTAAATTCATACCTAAAATAATAATAATAATAAATCTTTATTTCCAAAAAATTGTAATATTACAGTCTATACAGTAAAGTAATCATATGAACAGAGCTGTATTTCACAATAGTACTTAATTAATGGTACAACCGATACCTAATAAAGGGTAACCTGTGCTATAGGTACCGGTAAAAAACATCAGTGACGCTAAGAATACAAAATCAGCACTGCGTGCGTAAAAGAACATTAAGCACTAAACTAAAGAATTACATCAAATTAAAAAAACTACTAAAACATTCAAAATAAAACACAGAAGTTGTAGAAAAAGGAAACTTAAACTAGGTGTGAAGTAAAATAAATATGTTAAGTAAATAAATATTTATAGTGTTTTATGTAATAAAATATAATGTAAATAGGTTTATAAATATAAATATTATAAAATAATATAAATTTACATTTATATCTTAAAATATACATATATAATAATAATAATGCCTTTAATAATCATACTAAGAAAAACAGAATTTATACTCTAGTCTAGTGTACAGATTTGTATTTTTTTGTCCGCCTATCTGTTTGTTTGTTCCGGCAAATCTCTGAAACGGCTGAACCGGTTTTGACGGGATTGTCATTGGCAAATAATAGCTGATGTAGTAAAGAGTAACTTTGTCTTCTTACTATACATCATACCCATAAGAAGGCCCTACATATAAACGGGTCCATATTGCCTCACATAAATATCTAAATCATATTGGTTGTCTGTCTAACGATTTGTGTTCATAATAATCACTCTTCATAATTTAGATCTTCTCAGGACTACTACTCACCCTTGTACCCTTGCAACTTGTTTAAATGCTCTGTGTTGAATAAATAAAGCTATTTTACTTTAATATTTGCTGTGTAGTAGGCTTAGAATGGCACTACCCCATTTCTTCCGGTGGGTGTACGTAAGAGGCGACTAACGGTATTGGGGCTTTTTAAGGGATTTTTGGGGGATGCAGTTGGAGACCCATCACCAACAACCTTTATTCTACCATCTTTTCCCCACTCAACTTCCAAAAGTGGCTGAGAAATTTCTAATTTCTCAGCTCTGGCTACCCCTTTTAGGGATTTATAGCCGTGAGTATATGTATGTATATGTATGTTTTTAAAATGTACTAAACTAATAGGCTAAGGCGTAGTTCTAAAGTGCTTCCTGCTAGTAAAAGTAAGAAACATGACATTAACACAGAGACCTATATATCAGCCATTAGTCACTAATTAACAGCACATTTAGCACCACAAGAAGCAGACTAAGTCGCCGACCGTGAATTAAGTGAAAGCGATGGCGACCGACGCATGCGCAGCGAAATGTGTTGACTCGGAAACTGTACCTCGTTTGTGTGAATTACTTGATGATTTTAAACTTAGAGGTCTCAGATAAGAATCCTAGGGAATTAAATCTGTGAGATTAACCTTAGTTTGTTTGAACAGGACTAACGTGATTGAGTTCAAGAAGACGCTTGCCTGCTTTGTAGCGCACGCCAGATGTTCTCATTTTCGGGTTTCTCAGGCCAGTTTCATAGTTATGGTCTCATCAATCCATTTAGGGAAAGCCCGAATCCCTCGATGGGGACTTACAGGCTGCCCTTATTTTGAGAAATTTGTAAGATACTGTATGATGTCCTCGAATAACACTAACCCGACCCATCTGTATTCGACAGTGTATAATTGATTGATATTGAAAACTAATCAGTAGATATAATTAAATTAAACGAACAAACTTTAATAAACGCGAATTAAGATGAAGTATCTTCAATATTCTATCTTATATATTTATTTTCTTTGCACTTCAAAGCAGATTAAGATTTTATAGAAAGCTTAATAAGAAATATTAGCACGACGCTTTTAGCTAAACTATGGTGTGGGAAGTCCTCCCACAAAGTTAACTAAGTTGGGTAATATTAGAGAATTCATCGAACGAGGGCAAAGCATGGGCGGTTATTATGGGCTTATGAGAGAGGCTAAGTATTTTTAATCTTCCCCAATATTCACTAGTAGAAGAATAGATTCTTCTCAAAACCTTCAGCATATTATTTACATTTGTTTGCAACACTGTATTTTTTTAAGTTATTAAGACTTACAGTCATTAAAACTTTTTAATATTAACTTTTAGCCATCTAGAAATCTTCACATATAATATTTATTAGCTTGTTCAGTGTTCCTGCCTATCTCTTTTGGAAGTTCACAGGGGAAATGATGGACAAATAAGAGATTGTTAGGAATATACCTCAATTCTTCACCCAAGAATCACATAAAAAGTCCGTATCGTACTTAAGAAGTCATGCAAGAGACCCTCCACAAATATGCTATAGTGCTATTTTAAGACTGTAAGACACGCTTAGACTGAAGTGTTTATAATGACTTTTGGAAGTTGACACGGTAAATAAGGGATTGTAGGGGAATGTATCTCAATGCATCACCCAAGAATCACATAAAAAGACCGTACCCTACGTGAAAGAGTCATACACTTCACCCCCCACAAAGATGGTATAATACTATTTTAAAACTATAACACACGCTTAGACTGAAATATTTATAATGGTGGTATATTGTGAATGACAAGACAATCCATTAAGATAATAAACTGAATCTAAATACGGTGTGGCTAAGAAACTTGATGTCATAACAATCCGTAACCGGTTTTATAATGTGTTTGTTGCAGAAAATAAACTCAATGTTATCAACTTTACTTACTTATATACTTAAACTATAATTTATATAGTGTAGGCAGAGACTTAATCTCCTACCATCCTAATCCTTTTCCAAATCTATGAAGAAGAAATTTACATTTTGGCTCTTCATAGATTTAGACTTTTCAACTTTTTGGTGATGCTCGTTAGAGAGAAGATTTGATACATATATTATATCCTATACCTTGTCATAAGTTGTATAAATATTAGCAAACATAAAATTATATATTAAGTAGTCGTTAAATAATTGGTTATTTTTTTTCACAACAAATGAATAATATAAATACTTAGCGTTGTGAAATGAATATCAGCTGTTTGTAAATTTCTATTTTCGCAACGTCAACAACCATTGCACCCATTCTTTCATAAATTTTAATGTTTATCTGTCACTATAACTAAATTGTAATGTTTTATTTCATATTTATAAAATATTTAAATTTTGGTGTCTCACTTCCTTTTTTGTATGTACATTTCAATTGACTATGATTTAGGTTAAATTGATTTAGTTGAATTTTCATTCAATAAAAAAACCTTATTAACTAAATCTAAACTGAACACTATTCAATAAGGGGTTTGTTTCAATAAACTTTTATTTACCGAAAATCAAATCAGAGCATTCGTTTTTGGCAGACATTTCGAGACATAAACAAGTTCCAAAATATATTATCAAAGCGATCAAAGACAATGTTCTCCTATTGATGTAGTACGTGTGAAATAGCTGAGGAGATCAAATATTGTATGACACCTCCCTTCGGTTCTATAATGAATTTAGTTCAATGACGAAATTGCGACAGATAAGTTTTTAAATGCTAGATGATTTTAGCTGAATCTTATTTTAAACCACTCGGTTGAACAATAATATAGGGTTACTAGTTGACCCGGCAATCGTTGTTCTGCCATTTATGATATGTCAGAGAATTTGTAGTCTATAAAATAAAAAGTAAAATATTTGGGGTGGACAACCCTTGTCACCTAAAAAATATTTATAAACCTATTTACATACGTAACTATAATATGTATGCAACATTTAGTTAAAATCGGTTCAGCCGTTTCGGAGGAGCTTGGTGACAAACACTGAGACACGTAAATTTAATATATAACATGAGGGATGCCAAGTTTTTTATAACACTATTTTGTATCAATTTAACTATTGCAGACGCTTGACTTAAGATTAAATGCATGAATGTGAATAAACTCGAAAAGTGCAGGCCTTAAGCATTTGAGAAAGGAATAAATGGTTCTAAGAGCGAAAGTATATCATTTTCAAGATCATATCCATAATAGCTAATAAGTTAAAATTAACAACCATCCATTTTTAAAGAAATTTTATTACATAAAAACAATGGCTCGTCATAGTCCTACAATGACTAATTCAGATAAAACAATTGGCCTAGACCTCGCTTTTATAACATACCCTTTTTATATTATAAATCGATAAAGAACATCATACTTAAAAACTTTGCCCATGGAATGCCTATCTAAAATATTGTAATTTTCAAAATAAAATAATAATTAAAAATTGTCGTACCTAGTTCAAACTGAGAATGTATACAATGAGATTCCTTGCTTCAGTGAAAATAAAAAATAAAAAAAAACATTTGATCTATGGTGTAAACAAAAACATAACCTCTTTCGGTATTTTCCAGTTCAATCGCTCGCTTACCGGTTTATTTTCATGATATTATTTTTCAACGACGATCAATACAACTGGAAAATACAGAAAGAAGTTATATTTTTGTTTACAGAGCGAAAAGCATATATCAAATGTTTTTTTTTTTTTTTTTATTTTCACTGAAGCAAGGAATCTCATTGTATACATTCTCAGTTTGAACTAGGTACGACAATTTTTAATTATTATTATTTTTTGAAAATTAAAATATTTTAGATAGGCATTCCATGGGCAAAGTTGTTAAGTTTGATGTCCTTTATCGATTTATAATATAAAAAGGGTATGTTATAAAAGCGAGGTCTAGGCCAATTAATATTCAAGAAAGCACTAAAACAATTACCAGAGATATCCGCAATAACTGGCTATCAGCAACGCCAGAGCATGTGCTAATGAGGATTCCCCACATAGCGGGAATAATGAAATTCATATTACCAAAGCTGAGTGAACTTGGCCACGTGATAAGCGAATTATCTGAGATGGTGTCGTGTTCTTTAGCTTTAAAGTGACTTCATAGCTTGGCGATGAAATGTCGATGGCACAGTTGGAATGTTGAAACAGAATAGAATAATCGAATTACTCATCAAAATTATTATATTTTATAGAAATTAATTTACATCCAATATATATATAGTCGTGAGACCATAAATTCAAAAAAGGGGTAGTCACATTTGGAAGTTGATAAGGTACAATATGGTAGTAATGAAGTATCATTGGTGATGGGTATCCAACCGCATTGCCCAAAAGCCACTTAAAAAATCTCCATACCGTTATTCGCCTCTTACTAAACCTTTTGGTAGAAAGGAGTAATGACAGAGATAAAGCAATTAATATTCAAGAAAGCACTAAAATAATTACCAGAGCTATCCGCAATAACTGGCTATCAGCAACGCCAGAGCATATGTGCTAATGAGGATTCCCCACATAGCGGGAATAATGAAATTCATATTACCAACGCTGAGTGAACTTGGCCACGTGATAAGCGAATTATCTGAGATGGTGTCGTGTTCGTTAGCTTTAAAGTGACTTCATAGCTTCAGTGAAATGTCGATGGCGCAGTTGAAATGTTGAAGAATAAAAAACTCTTTAGTGCACATAAGAAATATTATATTTTATAGAAATTAATTGACATACAATACATACGTATATTCACGAACGTAAATCCAAAAAAGGGGTAGTCACATTTGGAAGTTGATAGGGGAGAAGATGGTAGAAATAAATTAGCGTTGGTGATGGGACGGGTAACAACTACTTTATGTAAGGTACAGTTTTAGGTTTGATATTTATATATATACACCTTAGGAAAAGGTGTATGGGGTGTATGTATCAAAACTTCTCTCTAAAGAGCATCACCGAAAAGTTATCCAATCGCATCGCCCAAAACCCACTTTACGACACCCTTGGGTAAAGTGGTAGTGACATTCTAAGCCAGCACTACACGGAATTAAATCCTTGAACATAAACGTACAATCGGCGGTCTTATATCTCCATTTTTCAGGTTTATTATTCCGCCTGGAGATTAGGCTTTACATACATACATATACTCACGGCTGTAAATCCCTAGAAGGGGTAGCCAGAGCTAAAGAACTAGAAGTTTCTCAGCCTCTTTTGGAGAGTTGAGTGGGGAAAAGATGGTAAAATAAAGGTTGTTGGTGACGGGTCTCTAACCGCATCGCCCAAAAATCGCTTAATAGCCCCAATACCGTTAGTCGCCTCTTACGTACACCCACCGGCACCGGAAGAAATGGAGTAGTGCTATTCTAAGCCGACACTACACAACAATATTGGCTTTAATATTATCAAAACCAAAGAAATCAAATTATATTTATAATGCATGGTTATTATACCGGTTTAAGAAAATCGAGACGAGACGCGAAGCGAGTTAAAAAGTAATTCTTGCTTTAATACTTCTCATTATACGGAGGCGGGTTCATCAATGAATAAGGCAACATATAGAGAAACTAACAGTGATTTAGCATGCATTTATTCAAGTTAAATGTCAAAACAACATTTTTGTATCACTACGGGTACATACATTTTCTATATTAGGTGCATTGCGAACTGAGCGTTGAGTCATCCTATTTCACTATGCCTATCTCACTTGCATATAACGGTCAATGACACAAATAAATTATTCATGATTCAATGACTTAGTTCAGAATTCTACAAACGTTCACACCGTATATCGTTGAAGAGCAGAGGTACTAATACTTCTAAACATCACGTGACATTGTCACCTGGTGTTCAGAGTACCTACGTCTTGCTTGGACAGTGATGTTACAACTTAGCCATGTAGGTTTCCTTATGATCACGATTTTCCCTCCCACTTAAACCACAAATATGAATTTAGAAAAGACAAATAAATTGGTGTAGGCCAGACCCAGGATTTGAGCTATCAGTTACCTTTTTTACTACTATGAAAAAGTGGGTGTTTTATCATCCCGACATAGTCTCTAAATTATACATACATACAAATACTCACGGCTATATATCCCTAGATGGGGTAGCCAGAGCTAAGGAATTAGAAATTCCTCAGCCACTTTTGGAAAGTTAAGTGGGGAAAAGATGGTAAAATAAAGGTTGTTGGTGATGGGTCTCCAACCGCATCGCCCAAAAATCCCTTAAAAGCCCCAATACCGTTAGTCGCCTCTTACGTACACCCACCGGAAGAAATGGGGTAGTGCTATTCTAAGCCGACACTACACGGCAATTATAGTCGAAGTGAATTTAGTTTACAGTGAACAAATTGTAACCACGTGACGTCAACATATACTTCAAACGGTAGTTCAAGTGTACATGGCGTAAAGCCTCCTACAGACAAGTGGGACGACTGGCCGTGTTGCCAAATCGTCGTCGGATTATAATATCCCTTAACTAGGCGCAGAATTACACAACCTTATCTCTTCCCGTGGGTGTTGGTCAACGCAGCCAAGGAAATTGAGGGAAAACCTTATACATACATACATACATACATATATATACATACATATATATACATACATACATATGCTCACGGCTATAAATCCCTAGAAGGGGTAGCCAGAGCTAAGGAATTGGAAATTCCTCAGCCACGTTTGGAAATTTTAGTGGGGAAAAGATGGTGAGATAAAGGTTGTTGGTGATGGGTCTCCCTTAAAAGCTCCAAATCCGTTAGTCGCCTCTTACGTACACCCACCGGAAGAAATGGGATAGTGTTATTCTATGCCGACACTACACAGCATTATTGCTACTTCTACTTTATATATGAAAGTGTACTAAGTTCAAATGATCTGTACTTTTGTAAAAACATTTATATCTGTATGCAATAAAGTGTTCAAATAAATAAATAAATTTGTTATGCAGTGTACAAAGTGCGAGCAAGTGACGTCATCATAATCTTCATCGAGCAAAGCCTCTGACAAGTAGACTCCTGGCTGCGTTGCCAAATCGTCGTCGAATTATTACGATAGGAACCGAGATCTCGGTCATAGGACCCGTTCCCAGCCAACGGGGACTGCCAAAGATTCAAAACACAAATATGGGGCTGATCCAACACATGCTGCTTATAAATGACTAATGGGACGAAGTTAATTGCTGCCGATAAAGAAATAGGCCGAATTTTATTGTTTTGCAGTTTTCTTGACAAATTTTATGTAATTTTATGTATGTGTACACTTGTCTATCGTTGTGAAAGAATATTGTGAAGATAGGTAGATTCAAAGGTAAGCTGTGTAGTATCGGCTTTGAAAAGCACTAACCCTTTCCTTACCATATGTGTCATAGTAGGGGACTTAGGGATTGAGGCTTTTTAATTGAATAAGTTTTGTGACTGGAGACCCATCACCGCAAAATTTATAACCCTAAGTATAGGTAGGTGAGGGACTAAATGTGTTGAGTCAATTATTATTGATAACTCATTCAAGACACCTGTACCATGGCTTTAAATCCTAACATCTATGTTATTTAGTCAATAGTAAGACAAAGTTATGTCTAAATGACAAAGAGAAATGGTATAAAATTGGAATATAACGGGAAGAACAGTATAGGTAGCATGAGGTGTGCGTGTGAGAGTAAATACATCCAATGAGAAGGAAGGAAAAACTGTCAGTTTCTCACTTTTCCCATGACATACTCACTCTCACATGCCTTATGCTACAGGGGCTGAATAAAACTCAAAATAATAATACATAATGAAGACCACAGATTTGAACTTGAATTAATTAAACATTCCATACTCTAGTTACATAATTTTACTGTGGCTAATTGTTTTAAAAATATAAAACAAGAAGTTTACTTACATGTTTCATTTAAAATTTGAAGCCATAACAAATGATTGATTAAATAACTAGAAAGCAATTTGAACAACTTTTCTGTTATGTTGGCATAGTGCCAAAATACTCAGATATGCCTCTAGACATACATGTACTCTCAACAACGAAATGCATTACCAAAAATTCTTTATTTTATCATCTTCATATGCTGTAGTTGATTTTTGCCATTTTCTCTTAAAAGGTGTGGCAAGGTTTGTGAATATTTTGACTGTTATATGCTGTTATATGACATTTGAAATCACCAAATTTTGTGTGTGTCTTTGTATTCATACATAATTTTAACACGTGGTTTTCTTATAAAGGCACATTTCAGGACTCAAACTCTTGCCTATTGCTGCCTGGCTCACTGCGCTCACTGAGGGGAGGCAGTGTGCCAGAGAATCACTGAATCATATTTATTACTTTAAAAAACTATATTCAACACTCACATTATGCATTCATGTCACATGACATTTATGTCACTAGGTGTTCAGAGTATTCCTACCCTTGTTTTGCTTGAACAGTGCATTTTCATCAAGTTTTAAGTTAAAGTTCAAATTACAATAAGATTATTATAAGTTATAAGTTTAATTAGGCAGTGTTCAGTTAAAAAGCACATTCTATTAACAAATAACACAAAAATTTAATAATCCCACGTCCTACCATTTCTCTTGAGCATTTTGAGTCAGTCTACATAAATTGTATATATTTTTTTTTACAGTTCATTTTTATTAACCAAAACATTTATTTATGTGTTGCTTCACTAACCTCACCAGAGATATATATTTACATTGTTTATAATAGTATGTTTGTTCAAGAGTAACTATACTAAATTTTGTTGTGTTGTGTAACTTTACTGAGATAGTAAAATATATTTTTTCTACACTGTGCTAATATCTTCCTATACTTTTATAATTTGAATGCAATAAGGTGTGTAGTGTTGGCTTAGAATAGCGCTAACTTATTTATTGCTGGCTATGGGTATTGTATAATATTTTATAGGGTATTGGAGCATTTTAAGTAATGGTTGAGTGATGTGGTTGGCAACTCATCACCTATCAAAAGTTGCTAAGGCATTTTTTTAAATTCTGACCTATAAACTTTGGATATACAGATATAGGATATGTTTGTATTTGTATCTTATGTTACAACTGTGCCAATCCTGAACATGTTATTTAGATTGTATGGGACACTATAGTTGATTTCTAAACATGATTAAAGCAATGTTTCAAGAAACAAACATTAATATAATAAAAAGAACAAAACATGAAGGTAAACTGCACAGACATAAGTTAAATAACATGGCATTCATGGTTGAAGGGTAAACAAAACTATTAAAATCATTTTATACATATTTAATTTAGTCATTGTTTTACAGTGATCAAACTAAAGATAATAAATGTCTGTTTGATATGACTGCTCGAAGTTTGGTGTTACGGAGATTCCTTTGATGAACATTTCTGCTACTAATTCACCAAACTGATTAGTTAATGGAGTGCATATGACTATTATTACAAAAAGAAAGATTAGTCAAACTTTTATTTACACAGTTTATTAGCACTAATGTACTCTATTATGAAATGTTTATGAATGAAGTCAATCAACATCACACAGTTTGCGATAAAACCTCTCGTTAGGAACAAAAACCATACATTCATTTCAACAATGATCGATGATGTGTAGGTGGCAATGTACACTGCAGAATTAACACTTTAAGCCAATTATATTTCCTGGCTTTAATATTTTATGTAACTTATTGGTATATATTATAGTAATGCTAATAATATTACTGGTATTCGAGTTATCATATCAGCATATACTGAAGTACTTAGGTTATGTTTACAGCTGATCTGACGCTGCCCGGCGGCGGCCAGTGGCGACATAACTAACTGTTTATTTTTACACATTACGTATTTACACGACATCGTCTGCCGTCCGCCTGTCGCATGCCTACAGCCCGACCCAAACCGCACTAAATATCACAAATTAACAATCACCATTTACACAACTACCTCAGTTGTCAGCTTATAAACCAATTTTCCATCAAACTTAAATTAATGACTAGCGAATCTAGCAGTAATAGGCCAACTCCTATTTAAGTACTAACCTGTAATGCTGCTGTACGAAGATAAACTCAGTAGGTCCACAGTTTTATAACAATTCCGCTGGAATATCACGAAATTCACACACAAAAAACAGGTGGGCAGACTGAGTGAGATATCACTCAATTTCACAGCCGGAGCGCTTTAACGTTGGTAAATAGAACACAGCGGGTAAATACAAAAGCACTGCTTACACTAATTTTATTATACATAATATACAACCACAGTTAATAAGAAACTAAAAACCGCGCCAACTGTCAAAACTAAAAATTAGCACCAGAAAATACGGCGCGCTCTCGCGGCTCGAGCCCGCTCGTGACTGACTGACTGACAGAGAGGGGAAAGAGAGAACGAAACGAAACGATCTTTCGTTGGTCGAGTCGAGTGATCGTGATCGAGTCGCGGCATCGTGCTGCGCCGCCGCCCTAGCATGCGGCATTCGAAGATTCAGGCTGAATCGGACGTGTATGTCTGTCTACTATCTACAAATTTCTTTGTAATAAAACTAGTTAAAGTTGTAATAAAAAGTAACATAAATATAAAACAATGTTGGCTGTAAAGACAGTTTAAGGACAATAGGTGGATCGTGCTTCTCTATCATTGTTCCAACCTCTCGCTTGCAGATCGTGATACTTTCTGAAAACTTGTTCTAAAAAGGGTTATGCGAAGATCTGGAATAAAGATCTGCTCTTTAATTTCCTATGGGGCTGGTCATAATAAGGTTGTTTTAATATAAGTGCTGAATTAAGAAAAGCTCTATTAACCGCTACCTATTCGTGGGAAGCAGAGGGGAATTGCCTTCATCCATACTATAAAAGAACTAAACATGCAGAATAATTTACATGCAAAATATATCGGCATTGTAGTAAATACCGCTGGGTAGAAATTACAAAAATAATAGCAGCGAATATTTGTCTCTATATTCGTTCGAGATAGACGTTAGCCAGACTACGCGCATGCGTCAGGCATTTCTTCACACGACGTCAGTGAATGACAAACTTTGCGCTAGTATTATCCGATCGATTTCAAAAGACTTCAGGCCAAAGCCCCATCTCAATTATTCTTAGCGTTAACTTTTATTCGGTTAATTATTTCGAAGTTATTTCGTTAAAGAATTTATAATGTTTTTAACATACGAAGCAAAGTAGTATCTTTTTATTAACTTTATAAATAAGATGCGTATTTCAATTAATATACCTACGTATGAGCTTAAAGGAACCATGTAGCTTTCAATACTGTATGCTATGTAAAATACATAAATACATTTATGTTTACACCAAACAAACACACACCACACAAACACACACCACACACAGAATCACTTTGCATTTTTGCGTATATTACGAGTGTTTTTCCTTTGGTTTTCTATCTCAAATTTGTTTCACTATAAAAAATTGTTTACAAAAAAAAACTATCTTTTATTTTGTTTTACATAAAGTTATTTTTAGAGATATTTCGATTTATGTTTGTACAACTAGCGCCTTAAACTTGTTAATCAGTCACGGTCGTAAGGGAGCGGGGTCTTCTGATACAGGTACTACTACTTAATAGAAGGCCCCAGCAGAAACTTGTACTGTAACATCTGGTTTTTGAAATAAACTTATTTTATCATTTATTATTATGATAAGTCTATATAACATAAAGGTTTGTTTAAATCGTGTAAAATGGCGATTGATTGTCTTTGCCAACCCCGATGGGAATAATAGCGCGAGTATAAGTAAGTATAACAATTTTATTGAGTACCTACTACAAAAAACATTAGATTATTATCAAGTTCAAGTAATATTATACTAAGTATCCAATAAAAATTTGGGCGATGCGGTTGGAGACCCATCACCAAAAACCTTTATTTTTACCATCTTTTCCCCACTTAACTTCCAAAAGTGGCTGAGGAATTTATAATTTCGTAGCTCTGGTTACCCCTTCTAGGGAAATATAGCCGTGAGTATATGTGTATGTATATATGTTCAAGTAATATTATCAACATTATCGGGAATACCATTCTAAAAGGCAAATAATGAAATTCGAATCTACGGCTATCGACTAACCCGTCTTGTAACTTTAACCTAAAGCATAAGTAGAGTCACAAAACTCAATAATACTATTAAATCGATACTCGTGATTTGCTTTCTTACGAAGTAATCGACATAATCTTGTTACATTAATACTGCTGATTGAGATACCAGTTATGTGCGTCAATGGGTTATCAGTTTAGGTAGATACACCTGTAACATGATAAGACCAATAATTTTTATTGAAAGCCGCCGTTTATTAATAGATAGTTCGTGGATAGATATGTTATTAGATATCGCTTTAATATTTACGTAAATGGTTATGTAATTATATAAGCTTGATATTGATAGTTCAAATAAAACAAAGCTATGACTGGCTATTAAATTTATATTTATGATTACCAACATGTAAACTCCTTCAATAAATCTGTACCCCTGTTGCTATGAGCATCTTCTGCTACGGCGGCCCTAATGACTTGGCCCGAAAATAGATAGTTTATTATAAATAATAGTAAGTGAATATAGTTCATTCGACTCTATTTAACATATCACAGGATGAACGAACGCTTATTTTCTGAAATATTGTCTCTTTGAGCACGGTGCCATCACTTTTATACAGAAATAAAATAAGCCGTAATATAATCCGCTTTATATGTGACTAGAACCTTAAGATGATCAAGCAAAAGAAGGGCCAAATGGAAATTTTCTCAAAACATTAACATTAATAAATTCTCCTGTTGAAATATGTTAATATACTAGCTAGGAAGTTTGTCGATAATAATATAATTTGTAGTGTCGGTCACCCAAAGAGTGTGCGTTTTCTCCTGTGTTTTTCTGTTTCGTGACAATTCTTTTGGGAACTTTAATGAATATTATGCAAAAAAAAGAATCACTCGAATATGTGCTCGGACACAGATTAATATTAATTTTTGTTGATATAAACAAAATAATGTACAGTATACAATAATAAACTGATTAATCGGTTTGGTTATCGTATTAGTAAATCGATCTTTAAAAATTGTTCCCAGTATATGAATGTATCTTTACAAAGTTCACTCATTAAAATAATCACACAACACTACTATACTTAGTTCTCAATGCTACAACAGATGGCGTTACTTATACTTATGCTATGAGAAAATTGGCAATCTACTATTTTAAAAACCTTCATTGCAGGTTTTTTTATGAGTTAATGATAATATACCTTAAGTCAAAACGTGATTAGGAAGTTGTTTTTTCAAATATTACTTTTTTGTGAACCGCCCCAGCTACGCACGGGTATTATTACATAACGCGTGATAAAACGACCTGACTTTATTTCAAAGGAAGGAGCAAAAAAAGGAATCAAAATTGTCCTATGTCTTTTTCCGGGACTTCTATTTCGGATAAATTTTATTTGATCCATTCAATTCAATTCAAGTAATTATAGACATAACATAACATAAACGTTCACGCCGAATATCCCCGAAGTGGTTGGCAGAGGTACTAATACTTCTGAACATCACGTGACTTTGTCACCTGGTGTTCAGTGTACCCACGTTTTGAATGGACAGTGTACTCACGTGATAGGGGGCAGGCCTATCGCCGTTTTGTACGAATACACTGTCACATGACTAAGTACAACTCAGCCATGTTGGTTTCCTCACGATGTTTTCCCTCACCGTTAACAACCATGATAAATTAACCACACATATGTCTTTAGAAAAGACAAATTGGTGTAGGCCCGCCCCAGGATTTGAACACTAGTCGTTTGCACGATAACCGAGTGTTCTACCCACTGGACTATCACGGTTGCTATAATTATAGACATAGTTTCATAATTTATTTTCTTTATACCCAACGCCCTCTACCAAAGTTTACGATGGTATTTGGTGGAAAACACGAATTATATTGGATATATTAAGTATTTAAATATATACAAGTACGCTTGTATCATGACAATAATATACAATACTTATAAAGCATATAGTCTCTAAAACGATTAAGCATTATTTTATTATATAGCAATAGGAACTTATTTAATTATTGCCCCGCGTTTAAGTTATATATTAATATACTAATATTAGAATTGTTTGCTTATTTTGTATAGGCTCACGAATAGGCCGAAATCCACTGAATCTACGTTGGACATTCTATGAACTGAAATAGTTCAATATGCTATTATCTTTCATTACTTTAATTAATTCTGGATACCCTCTGTAAGTATACTACCAGTTCAAGTCAGGAGCCACTCCTTAATCTTGATATTCATATATGCATAGGAGGCTTAGTTATATGCAGGCGACGCAAGCTTAAATTTCGAGACGTGTCTACTCTTTTCCTATGTCACATGCTTTTTTAATTTATCAAGGTTAAAAACGGCGAGGGAAAACTTTAAAGTATGTTAATACAAAACGGCGATAGAACTATACCCCCTGTCACGTGCATCCGCAGAACACTACGTGACAAAATGTCACGTGATGGTTAGAACTGCCGCCCCTTCAGGAATTTACGGCGCGTTGTGTTCGAATATTATTACCAAACTAGAATAATAGGTTTATAAGTTAAATACTAGGTAGTACTATCAAGAAAGTACCAATAAGATTTTTATTAAAAACCTTTAGTTGTGATTCCACTAATGCTATATGCTAAAAACTCTTTCTTCCAACGTAAAAGTCTATCAGTTAGTCAGCAAACACTGTACGTAATTATCGCAACCTATTTCCAAATGACGAGCTAATCGTGTTTCGAAATACAGAGCCGAATGATTAATAAAAACAATTTTCGTCGATAACCGATAACATTGAGTGGTCATTCTACCGTGCCACAAACACGGTGCACGATGAAGGTCGTAACGTTTTTAAATACCTCCATGCTAGATCGACTCAAGCCCCCTCTAGATGTAGGTTTTTATGCCAATACATCTGGTGACGGCTGGCTCGATGACGTCACAGATTGCGCGCGCAGCCCGATCGATCCGCAAAACTACGTACCTTCAGCTACTTCAGCAAAAGGACTTAAAAATGCTTGCCTAACTACATTTAGCCGCTTAAAGCGCTTACTGTAGGTGCGCCACAAGCCGGCTTAAACCTCCCTTCGATTACACAGCAAAACCAATCTTATTTAAAGCGAAATAGGAATTAGTTTCTAAGTTGAAGATCCGTGTAAGTTGATCGTGTGTTTACAGAGTATTAAGCGGTAAATGTTTTTGATAACTCACCGTAATTTGTCATCGTGTAATCAATTTAATTGAACTGAGTTTTACAAGAGTTGACCGTCGATAAAAGATGATATAAAGAATTTAACAGTTGTTGTTTTTATGTGGAATTGTACAAGTTTAATTAATTAAACTGATATCTAAAGAAATGTGTAGAATTTTAATTTAATTTAAAATAAAGGCGCAACCAAAATGTAAATAAATAATAGTTTCCAAACCTTAATTTCTTGGTTTGAAAACCCAAAATATAGTTTCATTCTTAAGAGTTCCTATATTATATCGTTGAGATTCTAACTTACCTCCCTATATATTCTCAGAGCTGTATCAAAAGAGGTAGTTGGTAATGAAGGAGAAGAACAGAAGTGGAGGATCGTATGATAGTACATTTACAAATCCTGACCTTAGACTAAAGCGGATGGCAATTCGACCAATATCTTAGTAAGATATTACCATTTATTTTATGTTATTTCGTATATGTGTACCATGAGTTTTATTAATTTATTTACTTATTCTTAATGTGCGATTAAGTGCTTGGCTTCAAATCCGGAGGTCTCGGGTTCGATCCTTGGCGGGTAAACTTACAAATTTAATCTGTTAGATTGAACATAGTTTGGAAGGATATTGCAGGCTTGAGTCCCCTGATTATCCGAAATTAAAAACGATTCCGTTTTCGGAGGGCACGTTAAGCCGTCTAGGTTCCGGCTACTGTCTCCCAACCGCACTTGGCCAGCGTAGTGGACTAAAGCCAAAGGGTAGATTCTTTATATTATCATCTTTTGTGATCCAGCTACCTCTTTTTGGGATAGCCGTGAGTATATCTAGGAAGGTAAGGCAGGTCTGAAATAAACGATATAAGAGATGAGTCAGAGACCAGAACGATTAATGAAATGTACAGATTCAATTAGCACATTATTTTTTATTATAAGTATCTTCTCGAAATAATACTCTATTGTAGGAATTAATTGAGTTCGGTCGGAAACCTCCCAGTTCTAGATAGCGTCTAAACGCGGGAACCCGCCATTTTGAAATTATAAAACGCGCCAAAATACTTGAGGCAACGGTATTAAATGAATTATGCCGATAGAAACTCAAGTGGGTGTTATAATTTTGTTAGGAGAGTTCATTTTCACGTAATGGCTTTGATTATATTGTGCTCCGTATTCAAATTCATAAGGCATTCGTTCATAGAAAATACTAAGAATTTTGTTGACTATTGTTAGCACTGTACGCCCTTTATTCATCAACATAATCGTTTCAGCTGATACATATTCACGGCAAAATAATAGAATAATTAGTGTGTAGTGTCGGCTTAGAATACCAGTTAGTCATTACTAACGCGGGTGTTGCAAAAGACAACACAGATTTTTGGGGCAATTTAAGTGATCGTGAGCGATGTGACCAGAGAACTATAATTTTTTTCTTATTAATTTTCCAAAAGTGGCTGAAGAAATTTTATTTCCAAAGCTCTGGTTGCCCTTTTTAGGATTTAAAGCTTTGAATTTATTCATTGTCTTATAATTTTATTACTGGTCGCTCTCGCCTACGCTACCCACATATCGTGACCCCTACTTCAGATTTTGGCCTCCAATGTCCCTCAGCTCATCATCTACACTACATCAATCAACAATGACTCGTGACATGGGGTTAGGATACGACAGCATTTTAATAATACATATATATACTCCCGGCCATAAATCCCAAAAAGGAGAAGCGAGAGCTTCAGAGCTAAAAACTCCTCAGCCACATTTGAAAGTTAATAGGGGAGAAGATTGTAGAAATAAAGTGTTGTTAGTGATGGGTCTCCAAAAGTCCCATACTCTTAGTCTCTTCTTACTACACCCGTGGTTTACCTTACATAACCGATTGACGCCCGGTTTCCGAATTGAGTAATTCAGCTGAGAACAACTTAAGTATCGTTCTGTCGCATTGAAATCTTAACAACTGAATGAGACAAAACGATACTTAAGTCGTTCTCAGCTTGAATACTCAATTCAGAAATCAGGCGTAAGCCGGTACTACACGGCACACAAAATTACATCTAAGACTAAGAAACGATGCTTATATTACATATCAAATATGAACAAAACGGGTATCAATAAAGCCTGGCATACTCATACTGTTTTCAATAAAATGCTAAACTATGGTGATACTTACAGCAATATGTAAACCTGCAGGGCAAGCACGAGCCGTGTTTAAACTAGTTATCGCGTGGGATATAGCAGCCATTTCTTACGCACTTACTTAGTATCGTATACTGCCATCTCATTCTAACCGTTATCGAGTCGATAAAGTAGCGTTTGTGCTTGCTCTTCTGGATAACTTGAACGTGATATAACTTAGGAAATAATATCATACAATATTATATTATACTCGCGGCTATAAATATACAAAAAGGGTAGAATTTTTTAAAATCAATCAACAATCTCTACAATCTTTTAAAAAGCTTCAAGACCCCTCTTGCGACACAGAGGTGAAGAAATTGGTTGCTGCTATTATAAGCCGACACTACACAACTATTTTACAATACTAGAATATTTATTGATGGTTTTATATGCCAAACTACGCTAGTTCAAGTGTATGTTGTTTCTGGAGTTATTTTTCTTTTTATTGTTTTTTTTTTATTATTTTTATTTTGTACTTTACGTGTAAACAATTAAATATACGTGTTCAAATATGTTAATTATTACTTGACTTTCTTTTAAAGCTCTTTTATCTTACGTACAGCAAACAATATGCCGTAAAGAGCCAGAGTATGGAACAGCACTACCCAATATGAGGCGACAAAATACTTAATCCAGACCCGTGTAGTGCCGGCTTAGAATGTCACTTCCCCTTTCTACCTACGGGTGTCGTAAGAGAAGAGATGACTAGGGTATGGTGCTTTTAAGTGGTTTTTGGGCGATGCAGCTGGAGACCCGTCACCAACAATACTTTATTTCTACCATCATGTCCCCTATCAACTTCCAAATGTGGCTGAGAAGTTTCCAGCTCAGAAGCTCAGGCTACCACTTTTTGGGATTATGACCGTGAGTATACGAAATAATGAATTAATTAATCCATGCGTACTGTGTGTATGTCTCTGTGCACTGAAGTTTTCCTGACATACCTAATACCGATTTAAACATAAAACGGTGACCCCAAAAATGAAGATATCAAAAGAATAAAGTTATAGCTTAGATAACAAGTCTTGGGTAGACTAAATTGGGTCAACACACTAAAGAAAAGAAAATTTTGTATTGCTAAGCGTTTTTACGAGCGGCCTCAATTCTGCTAAAAAGATAAATCTTTGTGACGACAGCGCCGCCATAATTATTTTTCCTCTTTTTGCGTAAGTGAGGATTGGATACATTTAATTGTCTTTTTTATTCAATTGAATACATTGTATTCTATTGTTTATAATAAAATTTATAACAAACAGATCCTGTTAAGTTACACTTGATTTTATTATAAATAAAATAGTGGTGTATTTGCCTTTTGGCGAATTCGGCGAAATAGAAGTTGATAACTTTCTACTCAACTTTCTGATTCCCGAAGAGGTGACATGACAGACGTAGTACTACTTTGCTTATTACTTTCTTCCGACGTTTTGCTTAGACAGTGCACCATGTGATAGAGGGCAGGCTAATCTCATTTGTACAAATACACTGTCAAAAGACTTAGTACTACCTAGTATAGTATTATATTATCTGTGGTACTACTCAGCCATGTGGGTTTCCTTATACTGTATTTCGTCACCGTCTCGATAGATTAATAATACATATTACATAAAAAAGACACTTAGGTGAAGGTTCATTTCAGGATTCGAATGCAGGTCTCCTGCATGAGAAGCGATGCAGCTCTAGCTGAGCTATCAACATTATATAATTACAAAGTTTAATCAAAATAAAACGTATCAAAAACAGTCATGATTCGATTGTTTTAATATTTTTTGTGATTATTACTAAATACATAAATGTATGTAACTTAGTATTACTTGACAAAGGAAATAATTCAGAACCTTACTTCGTATAAAAATCTAATTTAGTGAAATTGAGATCCTGTCTGAAAGGTGTCCCTTTATGGATTCGTGAGCCGGTGTGTTTTGCATGATGATGACAAAAAGTTAGTAAGATCGGTAAGTATAAAAATATCGTTGTACTTTTGGTGTGAAAGTCAAACTCAAACATTCACGTCGTATATCCTCAAAAGGGTTGGCAGAGGTACTAATACTTCTGAACATCACGTGACATTGGCACCTGGTGTTCAGAGTACCCACACGGTTTGTTTCGACGTTTACTCACGTGATAGGAGGCAGGCTTGTCGCCGTTTTGTACAAATACACTGTCACATGACAAAGTATAACTTAGCCATGTGGGTTTCTTCACGATGATTCTTCCCCCACCGTTAACAACATACATACATACATATACTCACGGCTATATTTCCCTAGAAGGGGTAACCAGAGCTAAGGAATTATAAATTCCTTAGCCACTTTTGGAAGTTGATTGGGGAAAAGATGGTAATAATAAATGTTTTTGGTGACGGGTCTCCAACCACATCGCCCAAAAATCACTTAATAAGCCCCTATACCCTTGGTCGCCTCTTACGATCACCCACGGGTAGAAATGGGGTAGTGCTATTCTAAGCCGACACTACACGGCATGATAAATTAATCGCACATTATTTCTTTTAAACCCTCATCGTCTGGACGTTAAACGATGGTCTATCCACTGAGCTATCACGGTTTCTTTCGCAACCAAAAAGCATAACTCTAAAAACCGTCAGTTGATTCACAAAAATGAAAAATAATATGGCGACATAGACAAACTTTTCCGTTCTCGTAGTTATTTCCCGTTTACAAAGTTGTGTAATTAATGGACGACCCCTTTTTAAATATTCATGCCGCATTTTCTGTTCGAATTAATGTGTGATGGTATGTTTCTCTAAACCTTTTAAAATGACCTATAATTATCACCGTATTTGAGGGAAACTAGTTAATGGTTGCGCGTGGGTAGTAAATGGTTACAGGCTTTATAATAATTTAATGTTTTTTGACATGAATTCCTCATGTGGGGATTATTACTCATAAATAAAAGATGTTATTAAAGGAAAGAAAAATTTCGACACTGGCGGGGTTCGAACCCGCGACCTTCGGGTATACGCCCCCGTCGCTCTGCCAACTGAGCTACAGTGTCAGTTGGCATCCAGCGCGAAATTTCTCTATCCTTTGTTTCTTTTTTACACGTTCAAGTAGTGTTTGCGTTTCCTACCTCCGAATTTTAACTAATTCGGATGCCAACTGACACTGTAGCTCAGTTGGCAGAGCGACGGGGGCGTATACCCGAAGGTCGCGGGTTCGAACCCCGCCAGTGTCGAAATTTTTCTTTCCTTTAATAAAATCTTTTATTTATGAGGCTTTATAATGTTCCGTTAGATTATTCATTCTAGATTTCTTTGCAAGCTTTACAGATGCATTGACAAAGTATGGGAAATTTATTTGTAAAGTTGCTTTTGTGCTAACGGCATGTAATGTGTGTAATTCCATTATGTCTTGTACATCTACCTATTCTTTCCATGAACGTACTGATCTCACCATTCAAAGGTAGTCTGACAGAGAACGCTATAAGCGATAAGACCGCCAACTGTACTTCTATTTAAGAACATAATCTATGTAAAATGTTTTAACTGTAAGGAACAAGAGTTTGTCAAGATCGTACTCAGTGGCGATCGATAGTCTCTGCCTACCCTAATGGAAATAAAAGGCGTGAGTATAAGAAAGTAAGTTTTAATAATTTTAACACCAATTGATGTTTTATAAAATTTTGTTTTTGCGTAAATTATTATATTATATACTACTTCTGTTACTCACCTGAACTAAATTTATTATTTAAAGTACAATTTTGTGATATGGGATAATAATTTAGCGTTATTTTTATTACTATATACTGTTTCACAATGTACATCTGCCTAACAAGACTCTGTTATATAGTCCTTCCTTCCAGAGGTTGTCTGGAAGAGATCGCTATTACTGATAAGACCGCCCTTTGTACTTAATTGTAAAATTCTGTTGTTTGTCAATATTAAGTTCTAATGATGTGCAATAAAGAGTTTTCTATTCTATTCTATATTGTACATACATACATATACTCACGCCGTTAATTCCCATTGGGGTAGGCAGAGACTATCGATCGCCACTTCGTACGATCCTGGCAAACCTCTCTTGCTTCGTCTACATCCATCAATCTTTTCATGCATGCTCTTTTATTCTTCATACTTCGGACGCCTGCCTTTTTGAGCACACTTTCAATTTGGTCCAAGTGTGTCTTTCGTGGCCGTCCTCTACTAACATTACCTTCCACATTAGCTCTATAGATACCTTTTACCAATTTCCTATGGATGATAGGAGGATTCTCTCGATGTGCCCAAACCATCTCAACATTCCTTTTTCTATATAGTACACAACTAAAAGATAAAAAAATCAAAGACTAAGAAACAATCGTTCATGTCTATTGTATAAATGTTGTCCTCAACGGGATTCGAACCCGCGATCTGTGGATCCTGAAACCAGACACCTGTGCACTATGCCACGGACTTCGTCGAATAATACCATCGATTCCCATTCTTTTATTGCATATAGGGAATTTAAGGCTTTTGTGTGGTCGGTGGGCAATGGCGAAATTCATTACAAAGCTACCTTTTCCCCTCTCGAGTTGCAAAAGAAGCTGTGAAAGCTTTGGTTTGTCTGTTTGGAATAAATTAAAGTTTCATTGAAATATATTATTTTAAGGTTCATATAGTGGTGATGGTGAAGCTTATAATTTAGTCTAGAGAAGTCAACCTCTTTAAGGGTCACCACGATGACCGGTCTTAAGCTGCCCACATCCACTGGCGTCCCACGACTCACCCAAACTTCGATGATGTGACACAATGATAAGGAAAGAAAGATTTTATTTATTCGTTTATTTACATCTGGGGACTTTCCGCAGTACAAAAAAAGAAACGGCTTTGATTCAGTAAATTAATAGCCAAACTATCATATGCTGACAACTACTTTTTATATGTTTCAAAATCTTTGGTTTCCTCAATCATGATGTGATGTATATTGTATTGTGATGATGATGATGATTATCTATATTTACCTGAGCAGTTGTCAGACGCAAAACTCTGGCGCCTCAGAATCGAAACGAAGCCGCCGGCGCATCACCGCGTCTCTTTCTCACAACACTGCACAAGCTATTTCTGTCTCACAGAACGTTTATTAGTCCCAAGCGCGACCGTATTAGTAATTCTCGTGTGCTCTCTTTCTGTTATAAGGATTTCAGGTTTGATAGCATTCTTTGTCCTTGTCTCACGTCTATGCGATTTTCTGGAACAAATTAATCGTCATATTAATTTAATTGTGCCGTGAAGTTTTGATTAAAAATAACCCTACCGCATGTCTTCCATGGGTGTTGTACAACAGAAACTAAAGTGGCTGGTTATTTAGCAGCTATGTGAAGATATCAGAGCTAATATTCGAAAACATTGAGCTGGGCGAGACGAAGTCGAGCAAAGAAGTGCCCTTGCGAAGCCGGGACTGGCCGCTAGTATCTTATATGCGGCTAGGCCATTCCTTTGTGATCGAACTCATCTGGAACGGCTGGACCAATTTCATGTTTTCATGTGTCGCATGTCGTGATCGAATCTAACATTGACGAATAATCAACGAAAAACTATTTTTCCATGGAAGTCAATAGAAAAAAAAATAGTTTCTTATTTAGAGCGCGGCTGAAAGCTTAAGACCGGCTGCTCAGACAGTAAGAAGACTGAGGTTTACTTAACTCGCTCAGCTCAATTCAATTGCAATTTGCATTCAAGTTATAGTTATTTACGTACTCTGTAAACTCCAGTAACAAAAAATATATGAAAAATTATGATTCAAGCTGAAACATCACTAATTTATCGAATTACGATTTAAAACAACTAAACGCTCAAAGTATTCGTAGCACTTCTTAGCTGCTACGAGAATAACGGTGCGTGCGTCCCAATAATCACAATCGCCTCGTAGTAGTTTTAACGAGTATTCAGAGTGGACCATAGAGAACTGAACTAAATAGAGAAGAGTATCAAAACCGTAAATAATTCAGTGCATTTCCACTGACTTAAGCGAATCAATAATATAACCAACAAAAGGACATTCAATCAACCAATCTGGGTGTAGGGGCAACTTATTTTGGCAATTAGTTTTTAGCGGATTTTTTGTATTGAACTACATTTTGTTTCCGCTCTATTTAGGTAGTTAAATTCTCAATACAGTGGACTGATATTAAATTGGTTACATTTTTAATTGGTTATATTCAATAATCCTGTGTAGTGTCGGCTTAGAATAGCACTACCCCATTTCTTCCGGTGGGTGTACGTAAGAGGCGACTAACGGTATTGGGGCTTTTAAGGGATTTTTGGGCGATGCGGTAGGAGACCCATCACCAACAACCTTTATTTTACCATCTTTTCCCCACGCAACTTCCAAAGGTGGCTGAGGAATGTCTCATTTCCTAGCTCTGGCTACCCCTTCAAGGGATTTATAGCCGTGAGTATATGTATGTATGTTATATTCAATTTAAATTCTTACTTTATCCATAATTGGGTTCACCAAGGGAATTAATAAATAGATTTCTTTATTAAATCACAAACATAATAAATTTAATATTGCCTCCTGATAAGAAAAACTTCAATGTGGAACTATGTGCTATCTTTATACAGGTTATAAAGCATTAAATATATTTATATTGCTAAGCGAATATTTAATTGCTAGTAAGAATATGAGCCGTCTAGTGCCGGCTGTCGTATATCGTCATGTGCGGCTAAGGTTATGGGGGTTTTTAAGTGGTTTTTGGGCGATGCGGTTACCATCAACTTCCGAATGTGGCTAGAGTATCTAGCTCTGAAGCTCTGGCTACCCCTATTTGGGATTTATGACTGTGAGTATATGTATGTATGTCGTATGTATGTGCCAAGACATTCGAATAAAAAATATATCTAAAAATCTATTTGGAATTACAAAAAGTAAAACGGTGGTCAATTTTCTACGTCAGGGGGGTTGAGAACTTTCTCTATAAACGGTTAAATACACCTTGTTTTTTGTTTTGGATTCGAACACGACAGCTGTTATTGTGTTTAGTCAGCACTAGGGACTGTCGGGGACTTGAACCAGCTCCCCGAAAACTGGTTTACTGCGTAGAAATGGACCACCTACCAACACGCCACTAAACTTTAACATATCCGAACCATTACAAACATTCATATACCGCGATGTAAGAATTTATCGAAAATATTTGCTTATACTGCATTTGTTGTCACAGTTTTATGATATCGCATGCAATTTTATTATTCTCACCTTTTTTATGGGGAATAAACAACGCTTTTAGTCATAAACATCGAAATAAGGCAATATTTTGTATAAAATACAAATATGTTATATTTTATATGTTTTTATTTTCGACTACCCCAAATATAATATATGCAAACTTTGACTTTGAATTCGAAATTTTATTATTGATGTGTATAAAAAGTATATAAACAGCATTACAGTCAATATATTAATTTTCTATCAAAATAATTTACTATAGAGCATTATTTTCGGTTAAAGATATATTTTTAAACGTTTTTATTTTAAGTTCTTTGTACAGTAGTGACATCTAGTACTGGAAAGAAGTATTATCAGAACCGTCCATACATTGACTAAGCTACTGTTGTTTTCTTTAGTGATTTTCTTTGGTGTGTAGTATCGGCTTAGAATAGCACTACCCCATTTCTTCCGGTGGGTGTACGTAAAAGGCGACTAACGGTATTGGGGCTTTTGAGGGATTTTAGGGCGAAGCGGTTGGAGACCCATCATCAACCTTTATTTTGACATCTTTTTCCCAACACAACTTCCAAAAGTGGCTGAGGAATTTCTCATTCCTTAGCTCTGGCTACCCCTTCTAGGGATTCATAGCCGTGAGTATATGTATGTATGTTAAAAAACTTCCTTAAAAGTCTATTAAAGTGTGCGAGATCCAAAGGCTAATGGATATTTTGCTCAAATTAAGTCAGTAAATTAAGTTTCAACATAACAGCATAAATAAAATTTGGTATGATTCGATCAAGATTGACTCTTAATTTAGTGCCTGAAAATACTATACTTATTATTTGAATTCATACAAATAATATATTATTTCCAAATCCTTTCTCCACAAACGCAAATCTTCCCGAATCACAATTCAGATCTCAAACATTCACTTAAACACAAACCATTAAATTCATATGTGCAACAATTCATATTAATGACTATGTCATCTTAAGTTTAAGCACCCTATAAATAGTGTGAGGGGAAGGGTGAGGGTGAAGGGTGAGGGAGTTGGCGCCAAGTCGCGCCCTTGACCTTATTCCTCGTCCTGAATCCCTTGAGTCCACTCAGCTTCAGAGATGCCAACTGTCAGCTGGATTTTGCTGCTGTAGGAGCTTAGATGCTAGAAAGCCTTTGGGTGGTTTTGTAAGTGACATAAAAATGGATTACTTAACCGGATCAAGGGATGAAATGCGCATTATAAGCTTATTGTTTTAAGATGAGTGTTGTGTGTTTAAAGTGTACCTTTAGTTATGAATATATGTTTTTCTTTCTTTCTTTCATTATTACTAAAGCTTAAGACAAAATGATCAAAAACACAGCTTACTCTACTACGTCAAAAAGGTGGGCGGGGTGAAATATAATTTAGTAGTTTAGCTACTACACGAACTTACATACCTACGCAGATATCTTTTCTTCTATTACATACTAATATACGTTTGCTCACGGCTATAAATCCCTAGAAGGGGTAGCCAGAGCTTCAGTATACGAAATTTGGAACTTAGCCACTTTTGGAAGTTTAGTTTGGAAAATATTGTAAAACTAAGGTTCTATTAGCAATTTAGATTTGCATCTAGGAGAAAATTATGCTGTCAATAATTGGTATATGAACAATTGAGGATAAGATCGTGGAGGGATGGAGAATCTAAGTAATAGAATTATAATGTTGTTATTGTAATTGTAAGTAATGCTGTGTAGTAAGTAAAGTGTCGGCTTAGAATAGCATTACCCCATTTCTTCCAGTGGGTGTACGTAAGAGGCGACTAACGGTATTGGGACTTTTAAGGGATTTTTGGGCGATGCGGTTGGAGACCCATCACCAACAACCTTTATTTTGACATCTTTTCCCCACGTAACTTCCAAAAGTGGCTGAGGAATTTCTTTTTCCTTAGCTCTGGTTACTCCTTCGAGGGATTTATAGCCGTAAGTATATGTATGTATGTATGTAATTGAAAGTGGGATACAATAATTAAGATATTGGCTGTTTAAAAAGGCTTGTAGAATTATTTTGAAAATATTTTAGATGTTAGGAAGAGAAAAGTTGACACTTTATGAATATGACTTCACAAATCGATAATTTCTAGCGCAAAGCCGCTAAATGTTATCAAAACCATAATATAACCATTGTAATAATTTCACAAGCTAGATCTAGCCACACAATCGCTAAATCGGCAACACGACTCAGCTCTCGCCCTGGTTATAGTCCTAGATTGCTTAAACTTTGAAGAGTCTTCATTTGAGTGGCAGCCCTAGTTTAATTGCTGAACGATTTTAACCTTTACAGCTCTGTGATAAAGTTGATAATCGTTATTGAATTTTACATTGGATCGGTTGGAAATCGAAAGTGAAGTATTTTTCAAAAGATTTAAGCCTACAAACAATTGTTCTTAGTATCTGTATTACTCGAAATAGATTAACGTTTGAAAATATCAAAGAAGTACATACGTATATGTACTCACGGCTATAAATCCCTAGAAGGGATATCCTACTCCAAAATACGAAATTCCTCAGTCACTTTTGGAACTTGATTGAGGAGAAGATTGTAAATAACTTCTTTAAAAGCCCCCATACCCTTAGTCGCCTCTTGCGATCGGAAACGAGTAGAAAGGGGTAGTGACATTCTAAGCCGGCACTAAACCGCAAACTATTCTTTACTAACAAACAAACACACACATCGTTATTTTCTCTTTGTAATATTAGTAACTATATATTATAGTGTAGATAACGGTTAGGTCGGTGTCCGTGTAACAAGTTAGCATTGTCCCACAGGAAATACCCTATTGTGGGCACACGCGATACACTACAACGCGAACTCTTATTTATTACACATACTACTCACACATCTATGTTTAATACTAAACATAACATAACATAACATATACTCACGGCTATAAATCCCTAGAAGGAGTAGCTAGAGCTAAGGAATTAGAAATTCCTCAGCCACTTTTGGAAATGTGAGTGGGGAAAAGATGGTAAAAGTAAAGGTTGTTGGTGATGGGTCTCCAACCGCATCGTCCAAAAATCCTTTAAAAGCCCCAATACCGTTAGTCGCCTCTTACGTACACCCATCGGTAGAAACAGGGCTATGCTATTCAAAGCCGACACTACACGGCAAAATATAAAATACCAATAATAATATAAATATTTAATAATATAGCTAAGTAAATTTGAAATTTAATTGTAATGCAGCAAGATTTTAAATGGGAAATGAAATTTGACGTTCAAAAACAAAGATTATCTTTTTACTTTGAAATAAATTATTATTTTATTTTATGTTTTTATTTAAAGAATAGTTATTGCAACTTAAACTTTCACGCCGTATACCCCGAAGGGGTTGGCAGAGGTAATACGTCTGAAAATCACGTGACATTGTCACCTGTTGTTCAGAGTACCCACGTTTTGCTTCGACAGTGTACTCACGTGATAAAGGTACCTATGACCCGGGTTTCTTCACAATATTTTCCCTCACTGTTAACAACCATGATAAAATAACCACACATATGAGTTTAGAAAAGACAAATTGGTGTAGGGCCGACCCGGGATTAGAACTCTCATCTTCTGCAGGATAAGCGGTGTTATACCTACTGAGCTATCACGGTTGATCATACTTCTGCTTCTTCTTCATGTCAAAAATTGTTCCCGGAAGCCCCAGTACATACATACATACATATAATCACGGCTATAAATCCATAGAAGGGGTAGCCAGAGCTAAGGAATTAGAAATTCCTCAGCCACTTTTGGAAAGTTGTGTGGGGAAAAGATGGTGAAATAAAGGTTGTTGGTGATGGGTCTCCAACCGCATCGCCCAAAAATCCCTTAAAAGCCCCCAATACCGTTAGTCTTACGTACACCCACCGGATGAAATGGGGTAATGCTATTCTAAGCCGACACTACACAGCTGAAGCCCCAGTGTCCCTGTCTAATGAGGGTAGCGCAGGACCGGTCGTTGAGGAAATCTTTACTATGGCAGAATTAGACGTTCATTGGCTAAACGATGATGATGACGTATGAAAGCTAAAGGACATTGCTATACACATCAGCGCCGGGTATCTACCAATGTAAAAGGAAATATAATTAAGGCGTATAGATCGCCAGAGGTCCTATATCGCCCTGTACGAGGGTAATTGCATTATACTACAGGATTAAAAATACATACGTACATACATACATACATATACTCACGGCTATAAATCCCAGGAAGGGGTAGCCAGAGCTAAGGAATTAGAAATTCCTCAGCCACTTTTGGAAATTTGAGTAGGGAAAAGATAGTAAAAATAAAGGTAATAATAGAATAAGCTTAGAATGTTACTACCCCATTTTACCCACGGGTATAGTTACGACTAAGGGCCTAAGGCTTTTTAAGTGGTTTTTGGGCGATGCGGTTGGAGAGCCATCATCAAAAATACTTTATTTCTACCATCTTGTTAAATACCAACTTCCAAATGTGACTAAGGATTTTCCAGTTCTAAAACTCTGGCTACCCCTTTAAGGGATTTATGGCCGTGATTAGATGTAAGTAAATAAAAAAAAAACAGTTAACAAATAATCAAACACAAAATCTTCTCCAAACACAAATAGTTTTCTATCTAACGATTGTGCTCGCACAGCCCAATCTTGGCTAGCTTTCAATGACATCTATTAAACAAACACACAGACAGACAGACACGCTTGTGTGTGTTACTGTGATTGATCTTTCGATTACATCATTGAGTTTGCTTCCTCGATGAGAATGTTTGATCTAAACTACAGTCTGATTTGTTTATAATTAAGGTTTGTGACATACATTATATTTTCAGATCAGTTGTAGATTAACAATAGTTTCAAGTCAAACTCAAACGTTTACGCCGTAAATTCCCTGAGGGGTTGGCAGAGGTACTAATACGTTTTGCTTGGACAGTGTACCCACGAGATAGAGGGCAGACCTATCGCCGTTTTTATGCAACTCAATGTATATATATTCCTGAAGAGGTTGCATAGGCACTAATATTTCTGGATGTAACGTGACATTTTAAGCGCAAACCTTTCGCCACTTTGCCCGAATACATTGTCACATAAAATATTGAACAGATAAGTATAAACCACACCCTTCATAACAGTAAATGTATCTAATTAATAGGGCTCGTTGAATACAAAATGAAGCTGCATAATTCTGCCACTCCTTTAACTGGCATGTGCTAACTTAATAATTATAGTGCGATTTAGTTTAGTATTTTCATAACAGGTGTGGTGTTCATAGAGCTTCTATGGTTTTTTTACAGCATAGATAGTAGGAGCGACCTTTGATCTAGATATCGCGTGGTATAAAACAGCCATCTTTTTCGCACTTACTTAGTATCGCATACTTTCATCTCATTTTAACCGTGAAGATAAAATAGCCCTCATGCTTTGCCTCCAGATTGACTAGGAATAATAGGAACTTAATTAAAAAAAGTGCAATTTTAAAAGTTTATTAAATGAGGTAAGCATTTCTTAATTAATGTTTATATTGAATTAAATTGATTCTCAAACTCAAATACTCAAACATAAACGCCGTCTTAGGCCGAAGAGTTGGCAGAAGTACTAATACTTTTGAACCCACGTTTTACTTGGATGTTTGACGTTTTACGTGATGGGAAGACCTATCGCCGCTTTGTACTATACGAATTCTCATGTGGGTTTCCGACGTTGGTTTCCCACACCGTAAACAACCATGATAAATTAACGACTCATAACTTTACAAAAGACATTTTGATGTAAGCCCGATTCGGCCTAACAAGCCACACCCCTGGTAACGGTATTGGGGCTTTTAAGGGATTTTTGAGCGATGCGGTTGGAGACCCATTACCAACAACCTTTATTTTTACCATCTTTTCCCCACTATCATTTCCAAAAGTGGCTGAGGAATTTCTAATTCCTTAGCTCTGGCTACCCCTTCTAGGGATTTACAGCCGTGAGTATATGTATGTATATAAGTAAGCCACACCCCTCTACAAGATAGGGGGTTGTTCTTGTCACTGAGCTATTACGGTAGTAAATTCAATCAAAATCAGGCGAAATGTTTTTACAAAATAACGTAATCCATAGATGCATGGTACAATGCACAGATGTGGATCACAGTTTTTTTAAAGAGTATACAGATAGGAAAAGAAGAAGAAAGAGAAAAAGACATTTTTATTTTCTGTCCTATTTTATTATTATATGTATTATTTTATATATATGCCGTGTAGTGTCGGCTTAGAATAGCACTACCCCGTTTCGACCGATGGATGTACGTAAGAGGCGACTAACAGTATTGGGGCTTTTAAGGGATTTTTGGGCGATGCGGTTGGAGACCCATCACTAACAACCTTTACTTTACCATCTTTTTCCCACTCAATTTTCCAAAAGTGGCTGAGGAATTTCTAATTCCTTAGCTCTGGCTACCCCTTCTAGGGATTTATAGCCGTGAGTATATGTATGTATGTATGTATGTCTTATTTTTCGATCAATATCTTATAGTAGCAATAGAATAGTGTCTGCATAATAGCAATAATATTTCTCTTCGTAGGTATTGTACGAGGCGACTAGCGTAGGCTCAGTTTTTTTAAAGCTCACGAGCCCTAAATCAATAGCAGATCATACAACTGTAAGTGGCTATAGAATCTATAACTATGAAACTCCGACTATCCTTCGTTAGGATCATAGAGCGTCAAGTATACTTTTGCAAACTTAACATAAATGTTGTATCAGCTTTTAAATCCAAACTTTGATTAGCCGATAAAAATGCTAAGAACTATAACAAGTAACAGCCTTCATTCAAACTTTTACTACTCAGTAATAAAAGAAACAAATATAACCCGTCCATTCGTTACATAAACCCATTTTACTCTTTGTTAATTAAAAAAGCAGACGACATTTTATCAGCAATGTTATATTGAAGTTATTAGACAGCGGTCGCGTGCAAAACTGCCAAAATGGCGGGCGGAAGTCGCGGCCATGACACCTGGGCCATGCCTCTTCCGCCCTACCCCAAAACTATCCACGTTACCGCCACAAAAACTGTGAAATAAAACAAACTACAAGATAAATGGTTTGCTTTTTTAAAATGATTTTATTTATTTTTTTATTGAATGTATGTATGTTCATGTACGAGAATGGGTTGGAGCATATACAACGTGTCTCAGTAGTATTATTTGTAATCTTCAAAATGGGGGTTGTTTTTGGCAAGAGTTTTTAATCATAATCAACTTTATGATGATTCATCGTATTATAGACGACGTCCGTGGCTGAGTGGATAGGTGATCAGCTTCTGTGTCCAGAGGTCACAGGTACGATTCCCGCTGGGAGCAACATCATGTGTATATTATATACTATTAAATATATAGTTAAAGTTAGTATTCCATAATACAAGTCATTAAGTTGTATTTAGTTTGAGGCTAACTTAATCTGTGTAAAATATATAAATAAAATAAATGTCCGCATTTATTTATTATTTTTACAAAAACTGAAAAACTACACCGTCATGCCATGTCTAATTTACTCCTATACGTAAAATTCGAACTTTAGCATAAACATAGCAAGATAGATAAAATCAAAAATGGCTAAAGAAATACATAAACTTAACTTACTTAAACTTACTTAACTTAGACTTTCACACCGAATATCCCCGAAGGGGTTGGCAGAGGTACTAATACTTCTGAACATCACGTGACATTGTCACCTGGCGTTCAGAGTACCCACGTTTTGCATGGACAGTGTACTCACGTGATAGGGGGCAGGCCTATCGCCGTTTTGTGTGTGTGTGTGTGTAAATACATAAACTTACACTAAAGCCAATGTTCACGGTAGTAATACTATACTAGTAGTAAAGCAATCCAGAAATAATGAAAACACAAAGCTCTGTGGTATGCAAACAGGCTTCTACACAGCGGTGCTGGTTAAAATGCTGAATTGGCTTATCTACTGTAATGTAGATATATTTATTTATACTGGACAAAACCGTTCTATTATTTCTTTTGGTCTGGCATAAATCCGCGATCAAATTGCATCATGGTGGATTATACTCAATATTTCCTTCCGCAGGAGATGGGTAAGGAATTAGGGAAAGGGGAAATAGGAAACATGGTTTTCAATCTAATTTTTTTTAAGTTTTCTAAAATATTGCATACTTATTACCTCAGATCGAATGACAAACAGCATGATTCGTGAAAGGAAAAGATTCTTCGTTCTAAAAAAGATAGAAAGAGGAATGTCTTAGGTTTCAGCAAATTAAGAGTAAGGATGACAGTAAATTGGTGAAAGAGATTAAAGTAAGACACTTAAAGTGGAAGGTAATGTTGGTTTGCCAGGATCGTACAAAGTGGCGATCGATAGTTTCTGCCTACCCCAATGGGAACATGAGCAAAGGACGACCACAGAGGACACATTTAGACTAACTAATAATGACTAATAGAGATTGTGCCCGTAAAAGCAGCGTGAAGACTTAAAGAATGTATGAAAATATTGATGGATGTAAACGACGCTAGAGAATTTTGCCAGGATCGTACATCTGACTGCCCTGATGGAAAATAATGGTGTGAGTATATGTAGGTATGTTATTATTTGATTAAAAATAACATTCTGTTGGAGATGTTAGCTTTCATGTACAAAATATCAACGTTTTTATGATTCTCATGGGGTTTAAACGGTGCTGGAACTTGTCTCATTAAATAACCATTATTTGTATACTCGAGTGTCATTGTATCAAAGCTACACGCATTGCACATTTTGTGTAAATGTTTTTGAATGCGTAAAGAAATAAGTAAAACACATGTTGAAGTGATTGAATATCGTAAAGTTGATTTATTATAAAATGAAACTAGCCTTTTTACAGATGATTAATTTTTAAACGAATGACAAAACAAACGCTATATGATTAAAGAAAATTTGGATTTAAGATTTTTAAAACTGTAAAGTTAATCACGTTTTATTCGTAAATAAAATCACATTGAAATCTCAACCCAATCGAATTCAGAAATTACATCTTATATAAAGTCAGATCACAATGAAATATTCTGTCTCAAATTTCTTACAGCCAGCCAAGTGCGGTTTGTTAGACATATCAAGACTACTGTGATAGTAGCCGGGAACAATAACTTAATGTACCATCTGGAGAACGGAATTGTCTCAACTTTTGGAGAATTTAGGTGATTCTATCTCAAACATACATAAATACGTCCATATACTAAGGCCATAAATCCCAAAAAGGGGTAGCCAGAGCTTCAGAGCTGGAAAGTCCTTAGCCACATTTGTAAGTTGATAGGGGACTACACGGCAAAGCCAATTTTAAACTGATTTAATAATATTTTGGTCATGAAAACACCGCGAACCCAACCATCAGACAATCAAGAATTTTCACAGCACCGCGACTGCCAAAAAATGACGTCTATGTCGACAGTATTTACCAAAATGCGCGTGACGATATATACGGTAAGTACTGATGTGTACTAGTAATTTGGTCCCGATACCCCAGATTATGACGTGTCGTGACGTCAGACCATCGGCCGATATCGTGGCGAGTTGGCAACGAACTGATGACGTTGGTTTGAGAATATCGTAGTGGGATTTGCTTTTAATATGATTTTGTTAGAAAACGGTTGTTAGGTGAGAAAACGGTTTGTGATGAAGATGGAAATTTTCATGAGATGTTGTGAGAGCAGGTTTTTTGATTTAATTATTTTATGTTGTAAGTTTGACTCTGTTTAAACATACATACATACATACATATACTCACGGCTATAAACCCCTAAAAGGGGTAGCCAGAGCTGAGAAATTAGAAATTTCTCAGCCACTTTTGGAAGTTGAGTAGAGAAAAGATGGTAGAATAAAGGTTATTGGTGATGGGTCTCCAACCGCATCGCCCAAAAATCCCTGTTGAAAGTATTTCATTTTTATGGTTTCTTTGTGACTTATACGAGAAATATAAGTTTTTGTTTTGCGGCGTATTAGTATTATTACACTTTATTCATTCGCTTAGTTTCTGAAAAAAAAAATGTGCCTATTAGCCAAATTAATACAAAATACAAATGAATCTTGCAATAATGATACAATTATAAATGAACGCTTGATCAAAATAGGTTACACAATTTCTTTATTTAATCTACTTCTTCAATTCCTATGTTCACTTTTTCATTTTGTCACTAATGATCTATAGTTTACTTTTGCATGGACATAACATAACATAAACGTTCATACCGAATATCCCCGAAGGGGTTGGCAGAGGCACTAATACTTCTGAACATCACGTGACTTTGTCACCTGGTGTTCAGAGTACCGATGTTTTGCATGGACAGTGTACTCACGTGATAGGGGGCAGGCCTATCGCCGTTTTGTACGAATATACTGTCACATGACTAAGTACAACTCAGCCATGTGGGTTTCCTCACGATATTTTCCCTCACCGTTAACAACCATAAATTAAAACCATGATACTTTGTATGGAATTTGAAGTAAATAGACTATGAGCAAGAGTATGAGGAAATCTATAATTCCAAAATCAATAAAGTGCATTAGACATTAAAAAGGATAGATGATGAGATACGAGTAACATATGTGACGTTACATACATATACTCACGCCATTATTTCTCATTTATCATACCAAAACCATAGTAAATGATAGGGTTCTGCCATTTTAAGCCTACATCGTATACGTCAAACATATGGTAGTACGGGATAGACAAACAAGGCTATTTCAGTGCGTTGCGATCGTAAAAATTGTAATCGTTAAACAATGGAACATTAAACAGAAACGCCATTAACTGTTCATTTAAAAATACGCTGAAATCTATTAATTATTTATTTAGTACAAAGCGGCGATGCGCTTGGCCCTATTCACATACATTCAAGGCTATAAATCCCAAACTATAAATTTCCCTGTAATACCGGCTTGCATTATCACTACCCCTTTCTACCCACGGGTATTGTAAGAGGCGACTAAGGTTATGGGGCTTTTTAATTGGTTTTTGAGCGATTCGGTGGGAGACCCATCATCGACGATACTCGATAGTTAAAACATGATTTTGAACAAAAACGGTCATTTCAGCCATTTGACGGAAACCTAGAATATATAAAATATTTTAGTTTTAACCACGCAACCAAAACCGATAAAAATCAATGGGCTATCTTGGAAACATATCCAACCAAACGGAAAAAACAGTTTAGAAATTGATTGACGACTAACGGAATATTGGATAACATTGGATGTACATAAGAGGCGACTAACGGTATTGGGGCTTTTGAGGGATTTTTGGGCGATGCGTTTGGAGACCCATCACCAACAACCTTTATTTCACCATCGTTTCCCCACGCAACTTCCAAAAGTGGCTGAGGAATTTTTAATTCCTTAGCTCTGGCTACCCCTTCTAGGGATTTATAGCTGTGAGTATATATATGTATGTAAATCCCAAAAATGGGGTGGCCAGCGCTTCAGAGTTGGCAATGTCTCAGCCGCTCACGGCAATGAATCCCACAAAGGGGTTAAAAGAGCTTAAGAATTAAACCTTACCCAGCCGCAAGTTCAGTGGGTAAAATAATGTTAATTAAGGATACTCATTCAAAGCAACCATTTTTGATAAATATTTGTTTTTTTTTTGACCGTCTTTATAAAATTCGGTATTAGCATTTTTTTATATGTATATTATCCAATATTCCGTTAATCGTCAATGGTTCTAAACAGGTTTTTCTAAGATAGCCCATTGATTTTTATCGGTTTTGGTTGCGTTTTTAAACGAAAGATATTTTATATTTCAGGTTTCCGTCAAATGGCTGAAATGTCCGTTTTTGTTCTAAATCATGTTTTTACCTTCTATTTTTTGCAGATCACAGACTACAAGGGCAAACCCATACCAATTACTACCTATAACTAAATAAAAATAAATAAATGAATATATACGGACATATTACACACTAGTGGATCGTCCCAGCTTCGCACGTGTAGCGTTGTTTTTTTTAAATATCTGAGGTTTCTTTCTTCACACTTTCTTCACACTGCTCAAGCATTGTGAAATTCAGCGCAATGTTTTCAATTTATTAAATTTATAGCACTCCCTAAACAGTGTAGTTTGGTGATTTTAAATGCGCTTTGATGAATGGTTCAGTATTTCCGTTTAATAGCAAATTTTGAAATAAAACGCTTTGAAGTATTTATAACAGTCTAAAAAATAAATCATTACGTGTTGTAGGATGCAACTACTGGCGCCATCTAGTATGCTATATGTAAATTAGTAAAGATTTGGTTTTGATCACGGGCGCGATGGCTTATTTTATGTATCATTTCGGTGTTCATCTACCGATTTCTATGATTCTTTTTTTATTGAATAGGTAATAATGTTACCTTTTTTAAATTTGGGATGTGTGAGACGTTTACAAACGTAAAAGTAAACAAATATAATCAGAATGATCCGAACTGCTAAGCTATCAGGAATTACACGTGTTATTGTGAGTCAACCGTAAAAGATAGACATAAACTGCTGAGGATTTTTTTTTAGATAATTTTTGAAGAATATTTCCGTCACACATGATTTCTATGTAAGTTTAACCATTGAGGCTGCACACGCGACGGAAGCTTAAAAAATGGAGTAACTTCTCCCGTTTTCCCAAAATTTCCCAAAATTCCCCTTTACTACTCAGCTGGAAAGTATACAAAAACCTGCGCAGGTGTATGAAGAATAATTGTACCAAGTTTCGTTAAAATCCGTCGAGTAGTTTTTGTTTCCATAAGGAACATACAAACCGACAGACAGACAGTCAGACAGACAGACAGACAAAAATTTTACTGATTGCATTTTTGGCATCAGTATCGATCCCTAATCACCACCTGATGGTTATTTTGAAAATATATGTCATGTACAGAATTGACCTCTCTACAGATTTATTATAAGTATAGATTATATATACTTATTCAAACAAATCAGCGATAGGCCTGCCCCCTATTACGTGAGTACACTGTCCATGCAAAACGTTGTACGTACTGCCAAACCCTTCGGGGATATTCGGCGTGAACGTTTATGTTTATGTATGTTATTTTATATTACACATATCAAGTTAGCCCCAAAGTAAGTACAACTTCATGACTTGTGGTATGGGATATTAACAGAACGATAAATTTTATATTATATAATTCACATATAAATAAAATTCACGACCAAGTAGCAATCATTTTCGCTCATCACATTTATGTTGCTCTCAGCGGGATTCGAACACCCGACCGAGAAGTTAGTCACCTATCCACTCGGCCATGGACGTCGTCACAACTATGATACAAGTAGCAGGGGTCGAGCAAATATAAGGAGGTTAGTAAATACAAGTAGTATGTATACCAGGCGGGTGATATGCCCTATTTACTCATTTCAATGGAGAGACAAATGTCACCAGCTATCCATTGTTAACTGACTTAACAGACTTTATGAAAAATATTTAAAACTTCAATATTTAGATAAAAAGTGCCGTTTAGTGCCGAATGTCACTACCCCTTTCTTCCCACGGGTGTTTTTTAGAGGACCTTCCACGCGGCTCTGAACACCAGGCTCGGCACGCGCGGGACAGGCGTCGGGGTTTCCCCCATGGGCCAGCTTCGTCTCGGGGGGGAACGTCCCCCCCGGTCTTTGGGCACCTCCCCAGGCGATATAGGGGAGGGGTGGCTATCCCTATTGGGGATTAGCCACTAAGGAGGGTGAGGGAGGGTGAGGATACGCGTTACGCACCTCACCCTCGGGACTGACGTCGGGGCAGTCGGCGGTGGAAGGGGCGGTCCCCGGGGTCGCGTGTCTTGCGACTCCGGGGAGCGCGCGAGTTCCCGAGGCAGCGGTCGCCCCAGTTCCCGAGGCAGCGGTCGCCCACGGGTGTCAGAAGAAGTGAAGGGTACTTCGCCTCTTAGGTTTCCAAAAAGAAGGCAACTAACGCTATGGGGCTTTTTAGTAGTGTTTGGGCGATGCGGTTGGAAACCCATCACCAACGATACTTAATCGTTATACGTATACATATTTATATATATAACGATATACATATTTAAAACAGAAAGCTAATACTAATATTAATAAGTTTCTTCGCTTAATTCCGCTAAGTACCTGCAGTCTTCATGCAACATGCACTGTGCACCGCCCGCCCTCCCACTTACAAGAAATCGAAAAGCAGACAATGCACCACACACACACACCCGCAAGCGAAAACCACAGGCAACCACAAAAATACCGACTCGGTGGTCAGCTGCCGAACTGTCTACTGCTCGACAATGACTCGTGTTGAGTCGAAACGCGTCGCATGTTTGTGGTTGCCTGTGGTTTTCGCTTGCGGGTGTGTCTGCTTTTCGATTTCTTGTAAGTGTGAGGGTGGGCACAGTGCATGTTGCATGAAGACTGCAGGTACTTAGCGGAATTAAGCGAAGAAACTTATTAATATTAGTATTGCTATGGATTTCCGCAAAGTAACGCCTGATTCAATCCAATAACAGAAAGCTAATGCAATAAATTTAAATAATGTTCGTGCAATAAAAATTAAACCGTATTCAGCGATGTTCGTAGTTCTACAACTTTTCACTTCTCTTTATATCTCCTTCCCTACTTACAAACTGTAAAATTCGTGTATATCATTAGAAACATATCAATGAAACCACTCAAAATATTTTTTGAATTTTCAGCGTCTACTACCAAAGTAGTCAGTGACATATTTGCAAGTGGCAACTCATTCATAGAATAGATATTGTCATCGAAAATCAATACAAGGCTGTGCTACGATTGTGACACTTATTGTGAAAAGTATAGAAACTATTTTCTATTGGCAAACTGGCATAGTTTTCAATGTAGAAAACGTCATGACTACCGGATTTGATAAAAATAGGATTGGTATTGTTGAGAGCTTTTTTATTACTAATAAATAAAAGACAAATAAAGGAAAGAAAAATTTCGACAACGGCGGGGTTCGAACCCGCGACCTCGGGTATACGCCCCGTCCATAGCCCCGTCGCTCTGCCAATTGAGCTACAGTGTCAATGGCTTCCAGTGCGAAATTCTTCTATCCTTTGTTTGTTTTACACTTTTTACGAGTTTTTTCTTATATTTTTATTTATTAGTAATAATCCCCACATGAGGTTTTCATGTCAAACACATTTAGCTTTTTTATTGCTTTATAATATTTGCAATATTCGTTGTTAACATTGAAAATTATTATAACTATTGATAAAGATGCTTACTTACTTACTTACTTATACTCACGCCCATTATTCCCATTGGGGTAGGCAGAGACTATCGATCGCCACTTAGTACGATCTTGACAAACCTCTCTTGCTTCCCTTACATTCATTATCCTTCTCATACATGCTCTTTTATTCTTCTCACTTCGGTCCCCCGCCTTTATAAGAACGTTTTCTATCTGGTCAAGAAACGTTTTACGAGGCCGTCCTCTACTAAGATTCTCATCCACATTGGCTCTATATATCTCTTTCGCTACTTTATTTTCATCCATCCTCTCTATGTGCCCAAACCACCTCAACATTCCTTTTTCTATCTTGCATACTACGTCATCTTTCAAACCTACTCGTTCACGGATCACACTATTTCTCACTCTATCACACAGCCTTACATTACATATACTTCTGAGGGATCTCATTTCCACTGCATTAACTCTACTTTCATGCTTCTTCTGCCATGCCCAACATTCACTACCATACATCAGCGTGGGAACCAGAACAGCATTATGCACAGCCATTCGAGCCTTTTCTGACAACGACTGGCTCAACATCAGACTGTTCATGGCTCCATTCACCGCGTTTCCCTTTTTAACTCTCCTTTCAATATCTTCCTCACATTTTCCATCCCTAGTAAACAAACTCCCCAGATATACAAATTCTTTCACTTGTTCCACTTTTTTACCATAATTATAACAATGTCACATTCTGTCATACTTTCCTCTTTTTCAAAAACCATTGTTTTGGTTTTGTCCACATTCACTCTCATTCCCTTTCTTTCGAAAGACTTACATGCAATGTTCACCATCTCCTGATAAAGATGTCGTCCAGTGATCGAAATTTTACAAAAAAACTTCTCAACACTAGTGTTCCTTAATAGCTTAAAACTATAATGATATTACCTAACAATTAAATACATAACTTCCTTCTAAAAATTCCAATTCCAATTTTTCGAGGGAATCAACGACATACCCTCGGTCTCTTACCATCATCACGCAACGAAAAATAATAATAATTAAAAATAGCTCAATATTCAACAGTTATGTATTTAATTGTTAGGTAATATCATTATAGTTTTAAACTATTAAGGAACACTAGTTTTGAGAAGTTTTTTTGCTCCCGGACACTTGTGTGGGATGCAACTTGTGTCGACACACTGGCGCCTTCCCATTTGTCACGGTCTGCTGTTTTGTCTGAAGCTGCTGCGACTTACTCTGAGGGTTTAAAGAAGCGTAAATGTGGCATCCTGGACGACAGTCATATTTTTGTCCCTTTCGCCGTGGAGACCCTAATCCATGGGGTTCAGATGCGCGTAGATTTTTTAAGGAAATATCGGCGCGCCTAGTAGCAGCTAGCGGGGATCCTAGGGCTGGCACATACTTTGGTCAGAGAGTAAGTATTGCAATACAGAGGGGTAATGCAGCCAGCCTCTTGGGAACCCTACCCCCTAGCGGGAGCAATTTTGAAATCATTTTTTATATTGTTTAATTTAATTTCTTCTGTAAATATTTAAATAATTAGTCACGTTTAAGTTTAGTTTTATATTTGTAGATATATATACTTCTAGATACATAATTAAGAATGTTACAAGAATTTACGTGTTAGATTTAATTAAAGTTGTTTTATACTAAAGTAAATAATTTAAAAAAAAATGCATACATATATTCACAAGCAAGTATTCAGTAGAAAGGACTTCAGAGCTAGAAACTCCTCAGCCACATTTGGAAGTTGATAGGGGTCAAGATGGTAGAAATAAAGTATCGTTCGTGATGGGTCCCCAACCGCATCGCCCAAAAATCACTTAAAAGGCCCCATGCACTTAGTAGGTAGTGATATTCTAAGCCGGCACTATACGGCATTGTGTTAATACTTCATTACCGAATAAAGTAAAACTCAGGGTACCGTCTCTATTACAAAGAATAGTTACACTATCTTGTAGAAAAATACTACTGCAAAAAAGTGAAAATCGATTTTAATACAATTCAATTATATTTTAGTGCCATATCCTTGGCCTATTGATTGGGACTGTCAGAATAGAACCATTAATTTTCATTTATTCTTAATACGTTTAGTTTCAACCAACTTAAAGTCACATCACTAAGTACAAAGTGGCGATCGATAGTCTCTGCCTACCCCAATGGGAACTAACGGCGTGAGAATATGTATGTATGTACGTTTAGCTTGGAAAGACAAAATGCGTTCAAAATTTTAAGTGGAAAATAGAATACGATTAGGTAGTTTGATAAAACTGGCCAAATTCTCTTAATTATTGTTATTGATTAAAAATGCATCGCTATCACGTGAGTACACTGTCCTAGCAAAACCTTGGAACTCTGAACACCAGGTGAAAATGTTACGTGATGTTCAGAATTATTAATAACTCTGCCAACCTCTTCGGGGATATACGACGTGAAAGTTTGAGTTTGAGCTAATAAATAATATCAACCTTAGAGAGATCTTCCTCAACAATATATAGAAGTTCAGTAAGCGAAGATGAAAACATAAAGGTGATGGGTCTACAACCGCTTCGCCTACAAACACTGAAAAAGCCCCACAACCCTAAGTGACCTGCAGAAAGAATTGCTATAGTGCTATTCTAAACTGACACTACAGTCTCGAAAACATAACCCTCATTCTGGCAAAGTTAAAATTGTCGAAGCAAAATGTGGGTACTCCAAACACGAGGTGACAATTTCACATGATGTTCAAAAGTATTAGTACCTCTGCCAACCCTTTCGGGGATATACGGCGTTGCTGTGTATGGCTGGCTTAGAATAGCACTACCCCATTTCTTCCCACGGGTGTCCGTAAAAGGCGACTTAGGGTATTGGGGTCTTTTAAGTGTTTTGTGGGCGATGCGGTTGGAGACCCATCACCAATAACATTTAATCATACATACATATACATATACTCACGGCTATGAATCCCTTGAAGGGGTAGCCAAAGCTAGGGAATCAGAAATTCCTCAGCCACTTTTGGAAGTTGCGTGGGGAAAAGATGGTAGAATAAAGGTTGTTGGTGATCGGTCTCCAACCGCATTGCCCAAAAATCCCTTAAAAGCCCCAATACCGTTAACATTTAATATACGATCTTTTCCCCACTTAAGAGTGGAATTTTCCCCATTCCAAATGTGGCTAAAAATTTCAGATTCTCAAGCTCTGGCAACCCCATTTAGGGGTATATAACCGTGAGTATATTATATATATATATGTATACATTTACGGCATAAACGTTAGAAGAGTTGAGTTAAGTTATAAAAAAAAATAGGACTCAAGAGGTTGTATGGGTTGAAAGAATCATACGAAAGTAATATGTACTGTGTCCCTAAGGTACGATAAAAATAGATCGATTTCAATTCATAGTTACTACGAGTATTTCGAAACACAAAATACTTTTTACTCGTGTCTAAAATCGATGTTATCCATTCCACTATTGTGTAATCGAATGATCGTAAACTGTCTTACTTGCACAAATATACACCATGGTTTTAATCGGTGATCAGAATCTACTGAATTCGAGTAATAAGTAGTTACTGTTGCATACACGTGTGCATTTTAAATTTACAAGTTATTTGTTGCTATTTAGCCGTGTAGTGCCGGCTTAGAATAGCACTACCCCATTTCAGCAGGTGGGTGTACGTAAGAGGTGACTAACGGTATTGGGGCTTTTAAAGGATTTTTGGGCGATGCGGTTGGAGACCCATCACCAAAAACCTTTGTTTTACCATCCTTTCCCCACTCAACTATCCAAAAGTGGCCGAGGAATTTCTAATTCCTTAGCTCTGGCTACCCCTTCTCGTGATTTACAGCCGTGAGTATATATGTATGTTGTTGCTATTCGGGTAGACAGAAAGGGGTGTCATACGTCTTACCGAATGGCGCACAAGGATATTCAAAATTATTTGAGTGGTATGCCACCTCGAAAGACCTTCAATTCGAAAACTGCCAGTTCGAAAAACGTAGTCGCGAATCACGCCACATCGAAAATAATTTCGTATGGTGTAGTTTGAGAAACAGATTATATTGAATTTCGTTTTCGAAAACGTATGACACCCGACAGAAACTATTAGCTTTACATTCACATATTAGGTGTAGACATATGGTGCCTATAAAACTATAAATTTACTTGGACCATAAATATTGAATGTGCTCGAAAAGGCAGGAGTTCGAAATATGAATAAGATTGATGAATGTAAACGAAGCTAGAGAGGTTTGTCAGGATCGTACACAGTGGCGATCGATACAGTCTGCCTACCCCAATGGGAACTAACGGCGGGCGTGAGTTTATGTATGTATCTTAAGGTGCCGTTAGTCCAGCGAACAGAGTTTTTGAAACATTATAATGCGTATGTTTATAACAATATGGTTTTGAAAAAAATACATCAAAATCTTGAGGCTTTTCTGCTGTTAGTTTGGCGATTCGAAACATGATTAATAAATTTTCGCTCGATAGAAAAAAATCGCCAACATACCTCTAATTACACTCTTTAAAATGGTTTTATATTTTATTTATTTTACCTACTTACATATAACTTGCATCATAATTTGAGCATTTGTATTTCTAATAATTGGCGATTAGTTTTCTTTTTTAATAAATTCAATAAAACAAATATTTTAAAAACATCGATATTCCCAGTCCTACTCGTGCCCGAGCGCCGCCCGCCGCCCGCTCAGTGTTGCCAACGTAGGCGATTTTTCGCCATTTAGGCTACTCAGATTGGAAAACGGCGACCAAAAAATCGTAAAGGCGACTGGTCGCCGTTTAGGCTACTCGAAAAAGATTAAATTTACTTTTATTTATAATCGAATTACGACACAAATAAGCACAAAAAATAATCTACATAAGAAGATATACGACAATCAAGATAAAAAGATGGCAAAACCCTTCACCCATATTGAACGTTTCATCTCTAAATACCTCTGAGATCATGTTGGCAATACTGTGAAAATATCACAGGTGGAGTTGCAAAAATTTAAATTCGAATCAACCGAATATTCGAATCAGTATGTTTATTAGAACTATTCGAATCAGGAATTTTTATCCGCTTAACCTTTAGGAGTAATAACAAAACAGGGCAAGAACAGAAATTGCTCGCAGCAGATCAAGCAGAATAATGATTTAGAGACTGGCTAATGAGTCTTTGGACACGCCAATTTAAAATCTTTTCTTTCTTTAACTTTAAAACACTGTTTTGATACTTTTATTTTCTTTAAATAACTTCAAACTCTAGTTTAAAAGACTTGTTGTTTAAGTGTTAAGTACTGATTTTATTGTATGTACAGGAAGTTGTAATATAAATACATAAGTAAATAGCTAAAAAGGTGGTTTTTATTTTAGTTTCGGGTTTGGGCTACTTTAGGCTACTCAAGCATTGAAAATTGGGCGACATACGGTCTTGACTTGTTGGCAACACTGCGCCCGCTCAGTTCAGTGCTCGGCGAGCTGCTTTAAGGGATGGACCTATGTCGCGCGCGCCTTGAGTTACAGATCTTACAATTTACGCGCGTGCGGCGCCGTTAGTGTGCGAGTGACCTATCTGTATACGATGCGCGTCAATGTAGGCGTGAGAGTGACCGTGCGTACGGTTAGCATTAGCAAATATAAAAGAATTCATTCAATTCATAGATTGCACTCATTTTTATATTTTATTGTTTAATTTATTAGGAATGGGAAAAAGAACAAAACCGTTAAAGTAACTTCTAATTTCAATTAATAATATTAAATTATTACAGGTGTAAACTGAAAATTATATACATACATATACTCACGGCTATAAATCCCTTAACGGGATAGCCAGAGCTTTGGAATGAGAAATTCCTCAGCCACTTTTGGAAGTTGATTTGGGAAAAGATGGTAATAATATATGATTTCGGTGACGGTTCTCCAACCACATCGCCCAAAAATCACATAAAAAGCCCCTATACCCTTAGTCGCCTCTTACGATCACGGGTAGAAATGGGGTAGTGTTATTCTAAGCCGACACGACACGGCAAAAGTTATGAAATTTTCACTGTAATAATTTTGTATAAACTGACAGGGGTAAACAAATCTATCGTATCTTTATATTGTTAACGGCCATGGTCGAAACTATTTTTGAAATTGATAACCTAGGGTAAGCGATACAGTTTTCGTCACCCTGACTGTTATAGCCACTCGTAAATATTTTAGAAAGAAAATGTAAATAGTCATAAACAAATATCCGAACCCATACCATAGAAAATATTTGCGAGTGGCTAAAACTGTCGAGTTGACAATAACTGTATTGCTTACCCTACTGTATGTTTTTAAAACGCGCGCCCTGCGTCGCGTCGGGGAGACGGCCGCTCGATCGGCGCGGGGGCCGCACCCCCTGAGATGATATTTTTCGCTGAACCAACGGCGCCTTAATTATTAACTCATTGTCACCCTATGACAATTTCGTTGATTGGTTGCATTTATCTAGGCATTATATATTTCGTTGACGCCTTAAATTACCAAAGGTATACCTAAGCTATATTATTAATATAGGCCTTGAAGAAGGTACTTTCCCAAACAGACTTAAATTTTCAGTAGTCAAACCTATTTTAAAATCAGGTGAAAGTGATGTTATAACCAACTACAGACCGATCGCACTAATACCGGTATTGTCAAAAATTTTCGAGAAAGTTATAAATGATAAGTTGACGAGTTTTTTATCAAAACACTCTATTTTATCTCCGTGTCAGTTCGGCTTCCGAAAAGGTGTTTCTACAACATATGCATGCTTTCATCTAATAAAAATGATAACAGAAAGCTTAAATAACAAAATACCAACTGTAGGCCTATCTATTGATATGACAAAAGCCTTTGATTTTGTCTATCACCCATTCTTAATGATTAAATTAGAAAGATATGGTATTCGCGGAAAAGCTTACGATTTAATTGAGAGTTACCTGAAAGAGAGAAAACAATGCGTGGAAATATCAACCATTATTAGAAATCATAGGAATTGTGTACAATCTGATTTCAAAATTGTCAAAACTGGTGTACCCCAGGGAAGTATTTTGGGACCCCTTTTATTCCTTATTTATATTAACGATCTACCAAAAACCACCAAAAACAGAAGCATTCTATACGCAGATGATGCTACGATACTTATAAATAGCAAAAATATTGACGAATTCGAGACTGAAATAAATAGGACATTAGCAAATATAATAATATGGTTAAATAATAATAAATTGCAAATAAACTTGACCAAGACACAATTAATTCAATTTAGGACGCACAAAAGGAATCCTTTAAAACTCAAAATTCAACACGATAAGGTAGAGATAAAAGAAACGGAATCATTAAGATTTTTAGGGTTTACGTTAGATAGCTTCTGTAATTGGAAAAAACACGTCGATGGAATTTGTACAAAGATTGATAGGTACATTTACGTTTTATACCGCATCAGGTATGTGGTATCACAAAATGCGGCAATAGCCTGCTACCACGGTTATGTTGCCTCTGTTTTACTTTCTATAAGAGCTTTTAAAGTGCAAAAAAAATGCGTAAGAATCTTGTGTGGAGCCGACTTTCCTGAAAGCTGTCGACCATTATTTAAAAAACTTAATATATTGCCACTGCCATCTCTCTACATATACGAAATATTATTATTCGTGTATAAACATAGATCTATTTTTCAACAAACTGAGCCAAAATCGAGACCACAAAGAGGAAACCATACAATACAATTAACTAAACCAAATATTAAAAGTCTATCGATTTGTCAGAGAAACGGCTATGAAATGGCGATCAAGCTGTATAATCTAGTTAAGGATGAGACAAAATTACTGACATACAATAAATATAAAATTATCATTTTTAATTATCTTTTGGACAACTGTTTCTATACAATTGATGACTTTATTAAAAATTGCAATATTTGACTTTTAAATTTTAACTATGTTTTTCCTTTTTTTTTATTTTTTATGACATTGAAATTGTAATAAAGTTTATATAATATTTTGACATGTGTTGCCCTGATTTACTTTATAATATAATAATTATGTTTTTTTTTTCTTTTCTTTATTTTTTCATGACATTTTAATTTTAATAAAATTGATAATATTTGGACATATGTGTTGCCTTACAAAATTTTAATAATGTTTTAACTTTATTTTTTTATTTTTAATATGACAGACAATGTTATTGTAGTAGTTTTAAGATATGTCGAAAAAAATATATCAATAATTTTAATGTTTAAAAATTTGCACGCCTTACTGGCAGTGCATGCATAGGCCTTTATTTTATACACCACCATTTATACTCATGTATTGGCAAATAAATGATTTTTATTTATTTTATTTATTTATTTAAGGGGTGTAATATTCACTTACACTTTTAAATTACACTTGGTACTTTGTCGCCTTGTTATTAGTTTAGGATATCACTCAAAACAGCAGGTGCCCGAAGTATGGAGAATAAAAGAGCATGTATGAGAAGATTGATGGATGTAAACGAAGTTAGAGAAGTTTCTCAGGAGCGATCAATAGTCTCTGCCTACCCCATTGTAAAATAATGGCGTAGGTATATGTATGTATGTTTTTCTGTTGTTCTGTATGTTCTTTGCTATTAACACGAAAAAGGGTAGCAATATCAGCGGTTTGTACCAACTTAAAGTCACATCACTAAGTACAACTAGGTCATGTGATTTCCCTTACGATACCAAAAAACTTAAATCTTTTCGTAATGTACAATACATTCGTTTCCCAATCAAAAGGTGAGCTATGTTGTATCGGTTTAGACTAGCATTAACCTATTTCTTTCCGCGGCGAAAACAGAATTGTTGATGGTTTGGGTGATGTGGCATGAAATTCAATACCTATCGCCAACCACTTTCTCTTTTATCTTTTTTACTTGTGGAAACAGCAAAGATATACTGGCCCGTACCTGCTGTGTACCAACTTATAATTTGTATTTATGCTAAGCTCGAAAAACATTTACATACCGCGATGTAGGATATGAGTGAGACGCTGCTATGCGCGAGTGAGTCCGCAGAAGTGTGCGCTCTAACGTACTCCCACATACTCAACTTCCAAAAAGAGCTGAAGAATTTCTACTCAAGAATATCAGATATATATCAGAAGATATTATACACAAGTATATCAGATCGTAAATTCAGCAATCTAAAAGCAAAATATAGAATAGAATAACTCTTTATTGCACATCAAACACAAATTTACAAAAATAATAATATGATCAAACAGTTTACAGTGAGGTACAATTGGCAGTCTTATCGCTAAAAGCGATCTCTTCCAGACAACCTTTGGAAGGTGAGATCGATAAATTAATTATTTGGGATAAAACTTAAAATATACTGTACAGAAATCAGATTAACGCATAGTTATCAGTTTCACCATGTCATTGGACATCTATCTCACATGACTTTAATTTATTGACCTCTCCATTCAAAAGTTGTCTGGAAGAGATCGCTTTTAGTGATAAGACCGCCAATTGTACTTTTATTTATTTATTTCTGTCTATTGTGTAAATGTTTTTCCTTTTTGATGAGCAATAAAGAGTTTTCTATTCTATTCTATTCTATTCTATAAATGGTTGTTACAGTTTATAAAACCTACGCTAGCCTATTACTTCTACCTTATATTGCCTTTTAAGTTTTACCGTTTTACCCCATCAAAAGCCGCCACGCTTCGAAGTGTACAATTAACAGACCCATATTTCATTCCTTATCAATTGGCAATTAAAGAATAGGTTTCAACAAAGCCCTATAGGTCAGGTCATCATCGAATCTAGGCCATTGGCCAGCCCGAGGCCGGGGAAGGCGAACCTACTCGCGAAAGGGCAAAGGTTACGTTCTCAACTATTTTCTAATAGGATTCATCACAAGTCTCATTTAGTTCTGAATTGTAATTAGATTTCTGCACATATTTCAATTTTAGATTGCTGAATTTATGTTCTGATATAATTATGTATACTTACGGCTATAAATCCCAAAAAGGTGTGGCCCAGAGTTTTAGAAATTGAAATTACATACATACATACATATACCCACGGCTATAAATCCCTAAAAGGGGTAGCCAGAGCTAAGGAATCAGAAATTCCTCAGCCACTTTTGGAAGTTGCGTGGGGAAAAGATGGTGAAATAAAGGTTGTTGGTGATGGGTCTCCAACCGCATCGCCCAAAAATCCCTTAAAAGCCCTAATACCGTTAGTCGCCTCTTACGTACACCCACCGGAAGAAATGGGGTAGTGCTATTCTAAGCCGACACTACACAGCAAATTGAAATTCTTCATCCATTTTTGGAAGTTGACTGGAAAAAAAGATTAATAGAGGACGGTTGGCGATAGGTATCACCACATCACCCAAATATTTCAATAAACTAAGTCGCTTCATGCACGACACCCGTGCCGTGGTAAGAAATGAGTTAGTGCTATTCTTAGCCTACACCACACAGTTAAATCCATACATAGATATTAACTTACATACATAGATAGTGCTGTGTAGTGTCGGCTTAGAATAGCACTACCCCATTTCCTCCGGTGAGTGTACGTAAGAGGCGACTAACGGTATAGAGGCTTTTTAAGTGATTTTTGGGCGATTTGGTTGGAGACCCATTACCAACAACCTTTCTTTTGCCATCTTTTCCCCACGCAACTTCCTAAAGTGGCTGAGGAATTTCTAATTCCCTAGCTCTGGCTACCCCTCCAAGGGATTTATAGCCGTGAGTCTATGTATGTATGTATGTATAGATATTAACACGCCATAAGTTTACGTTGGGGAAAGTATAGGCAGAGAGTATTGATTGCCACTTTGTATGACCCCGGCAAACTGGCGCCTGCTCTTCTTAACACAATACCTATTTCATGAAAATAGGTCTTCCGTGGTCATTCACTAATTATATTACCTCTATTTTTATCACTCTACTTTTATCCACCCACTCCGTGTGCCAAAAGCACCCTTATGTTTCCTTTTCTATCCTTTTCATGTTAAAAAGATTAATTTCTGACGACTATAACGTGAACACTCCCGAATCAAAATTCCAAAAAGGGGTAGTTAACAGCATCAAATTAATAAAAAACTCTGTCACTTTTGGAAATAGAGGTGGGAAAAGATTATAAAATAAAGAATGTTTTTTGTAGTATAAAATAAAGATGGTTGATGGATCTTCCTCCAGCCACATCGCCCAATAAAAACATTTATAAAGTTCTGAATCCTTTCGTCGCCTCCTACCACGCTCGTGAAGGTGCTTTTCACAACCCGTCACTACATGGGTAATTATGCCCCTCAAAGGTTCATGAAACGAAGTTTTTTATATTGAAAAATGTATTGTGATTTATGAAATTTGTAAAAAATTCCGTGTAGTGTCGGCTTAGAATAGTCCTACCCTATTTCTTCCAGTGGGTGTACGTAAGAGGCAACTAACGGACTTGGGGCTTTTGAAGGGATTTTTGGGCGATGCGGTTGGAGACCTATCACCAACAACCTTTATTTTACCATCTTTTCCCCACTCAACTTCCAAAAGTGGCTGAGGAATTTATAATTTCTCAGCTCTGGCTACCCCTTCTAGGGATTTATAGCCGTGAGTATATGTATGTAAAAGATTATAAAATAAAGAATGGTATGGTTGATGGGTCTTCCTCCAGCCACATCGCTCAATAAAATCATTTATATAAAGTTCTGAATCCTTCGTCGCCTCCTACCACGCTCGTGAAGGTGCTTTTCACAACCGTCACTACATGGGTAATTATGCCCCTCAAAGGTTCATGAAACGAAGTTTTTTATATTGAAAAATGTATTGTGAATTATGAAATTGGTAAAAAAGAGAGTAAAAGAAAAGGATAGTAAGATGGTTTAGTAGATGTAGAATAATATATGTACAGAGTTAGCATAGAGTTATTGTAAGTGGGATGCGGTCTTAGAACTTTTCAATACCAGTGAAAAGAGTCAGATGTACGAAAGAATAAGAACAAAAACGTATAAACTGAAAGATGGATAAGGAACTAAATACATTTTCCAGAATCGTAAAAAGCATTCATTAATAGTGTTACCTCTCCCCAATGGCTGAATAAAGATGACATTCATTTAAAATTTATGAGAAATATAAAAACAGTTAAAGAGCAGGCAGAAACTATCGAAAACTATTTTGCACTATACTGACCTGCTAATGAATATTCACCAAACTTTTTATACATAATCGTTAAATACCCAAAATCATCATAATATAGAATTCTTTTTCAATTGATCTGTTAAAGCTAATCTTTCAGAATTGCATAGTTTTGCATTTATAGTAAATAACATACATACATACATATACTCACGCCATTAGTTCCCATTGAGGTAGGCAGAGACTATTGATCGACACTTCGTACGATTCTGGCAAACCTCTCTAGCTTCTAAATAAATGCAAAACAATTCATAACATAACATTATTCTTCTTGTGGGTTCGAAACATCCTATATTAATAAAAATAATTTTACAGTCCCTTAATATTTCTTCGGATAGAATGAAACTTTACATATTGTAATCGTTACAAAATGCAATAAACAGTATAAATAATTAGTTGTATTAAAAATAAAAAAAATACTGGTGAATATCAGAACAATCTATATTACCATTAAATATATTATTATTTGAAGTATTATTAATATTTCCAAATCTAATCCCTAAAAGCGGTATATACTTAATGCTAAATGAGTTCAATAAATAAGAAAGTATTTGTAAGAAAAAACTAAGAAAGGAAACTGAAAATTTGGTTCATCCAAAGAACTTCAGGCTGAAAGACAGCGCCATCTTTGGGCGAAAGACGAAACTAATTCTTCTGCGGTCTCGGGGGTCTATAGCTATCTAGCCTTCGATATCTGCAATTATGTAGATATATAGTAGTACCGGCTTTTTACATAACTTTGTAATATATTTAGGTTAAGATTTTTTTCAGCCCTTGTCCCTCAAATGGTTTTAATTCTTCACCGGTTTCTGATCCTGAAGGGACAGCTGATGAGTGCTCATTCTGTAGTCACATTTCCTTTTAGCTGCTTTGAATAATTGAATATATTTACTCAACTTTACGTTCTTTAGAAGGTCAGAAACTATGTAAAATTCTGTGCAGATTTAGCAAAATATAATTTAGAAGTCAGCACTATGATCTAACACTTTCTTTTGGAAGGTAACTAGAATACCACACTAGGTAAAGGTTCATGCTGGTATTACTACTTGTAATCACCCGTGAACGAGCCTACAACTACTGACAAAGTAATCGAAAGCAATACATACCTTCCACAGCTAGGTCCTGGCTAGAGTCGAGATGGGGAAGAAGAAACTGTCCAAGAATGTTCTTTAAAACTAATCACAGCACTGTCTGAGTAGAGCGACCACGGAAATAGATAAAATCAATACACGATAATTATTACTTAATAAAGTTTTTAATTTACGGCCGGATTTTGTCAAAGCTGGTGCCGCGGTTCTTACATAATTTAATCGTCAGCCATTTCTGCGCGTGGCCGCGTGTGAATCTCGACCTAATGGCGTGCACGCAGAGGTGGTTTCGGCACGACGAGCGGGCACGTCGAGCGCGCCGGGGGCCTCGGGAATATTTCGGTATCGCAGAAGACTCGGGACCTTGAAAGCGCTCGGATGAAGCACCTTTCACTAATTTTAGCCGCCTAACCTAGTTACGGGCGGCTCAGCCGAGGTGGGAGCCATTTCTAGCCGCGAATCGATACGTCGGCATGCGCGGGGAGCGGGGGTGGCGCGCGCATGCCGCGGCGCTCAATTACTTTTGTTCGTTGGAGACTCCTCGCGTTCGCCTGGACACTTCCCCCATTCCAGCTCGTCTGGAACAGCCTTCAGTATCAACTAGAGCATATCTGCATATTTCTTCGAATAGACATAAGGGAGCTAAAATACACATTTGCTTAGACAACTAGTTTAGCCACTTTGAAAAACTTTAGGAATTTTATATATCCTATTTATAAAATAAAGCAAATAAATTTCTAAACATACTATTAAAATGTACTATGATAATAACTTATTGAAATTTAAAGATTTAAATGTAATGCTGCAAAATTTTCAGCGATTCCAACTAAAACTTTTCGGTAAGTAGCGACATCTCTTGGAATTTTCAGTTACTACATTGGCTTTTCTTCAGTTGGCGAGAATAAGAAAAAAAGATAACTGCTTCAGCGATGAGATGGAGCTTCAAAAGCTCATCTACCTAGTCCTATGGTTCTATCAAAATCCTGATTTAATACTTTACAAAGCATCCTGTAAAATAATTATAATTTTCAATAAACTATTGTTTGTAACTTCAACAATTTGCCATCTCCGCTCTAGTCTGAGTCACCTTTATGTAAATATGGTATGAGTGAGGGAATTCTTCATTCCTTCATTCTCATCAGTTACCTTTACAAACCTTGTGTTTTCTTTTCATGATGAGGTTCGTTCTCACATCTCGCGCCTAAAAATTTCAACCATCTGTCATCAAATGACGGATATAAACAAACAACCGTTTTGCAAATACATGATTCGACATTTACCTACCTTTTTTTTAGATCACGGGACATTATACCATGTATCTAATATCCAAAATTGTAAATTTTTGCCTTCACGTGATAAGTGCAGACTGATCATCACTTCGTTGTACAAAGACATGATCAGTGATCACATACTACAAACATTCGATTACTCACGGCTATAAATCTCTAAAAATGTTTAGCTAGAGCTTCCGCTGCTAAGCTAATTATTGCTGTGTAGTGTCGGCTTAGAATAACACTACCCCATTTCTTCCGGTGGGTGTACGTAAGAGGCGACTAACTGTATTGGGGATTTTAAGTGATTTTGGGCGATGCGGTTAGAGACCCATCACCAATAACCTTTATTTTGCCATCTTTTCCCCACTCAACTTTCCAAAAGTGGCTGAGGAACTTCTACTTCTACTTCTTTTTTTCTTAGCTCTGGCTACCCCTTCTAGGGATTTATAGCCGTGAGTATATGTATATGTATGTATGTTCCGAATAATAATTAATAAAGCCATTTTTGAATGTTTATTGGATGCTGATAGGCGTCGAGCCACATCGCCCTAACAGTCACTTGAAATTACTCATAAGTATTATTTGATGTATTTTTTGTCAGTAAATGAAGTGTAGTGGTAAACTTTAGCACTATTATGTATACGATAAATAAAAGTGATTTTTATTTGATAGGAGTATTGTGCTTTTGGCTAACAATATGTAGATAAACCTATTTTTTCACCGATAGATGCTCTTCCTGAAAAAGCTTCCCATATTGCAGGAAATTTTATAAAGGCTGCAAAGCCTTGACTATAAATTGACGGTGGTCCGTTATTCCTACTTGGTTATAGGCTACGAATTTTGTCGTAGATGAAAATTCGTAGTAGCTACGACGCTCCGATGAACGTGTAGGCTTGATTGGAAATTGAGGGCTTACATTTACAAGCTAGCACAATAAGCATTTATTGCTTTATAAATAGTACTGCTGTGTAGTGTCGGCTTAGAATAGCACTACCCCATTTCTTCCGGTGGGTGTACGTAAGAGGCGACTAACGGTATTGGGGCTTTTAATGGATTTTTGGGCGATGCGGTTGGAGACCCGTCACCAAAAACCTTTATTTTTACCATCTTTTCCCCTTTCAACTTCCAAAAGTGGCTGAGGAATTTATAATTCCTTAGTTCTGGCTACCCCTTCTAGGGAAATATAGCCGTGAGTATATGTATGTATGTATGTATGCTTTATAAATGTATATAAAAAAAAACACAACTTATATGTCATGCCTTATGAATGATGTGTTCTGCCTGTAATTGGTGCATACCTCAGATGTTTTTTGTTATTATGAGAATGTTTGTTTTTAAATTGTATTTAATGTATGCTCTGTTGGCAAACCAAATAAATAAATAAAATAAATGTATAAATTCATATTACATTTGAGAGTCCATTTTTTATAATAATTGCGCTGCAGGCATTTTGTATGAATCCGTCGTTTGCAAACGGCATCGCAACGTCAGTTTATAAACGCATGTCAGTTAGTGAAATGCCGAAGGCAGATTGGCTAGGTTAAAAGTTACGTTATGCTGCTTGTAGTTTAAGGTTGAAGTTGAAATTGTTAGAATTTAATAAAAAATAGCACTATTGTTTTCGAGAGAGAGGAAAGTATGAAAGAATGTGAGATTACAATAGGTGGCAAGAAAATGGAACAAATGAAAGAGTTTGTATATCTGGGAAGTTTGTTTACAAAGGACGGAAAATACAAGGAAAATATTGAATGGAGAGTTAAAAAGGGAAATGCGGTAAATGGAGCCATAAACAGTCTAATGTCGAGCAAGTCCCTGTCTGAAAAGGCGCGAATGGCAGTTCACAATGCTGTACTGGTTCCTACGCTGATGTACGGTAGTGAATGTTGGGCATGGCAAAAGAGGCATGAAAGTAAAGTGAATGCAGTGAAAATGAGATCCCTCAGAAGTATATGTAATGTTAGGTTGTGCGACAGAGTGAAAAATAGTGTAATTCGTGAACGTTTAGGTGTGAAAGATGACGTAGTGTGCAAGATAGAGAAAGGAATGTTAGGGTGGTTTGTGCACATAGAGAGGATGGATTACAGTAAATTGGTGAAAGAGATCTATAGAGCCAACTATACCTTCCAGGTAATGTGTGTAGAGGACGACCACGGAAGACACACCTGGACCAAATAGAGTGTGAGCTCAAAAAGGCCGGCGTCCGAAGTATGAATAATAAAAGAGCATGTATGAGAAGAATGATGAATGTAACAGAAGCAAGAGAGATTTGCCTGGCCTGCCTGCCTGGTACAAAGTGGCGATCTATAGTCTCTGCCTACCCCAATGGGAACAATAGGCGTGAGTATAAGTAAGTAAGTAATTAACACTATTATCCGAACCATCTGTACCAATGCTAAAAATGCAAAAGTAACTCTGTCTGTCTATCTGTCTGTTTCTCTTGCAAGTCAAACAGCCAAGCAGATTGTTATGAAATTTGTTACATGGATGAAGTAAACGTTGAGAAAGGAGGAGAGAGAGAGAGAGAGAGAGAGGAGGAGCTTCATTTTGTTGTAGCAATCTGACGAAAAGAAAATAGAAGCATCTCGAAACTTTCATAAAGGTAAAAGGTTCTATTTCTTAATTCTTATAACCATTTCTAAAAATTTGAAATAAACCCCTAAAGGGTGGAAATGGAGGATGAAAATTAGTATTGATATTTTCTCATTTCTTGATTACAAAACCTGCGATTTGGTAAATGGGTTGTTTTATGATTTTTATCACCACTTCTCTGGGACTTTTCGAAATACATCTTCTAAACGGTTAAAATTTAGTATGGAGATTTTTACATTTCGAGAAACTTGAAAGTTGTTTCATTCTATTTATATGATTTAAAAAAAATATATTTATGCAAGATTAAGAAACGCATATAAGATAATATTGTTTGTTTGAAAATATGTTACAGCAATACTATTGATTTCATTTAAATTTTTGTATAACGTTATAAAATACTGGTGCTGGCTGAAAACCAGTGTGCTTCAGCTGATGTGTCCTGCTAGATATGCAGCTGAGGCACATATGCTGAGCCAGAACCGATTCGGCAACCTTTGTAATTCACCCAACGATTGTACTATTATTAATTTATTGCCAAATAAATTATTTTTCTTTCTTTTCATTCTTATGACCATTTAAAAATGTTTTTTTCAAACTTTATACTCTAACTAAAGGAGTGGAATAAGGGTGTAAATGTAAAGCTTATATTTTATTTTTGTTTTGAACTTAGAAGTATGGAAATAGTATTTAAGATTTGGACAAAAAAATATATGATTTATGTAAGAACAATAATATAAGTTGTGTCTAAAGAGGTAAACTAGGGGTGTAATATTTGTATGAATGTTTTGTTATTGCTGTGCCTAGGTACTTGAAATCAGCCAAAGGGTTTAATTTTATAGCTTAAGTGGCCGATTAAAAATAAAATTTGAATAATTTGTCATAATAGGGGGTTTAATTGGGGTTTGAAGTTCTTATGTCCTCCTCCTCGTCCTCCTTTCCTCGTTCCTCTTCCCTAATTAGACATTCACTTAGTCGCGGTGGATTAGAGTGTCTCCTCATTTGACGAAGATGTCTTATTAGAGTTCATGTGGGAGAAGAAGACCAAAAAGAAGAAGCCAGAATTTCATAATTACAAATCCGGCAGCAACCTTTTAATAAATAAATTTATTCGTAGTAATAGGTAAATACATTTTGCGAGCTATCAGATACAGGCTGCTATAGTTAAAAACTGTGTTGCAGCTGTAAACGCACATCTCCGGTTCACATTATTGTATTGTATAAAAGTACAATTTACATACATATATACATACACATACTCACGGCTATAAATCCCTTAACGGGGTAGCCAGAGCTTTGGAATGAAAAATTCCTAAGCCACTTTTGGTAGTTGATTGGGAAAAGATGGTTATAATAAATGTTTTTGTGTCGGGTCTCCAACCACATCGCCCAAAAATCACTTAAAAAGCCCCCTATACCCTTAGTCGCCTCTTACCATCACCCACGGGTAGAAATGGGGTAGTGTTATTCTAAGCCGACACTAGACGGCAACTCTTCTCTTACAAATCTTAAAATTTACTAACATATTAGTTGGGTAAACTTAAAGCGGCCAGTACACAATGGCGGACGATGGCCCACTGCTCGCCATCGCCACTGTGTACAGGGGGCAATGGTGCATGATGGCGGACGATTGCCGATCGTGGCGCGCAATCGCGCGCAATGGCGAAGTTGTCGGTTTTTCGGGCACACCATGGGCACACTTCAAAGGAATCGTGGCGTAGCATGGCCGGTGGTGTTTCCACAATGGGCCATTGTTTAGTTCGTCACCGACCGCTCATAGATACTTATACTTTTTTGGAATATTTTATTGCAAAATGTATTTATAATCACTATATGACGTAAAAATAACATAAATAGCGCCATAAATAAAATAAATTACATACATAATAATAAATATATAGCTGCAACCATAATTACTTCGACGTCCGTCGCAAGTGGATTGCCAGGCAGTAATGAGCAATGAGCCATTGTGTGAACACCAATTGATCGTGGCCTACAATTGCCAATTGCGAAGCGTGGCCCATCGTCCGCCATTGTGTACTGGCCGAAGAAGTAGTTGTACGAAAAATATTGTAAATGAATGAATGAATAGAATGATTTAGTGATGGGTCTCAAGGCACAATGCCAAACCATCAGTTAAAAGACCCAATATTGGTGGATTGAAAGTTCTCCGATTATTCAAGTATTCCAAGGCGAGTATGATTGCAAGGCATTCTGCCTAAAAGATCAAATTCCATTTGCCCATCAATAAAACTATGCGTGTCTGCCGGTTAGCAACCGTTTTAATTTTCATTTTGTGTGCTAAGTGTTATATTGTATGCAACGAATAAATATGTTCCTTTCTTTATTTATTTATAATTGTTAAACTCATAGAAAACCCAATAGTATGTCTTCTAATATAACTATTAACTATTTTAATATATATAGGTAGGGTAGGTGGTTCTGTACAGCTTCGGACAGGGATGTGTGGGCTCAAAATTGTAAGGCCTTTGCCCATCAGTGGGAAAAAATAAAAATGTGTGTTAGAATAGCACTACCCCATTTCTTCCTGTGGGTGTTCGTATGACACGACAAGTGTATTGGGTTTTTTTAAGTGATTTCGGATGATGCGGTCGAAGGCCCTTCCCCGAAAATCTTTGTTTTACAATCTTTCACCACACGACTTCCAAATTGTTGAAAATGAAAATTGCCAAAGTGGCTCAGAAATTTCTTATTACGAAGCTCTCGCTACCCCTTCAAGGGTTTTATAGCCATGAAAATGTATGTATGTAAGGTACACATTGAAATGGCGCCAGGAAAACAAACATGTACATATTTTTTGCCTTCAGCTTTGATTTAACCACCATCGGTAAAGCGTAGGATATCCCATTAAAAATAACTACAAAAACTATTTTATCTTATAAGTAACAATAATTGCATAAATTTTCTGCCCAAAAATAAATAATCGTTACTTATTGTAAAATTCTGCCAAAGGCCAACTTTCAGTTTTATGAAACATCTGTCTGCATAGTTCTTGGTCAAAGTTAAATCGGATACTCTTGTGTTTATTATAATAAGCTTGTAATAATATGCATTTGTTTGTCTTTTACTCCTTATTTATTCAATTAAATGAAGTATTAAATTGAGTAAATTACGTGAAATGAAAACCACTTAATACGACAGTAAAAAATAACAAATTGCAATTTTGCGAATAATTGGTGTAAACTAAAAGTTAACATCGGTTCATAAATGGCGAAGAAATCAGCGAAAAAACATAAAAAAAATTATACGGTCTAATTGAGAACACTCCTTTTTTTTGTAGTCAAAGTACAGTAAAATAATAATAAACTACAAGAAAGTAAAATAATCACAGCAACTAACAACACCATCTAGTGTAAAGTAGCAGTACTGTCAATATCACTTGTTAAGGGCTATTTATATGATCAAGACCGGACACAAGATGGCGGTAGAGAGTCGGTAGTGTTACCAACTTCTAGATTATACCCCGAGCACCATCTAGTTTGAGTCGTAATTTTAATGTTTAATTTAAGTGTTGAGTGGTTAGAAATAAATAACAGTAATAATAAATAAGATACGGTAATTATATTTGAATATAATTACCGTATCTTTGTTTTTATTTCTGTTTTTTTTTTCAAAGAAGCAGAAACCGGTAATAACATAGATTAAAAAACGTTAGATAGGTCATATACGAGGAAACCGGCGCTTACGAGTGGCACCGATTGCGGCAGATGAACGCACACCACTAGTAATATATCCTAACAACACAGCAAGAAATACATTTGAAATGAAGGTGAGATGGCATATCTTAAAGCAAGTGCTAAAAAGAGATAAACATATTTTCTCTGTACCGTCGTGAAATATGACACTAAGACGACCGTTTGACAAAGAATAATTAAGACCTATACACACGATTTATTATAAATTATAATTACATAACATAACATAATAACATAAACTTTCACGCCGTTTATCCCCGAAGGGGTTGGCAGAGGTACCAATACTCCTGGACTCACATGGCAAGCGCCATCTAGTTTCCAGAGAAGGTACCCACGTTTTGCTTAGACAGTGTACTCACGTGATAGGAGGCAGGCCTATCGCCGTTTTGTACGAATACACTGTCACATGACTAAGTACAACTCAGCCATGTGGGTTTCCTCACGATGTTTTCCCTCACCGTTAGCAACCATGATAAATTAACCACACATATGACTTTAGAAAAGACAAATTGGTGAAGGCCCGTCCCAGGATTGAAACTCACGCCCTTCTGTTTTTCGGGCGGGTGTTCTACCCACTGGACTATCATGTCGCCTATTTAAATTAAACCGTTGTAAATTTATAATACTTACGAATGATAAGTAATCTCATCATTTTAGTAGTTTTTCTACTATAGTTTGTGCAAAATCTCATCACACACGACGGCATTCTCGATTATTTTGATAAACAAACACGCCAAAACAGGTGTACGATTGCGACGGCAGCTAGTGCGCGACTGAAGTCAGATGAGCCATTTAGCCTGTTTTTTAAGTGCCACTTATGAGCGCGCATGACTTATCTACGGTTTTTTTATATCTATGGGTAATAATAAAAAAATAGTTTAAGAATAATAAGTTCAAGGAAATGATTTTTAATTGTAAAAAATAATCTATTTTAAAGAAATCAAGAAATTGTGATTATTTAGATGAGGCACAACGAAGAAATTTGTTAGAAATATAACAGTAACTTACATACACATATAATATAACAGTCACATACATAGCTTAAAAAGTCATAATTTAGTGGTAATGGATGATATATGCTCGTAGAAGCAGAACTACCGACCGTTAAGGCAATTAAACACAGTATTTATAGATAGGCCTTCCACAATGTCAATTTCTTTGTAACAGTCCGGGTAGCCGATAGATGCAGGAAGAGCCTGACTATTTATTTCTGAGATCATTAAAGTAGGCATATGTCCAGTAGTGGATGCCTATTGGCTGATGATGATTATGATGACATTGATGTAGGTATTAAATAGTTATTATCATTTTGTTCTAGATTATTATTTATACGTTTGGGTTCAGCGGGATGTACAACAGATAAATGTTTTCTACTTTTTCAGTTACACGAGAACATTAGAATCTAAGTCTGGATTTCACCGTGAAGTGTCAGCTTAGAATAGCACTACCCCGTTTCTTCCGATGGGTGTACGTAAGAGGCAAATAACGGTATTAAGGCATAACCCTTTAAAGAGAAAAGGCAAAATAGTTGCCACCATAATTTAAACCTCATCTACCTTCAAATAGTGTTCAAATGCAATTAATTTTATATTTTTCTATACTGGTTAAAGGGTTAAGGGATTTTTGGGCAAATTTCTAATTCCTTAGCTCTAGCTACCCCTTCTAGGAATTTATAGCCGTGAGTATATGTATGCATATTCATTGTTTGAGTAAGGGTTTTCTTATGTGTTTAATTATTTATATATTCAATCAATTTATAATAAAAGCAATTCGGTATGCAAAGTTTTTTTTTTAGATATTTATTAAATATTTTTATTCGATAGCAAACATGAAAATAAAAGACTAATTTGAATATTTTTCTCTTAAATGAGTAATTGTAAAGTTATGATTTTTTAATATTGTTCACCTTTTGTACTTAATGACGTCATCGATTGAAAATATCACGTAGCGACATGCAAATAAAGCGAAATGTTTAATAAAAATGTTATGAATTGCATTACATTTCACGACCTTGTGATCTCAAATGAAATTATTACGATAATATACTAAAGAAACCTATGATTTTCGATATTTTATTTTAATGAACTGTAAAAACAAATGTCTTTGAAATAACACTGAAGGTCAAATACTGTTGCAGTTTTTTGACAAAATAATGGTCATCTTAGCTTTGTTTGATTTAATTTCAAGAAAATATTGTTTAAAAATATAATATCTCGAAATGGTTTCACAATCAGCACCACTTTTGTAAAACTTTGCATACCGAATTGGCCTGAAGAGCGAAAACTGTAATTCAGAATAAGATATTTAATTGCCTATAAGAAAAAAAAACAATGGTTAAAACATAATGGTTTGATGGTAACACTAATCATTTCGTTTGCCGTTCATTTCCTCAAAGAGCAAGAGCAATGTAAATAAATTCTCGTTCTCGCTCTTCTCGTTCGTTCGGTTCAGTTCGGTCGTACGTCAAAAAACAAGTTTCTAATTTAGCTCCAACGGTTCCTGAACCAAAATTTTAGCGAATATGTTTGAATAATCGCAATGGATAGATTGTTAGTAGAAATCTCTTACACCTTAAAGTCTTCTGTATATGTGAAACTAATAGTGAGGCCACTAAACGAATAGCTTTATAGTTTAAGTCTTGGCCGGTGGTGACTGTTTACTATCAGTGGGGGATCGCTAGTGCATTGATAAAGTTGTGATGTTGATTATCTATTGTAGCAAACAATACTTGAGATAATAGTTCGGCACTGACCTTCCTCATGATGGAAGAGCCTTCCTACGCTGACCAGTAAACACCTACGCTACAGTGAATTGCGTTGTAATAGCTTCCAGCACAAATTAAATATAAGTCTACTTTGTCACGGATGTTAAGGTAAATCTATTGTATTTTGTTATAAAAGTGTTGCATAAAATCGGTAGTTTGATGGAGGTGAATTTGACATAAATTTCTATATAGTTAGTTTTTTTTTATTTACATCAAGGTTACTAATTTATAGTATATTTTTACAATCACTGTTGAAGTGATATAGAAGAACCAATTAAATAATAAACTATTTACAAAGAATAAACTGATAGTGCTAGTGAATTTTTTTGATCTTTGTTTATATTGATCATAAACACAATAAGATCAATATCTTATGAGTATTTAAACATGTTTCATAACATACTATTTTATCACTTATTTCCTTGCTTTTAATGGTTATATTTACATAAATTCAGCTTTAAAATGCTAGAACCTAGTATCAAACATTATGTTTCTAGACACTGATATTCACTATCTATATTTATAAAATCATACAACAATTAAATTCCAACTATGGGAATTTAAGGGCGGCAAGTCCACTTGAGAAATGCCAGGATAATGTATATTTTTTCAGAACCAATATGATCTCTTCATTTACCTATACTGGGCGCGGCTAGGTCTATAAAGTGATTTTTTTGATTCTTTAAAAACACACCAGTCTGAGATTTAGATGACCTCTAGGTCCATGTTCAATAGCCTGCCATGGCAGGCTCAGTGTGGAAACCTGTGGCATTTACCGACTGTCTAATAATAACAAACACATTAATCTTGCACATCTCTTGTGGGATTGTACCTATGTCGCAAATATAGAGGATGGATAAAGTTAAAAGTTTATTGTATACCTAACATTTGGCATAAGTCTGAGCCAAAATAAGGGGAAAGATTATTTGTACATTATAAGCTATTATTACTATACATACATACATAATACTCACGGCCATAAATCCCTAAAAGGGGTAGCCAGAGCCTCAGAGTTAAGAACTCCTCAGCCACATTTGGAAGTTGATAGGGGAGAAGATGGTAGTAACAAAGTATTGTTGGTGGGTTTCCAACAGTATTGCCCAAAAACCACTTAAAAACCCCCATACCCTTGGTCCCCTCTGACAACACCCGTGGGTAGAGAGGCGTAGTGATATTCTAAGCCGGCACTACAAGGCTACTATGTATGACACAAATGTGATAATAAATATTCAAGCATTGTTGCACTGTGTAGTTGCAACTTGCATCATGTCATAAAAAAATGTTCAAACATGTTTTACTAAATATCTTTAAAGAATACTGCACATACAAGTTTCCTGAATTTGAAATGGCTAAAATATGAAAACAATTTAATATTTATATATTGGATAGAATACATTTGTAATGTATAGCTGAGCATAAAGCATTTGAGAATAAATTTCTTAATTGAACAAATGGACTACTTGAAGATTTACTAAATGTTTTTAATGAGAGTATAAATATTTATTAGTATTTAGTATATGTGTCATCCTATCTTTTGCTAAAATTAAGGTTTCTGAAGGGCAAGTACGAGCCGTGTTAAAACTAGTTATCGCGTGGGATAAAGTAGCCATCTCTTAGGCACATACTTAGTATCGTATACTGCCATCCCATTCTAACCGTTATCGTGTCGATAAAATAGCGCTCGTGCTTGCCCTTTTGCTATATTAACAGTAAATCAATAACTTGTGTAGCATCTGAACAATAACAATAACCTGTTTCTTTCTGCTGTAGTAAGAGATGACTTAGGGTTATCCAGCCTCTTTATGTTGTGGCCGAGTGGATAGGTGACTAGCTTCTCGTTCCAGAGGTAGCGGGTTCGATCCTCACTGAGAGCAACAATTATGTGATGAGCATAAATGATTGTATCTTGGTCCTGGATGTCATTTATATATGTATTATATGATATTAAATATATCGTTGAGTTAGTATCTCATAATACAAGTTCTACTTAGTTTGGGGCTAACTTGATCTGTGTATTGTATAATATGTATATAATAAAGCTCTGGTCACCCATTTTTATAATTAATAACCAAGACCATATGTTGTGTAGTGTCGGCTTAGAATAGCACTACCCCATTTCTTCCGGTGGGTATACGTAAGACGCTACTAACAGTATTGGGGCTTTTAAAGGATTTTTGGGCGATGCAGTTGGAGACCCATCACCAACAACCTTTATTTTTACCATCTTTTCCCCAATATCATTTCCAAAAGTGGCTGAGGAATTTCTAATTCCTTAGCTCTGGCTACCCCTTTTAGGGATTTACAGCCGTGAGTATATGTATGTATGTATGACCATATGTATATGTAATTTTTCCTGACCAATAAGACACCTCATGTGTTATTCTAAGGTTTATCATGTGTATTTATATTGATTGCCTAAATTTATTTTGTTTCAGATATTTCAAATAATAATGAACATAAGAATAATTATTAAGAGTTAAAATAAGTGTCACATATCAAAATTAAGTCCAGATTGCTGTGCCACAAATTAACAATGGATGAAAGCGAAGTGATTGTGTCTTCTACAGAGATTATAAAAGGTCAGTATTTTCCTTTTTTTTAAACTACAATGGTAAATTCTGTTTATTTTGTAAATGTTTCTCCTTTTCTTGATGTGCAATAATGAGTTTTCTATACTATTCTAAAATTTGGTTGTGAGTTTATTACTAATTAATAAAGGATAAATAAATGAAAGAAAAATTTCGACACACACACCCAATCATCTTAAACTATTTTAACAAATCTCATCTTAATTAGTTCCCAATATCTAATTATTATTAATCTGCTGTGTAGTGTCGGCTTAGAATAGCACTACCCCATTTCTTCCGGTGGGTGTACGTAAGAGGCGACTAACAGACTTGGGGCTTTTTAAGGGATTTTTGGGCGATGCGGTTGGAGACCCATCACCAACAACCTTTATTCTACCATCTTGTCCCCACTCAACTTCCAAAAGTGGCTGAGGAATTTCTAATTTCTCAGCTCTGGCTACCCCCTCTAGGGATTTATAGCCGTGAGTATATATGTATGTATGTATGATCTAATTATTAATCACCAACAGCAAAAGCAGTAAACAATCTAATTCAAAGAAGTTCAACCACTTTTCTCTTAACTCTTCTTTTTAGCAACCGTAATAGCTTAGTGGGTAAAACTCTGTTTATTGTGCAGATAATGAGAGTTCATATCCCGGGCCGGGTCAGTATATTAATTTGTCTTTTCTAAAGATGTGTAGTTAATTTATCATGGTTGTAAACGGTGTGGGAAAACATCTAAAGGAAACCCACATGGCTGAGTTTTACATAGGCATGTGACAGTGTATTCATATCGTACAAAACGGGGTCAGGCCTGCCCCTAACACGTTCGTGAGTATACTGTCCAAGCAAATAGAGCAAACTCTGAACACCAGTTGACAATGTGACGTGATGTTCAGAAGTAGTAGTACCTCTGTCAACCCCTGCGGGCATATACGGCGTAAACTTTTCAGTTTTTTTATTCTTACTTTACCAAATACGATCAGCTCAGTGAGAAGATGGAACTATTGATTGCCACTTTCTATGATCTTGACCATCCTCTCTGAACTCATTCAAATTCATCAATCTACTTAAACATGCTGTTTTTTTACTATTTTGTAATTGTGGGTAATAGCTGTGTAGTGTCGGCTTAGAATGTCCCTACCCCTTTCTACCCACGGGTATCTTAAGATGCGACTAAGAATATGGGGCTTTTTTTAAGTGATTTTAGGGCGATTGGGTTGAAGACCCATCACAGACGATACTTTATTTCTACCATTTTGTTCCCGATCAACTTCTAAATGAGGCTGATGAGTTTCTAGCTCTAAAGCTCTGGCTACCCCTTTTAGGGATTTATAGCCGTATATTATACTAGCTGACCCGACAGACTTCGTACTGTAAACTTGCTTATGCCAAACTTTAGGCGTACTCTTAGTTCAATCTGGCTTGAATATTTTATTGGTAAAATTTTCCGGAATAAAAAGTATCCTATGTTATAATTTGGGTCATTATCTAGCATTCTGCTAAATTTCATTTATATAATTATATAATTAAGCAACCGTGATAGCCCAGTGGGTAGAACACTCGGTTATCGTGCAAACGACTAGTGTTCAAATCCTGGGTAAGGCCTACACCAATTTGTCTTTTCTAAAGACATATGTGTGGTTAATTTATCATGGTTGTTAACGGTGAGGGAAAACATCGTGAGGAAACCCACATGGCTGAGGTGTACTTAGTCATGTGACAGTGAATTCGTATAAAACGGCGATAGGCTTGCCCCTATCACGTGAGTACACTGTCCATGCAAAACGCGGGTACTCTGAACACCAGGTGACAAAGTCACGTAATGTTCAGAAGTATTAGTACCTCTGCCAACCCCTTCGGGGATATTCGGCGTGAACGTTTATGTTTATGTTATGTTATGTATGTTCATTTATATACATTCTGTAATTGAGAAGCCTTTTTACCTCAAACATCTTAACTTTCACATTTATAATATTAATGGATAAACAATCCGTTCTGAAGTCCTATCCTATTCGACATTTATACAAAACATCAAACGATCATACTAACTATCTTATTTAAATTATATAAGTAAAGACATTTTGAATAATAGGTTAAAGGTTGTTGGTGATGGGTCTCCAACCGCATCGCCCAAAAATACCTTAAAAGCCCCAATACCGTTAGTCGCCTCTTACGCACACCCACCGGTAGAAACGGGGTAGCGCTATTCTAAGCCGGCGCTACACAGCAAAGAACCAACCTTTATCTCACCATCTTTTCCCCACTCAACTTTTCAAAAGTGGCTGAGGAATTTCTAATTTCTCAGCTCTGGCTACCCCTTATAGGGATTTATAGCCGTGAGTATACGTATGTATGTATTTTGAATAATTTTGCACGTGTAAAATAATGCTCCGTAGATTCGTAAAGTATCTTCAATAGGCTTTTTGTAAGGTTTCGTGCTTATAGCATTATTACTTTCTGGTTATATAATATTGTTTTTCATTGCTGTGTAGTGTCGGCTAAGAATAGCACTACCCCATTTCTTCCGGTGAGTGTATGTAAGAGGCGACTAACGGAATTGGGGCTTTTTAGGGATTTTTGGGCGATGCGGTAGGAGACCCATCACCAACAACCTTTATTTTACCATCTTTTCCCCACTCAACTTTCCAAAAGTGGCTGAGGAGTTTCTGATTCCCTAGCTCTGGCTACTCTTTTAAGGGATTTATAGCTGTGAGTATATGTATGTATGTATGTAATATTGTTATGTAGATACTTTAAAAGAATAGGTTACATGCATATACTCCCGCATTAGTTCCCATTGGGGTAGACAGAGACTATCGATTGCCAGATTGACTATCGATTTGCTTTTCCTTATTTTTTATTAGTTCAAGACAATTAAATAATAAATAAGTTTCGTAAAATTGCTGTAACAATATCTTTATATATTAATTCTGTAAGCCTCTTTCTTGCCCGGAAGCCTGTGACGCGATAAGTTGAGCTAGAAATTTGGTTCATTTATCGTTTTGTACAGTTCGCGGCCGTGGTGTGCACAAAATTCAGACATCTGAAGTAACTGGATTAAGTTATAATACTGTAATGCTGTAATAATACTTTACAAAGAAATACCAACACTTATCTATTTAGTAGATTTTTTCCTTAGTAGCTTACTACGAATAGAATGATTTGGACATAGTCCACCACGCTGTATTACCAATGCGGGTTGGCAGACTAACGACAAGTACCTTGCAAGTTAAGACTGCGCTTAACACTTCTTCCAAATAATCTGTGTAGTTTCGGCTTCGAATAGCACTACCCCATTTCTTCCCGTGGGTGTTCTAATGTTATTGAGGAATTTTAAATGATTAATGGGTGATGCGGTTGGAGTTAAACCACCAACAATATTTATTATACAATCTTTTTGCCACTCAAATTATAAAAGTAACTAAGGAATTTCCTAAATTAAAGCTCTGGCTACCCCTTCTAGGGATTTATAGCCGTGAGTATATATGTATGTATTTTGATGCCTTGCTTAACGTAGATAGGTCAGCAAATCTGCAGTATATCAGCCTCATGCCTCAACTCCTTGTTGTCATCGAGTTGGATGAGCCGTTACTGCGCGACGAAGTTGTCACTGCCATCAGACAGCAGCAAAATAAGCGGGCGGTTGGCATAGACCTTATACCGGGGGAATTGTTGAAGTATGGCGGCGAGGAGTTGCACACTATGATCTGGGAACTTTTCGTTCGCATGTGGGAGGAGGAGCGAGTACCCAATGTCTTTAAAGTGTCTCGTATTCAGGCTCTCTACAAGAATAAAGGTGACCGTTCCAGTTGTGACTCGTACCGCGGCATTTCACTCTTATCTTCCTCTGGAAAGGTTTTTGCTAGAGTATTATTAAACCGCCTTACGAAGTTGTCAGAACAGATCCTGCCTGAAACACAGTTTGGCTTCCGACCTGACCGAGGCACTTGCGAAGCCATATTTTCTGTACGTCAACTGCAAGAGAAAAGCAGAGAACAAGGTCGCCAGCTGTATCTCTGTTTTGTTGACCTAGAAAAGGCTTTTGATAGTGTTCCTCGTGAAGCCCTGTGGATGGTGCTAGGAAAATTGGGCTGCACGGAGAAGTTTGTAGGACTCCTTAGGCTCCTGCACGACAACATGCAGTGCTGCGTCGCTGTAGACGGTGAACAGTCGAGTTTCTTCCCCGTAACCTGTGGGGTGAAACAAGGTTGCGTATTAGCACCCACACTGTTTGCCTTATACTTTGCAGTAGTAGTCAGGGAGGTCCTGCAAGTAGTTTCCGAGGGAATCCGAATCCGTTTTCGCACCGATGGCAGTCTTTTCAATTTGGCCAGACTTAAAGCTCGCACAAAAGATTCGCATGCAATAATCACAGAGATTATGTATGCTGATGATTTGTGTTTTGTGGCGGAATCCCCAGGTGGCCTGCAACAGCTGATGTCAGTTTTTCACCAAGTTTGCCTGGACTTTGGCCTGAAGATCAGTGTCAAAAAGACAGAAGTGATGTCTTTGGACTCACATGGTCACGAGACACTATCCATATACGTTGGTGAGGACGCACAGTGATTCGCGTAGAACAAGCTAGATGGACAAAATTATTTTTCGACTCGAATGGCTCTATATGTGCTTAATCATACGTATTCTGTACTTTGTTTTGCATTTCATGACTTAAGGTAAATGGGACCCCTCCCATAGTAGGTAGTGTAAATAAAAACACAAAGAATGAAAAAATAATATATATATATTTAAAAAAATGCAAAAATCATGTATTCTCCCACATTAAACATTTTTCTAAACTTAAAACTAATATAAAAAACAAATGTTTACAAGTCAGTTACTTAAAAAATAATATTCTATACATGTTACAATCATTCCCTATCACTATCATCATCTGAAGAATCCGACTCTATGTAATCATTTTCATTACGAGGGATATTTACATAAGGTCGCGAAATGGGCACTGAAGGCGGGATAACTAATTTTAAAACTTCCGAATTTAACTTTTCAGGTTTTTTCCTGGGTATATCTCTGAAGGCGTTAATTAAAGGGTCGGATGTAGTTAAAAGCATGTGTAATAAGTCTGTATTCGTGGCAATGCGAGACGTCTTTCGCGTATTGTGCAAGCGAAATCGGCGCAGGTCTTTATTACGCGCTTCTAGGGCTTCTTCGGAGAATTGTCCAATCGGAAGAAGTGCTGTCTTTATTACCTGTACACTATGCACAAGGATCTTATGCACGGTAACGGGCATGAAATACCACGAATACAGACTTAGATACAGCTCACGCGTTTCACGACAAGCTTCTTCAAATTTCTCTAAATTTATATCATAGCCTGAGGCAAGGGTTCTTAAGATAATATCAAATTTTCTTATGAGCTCAACATTCAAACCTGTAATCTCTGCACTCTTATCTGCATTAGCAAAAAATCTACGCGCTGTGTTTCCATCGTTTGTGTTTCCGTATCCTGGCTTTGGTTTGTCCACTATCAACCCTTCTTTCTTAAATAACAACTTGATTTTGTCTGAGCGCTGTTTCACACTTTGTTTTTCATCTGCACTTCGGGCCTGCCATTTTTTGGTGTCAAGGCGATAACTAATGTGTAACAAGCACTCAAAGCTACGAATCCAAGCATGCAAAGTGGACAAACCAAAGCCAAAATCGTGTTCTACGCTAAAAGTGTCCGTTAAGGGCTCGTTCATCATTTTTGGTGTTGCTTTGCATATATAACAAGTTTGAGAAGAGCGTGTTTCCGTCAACGCGTTACAAATCTTACCATCTACCATACTAAAGATAAAATTATGTTCAACAGAAATTTGAGTATCACCAACTGAACATAGTGTTGGAAGTAGGAGCGAAACTTCTTCCAACACTTTATTAGTTTCAGCTACAGTGAAATCGGTGGTTTCTTTGGAAAATATAAATTTTATAGGACGGCAGTTCATTGTCGAAGAAGGGTGGGGATTTTGCCAAATAATTATATCACCATGATATAAACGTAATGGCACGAAACAAAATACGAACAAGAACTCATCTGTGGCCTCATGATCTTCAAATTTCTGTTTGTAGGTACTGTGGCCGGAACTACCGTCACAGCCCCACTTACTTATTAAAGTGAATGACGAATTTTGTGGAAGCACACTTCTTATAACTTCTTCCTGTGTTTTTACTAATCTCTCAGCAGTTTTGTCTAAAATCGATTGTAGCTTAATTTCTGCGCGTGTTTCCGTTACAGAAATGTGCTCCGAAGGGGGATAACAGGATAAAAAACACTTACGTATACTATAGTATGATGGAAACACTTTATGTCCCGCCTTCATTTCCCACTTCCTCGTAGCTTTGTACGTGTGACTTGTACACTTAGCGTCCATATAATAGGCACACGCTTCAATATTGGTGAGAAGTCTTCCATTAGGGCAGGATACATTTTGCTCAACACTTGTTCCATCACTCGCTCGCTTTATAGCTTGGGCAACGTTCCGCTTGCCTTCCGATCTACTAGCTACTTCTGCAGCAATTGCCAACTCTTTTGCACTCCATTCAGAAACGATGCCGTCCACACGTCGTTTTTTTGTTTTATATGATGACTCCTCAAAGCTCTTTTGAGGTCTTCCCGGTCGCTGAGCACCCTCAGTAGAAGTGGTGGCAACTGGAGGGTTAACAGACACCTTGAAATGAAAGTCTGTGCCTTCCAGCCATGTTTTATGCATAGAGAGAAACCTTTCCCTAATGCGACTAGCACTTTTCCATTTCTGGGCTATTTTCGTGCCACTAGCAGCGATGCTCTTGGTGATTTCACGCAAGGATACTTCGGTTATATTTGAGAGATCAAATTTAACCGAAAGATAATCGAAAATGCGTGAATTTCTGTTTTCTTTATCGTGTTTGATCCACTCTTCGAAAAATTCAATTTTCGAAACACTAAGCACTTGCTCTGTAAAAAAAATAAAAAAAAATGTTAGAGCAAAAAAGGAGCATGGAGAATGATGTTTAATATTAAGTTTAGGCTTAGATCTACGACATATATAAAATCTAACCCGGAGACATGTGGAGACAAAAAGTTGCAGTCTATAAAACATTTAAAATGAAATTATTTTTTTGTGTTTTTCCCACTATCCTTTAGACCGTAAAATTTTATTGGATTTAGTTACCAAGGAGTAAGATTTATATAAAAATATAATGTTCTTACCTGTACTAATAGGATCCATAGCACAAAACACTGATTCGTTTACTGCACAAGTCATGAGGTGTTGTCGAATGTGTGGCAAAATTGCAACTGAGACGATTACAAATTAGTAATAATCGTCATTACTTACCCTTTAACACCTCATTAGCAAGCCATAACGGGACTTTGCACAATCAATTCTTGGAAATGAGATAATAGGGTTGTTCTTGACAACATAAAACGATCAATTCCAGGAAATTGGACAATGACTTTTGTCCACCTAGCTTGTTCTACGCGAATCACTGTGGGACGTCCTAAAGCAGGTGGATACATTCCGTTACTTGGGGAGCACTATAACATCTAAGTGTGACCTTGATGCGGAGATAAACAGTAGAGTCGGTGCTGCAGCTGCAGCATTCGGCAAGCTGTGTTCCAAGGTCTTCTGCTCACATGATTTAAGGCTGGCCACCAAAGTTTCAGTCTACATGGCTGTTGTGCTGCCAAACCTTTTGTACGCTTCCGAGGCGTGGTGCGTGTACCGTCGCCACATTCGTACTTTAGATCGATTCCACCTCAAGTGCTTGCGTAAGGTCTTAAATATCAAATGGTCGGATCGAGTACGAAATACCGAAGTTCTACGACAAGCCAATGTTGGTGGCATTGAGGCGTATTTGATGCGTCGGCAGCTTCGGTGGTGCGGACACGTATCACGTATGTCGGAGGATAGAGTGGCGAAGCGCATCTTCTATTCTGAACTCGAGGAGGGCAAGCGAAAGCATGGCGGTCAACTCCTTCGATACAAAGATGTTCAGAAGCGACACATGAAGAGATGCAACATAGAGCCCTCTAATTGGGAAGTTTTGGCAGCACAACGTCCCGAATGGCGCAGGCTTATACAGAGGCGAGTTAGTGACTTCGAGGAGCAGCGTAAAGTAGACCTCGACTCTAAGCGCGATGAACTGAAAGCCCCGACAGCCCTGTGCCATTCAATACAATTATGACAGCGGAATGCTCACGTGCCCACAATGTGCCCGAGTATTTACCGCTAAGATAGGATACATAAGCCATCTTCGGGCTCATGGAAGAAGAGCCGATTAGGAGTTTTTTTAAGTGGTCGCCATGACCGAAAATCGGTCGGGTGGATCATATCATGTATGTTTCAGATAATCAAGTGTTTTAAGCCTTTTTAAGTAAAGAAATTTCCGACGACACCCAATTTGTGAGTATTCCTTTTGGATTCGAACCCGAGACCGAGTAATTGAGTCGAACACTCAACCTTTAGATGACAATTAGTAGTCAGTTGTTATATTCAATATTAATATAATAACCAATACACAACTCAACACTTATATTCATACTTAATCCTTATTTTTATTGTGCACTTTAAATCCCAAATAGGGTAGCCAGAGGTTCAGAATTAACCATTTCTCAGCCACGTTTGGTAATGAATTCTGGAAGAAATAGTTAAAAAAACGTTAGTCATCAGCCACGTTTGGTAATAAATTCTGGAAGAAATAGTTAAAAAAAACGTTAGTCATGAATTGCCAATCACACCACCCAAAAATCACTTTTAAAGACACTTAAGAGCTTATTCCATTACACTTTGTCGTTTCTGAATTCAGACGTCCTTCGAAGTTACTGCCGCAGACGCTTGTTATTCCACTACACAAATTTGTCTACTTTTCAGAAGCCTAGCGTTCTGAACGTTATTCCACTAGTCTGAATTCAGATTCTGTGGCTCTCAGACGTCTTCATTCAGACAAATGGAATAAGTTCTATGCCCGCTGCAGCACGCTGGGAGATATGGGCTAGTGCAATTTTAAGCCAACACTACACATCTGTTTATGCGAAAAAAAGGATTTATTTTCTAGTTACATATACAAACGTACATTCATATACTCAAACCATTAGTTCCCATTGGGGTAGGCAGAGAATATCGATCGCCACTTCACACGATCCTGGCAAACCTCTCTAGCTTCGATTACATCCATCAACCTTCTCATACATGTTTTTTATTCTTCATACTTCGGACGCCCTTTTTAGGAACACTGCTATTTTCTAAGTTGTAAATATAAAAGCAAAGTATTTATATTAACTACAGTTTTAGTGCAATAGCGATCTATCAGGTGTCTCGGTGACCTTGGCATTACGTAATCGCTGTATGCAAACGTTGCACGTTGGTACAATGTCGGGCGTCAAGCGGATTTCTTTGGTTCGTATTACATATAATGTAATAAATTTATACATACATACATATGCTCACGGCTATTAATCCCGTGTAGGGGTAGCCAGAGCTTCAGAATAAGAAACACCTCAGTCACTTTTGGAAGATGAGGGGGGAAAAGATAGTAAAATAAGGTTATTAATATTAATAAAGGTTGTTGGTAATGGGTCTCCCAACTGCATCGCCCAAAAATCCCTTTAGATGCCCCAATACCCTTAGTCGCTTCTTACGAGCACCCATGGGAAGGAATGGGGTAGCGCTTCTAAGCTAATTAATAATCGCTTATTTTTAAACGAAGGTTTAGTCTAAACTATATGGACATTAATGATTGGCAATGGTGGCGAAATATAAGATTAAAAATCTTTTTTTTAATTTTTTGTGGTTCTTAAACATATAACGTTTTTTTAATTTGCCTCAGGCGCCTTATTGCATATTGCTCTGTGAGTATAAAAATGGCAAGAAAATCAAAATTTTGTTCAAAGTGGTTTTAAGAAGTCATAAAATGGCTAGAAATACCATTTTTTACCGTATTTTACCAAAGACAGCAATGGCTACCCCTTTTATACATTTATAGCTCACAGCTATACATCCTAAAAATATGTATATGTTTGTACAAATAATTCAAGTATAAGACGCTTAATCATACATACATACATACATATACTCACGGCAATAAATCCCAGGAAGGGGTAGCCAGAGCTAAAGAATTAGAAATTCCTCAGCCACTTTTGGAAATTTGAGTGGGGAAAAGATAGTAAAAATAAAGGTTGTTGGTGATGGGTCTCCAACCGCATCGCCCAAAAATCCCTTAATAGCCCCATACCGTTAGTCGCCTCTTACGTACACCCACCGGAAGAAATGGGGTAGTGCTATTCTAAACCGACACTACACGGCAAACGCTTAATCGTGCCATCTCAACCCCCTAGAACTAGAGATATATCTATTCCAACCCTACACGGGTTTCCATCGGCCTTCACGCAAAAATCCATAAAACGCTTTAATACCCCAGATATTTTTAGACCCACTGCATTTCCTATCCACGAACACGAAATACACTTAATTATAGCCTCACTTCAAGTGAAGTCTTTTACACACGCTACCCTTGTAGTTGGGGGTGGGAAAACCTTACACTTTTATAGAGGGTTGCAACTAAAACGTCATTTTAATTGCCCCCATTTTGCTATATGTTTTGCAAACACTTTATGTAAATTAAATAAAGTTTACGTCGGAGAAAATGGAATGGTATTTTCTGAAGTAATATTATACACTTTCACTTTATACATCCATACATACACTCACGGCTTTAAATCCCTGGACGAGGTTGACAGAGCTTCAGAATTAGAAATTCCTCAGTCACTTTTGGAAGTTAAGTAAGGAAATGATAGTAAAGTAAATGGTTTTGGTGATGGCTCCCCAGTCGCCTCTTACAAACATCAACGGGAAGAAATGGGGTAGTGCTATTTTAAGCCGGCACTATACAGCTCCACTTAACTTTATTATATTAAAAATAAGTGCTAGTCGTTCAGAATCTATAATAACTCTATTTAAAGGGAGAACTATTAGTAATATGTGTGATAATGGCTGGGAATCGCCTGAAAATAACTGTAAATCCTTTGTATGACCTTTTATTCGTGCTTAGCACTTATGGATCCTGATTTCATATCATCATTGGAAAGAAAATATTTGCATTTTAACAAAGAAGTACGATTGGCGATCTAATCACTAGAAACAATCTCATCCAGACATCCTTTGTATTGTTATCTTTTAGTCATATAATTTGAAATACCTTAGCCAATTTTAGAAGTTGAGTGGGGAAAATATAGTGAAATAAGGGATAGTTGTGATGGATTTAACCACTTCACAAAAATCGCTTGAAAAGTCCCAGTATCTTAAGCCGACTCTTAAAGTGCTAACAGACGATCGAACATGTACGGCGCGCACCAGTGTTCGTGGTACGGGCCGTACCAAAAACGAACGTGTGTAGCGTGGTTCACCGCACATAATTATTATTAATATTGGTGCGCGCTGGTTCGAAGCGCTTGCGGTGCACGGTGCGATGGTGCGCGCCGTACATGTTCGATCGTCTGTTAGCACTTTTACGAAACCGGTGGGATAAATGGGTTATTGCTAATCTCAGCCAACACAAATAAAAAACATGCTTAAAAACTTGTAGTTAAATGAAAGTCTTGTAGCAAAGTAGTTTGGCAAGATTGGATACAATAAAGAAGATCTTTGGTGTCCTGTGCTAGCCAATCTTAAGTGTACAATTAAAATACGTACATACATACATACATATACTCACGGCTATGAATCCCTAGAAGGGATAGCCAGAGCTAAGGAATTGAAAATTCCTCAGCCACTTTTGGAAAATTTAGTGGGGAAAAGATGGTAAAGTAAAGGTTGTTGGTGATGGGTCTCCAACCGCATCGCCCAAAAATCCCTTAAAAGCCCCAATACCGTTAGTCGCCTCTTACGTACACCCATCGGTAGAAACGGGATGGTGCTATTCTAAGCCGACACTACACGGCTTAAAATATGTACTACTTGGAATTTCTTTACGCTTAAATAAGTTATTCTTTTCACACACGATCCCCCTTAGGAGACATGTAATAATGCTTCTCAAAACTTACACTGGATAAAGATTAATTAATAATTCGTAAAACAAACAATATAGCTCGTATATTGAGCGTGGGCTGAGGTCAGACGGTGGCCTTATGTCTGTTTTAGATGATTTTTATTGGAGTCTGTCTATTCTGTTAATGTCCTTATGTGTTCTTAATAATATATTGTTAGGTAATGTAAGGTTGTGTGACAGAGTGAAAAATAGTGTAATTCGTGAACGTTTAGGTGTGAAAGATGACGTAGTGTGCAAGATAGAGAAAGGAATGTTAAGGTGGTTTGGGCACATAGAGAGGATGGATGACAGAAAATTGGTGAAAGAGATCTATAGAGCCAACGTGGACGGTAATGTGAGTAGAGGACGACCACGGAGGACACAACTGGACCAAATAGAGTGTATGCTTAAAAAGGCCGGCGTCCGAAGTATGAAGAATATAAGAACATGAATGAAAAGAATGATGAATGTAACAAAAGCCAGAGATATTTGCCTGGATCGTACAAAGTGGCGATCTATAGTGCCTGCGTACCCCAATGGGAACAATGGGCGTGAGTATAAGTAAGGGACCTCGGTGGTCTTGTGGATAGGGGACTAGTTTATGAAATCGCGGGTTTGAATACCGCTGAAGGCAACATGATGAATATTAATATGTGTATGTATTATATAGTTTGCCCTTCAAATTCTGGTGCTGACTGAAAACCAGTGTTGTGAGGTTTACAATAATGCTGAGGCAGTCACCAGTTCATTGCTACGCAGGCATTTACGTACGAGTAAACTTTTTAATTTATAACTCATAAGTACTAGTAAAATTATTACCTTACCTGCGTTTAATGTGTGTGCTGTATTCCACGGTTGTTTTTTTTATTATTTTTTTATTTATTTTTTTGCCGTGTAGTGCCGGCTGAGATTGTCGCTACCCCTTTCTACCCACGGGTGTCGTAAAAGGCGACTAAGGGTATTGGGGCTTTTTATTAGATTTTTGGGCAATGCTGTTGGAGACCCATCCCCAAAAACCTTTATTTTTACCATCTTTTCCCCACTCAACTTCCAAAAGTGGCTGAGGAATTTGTAATTCCTTAGCTCTGGCTACCCCTTCTAGGGAAATATAGCCGTGAGTATATGTATGTTTTTTTTATGTAATGTTTTTATTTTCCAATGAAATTTACGTTTACTTTCTTTATGTTGATTGTTAAGTGTTCTTAATGTATGTGAGTTTAACGGCTTTTCTTTGTATGTAGCAATGAATAAATATTTTCTTTCTTTAGTTTTATATATATCTAGGTTGGTATTGTGCCCCTCAGTGGGCACATTTTTATTCTATGTTGATATGTATCTTACTAAATATTCTAAATTGTTTCAGACAAATTGTACTTCGCTACACTAAAAACTGGCTACAAACCGAAGCCAACAAGAAACAGTAGATACTTCCATATAGAAGACGAGATAGTCTACGAAAACTTCTACTTCGACTTTGGACCTTATCACCTGTGCCATTTGTACCAGTTTTGCTTGAAGCTCAACGACGAGTTAGAGAAAAATGCGAAAAAGAAGATTGTTTATTATACGAGTGAGAGTGAGACGTTGCGACTTAATGCTGCCTACCTTATTGGGTGTTATCAGGTATGTTAAGCTATAACTACATAATAGGCTTTTTGACAATGCGAAAAATAAAGTGTCAATTGCTGTCATCAGTATAAATTAAGAGTTTAAAAATGGTTATTTATTAACGTAAGTTGAAAATAATAATTTATTTCTTTAAAAATCCAGAAATAAAAATGCAAATTTTTAAACGTTTGTCACGTGACACAAAACGTTCTTGAGTGGTCGAGTTTATGATGACGTCACATGCCTGTAAAGAAACCTCTTGGCTCGTTTGTTGCCATAGACCAAATACAGGCAAGTGACGTCACTGACCCGTTTGCAGCGCCATATTGTCAAAATAGTGTTTTGACGCGCTATTTGAATATTCAATTTTTAATTTGATATTTTTCAGCAAAAGTGCACCAGATTTAAAAAATATAACTTTTACTGGGTTCCTTAAACTCTACTACATCATATAAAATGGATTTTAAAAACCTGTCAAATAGCCCATTGGAGCGAAGCTCCATTTACCCCCGATTTTTGTATTAGGTTTGTCACAGGACACCTCCTAAGCGGATGATCCGATCACCTCCACCTTTTGCACGATGGTTCAAGACATCAAGGACAACGTTTTAACAAAGAGAAAATTTAGATAGATGTCACCATTGAGGAATAATCATCCTTGAAAGTTTCTCATACGAAGGAAGCTAACAATCCCTTACTGTACCCATAATTTAAATCTTTTTGTTCATGAAAACCTCATGTGGGGATTATTACTAATAAATGAAGGAAAGAAAAATTTCGACACAGGCGGGAATCGAACCCGTGACCTCGATTATACGCCCCGACGCTCTGCCAATTGAGCAATTGATCTGCCACCGTGGCTCAATTGGCATAGCGTCGGGGCGTATACCCGAGGTCGCGGGTTTCGATTCCCGCCTGTGTCGAAATTTTTCTTTCCTTTATTTTTTAGTTATAACTGTACCCATTTTCAAAACTATATTAATTATTCTTTCTGACTTTATTAATTTGCTCAGACTATAATGTTAACGGTGGAATTTTTCAACCATTTGCTTTGCCAGACTCAGTAAAAAACAAAACGTTACGAAAATTACAATAAAACAATTTAAAACCACACATGTTTGATTTTTACATGTTAACATGTTAACACAATGTTGCCGTGTAGTGTCGGCTTAGAATAACACTACCCCATTTCTACTCGTGGGTGATCATAAGTGGCGACTAAGGGTATAGGGGGTTCTTAAGTGATTTTTGGGCGATGTGGTTGGAGACCCGTCACCAAAAATAATTTATTTATTATTACCATCTTTTCCCCAATCAACTTCCAAAAGGGGCTGAGGAATTTCTCATTCCAAAGCTCTGGCTACCCCGTTAAGGGATTTATAGCCGTGAGTATATGTATGTATGTTTGATTTTGTCCGGTTTCGCTCCAAATTTCGGCATGCGAAGCATTCGTGGCCATCTAGTATATAAAATTCACGTGTCACGGTGTTCATCACCAAACTCCTACGAAACGGCTGAACCAATTTATATGAAATTTGGCATACACCTTCAGTGGGTCTGAGAATAGGTTTATTACATTTTTATACTCCTAATTGATACATCAACATTTTATTTTTATTTTTTCGACTTACATTTCCTAGAAATAATGTTAAGGCAATACAATTTTTGCCGGTTTAGCTAGTTATATAACGAACAGTTTTTGTTTTGTGAAAGCTTTGTTTAAAAAAGCACTAATCTTTCTGCCCGCGGGTATTTTAAAGGGTGTGATTGTTGGGCGATGTGGTTGGAGAGCCATCACCAGCCATCCATTCTTCATCCATACATACATACATATACTCACGGCTATAAATCCCAGGAAGGGGTAGCCAGAGCTAAAGAATTAGAAATTCCTCAGCCACTTTTGGAAATTTGAGTGGGGAAAAGATAGTAAAAATAAAGGTTGTTGGTGATGGGTCTCCAACCGCATCGCCCAAAAATCCCTTAATAGCCCCATACCGTTAGTCGCCTCTTACGTACACCCACCGGAAGAAATGGGGTAGTGCTATTCTAAACCGACACTACACAGCAAGGCATATGTATGTATGAAGAAATTTGATTGTTTATATGTTTATCTGTAACTAATCGGCTCCAAAACAACTTATTCGATTTCGATATTTAATTCACCAATGGAAAGCTTATAAAACATCACGCTAAATGTCGTAGGTAATTATGTAACGCAACTGAGCAAAGACGGGTGGGACTACTAGACTATTTCAAAAAAAATATATTTTTATTTCGTTTTATAAGCTTATTAGCTGTGTAGTGTCGGCTTAGAATAGCACTACCCCATTTTTTCCGGTGGGTGTACGTAAGAGGCGACTAACGGTATCGGGGCTTTTAAGGGATTTTTGGGCGATGCGGTTGGACACCCATCACCAACAACCTTTATTTTACCATATTTTCCCCACTCAACTTTCCAAACGTGGCTGAGGCATTTCTCATTCCAAAGCTCTGGCTACCCCGTTAAGGGATTTATAGCCGTGAGTATATGTATGTATATATGTTTTATAAGCCTAATACACAAACCCCCAAATCCAAACAATTCGAAACTTAAGCATTGTTATATCTAATCCATAAATGTAGCGATATGAAATAGGACCACCGAAGCCTTCGCCATGTCACTTGTCAATTACTATACGGTGTTGTGTTACTGCGATTTATTGACCGTCATGTGATATTGGCATTGGCTTTGTACTATCGGCCTTGGTAGTCTTATTGTGTATGCGAAAATTTGTGTGTGTGTTAAGTAGCTTTTATACTTGATTCCGTGGTAATGTTGAGTTTCCATTGTCTACACTAATGATATAATGAAGAAATATAACATAACATAATAACATAAACGTTCACGCCGAATATCCCCGAAGAGGTTGGCAGAGGTACTAATACTTCTGAACATCACGTGACTTTGTCACCTGGTGTTCAGAGTACCCACGTTTTGCATGGACAGTGTACTCACGTGATAGGGGGCAGGCCTATCGCCGTTTTGTACGAATACACTGTCACATGACTAAGTACAACTCAGCCATGTGGGTTTCCTTACTATGTTTTCCCTCACCGTTAACAACCATGATAAATTAACCACACATATGTCTTAAGAAAAGACAAATTGGTGTAGGCCCGACCCGGGATTTGAACACTAGTCGCTTGCACGATAACCGGTGTTCTACCCATTGAGCTATCACGTCGTATTGTGCCTGCGAAAATTTATGTGTGTGTTAAGTAGCTTTTATACTTGATTCCGTGGTAATGTTGAGTTTCCATTGTCCACACTAATGATATAATACAGAAATCTTTAATTGAAATGAATAGGCTCAAAAACTACTAGACCGATTTAAAAAAAACTTTTGCCAATGACAAGCTAAGACTTTCAGTAGCAACATGGGCTTTATATCATCACGCTAAATAACATAGAAGGTAAGCAGTGAAAAATACGTGAGGCAGATTACTAGTTCTTTATAATGGTTTTCCTTTCTCACTTTGGGTTTTAAAATATCACGTTATACACAAAAAACTATACATATACTCACGGCTATAATTCCCTAGAAGGGGTAGCCAGAGCCATGGAATTATAAATTCCTCAGCCACTTTTGGAAGTTGAGTGGGGAAAAGGCGGTAAAATAAAGGTTTTTGGTGATAGGTCTCCAACCGCATCGCCCAAAAATCCAATAAAAAGTCCCAATTAGTCGCCTCTTACGACATCCGTGGGTAGAAAGGGGTAGCGACATTCTAAGCCGGCACTACACGGCAAGTGTAGTGCCGGCTTAGTGTGTGTGTGTTAAGTAGCTTTTATACTTGATTCCGTGGTAATGTTGAGTTTCCATTGTCTACACTAATGATATAATACAGAAATCTTTGATTGAAATGAATAGGCACAAAAACTACTTGACCGATTAAAAAAAAAACCTTTGCCAATGGCAAGCTAAGACTTTCAGAAGCAACATGACTTTTATATCATCACGCTAAATATCATAGAGGGTAAGCAGTGAAAAATACGTGGGGCAGATTACTAGTTATTTATAATGGTTTTCCTTTCTCACTTTGGGTTTTAAAATATCACGTTATACACAAAAAAACTAATCCTCTGCTATCCCTATAAATAGCCAACTATCCATTTTATCCAAAAGTGGTCAAATCTATATGTCTGTCTATAACTTTTTTAAAATTACAATAAAAAATATTCTGCGATTCCGTCTTCCCCTTTTTGGACTCACTAGCTATAGGTCTTCAGGGAGGAAATACATACATACATATACTCACGGCTATAAATCCCATGAAGGGGTAGCCAGAGCTAGGGAATTAGAAATTCCTCAGTCACTTTTGGAAGTTACGTGGAGAAAAGTTGGTGAAATAAATAAAAGCCCCAATACCGTTTGTCGCCTCTTATGTACACCCAACGGAAGAAATGGGGTAGTGCTATTCTAAGCCGGCACTACACAGCAATAATTATAAGAAAAATAGGGAGGAAATAATGATAAAATTTCACACATTTCCAGATAATCTACATGAACGGCGATCCAGACGACATATACAAGCAGCTAACAACCGGATCCGAATGGAGTCTCCTCACTTTCCGTGACGCGTCAGGAGGCCCACCTTTGTTTGACATATCCTTGCTAGATGTATTCCATGGCATCAAGATCGCGTTCGATGCTGGCTTCTTTGATTTCAAGCATTTTGATGCTGAACAGTATCTGTTTTATGAGGTTTGTAGACAATTATTAAACAAATTAGAAAATTAGAGAAACCAGAATTTGTGAGTGGAAACGTTGGCACTGTTTTTTAATTTTTTTTGGAGATAATGGCAAATATACATTTAATTAGTTGGTAATAAATAAAGAATAAATAAAGGAAAGAAAAATTTCGTCACAGGCGGGAATCGAACCCGCGACCTCGGGTAAACGCCCCGACGCTCTGCCAACTGAGCTACCGTTCATGAGGTTTTCATGAATAAAAAGATTTAAATTATGTGATAGTTAGACGTATTCAACATTTGCATTCTATCTGAAAAGATGGACAAATGGCCTTCCGAATGAGTTAAAATTCGGAGGTAGGAAACGCAAACACTACTTAAACGTGTAAAAGAAATAAAGGATAGAAGAATTTCGCGCTGGCAGCCATTGACACGGTAGCTCAAATGGCAGAGCGACGGGGGCGTATACCCGAGGTCGCGGGTTCGATTCCCGCCTGTGTCGAAATTTTTCTTTCCTTTATTTATTAGTAATAATCCCCACATGAGGTTTTCATGAACAAAAAGATTTAAATTAATTAGTTGGTACACAGTGGATTGTGCTGGCTAGTATGTTTTTGCTGTTTTCACACAGACACTACATAGATGCTATGTCATATCATATTTATTTAATTTGTAACGTAATTTAATCCACAGAAAGTGGAAAACGGGGATCTAAACTGGATAATCCCAGGAAAAATGCTAGCATTCTGTGGTCCTCACCGCTGGTCACGACTAGATCGCGGGTATCCGCTGCACAGTCCAGAGCACTACCACCTCTACTTTAGACAACATCGGGTCACTACTATCGTCAGGTGAGATTACATACATACATACTCACGGCTATAAATCCCTAGAAGGGGTAGCATTATGAAACCCTCAGCCACTTTTGGAAGTTGCGTGGGGAAAAGATGGTAAAAATAAAGTTTGTTGGTGATGGGTCTCCAACCACATCGCCCATAATTCCTCAATACCGTTAGTCGCCTCTTACGTATACCCACCGGAAGAAATGGGGTAGTGCTATTCTAAGCCGACACTACACAGCAAACGTGAGATTACTATTCATATAATAAGTAATTAATTTTGTTTTATGCGTTAGAAAGCCGATGGCTTGAAAAACGCGACACTTTTTAGTGCGTTCATTTATAAGATGTTAACAGAAGAGAAGCGAAGTGAGATAATTTTAAACAAATTATGAAGAAAAAAAACGGAAAATTAGGAGTTTTATATACGTAAATAACCGCTTCACACTTACATAGCCACGGAGTTAAAGAAGAGCTGTGAATTATGCTGTTTTTTCTTCTTCTACAACAATTTTTCTCGAAGGAAAAGCTTGTTAATGAGCTGAAGTGACTAAAAATACAATATTCTTGCTCTATTTCAACATTTCTACCAATCGCATATCCATTGTTAAAGCCCCTGGCGGACTTTAATTAATCTAACTTAATGGAACAGATATAAGACCTAGGATCCTTTTTTTTTTTTTTTACGTGGTCGGAATCTGGAAACAGATACACTGACCGCCCAAAGGGGGGCAGGCGGCCAGGTTATGTGGGGTGTTACCCACTAAACCTTTCCACGGTGGACTTCCTCAGACACTTAGGACGCCTCCGGGACCTCGCTGAACACGCCGGTGACGCCCTCGTGTCTTGCCCTTTCGGGCACCTCCCTGGGGAACAAAACGCGCCCCAATACTCCGCACACCTTGCGGCTCGGCAGCAGTCATCTACCAACTGCCACCGCCTCCTTGGGCCACTATAATTCGAGATGGGGCCCCCACCCCATAACGAAAAGTGACACCTTCGTGGCATTTTTTATAGAGGTTTGCTTCCTCGTGGCCCAGGCTTCAGTAGCCTGGTCCCCCGTTCCCACCGATTTGGCCGGCGGCAGGGCAGAACTGCCGCCGCCCCCTCGCTGCCCAGCCGCCAGATGCCAGCAGACGCTGGGCCACCTCCTTGTGCTTCCTCAGCACCGTAGGCGTTTGGGCCACAACCTCGCGGATTTTTTAACGAGGTTTTTTCCTCGGATTTTTGCGGAAGGTTTACTCCTCTTCCGATTTTTTATAGAGGTTTACTCCTCGCGGTCAAGCCTACGCCGCGGCAAGACCCTCGGCCCTGGAAGTGCGAGACTGCCAGGGTTACGAGCTCCCCTGATTTTTTAACGAGGTTTTCTCCTCACATAGTCCGCCCACTACTCGATCTGAGAACAGAGGAGCGGTACTCGATCTGAAAACAGAGGAGCGGTACTCGATCTGAAAACAGAGGAGCGGTGCTCGATCTGCCCGGACTACAGAGGAGCGGTACTCGATCTGAGAACAGAGGAGCGGTGCTCGATCTGAGAACAGAGGAGCGGTGCTCGATCTGAGAACAGAGGAGCGGTGCTCGATCTGAGAACAGAGGAGCGGTGCTCGATCTGAGAACAGAGGAGCGGTGCTCGATCTGAGAACAGAGGAGCGGTGTTCGATCTGAGAACAGAGGAGCGTTGCTCGATCTGAGAACAGAGGAGCGGTGCTCGATCTGAGAACAGAGGAGCGGTGCTCGATCTGAGAACAGAGGAGCGGTGCTCGATCTGAGAACAGAGGAGCGGTGCTCGATCTGAAAACAGAGGAGCGGTGCTCGATCTGAAAACAGAGGAGCGGTGCTCGATCTGAAAACAGAGGAGCGGTGCTCGATCTGAAAACAGAGGAGCGGTAGGCGGACCCCTGGTGCATCAGCACCGTAGGCGTTTGGGCCACAAGCTCCAAACGCCCACCCCCTCCAGGTTCTCCTTGCGGAGCAGCAGACCGCCGGTCGCAGCCCACAACCTCACGGATTTTTTACGAGGTTTTTTCCTCGGATTTTTGCGGAAGGTTTACTCCTCTTCCGATTTTTTATAGAGGTTTACTCCTCGCGGTCAAGCCTACGCCGCGGCAAGACCCTCGGCCCTGGAAGTGCGAGACTGCCAGGGTTACGAGCTCCCCTGATTTTTTAACGAGGTTTTCTCCTCTTCCGATTTTTTATAGAGGTTTACTCCTCGCGGTCAAGCCTACGCCACGGCAAGACCCTCGGCCCTGGAAGTGCGAGACTGCCAGGGTTACGAGCTAAGACCTAGGATCCCAGCCTATCTATGTATATATGCACGCCTAAATCTCTGAGGGGTAGGTAGAGATTACCTCTATCCTACCGACGACCTAACAACCCTAAAACCCTAAGTCCCTAGACCTAACCATACAAGTTGAAATATATAAATAAGTACGGGAATGTTAAAATATCATTATACTACTAAAATCAATATTTTCACTAAAATAATTCATACTAAGCCATCATCATGTGCCATGTAGTGCCGGCTTAAAATGTCGCTACCCCTTTCTACCCACGGGTGTCGTAAGAGGCGACTAAGGGTATTGGGGCTTTTTATTGGATTTTTCGGCGATGCGGTTGGAGACCCATCACCAAAACCCCTATATTTTACCATCTTTTCCCCACTCAACTTCCAAAAGTGGCTGAGTAATGTTATAATTCCTTAGCTCTGGCTACCCCTTCAAGGGATTTATAGCCGTGAGTATATGTATGTATGTATATTTAATTAATACTAACCATACCCTTTATTTTACCATCTTTTCCCCACTCAACTTCCAAAAGTGGCTGAGTAATTTTATAATTCCTTAGCTCTGGCTACCCCTTCAAGGGATTTATAGCCGTGAGTATATGTATGTATGTATGTATGTAATTCATACTAACCATTGTCGCAGGCTAAACAAGAAATCGTACGACGCCCGCCAATTCACAGCTCACGGGTTCGAGCACAGAGATTTATTCTTCGTGGACGGATCCGTTCCCACTGAATTGATCGTAAATAGGTTTATTAGATTGGCTGAACTGGCTAAGGGGGCTGTGGCTGTGCATTGTAAAGGTAAGATATTTAGTATTTTCTAAGATTTTCACGATTGCACATTATAATTAAAACAACTATTGATTGACCACATGCGTTTTGACAAACCTAAAATTCTAGCCAAAGAGAATCGATTGATACCTAGAATGATACGTGAATCTATTGAAATAAAGAAACATCCAAACTTCAATAGAGATGATAGACCAAGCAAGGGAAGAACACTAGCAAGACTCCAGATAACATTAGCTCTTTTTGTACATAGAAAATATTAAACGCAAAAGTAATTTAAATTTTGTGACAGTAGTTAGTATTCATAATTTTATAGTACTGTTGATTGCTCGTAGAGCTGGTAGGGCGCCGACGTCCTCTGTCTGGGAGGTTCCGTGTCCAGGAATAATGAAACTAGCTTGTTATCTCTTCAAATTCTGTATTAGTTGTGTTCATTTGAATAATTGGGCGTTACAAGTGCCCTCTGTATAACAATAGCGGAGCTTCTAGAATACATAGCAATCGACCGTTAAAACGGTACTTTATTAATTCAAATGTTTCTGGAAGAAACAGAAAGTTCTAATGTTCCTAACGGTTGTTTTACATTGATCGAGACTATTCTTTATTACGTAATTTACTAGCGACATCTGTTGAGCAATAGTAAATCTAACTTAACATATCAATATCAATATGCCTCTGATGGTTTTAATGTACATACTTTTACACCAGATGTCGCCACCTATAAAATACAGTCCTTTTAATTATATTCTTAACCAACCCTTTGGGAAAGGCGCAGCACTATGTTATGATAGTGCGGCTTAACATGTTCCCCACAAAAGGCAGTGTATTTTTGGTATGGTGAAGTAACATATATGACCCTGGCCTACCTAACTGACAAGCCTATACTTACTAATCTAATTTTGAATTAAAACACAGGAATAATAAAGATTTATTGGTAAACATAAATTGATTAAAAACGGAACATAACTTATATCTAACTAATTCTAAATGTTTTCTTTCTTCAGCGTCGTGTCGAATGATATTCTGACATCATATTCTGGTAATTTTTGGCTTCTTACACTTCGTTATCAATTAGTAATCCTCGGTATAAGGAGCTCAAATTTTATTCTTCATGACCCCTTGAGTCTGCATCCAACTTCCCAAATTTACTGTGATGGTAGTGGTAACGGACATGTATTATTGAATGCCCGCTTTATAAGCCCGTTGGCTGGTTTAATTGTAGCCACTCGACCGACGTCATCCGCCCCGAGGTGAGCTTGCTCGATCTTCCCCAGGCGGCACTGGCACGGGGTGTCCTGTTGTCCTTGATCAGCACGATGCTCCCGGGTTTCAAAGCTGGACCACCGCCGCCAGAAGCTCTGGTATATCTGTTGGAGTTGACGAAATAGTGTAAGCTTCGATTCTGGTACATCAGTCAGGTCGTGGTCTGGGAGGGCTGTCAGTGATCGGCCCAATAAGACGTGAGCTGGTGTTACGGTTGGGAAACTGTTAGAATTGGAATTGGGTATGGGTTTGGTTAAATAAAGGAATGGATTGGTTATTAATATGGGTGTTATTTGGTTAATAGGTATAAAGGTCTGTTTAGTTATTGGTACGGTTTAATTAGTTATTGGTACGGTTTTGTTAATTTTTAGATTAATAGATATCGAGTATTTCTATCTGACCGAAAGGCGTTTACGACGCCTCCCTCTTTTAGTGTTTAGGATACCCATCCTGAACTAAGACACGTTGTGAGTGGGTAGACTATCGATATAGGTATATATCGAGTAATTATATCTGACCGAAAGGCGTTTAAGACGCCTCCCTCTTTTAGTGTTCGGGACACAAATCCTAAGCTAAGACACGTTGTTAGTGGGTAGACTATCGATATAGGTATATATCGAGTAATTATATCTGACCGAAAAGCGTTTACGACGCCTTCCTCTTTTTAAGCTACTAAGACACGTTATTCGTGGATAGATATTTAGTATATCTGATCGAAAGGCGTTTACGACGCCTTCCTCTTTTTAAGCTACTAAGACACGTTATTCGTGGGTAGACTATCGATATATATGGAACGGTATAACAATAAATTGACAATTAACACGGTTTAAATGAACACAGTGATAAAAATAAGCAGTCTAAACGAGATTACACTACAAATACAACCTAACCTCCCAGACAGAGTTAACCCTAAGGGGATGAGGAAAGATAGGAAAAAACAACCAACTCACGATTTCAGGCCGATACTTAGCCCTCTCACAATCCTGGTAGCTTCTCAATCTTCTCCTTCGGTGGTTTTTCTGTCCCAAAAAAAAACGACGTAGTCTCAGCAGGATTCCAGCTATTTTCTCTCAGGTATTTACTTTTCTTCCTTTTTACGTTGGGCGCCAAATGATTCCTCGTAGAGGTGGAAATGCGCCGACGTCCTCTGTCTGGGAGGTTCAGTATCCAGGAATAATGAAACTAGCTTGTTATCTCTTCAAATTCTGTATTAGTTGTGTTCATTTGAATAATTGGGCGTTACAAGTGCCCTCTGTATAACAATAGCGGAGCTTCTAGAATACATAGCAATCGACCGTTAAAACGGTACTTTATTAATTCAAATGTTTCTGGAAGAAACAGAAAGTTCTAATGTTCCTAACGGTTGTTTTACATTGATCGAGACTATTCTTTATTACGTAATTTACTAGCGACATCTGTTGAGCAATAGTAAATCTAACTTAACATATCAATATCAATATGCCTCTGATGGTTTTAATGTACATACTTTTACACCAGATGTCGCCACCTATAAAATACAGTCCTTTTAATTATATTCTTAACCAACCCTTTGGGAAAGGCGCAGCACTATGTTATGATAGTGCGGCTTAACAACTGTATAATGACAAATAACTTCTCAGTCTTCCCGTGACCATGATAACTGAAAAGTTTTCAAAACGTCGGGCTTTAAAAATAATGTAATAACACGCGATTAAAATATCCGAAAATCAATAGTTGTTTTAATAGTAAAGTAAAAAAAGTAAAAATACATTTGTTAAAAGAAATACAGCTTTGTCCATTTACAGGGGTTCCCAAACTAGGCACAGTCTGTATCTTGGGAAACCAATTAAATAACTTATTATCCTTCCAATATAAATAAGTAATAACAAAAAAAAAAAAAACACTACAAGAAGAAGGTACACACACATACATGTGCATATATATAATATAAAAATAAAAGAATCAAATTTTATATTCGTAATAACAAATAAAATAATATTAATAATAAAAAATAAAATAAATGGTAAGATATTTGGTTCATTATATTTTCTCATTCACTTCGAGTCATGAAATATGTGCTATCCTCTATTGATGCGTGAAGTGATCATATTTTAGTAGCTTTGACTCGAAATAAGACCGTGCAAGAAAAGTTGCCACAATAATTTACACCCCCTAATTTTGGAAAAGTGTGAGCTAATTCTTATCAAGTCACATTCATGTTACGGTGTATGCGAAGGAAATGGCGATAGGGCTAAATTCTGTGTAGTGTACAATGAAGTAAAACAAGCAAAACGTGGGTACCCTGACCGTGATAGGCCATAAATAACAGCCTCTTCCTTTCGTTGCATTAGTGAGATTTCAACCTTATTAAGAATTCATATACCCTTTTCGTTCAGTCACCCACAAAGTTATTATCATAACAGCTCAGACTTATTAATTTTTTACAATATACAAATTTTCATCTTTCATTTACTCTGGCAACTACATACATACAAATGGTCACGGCTATTAATCTCAAAAAGGGGAGCAAGGCCTTCAGAATTTGAAATGACACAGACACTTTTAGAAGTAGATTTGAGAGAATTATATTGTTCTTTCATTTATTCACTCACAATCTATCATAACAGATCAGTCTTATTAAGAGATAATATACCAATTTCAATCATTTATTGATTCACTTACAACAAATATACTTTTTTAAGAATCTTTCGTTAAAAGTTAACCTATTTACATCTCTTATCCACTAAAATTACATTTTATTTTATCCTTACTTTCCCCACGGCGGGTCTGAGTCGCACGGGCACGCTAATAGCGTTCTATATGATGAAATACCACGCGTTCTCTGCGCGACAAGCTATCGCCTGGCTGTGGGTGTTAACAATTATTTCTTTCTTTCTTTGCAAGAGCGTTTAACACAACCGTGATAGTAGTTCTTTGAATTAGTGACTCAACCAACATACAATTTAATTACAGCGGGTCTAGGCCGCACGGGCACTCTAATAGCGTGCTATATGATGAAGCACCACGCCTTCCGACTTTTGATAATCTTTTCATAGATATAAAGTCTGATCTTCCTTTGAAGTGGCCATCAAAACCAACGTATCTATTATCACAGTTCAATCTTAAGAGATGTCCATTTCAGTTATTTATTTTTCACCGACTTATGGCACTATATATATATTTAATTACAGCTGGTCTAGGCCGCACGGGCACGCTAATAGCGTGCTATATGATGAAGCACCACGCGTTTTCTGCGCGACAAGCTATCGCCTGGCTGAGGGTGTGTAGGCCTGGGTCGGTCATTGGGCATCAGCAGTGGTTCTTGGAGAAGTGAGTGGTTTATTATCATTATTTCAGCTAATTGACATTCCGGAAAATTACATTTTTTTAAGGTTAAAACGTAATGTGATTAAATAATGAATAATTTTAAGTAATTTTACTCACTCTACCTTTCTTATGATAACTTAAGTGCAAATGTTGTGAAGTCGGCCAGAGAACTCACACAAAAGTCAATTTGTATAAATATATATATGGGTTTAATACCTAGCAGCCACGCTAGAAGCTTTGAAATTAAACAGTCAACGGTTCATCTAGCAATTTGGCGTTGCTAAATGGCTATACCTAAATGAATTTTACAAATATTCGGGCTATGTCAGCATGAATACCATGTTTTTAAATAGTTTGTATCAAACTTCCTATCTAATTACTAACATTTCATTAAAAAAACTGATTTTCAATACGGTGTTAGACAACTTTATTATTTCAAACAATACCTACAATATAATTGGCTTTAGATTAAAAAACTACAATCACATTATTGTTAAACATTGCATACATTCACCATTACAGAAACAAACTCACGAAATATTTAATTATTTTTCTTCAGCATCCAACCTCGTATGTTAGCCGACGGTGAAGCATTCCGACGGCGACACAACCTACCCCTTCCAGTGTTCACGAGGGGAATATATAGTGATTTACCATTGGAAAATAGTGGAGATGATAATGCCAACAAAACTGATGATAAACCAGTGTCGCTGAATAGTATATTGAATAATAAGAATATTAATAAGGTGAGTAATCAACATTGCACTAGCTTCTTGCCCGCGACTACGTCCGCGTGGACTACAATTTGTTACATCCAGCAAAGTCTATGGGCCAATTTTGATAATTCATAAATCGCCATCTTTTCCCCACGCATCTTCCAAAAGAGGCTGAGGAATTTATAGTTCCTTGGCTCTGGCTACCCCTTCTAGGGAATTACAGCCGTGAGTATATGTATGTATGCTAACAATTTAACTAATCCAGTTATGGAAAATGTTTGAGTTTTCGGTGAAACTTCAGATGGAGACCTTCAATTGGCCTAGACCTCGCTTTTAAAACATACCCTTATTATACTTTAAATCGATTAAGGACATAAAACTAAACAACTTTGCCTATGGAATGCATATCTAAAATATTGTAATTTTCAAAATAATTAATAATTAAAAAGTGTCGTACCTAGATCAAACTGAGAAAGTATAGTGAGGTTCTTAGCCTCGGCAGAAATAGACGAAAAAAATATAGAAGACATATAGACCAGTTCTTTTATTTTAGCTGAGGCTAAGAATCTCACTATACTTTCTCAGTTTGATCTAGGATCCCACACTGTTTATGTATTAATTATTTTGAAAACCATAATATTTTAGATATGTCTTCCATAGTCAAAGTTGTTTAGCTAGATGTCTTTAATCAATTTAAAATATAAAAAAAGTATGTTTTAAAAACGAGGTCTAAGCCAATTTGATACCTGAACCAATTTTCTAGCTCTTAGCATCGCGACACAGGCTGGTTCAGAAAATCCACCCTCTCTCGTTTAATATTAGGTCTTTTCCTACGAAATTGCCGTTTTGTATGAAAAAATTTAAACGAATTTTTTTCTTGTATTTTTTAATTGTATTAATCGAAGTAATCACCCATGCAATCAATGCATCTTTGCCAACGCAGTGGCAGTTTATTGATGCCCTTCTTGAAGAAATCAGCTGGACGGGAGGCAACAAATTCTTCAAAGGCATTTTGTACTGCTTCTCGGGTATTAATTTTTTTTCCCGCCAAGAAGTTATCCAAATTCTGGAAAAAGTAGAAGTCTGTAGGCGCAAGGTCTGGTGAGTACGGTGGATGAAGGAGAGCTTTCAACCCCAGTTCTTGCAACTTGGAGTCCGTCTGCTGTGCAGTATGAGGTCGCGCGTTGTCGTGCAGGAGCAGCGGAGACGAGCGATTGACCAATGCTGGTTGGAGATGTGCCAGCTTCTCCATCATTGTAATGCTCACCCCGTTTGGTAAGAAGCTGTGATGAATCACACCGGCGCTAGACCACCAAACAGTGACCATCACTTTTCTAGGGGTAAGTTTTCGTTTAGGGCACTGTTTAGGTGCTGAACCAGGATCCAACCAACTTGCTGAGCGCTTGCGGTTGTCAAACAGAATCCATTTTTCGTCGCAGGTAACAATGCGGTTCAAAATTCCTTCATTTGTGTTCATGTTCATCGCGCTGGCGATCATTGTGTTCGTGGGGCACCCATTTGTCAAGCTTTTTTACCTTGCCAATTTGACGCAAATGGACCAATATTGTTTTGACGCTAACGTCGAAAACTGCTGCTAATTCCGCCGTAGATTGTGTATCATCAGCTTCCACAATCGCCTTTAATTCGTCATTGTCGACCAAAGTCTTCGGACGACCACGGGGTTCATTTTTCAGGTCGAAATTTCCAGAACGGAAGCGAGCAAACCAATAACAGGCGGTGCGTTGGTTTGTAGCGTTAGCTCCGTAAACGTCATTGATGTTGCGTGCCGCTTGTGCCGCGTTGCTGCCACGACGGTACTCATATTACATAATTACTCGAATTTTTAACGTATCCATGATGACGAAAAAGATTGAAATGCGATGAAAACGTAACACTAATCAATAAAAAAATGACTACTTTTGGAAAAACAATTCCATGTTTTTAAAATAAAATTAATTTGAAATTAGAATTCTTAGTCAAACAAAAATTATTTTGATTTGAAATGGCCAGTACTGCAGAACGGCAATTTCATAGGTAAAGACCTATTATATAAGGATAAACATGTGAAATTTATATTCGTAGTAATCAGTGTTGTGGACAACATAACTTATTTGTAACACTTATGATGCCAAAAACATAGTTTTAACACTTTTAGCCTAAGACTAAGAAAAAATGACTAAGGAATTTCTGATGCTGTGTAGTGTCGGCTTAGAATAGCACTATCCCATTTCTTCCGGCGGGTGTACGTAAGAGGCGACTAACGGTATTGCGGCTTTTTAAGGGATTTTTGGGCGATGCGGTTGGAGACCCATCACCAACAACCTTTATTTTACCATCTTTTGCTCACGCACCTTCCAAAAGTGGCTGAAGAATTTCTAATTCCTTAGATCTGGCTACCCCTGTTAAGGATTTATAGCCGTGAGTATATGTATGTATGTATCAATTTCTGATTCTGAAGATCTAGCTACCTCTTTTTGGAATTCCTATTCGTGATTTTATATATGTATGTATGAAGAAATATATTGAAACAATGAATAAATATAATGAAGACGTATGAGATATGAAATAAAAAAATTCATAGTGTTTCAAAGCTGCAAATTATTTTTGTCTATTTTGTCTAACTATTATAAAAATATATTTCTTTTTACATGAATACCTCATGTGGGGATTATTACTAATAAATAAAATATATTATAAATGTATATATTATATATTTCTTTTATTCCAGCTCGACAACGCAAACCAGTTGAATGCAAACGAGACAGATTCGGAAAACAACGTAACCTCCGTCATAGGTCGGTACAAAACAACAGCAACCGCCATGTTGCCTACCAAAACGGTTTTCGCGCCAAAACTAAACTACATGCTTCCAACGAACAATATACGAAACGCAAACAATACAAACCTCAAAACACAACCTCGAAATATAAACTCTAATCTAAAACCTCATTACGCGAGCAAAACGTCAACTTTCCCGCCAACGAGAAGTGCCAATGTCACTAATAACAAAATGGCGGGAAATGTCAAAACTCATCTGTCAGCGAAAAGCAGTTTTCACGGACAAAGAACGAATTTAGCACGACCTTCTATCGGATACAATCATAATAGTAGCCCGCTAAAAACGTTAACAAGAAAAAACATCAAAAACACAGATTCGTCAACTATTACAACCACATTATCAGCTTTGACTGAAAACTGCAATTTAAACGGTAAAAATAGATTACCGTCGGAACCGAATCTCAAAACGATGCAAAATCAATCCAAATTACCGATCAACGCGAATAATCGAAAGAAAATAATCGTCAGATCGACTTCGAACTCTAGAAAGAAACAATCGAAAAGTACATCCCCTATACGAATAAGTTTGGAAGCGAATAACCCAGAATTATCATCGAGTGATACGAACATAACTAACTTATCTACAGATTCTTTAGACGCTCCGTATAGGTTCCGAAGAAAACGCGATAAAACTAACAGCCCAGAACCGATGGATTGCATTTTCAATTCAATAATAACAGCTGACGTCACTCCAGATAACTATGAAGAGACTACAAATTCTCAAGGAAATAAACTATATAAAATTAAGGCGTTAAGGAAAAAATGCCCTACTTTTGGTATGAGTTTGTTGAAGAAAGAAGGGATTCAAACCCGGTCGAGTAGCACTGGAGGGACGGCTGTTAAAAAGAAATGATCTCTATGTATATCGAGATATGGTTTAAAATAGTCTGCAATGTTATTAATTATTGTGCTTAGCACATTTTAGGTGTTGTGGTCAGATATGGTTGGCAGACTTTTTGAGGTATATTTTTACAGTGAAATATTGTATATATTTTGTTTTTTTTAAAAAGATTTTAATATCCGATTTGTTTCACATATTTTTTACAGCATATTAATCAGTATTGAATATATTTTTTACTTAATTTTGTCCCTTTAAGTGATAGTTTGTAACTAAAAATGTATCCTTAAAAGTCTATCAACATATATTATTATTATATATTAGAAAATAAATTTATTGATATATTTTAAATGTATGTCTATGTGTCGTGAACCTCAAAAGATTTTTGTAAAATATTTTACTATCTGACTAGAAGATACTGTTTAATGCCGTTAATAAGTGTTATATATTCTTAAATCATAAGTGTCTTAAGGTTCAGTGAAAGTTTCAAACGAAATAACTCTGAAGTTATTATATTCCATATGAGAGAGGGAGAAAAAGACATATTTGCCTCTCGTTTACTTCCTAGCAGATTTTAATGAAACTTCCACTAGTCAATAATAAAATAATCCTACATCTATCGATTTCACACATATCTTATTATAACATGTGTAAATAATATTTTTAGGCTTAATCATTATTATAATTATAATTATTTTATTAGGCACAATAAAACAATTTATGCGACTCTTGTTATTATGGAACAAGAGAATGAACTAAGCGTGAAAGTTCTACAGATTTTGGGTTTGTGGGCTTCGTCGTTTACTTTTATTTTGACATGCAAATGTATTTTATTCTTAACCGACTACTAAACGTCATATTTTTATTCGTCATTTAATGGCGTACAATTGCATGAATCCTTTTTTTAAATGGCAGAAGGCAGGTAGTTTTTTTGTAGACATCACAATTGTGTTCAGTATCGTAATGGCTATTATACTATACATATACTCACGGCCATAAATCCCAAAAAGGTGTCCAGAGCTATATAGCTAAAAATTCCTCAGCCACATTTGGAAGTTGTTAGGGCAGAAGATGGTAGAAATAAAGTATCATTGGTGATGGGTTTTCAACCGCATCGCCCAAAAACCACTTAAAAAACCCAAACCTTTAGTCGCCTCTTACGACACCCGTAGAAAGAAAGAGGCGACTAAGGCACTACACGGCAATAAAGAACACTAGAATAAAGCCCACAAACCTAAATTGGTATAAAAAATGGTTTGAACCCATATTTGTCATATGGAATACAATTGAAAGAATATATTTTTCAAATTTCATTTTAATAATCATGAGCATTTTTTATGTTTCAAAGTGTTTTTTATGTTGTAATGTGACAACCGTGCAACATATTTAAAATGGCTTTTTTCATGTTTTATTTTTGACATTCCTTCTATACCATTAGTATATTTTAACTTTATTAAGATAGATGTTAATAAAATTTACGTACGTTTGTATCTAGTTTTAATGTATCAACTTGTTGAAATAACGTTCCAAATTTTAATAGGATCGTTTGTAAAATGTACATATCTTTATAATCAGGTTTCTAGGCTTGAAATATATTATTTTTGTACCTGCCCGAAATATATTGCGCTTTCCAATTTACAGCACAGGCAAATATTATTGTATAGATTAAAAAAACTCTTGTTTATTTGTAATGAATTGCTTTGGAGCTATAAAATGTATTTTGAGTGATCTATTTTAAGTACAGACATATTTTTTCAAGTCTTTCCTTATTAAATAAGAAATTTGATTGCTTTTATTCATCAAAGTAATTATATGGCTTATAAAGTAGTAAAGTAATTGTTCATTTCATAGGATCGTACTACTTCCAATTAAGTATTTTTCACATATATTGTGAAAAATATTTTTAGCTTTTTCATGACCATGAGATGTAGATTTTTGTAGTTTCTTTTAATTAGTTTTATATATTTATGTGGACATGATACATATATTTTATTAACAGACATTCATTCAAGAATTCTTTTTTGTTTCTTTTGTTTCTTTATAATTTCAGAAATTGCATTTTTATCTGTTTTGTTTTATTTATATAGCTTGATATAAACTTCTTATTTTTCGTATCTTTGTTTCGTTCTATGGAGCATGCTGGAGACACGAAATTAGTTAGAAATAAAAATCTTTTAAAAAAATTAAAGCTTAAAATGAGTTGTATAGTAAATTTTTATTCAGTTATTGAGCTAACTAGACATATAAATAAGTCCACCAGGTGGCAAAGTCACGTGATGTTCAGAATTATTAGTACCTCTGCCAACCCCTTCGGGGATATTCGGCGTGAACGTTTATGTTATGTAATACATAATTCTTTTATATATGTAATATATAAAGCTGCATGAAGATAACTACAGACATATGGATTTTTTTATATGTGTCATTTAATTAAGTGATTGTTATTTTAATCTAAGAAATACTGCAAAAAAAGGAAGATAAACTTAAAATGTTGAGTATCTAAAACATATATTTCAATTTGATTTAAATGAACAAATTAGTGTCATCTCATTCTAACCGATATCGTGACGATAAAATAGCGCTCGTGCGTTTATGAAAATCTAATACAGATATTTTCTTCCAAAACTTACCAATAGAATGAAAACAAATGCTTCCTTAACAAAAGTTCTTTCAGTATTAAATTGATTATATTTTATGATAATTGTATGGGAATTCAATGTACATTTTATGATGCAAATAGGAAAAATAACTGGTCTTAATAATATTCTGAAAGACTATTTAATTGTGCTTCCTTAATTCATTTATATAATTTAGGTTGATAAAAATATGTTGCTAGCCTATTTGTGAACTGAAAATAATATTGCCCCATTACATTTATGTTATCCAATATCTTTTGTGGTAACAAATAGTCATACAAAGAAATCACGCCAGTCTTGCAATCAACATAGCCAGAGTACAGTAAGTTTCTGTATGATTGTTATTTTTTTTATATTACTTTGTGCCATTCATTTATGCTAAGTGATTTTGATATTTTTTTGTTATTTTATAATTTTTCACTATGGAGTTAAGCTATTACTATATGTATTTTCATTCTCATTTGTTCTAAAAATGTAAGTTAAAGTAAATTGGATTTGATTTCGATTAATTTAAAATGAAATTTCTTATTAATATCCGCATTTCATGAACTGTCCATATGCTGTTAGCTGCATGTAAATAATGTTTCTGAAAATGCAATGAAATCTCATATTTTGTATTCCAAGCAACACAAATAAACACTGTTGATCTCCTAGTATCTCAAAATACGAACCAGCGATGAAAACCTTTATATACTCTATAACACAAAAACTTAAAATGAAACATTTATGAAACCAGTCATAAAAAGACATAGGAAAGTCCCTGTGTTGTGGTCAAACAGCTTAAATCCTTAAAATCATGAAGGGGGTGAATGCACTAAATATTATTGAAAACGTCATTATTCTATACATCAACTGGGGTGCAATTTCATAAGACCCATGAGAAGAAACGTATTAATTCTAATCTAATACGACACGCCTATAATATGTTCCGCTTGGATTCTTCCTGTGCTATTAAAACTGAAATAAGTTGATAGTTTCTGAATGTATGTGTGTTTGTATATGATTGAAATTAATTGTGTCGTTTTGTTGTATTAGTATTAGAGATTATTAATGTTGTAAACATTTGATATATACGTTGTTTAAGATATATTTTTAATTAATAAATTGTAATCCACTAAATCGCACTCTCAGAAGGAAAGAGGCTCAAGTTCAAAATATTGATATTGATTTACAATCACAAAGAGACATGAAAAAGTATGCTTTATCTGATGAATAGTGAAACAAAGACACTTATTGTTTGCTATCCTATTTTTTTTAACAATAAGTGCCTTTGTTTTACTATTCATCGGATAAAGCATACTCTTTTAACCGACTTCAAAAAAAGGAGTGTTCTCAATTCGACCGTATATTTTTTTTTATTTCTCTTTATGATTGTAACTCAATATCACTATTTTTCGAATTGAGCCTCTTTCGTTCTGAGAGTGCGATATATGTATGGTCACCCAGGAAAGTTTTCTATAACTTTGGGTTGTGTCTGCCGTTTTATACAAAGTGGCATATAATATCAGAATTTTACAATACTTGTATATTGCAGTTAGTCAATCCGTTCGGTTGTCATGCAACGTTATATTTAATGTGTCATTTATTATCAACTGACACTGGATGCACAGTTGATCAATATTATAAAAATATATTTGCTGTGTAGAGTCGGCTTTGAATAGCACTACCCCATTTCTTCCGGTGGGTGTAAGTAAGAGGCGACTAAAGGTATTGGGGCTTTTAAGGGATTTTTGGGCGATGCGGTTGGAGACCCATCACCAACAACCTTTATTTTACCATCTTTTCCCTACTCAACTTCCAAAGGTGGCTGAGGAATTCCTAATTCTTTAGCTCTGGCTTCCCCTTCTAGGGATTTATAGCCGTGAGTATATGTATGTATGTTTAAATTACATAGACTCTTAATCCATTAAAAAACACTTATTGTGGTCTACATGTGTTCTTATGTATGCATGTTTTATTAAAGAATGGGTTATCCACATATTTATTAGCATACATACATACATACATATACTCACGGCTATAAATCCCTTAACGGGGTAGCCAGAGCTTTGGAATGAGAAATTCCTCAGCCACTTTCGGAAGTTGATTGGGGAAAAGATGGTAGTAATAAATGTTTCTGGTGACGGGTCTCAAACCACATCGCCCAAAAATCACTTAAAAAGCCCCTATACCCTTAGTCGCCTCAGTAGAAACGGGGTAGTGTTATTCTAAGCCGACACTACACGGCCACTTTTTATTAGCTAATGATATAATCCCGGTTATTTGGATACCTAAAGTATTTTTATGCATTGCTGTTGCTAATTAATTAATTTATCAGTATTGTTAAACTGCCTTAATTAATGTCTCTTGGCTTGACACGAGTAATTAGTATTTTTCATGTTTTTAGGTCAAAATCAATTAAAAATAAAGTTTGTGTACCAATAAAATCATGTATGAATGTTATACGTTGAAATGCTAAGTGTTTTGTAATTATAAAATAAATTGCACTGTTATAATTAATATTGTGTAAAATAAATCACTCGAAAATATCATAATCTATTAAAAAAGCTTACTTATTAAAAAGATATATTCTAATGATGTTGCTTGTTTTATTATGGCCTTAGACTAAGTATCATGAATGTAAGGGAAGCAAGAGAGGTTTGTTAAGATAGTACTAAGTGGCTATCGATACCTCTGCCTACCGCAATGGGAATAATGGGCGTGATTATATAAGTAAGTTCGACTTAGTAAACACTATACCATGCGTGTACGCAATTTTGAAAGTCCACCTTAGTCTGTACTGACAATATAAAACACATATATGTTACTAAAGTGCACCTTCAATTAACATCTAGATCTGTCTGTAGCGCTCGCTATCAGTATACAATAACGCTCAGCACATAGAAACGCTGATAGTGCAAGAAGGATCACATTCCACAGCAACACGTAACCAGAAGGTCAACTTTGCACATCGAGAATGATAAATAGGCATACTTATATCTTCTAACTCATATGAAAATTTACTTCTTTCTCCCTCGCACGATGGAATATTCGTATTTTGACAGTTCTGTTATACGAGAATACATGGTGATATTCGACGAATCCAACGATACCTCCTTAGTTGTCGTTGGTTTCATGGAATAGAAAGCGCCAATATTCATATTGTTCTATATATGTCAAAATCCGAATACTCGATCGTGCCTACCTCGTCATACATTGATCGTGTTACCTATTCAATAAAAAAAGAATTATAGAAATCGGTAGACAAACACCGAAATCTATACTTATAATAAATCTGTAGAGAGGTCAATTCTGTACATGAAATATATTTTCAAAATAACTATCAGGTGATGATTAGGGATCGATACTGATGCCAAAAATGCAATCAGTAAAATTTTTGTCTGTCTGTCTGTCTGTCGGTTTGTATGTGCCTTATGGAAACAAAAACTACTCGACGGATTCTAACGAAACTTGGTACAATTATTCTTCATACTCCTGCGCAGGTTTTTGTATACTTTCCAGCAGAGTAGTAAAGGGGAATTTTGGGAAATTTTGTGAAAACGGGAGAAGTAACTACATTTTTTAAACTTCCGTCGCGTGTGCAGCCTTAGGGCCGGCGCTGACTGCCGGCATGGCATGGCAAAGGATTTCGGTACAGATATAGCATTTTTAATCTTATTACCATGCGTATAGAATTCATTTAACTTCATTTTGACACAACGATGCCGACGTTCTGTCCTACCGCGGCCTCCCTCGGCATCGTTGTGTCAAAATGAATTCTATACGCATGGTAATAAGATTAAAAATGCTATATCTGTACCGAAATCCTTTGCCATGCCATGCTGGCAGTCAGCGCCGGCCCTTAATGGTTAAACTCACATAGAAATCATGTATGACGGAAAAATTCTGGATAAAATAATCTAAAAAACTTGACAGTTTATGTCTATCTTTTACGGTTGACTCACAATAACACGTGAAATTCCTGATAGCTTAGCAGTTCGGAACATTCTGATTATATTTGTTTACTCTTACGTTTGTAAACCTCTCACTCATCCCTAATTTAAAAAAGGTAACATTATTACTTATTCAATAAAAAAAGAATCATAGAAATCGGTTGACAAACACCGAAATTATACATAAAATAAGCCAGCGCGTCCGTGACCAAAACCAAATCTTTACTAATTTATATATAACATACTAGATGGCGCCAGTAGTTGCATCCTACATCACGTAATGATTTATTTATTAGATTGTTATAAATACTTCATAGCGTTTTATTCCAAAATTTGCTATTTAATGACCACATTAGCGCGAAAGCGCATTCAAAATCACCAAACTACACTGTTTAGGGAGTGCTATAAATTAAATAAATTGAAAACATTGCGCTGAATTTCACAATGCTTAAGCAGGGACTGAAGAAAGAAACCTCAGATATTTAAAAAAACAACGCTACCCGTGTGAAGCTGGGACGATCCACTAGTTATACATAAAATAAGCCAGCGCGCCCGTGACCAAAACCAAATCTTTACTAATTTATATATAACATACTAGATGGCGCAAGTAGTTGCATCCTACATCACGTAATGATTTATTTTTCAGATTGTTATAAATACTTCATAGCGTTTTATTTCAAAATTTGCTTTTTTATTTTATTTTATTATATTTGGGGCGCTTACAGCTAAATTTACAATATAAAATAATAGCATAGGCAGAAATAGGCCAATAACAAGCTCCCACATATGCAATGCTTAAGCTATTTAATGGAAATACTGAACCGTTCATTAAAGCGCATTCAAAATCACCAAACTACACTGTTTAGGGAGTGCTATATATTGAATAAATTGAAAACATTGCGCTGAATTTCACAATGCTTAAGCAGGGACAGAAGAAAGAAACCTCAGATATTTAAAAAACAACGCTACCCGTGCGAAGCTGGGACGATCCACTAGTACTCAAATAAAATGACACACCTCATTGTTATTAAATAAAAGATATAACTATTTTTGAAAATATCATCTAGTGTAAACAAAATTGTGGCATAAGTCTTTTATAATATTAACTGTAGCCTAATTAATAAAGAATAATCCCCACATGAGGTTTTCATGAACAAAAAGATTTAAATTATGTGATAGTTAGGCGTTTTCAACATTTGCATTCTATCTGAAAAGATAGACAAGTGGCCTTCCGAATAAGTAAAAAATTCGGAGGTAGGAAACGTAAACACTACTAAAACGTGTAAAAGAAATAAAGGATAGAAGAATTTCGCGCTGGCAGCCATTGACACGGTAGCTCAATTGGCAAGAGCGACGGGGGCGTATACCCGAGGTCGCGGGTTCGTATCCCGCCTATGTCGAATTTTTCTTTTCTTTATTTATTCTATATTTATTAGTATAATCCAGACATGATGTTTTCATGAACAAAAAGATTTAAATTAACTGTAGCCTGTCAAATAACGGAGGCCACTTCTATGGGACTTCATGATTTCGATTTCAATGTTGAAGTGGTCCACCTGTAACCCTTTAGGATTATTAATGTATTGAAAATTAACTTGATAAGCACCGATGGTTTAGAAAAGCATTACCCTATATTCTTCCTGTTGATGTCGTTCAAAGCGGCTATTGGTTTTAGGGTCTTTTAGCTGGTAATCCATCACCTAAAAGTATATTATTTACCATCTTTTCTGAATTCTTGCAAATGTTGATTCCATATGAAATTAGATTTGGGGTAAGTTGTAGTGAGTATCGGTGAGATAGTATTTCGGTATTTTGCGAACTGAATGCAAAAATTGAGGGCTTTGGTGCCCAAGTCGTATTGTTCCAAGAGTGATTTCTAAAACCCCGCCACACCACTTGGGCTCCGCAGATTTGATAAAAAAGCATAAGTTATATAAAATAAATTGCCCAAAGACACCACTTTTTATTTATTAAGTTAATCTTCTGTGTAGTACCTCTGTGGTTTGGTCTCAGAATATGGCTACCCCATTTATTCCCACAGGTGGCTAAGGTATGGAACTTTTTAAGTGGCTATTGGGTAGGGTTGCCAGATTTTTTTCGGCATATACGGGACAAATCACTGACCTCCATTATACTATATAAGTACGCTGGACTAACGATACGTATCAAAATGACAGCTATTTACTGTGCCAATTTGAAGCGCCCCCAATGAAGGAACGAGGAACTAAATACGACGTAAACTGCAAAATGGCCAGTGTTTTTTTACCATAAAGCATAATATATCTATGGTTTTTAGAAACAATTATAAATCAATAGTGCTGTAAAGTTTCGTTTCGATAAAACTTAGCCTTTCCTTTAAGCAGAAACATTTTATCGATATATTTTATCTTACTGTCCCATCTCTTTTATTAGTTCCTTGTTCCTTCACTGCTGCCGTAAGCGCCAAAATGGCGAAAATCAAATCGCCTCATTGTCACCCGACCTATAATTAGTCCAGCGTGCTTATATAGTATAATGGAGGTCAGTGGGACAAATGCATTAAAAGGCTTAAAAATACGAGATTTAAGTTCTTTACCCGGGACAAATAAAAAAACAAAACTAGAGGAGCAAGCAAGTTTTATTTGTAAAAAGAAATTGACGCGTGGCTACATAGAGGTCATGGCTAAAAGACGGGACAGGGGCTTTCATACTAGGCCTAAAATACGGGACGTCCCGGGAAATACGGGACGTTGGGCAACGCTACTCTAGGGCGATACTGCTGAGGGCCATCACTATGTTTGTACGAGTATGTCTGTAATATTTTATGCAACAAAAAATCTTTACACATTTGACGTGTTCTTTAGCATACTTTCGTATTTACTTTAAGTTGAAAAAAGACAGGTTCAAATAAATATGTCAACACAACAATGCTTTATGGACGGGAGCGTAATAACGCAATTAAAAGGGTCTTTGAGCTTGATAGCTTGAAGTTTTCAAGCTCTCATTTAAATTTTCTGTGTAATTCAGGATGATAAAATACCTTCTATTTAAGCTTCCGATTAATAACGAAGCAATGGTTTTCTATCAATGAGGCTAGCTGTGAAATAGTGCTATATCAGTTAAAATGCAAAGTTAGCGAGCCATATTTTATCAAGCAGTTTTTCTTTGTCCTACGATAACAGAAATATTTTGAGTCCTCTTATAAAACCATTGAGTTATAACTACTAGCGTACGCTAGTAATAATAGTTCAATGTATAAAACTAACAAATTTTGTCAGCACTTTATCACGACTCGCCCACTTTAGTAACTACTAGTACTAACAAATAAAAAGAAGACCATAACAATTACTATTATAATTTCATAACTTTGATTTTACTAACATTACCATCAAAAATGTCTAGGTCAGCTCTAAGTTTTTTTGCATATATTGTTCTGTATACGAGTAAGGGGAGCGTGTAAGCCTAGGTCCCGTAGGCATAGAAGCTTATAGCTAAATAGAACGAGGATTTGTACAAAAACTGCTCAAAAATAAGTTATTCCTGCACCTGATTTGTTGATTCAGTGCTCTGAATATCGTTGGTCGTACATTTGCTTCGCTAAGTCAGCGCCAATAAACTAAACCTCTTATGGAAAATGACATTGTTTGTACATACATACATATACTCACGGCTGTGATACCCTTGAAGGGGGAAGCCAGAGCTAGGGAATCAGAAATTCCTCAGCCACTTTTGGAAGTTGACATTCTTTGCATCTTTTCTCTAATTCTAAAAGTTCTCTACTTTCGTAGATAAAACCTGATTTAAAGGTTAGTCTCTGATTTTCACCCTTGCAACATAGTTTCCTTCACTTTTCCAACTAACACCAGCCAAAGCCCTTGAATCAACTTAGCCATGTGGGTTTCCTCACGATGTTTCCCTCACTGTTTAACAACACATATGTCTCTACAAAACATATTGGTGTGAGCCCAAATCGGGAATCCGAGTGCATGATAGGCGGGAGTTCTACCCACTGAGCTATCGCGGTTGTTTTACATACGTATCACAAACGTAGCAATTATAAACTATCAGTTTTTAAAGAATCCAATAACTAGCTATGTTTACGTTTACATTTTATAATATAAAAAGTAAAATAAAAAGACATTAGGCAAATTAACACGCACACACACAAAAACAGAATGAAACATAATAAAAAACACAAATATGCTATGTAGCTAAGCTGTGTAGTGTCGGCTTAGAATAGCATTGCCCCATTTCTTCCGGTGAGTGTACGTAAGAGGCGACTAACGGTATTGGGGCTATTAAGGGATTTTTGGGCGATGCGGTTGGAGACCCATCACCAACACTTTATTTCACCATCTTTTCCCCACACAAATTCCAAAAGTGGCTGAGGAATTTCTAATTCCTCAGCTCTAGCTACCCCTTTTAGGGATTTATATATACTACATTTTTTGTTGGTCATAGTTTTGAGTCCTCGGCGATTTTTACAATGGAAAATATTGTCGAACAAAGAGTGTGCCTTAAATTTTGTGTTTCGAATGATATTTCATGTGGTGAATCACTAAAAATGTTGCGAAATATCTACGGCGAATCGTGTATATCGAAAACAAGGGCTTATGAATGGTATAAGGCTTTTAAAGAAGGCCGAGAAGTAGTAGTAGACTTGCCTCGTTCTGATAGACCTTCAACCGCTACGACCAAAGAAAACATCGACAGAATCAAGAAGCTAGTGCTCGAAAATCGACGTATGAGTCTGAGAGAGTTGGCTTGTGAGGTGAACTTATGAGCATAGGAAACATCCAAAGTAGATTGCTTTTAAGTCCGTCCACAACATTCTCTTTGACATTTTAGGCATGAAACGCGTCGCCGCTCGACTAGTTCCAAGAGCTAAATTTTGTTCAAAAAGCGCAGCGAAAGCATGTCGCTGAAGACATGGTTTCCCGAGCTTCTACGGATCCGACCTTTATGAAACGTATAATAACTGGCGACGAGACATGGGTTTATGAGTACGACATGCAAACAAGCCAACAGTCTTCAGAATGGCGTCTCGAAAACGAGCCGAAACCCAAAAAACCGCGGCAATGTCGCTCCAAAATCAAGGTGATGCTGACAGTGATTTTTTGACTACCGTGGTGTGGTTCACTCCGAATTCCTTCCAGAGGGAGAAACAGTGAATAAAGAATATTATTAAGGCGTCATGAAGCGTTTGCGTGAGAGTATCCGCTGAAAACGTCCAGGCAACACAACTCATGGATGCTGCACCATGATAATGCACCATCACACACAGCCATTATAGTGAAAGAGTTTTTAGCGAAAAATTTAACAAAAGTTCTCGACCAAGCACCGTATTCACCTGATATTGCTCCGTTTGACTTTTTTTTATTTCCCAAGTTAAACTTACCACTTCGAGGAAAACGTTTTGAGTCGATAGAAGCCATAAAAGAAAATTCGCTGAATGAGCTAAAGGCCATACCGCAAATAGCCTATGAAAAATGTATGGAAGACTGGGTGAAGCGGTGGAGATGTAAGATGCAATACACGCACATGGCTATCTTATATCTAATTATAGCATATTTACATACATACATTCTGTGTACTAAGTATCGGGAATTTGTCAATAAAACAAAAAATACAATTATTCATCTAAATTTATTTTATCGCTTTCAATTCAGTGTATTGCAAGCGATGGGGCCTACTTTGAAAGCGATAAAATAAATTTAGATGAATAATTTGTATTTTTTGTTTTATTGACAAATTCCCGATACTTAGTACACAGAATGTATGTATGTAAATATGTTATAATTAGATATAAGATAGCCATGTGCGTGACGGTTAACTGATAAATGAAAAACTTAATAGAAATATATAACTTTATTTTAGAATATCACATTTTTTACAATAATGTCAAATGTATAAAAACTTATCTTAAGAAATATTACACAATCATAAATTGGCTATTAGTAATTAACTTTTATTTTCTATAGAGACCATTTCTAAAACTTTAGTCTACACTTCAAATTTAGTATCAAAATATTGTAAAATATTTACCGATCAAATACTGATATAAAATTGTAACGTGACTACATTGGGCACGACTATGAAACAAATATTTTTATGACATGCATACAAAAATTTGACGTATTCACGAGTTTGGCTTAATCCAAACTTTATCACGGATAATGACCGCCCACACTTTAAATAGGTTTTCTTATTAAACTAGACGAAGCAGGGCGTTTTTTTTAATCTTTGAAATCGGTATGACATCACGCTATAACGTTTAATTACCGGCCATAGCGAACTTATCTAAATAGAGAAGAAACGAAGAATTTCAATATCCGTAAGTGTTTCAGTGTATTCCACTGACAAACGCCCGATTTCTGAATTGAGTATTCAAACTGAGAAAGATTTCAATTGTTAAGATTTCAATGCGACAGAACGATACTTAAGTTGTTCTCAACTGGAATACTCAATTCAGAAATCGGTCGTTAGCGAAGCAAATGTATCACCAACAAAAGTCAGCACATTGAATCAACCAACCAGGTTGTAGTAAAAACTTAATTGACAATCAAATTTTTTGCGGAATTTATTCAGCAATTTTATAACGTTTGGTCTCCGCTCTATTTAAATTCACTATGTAGCCAGCATACATACATACATACATATACTCACGGCTATAAATCCCTAGATGGGGAAGCCAGAGCTAAGGAATTTGAAATTCCTCAGCCACCTTTGGAAAGTTGAGCGGGGAAAAGATGGTAAAATAAAGGTTGTTGGTGATGGGTCTCCAACCGCATCGCCCAATAATCTCTTTAAAGCCCCAATACCGTTAGTCGCCTCTTACGTACACCCACCGGAAGAAATGGGGTAGTGCTATTCTAAGCCGACACTACACAGCTAATGTAGCCAGCGATTTTTATTTTTTGTTGCTTATTAGCATAGGTACACATCCAAAGTAGATTGCTAAGAAACTAGTATTTTATTGCCAATATTGTTAGTATAAGATCAGACATGTGTATATCCTAACAATATTACAGTTTCAAATTTCATAAACAAATTGGCATAAGCTATGGGAGACTGAAAATCATGACGAACCGAAACAGAACTTGATAACTATCAAAAGTAATACATTTAAAATAATATAATGAATAATGTGTCGTATATGTATGTATATAATCGATATTTGCAAAATTAGTATCAATTATCCAGTCGGGTATTTTATTTTTTAACTATTATAATATAGCCCTGAGCAATGTTGCGGTAGGCTTACACCAGGGATCGGCTTTAAACCCGTATTTGTTCCTCCTGATTATGGATGCTTTGACATCGGACATACAGGAGGAGGCACCCTGGTGTATGCTATTCGCGGATGACATTGTACTTGTTGGTGAAGATCCCTCCGAGATCTAGAGCAGACTGGAAATATGGCGTGAGAGACAGGAGAGTGTCGGACTGAAGATAAGCAGGACCAAAACAGAGCACCTGTTCTGCGATTTCGGTGGCACAACCAGTTTCTCGCAAATCGCATTAAGCGGTGAGCCTTTACCAGTCTGCTCCGACTTCCGGTATCTCGGATCAGTGATCCAAAATGACGGCAACATTGACCGTGACGTGGGAAACCGGATAAATGCAGGATGGATAAAATGGAGACAGGTCTCAGGTACAGTTTGCGACAGAAGGATGCCCCTGACATTAAAAGGGAAAATCTACAAGTCCGTGATAAGACCTGTCATGATGTATGGAAGTGAATGTTGGGCAATGAAAAAGACGGATGAAAGCAAAATGCACGTAGCAGAAATGAGGATGTTGAGATGGATGTGTGTTGTGACAAGAATGGATAAGATTAGAAACGAGTTTATAAGAGGAAGTGTGAAAGTGGCTTCAGTGACAGAAAAGATTAGAAGTAATAGGTTACGGTGGTATGGTCATGTAATGAGAAGGGATGAAATGCATGTGACTAAAAAAGTGATGAATATGAGTGTAGATGGATACAAGGGAAGAGGAAGACCAAAGAAAGTGTGGATAAACTGTGTGAACGATGATATGGGAATAAAAGGTGTAAGCTCCGAAATGGCGTATGACAGAGACGAATGGAAGAGAAACACATGTTGTGCCGACCCCACCTAGTGGGGTAAGGGCAGAAGAATGATGAATATAGCCCTGAGATAATGAGAGAAAACTACAATTAAGAAAACTTTTTTTATATATGTTCATTATTAAATTCAATTGGTCCCTAAAATGAGTAAGTATGTTAATACTTAAAAGCTAAAATACAAGTGTCATTCTAATACTTTTCTGAGTTAAAAAAAATCATTTTCATTATAAAATTCCAATTTCAAGAATATAATATTTTGGAAATGATAAGCCTAAAATATAAGGAAATAATAATATTTTTTTTATAGTTAAACGTTACTTCTTTTTAAGTTAAAAAAATACTAAGCTATGTCCTGAATTAAAACTGAAAAGTTTAAACTTTCTTTAAAAGAAAATACTCACGAATTTGGTGTCAATTATTATAGTCATGCATAAAAACTTATTTAATAAATTAATAAAATCATGCATTGTGTCAATTTGATGCCCAAGCTGTGTGCTGTTTAGAAGTATGAGTACCTCTACCACACCGTTAGGTATTTTAGTAGTAAATTTTGATTATTTAATAAAATATAAGGCGACTAAATTATAGAACTACTAATATTAAATGAACAGATGAATTAAAGTTTATAAACTAAAAACTAAATTAATTTCAACAAGTCTCATAGTGTTTTAATCTTCGAGCACAAAAGTGTATAGCTGTGAGATATACAAAAAGAATAGAAAATAATATCACCTTTTTAAAATAGAACATTGTTTTACCTAAGTCTTATATTGCTCATTTATTATATAATATTAAAGGCACAAGAGCTATAATATGAAGAGGTAATAGGCTATTTGACAAAGTTTTGAAAACTATCTTACGGTGTTTATTTGTTTATAAGGAGCCCTAATATAATACTTTTCTGTGTTTATTTTAGCTATTTTATTAAAAAATCTAAAAAGAAAATGCAATATTCAAATGTACCGCGAAAACGCGACTTTAAGTAATATGGCGGCTGTGGCACAAATGACGTCAATTCCGCATTACACACCAATAAGCGAAGCGATACACAGTCTATTTGTGCGCAATTTACGTCATTATAGAAATAGCCAATTACAGTCGTTTTTAGTCACGTGACAGTTGCATCAAAAAAACCTATTTTAGAAGACGGATTTTGGTTAAATAATGCAATATTTTAATCTCGCATTATTACCGATTGTTCTAAGAAAGAAATATTAAGACTGACGAAATAAAAGAAATGTATATTCACAACAGTCAAATAGCCTATTGACAATTTATGATTAAATCATATTTTTTTCTAGGCAAAGTTCAGTTTGTCGTCTTTATACATCAAGAATGAATGAATGAATATCTTAATCATTCCTATTTCAATGTGTGCAGTGCTATTAGTGAAAAGCTAACAATATAAAAGGAATAATTATTACAATTCTATGTTATTCAGAACTTACAAAATTATCTATATAATGGGTTACAGTGTTGGTGTAAAAGCTCTTTAATTGTTTACTTATCTAAAAGGTGAGAATTTATCTATATCTATATTAAAATACCTATCTAGTATAAAAAATAAACACGTTTATATTCTTTAGTGTTTCAATATTCATAAAAATTGTCTAATAATATATTTTGGTCAATTATATAAAAATAAAAAGTCATTCTTCATCATAGAGTCGTCAAAGTCACAGACTTCAATCCTCGAACCATCAAAGTGGGAGGCAGGTCCTTAGTTAGTTCATCGAGTACCTAGAATGCAGAAAAAAAGTAATGAATTATTATGTTTATCAAAACATATACATACATACATATACTCACGGCTATATTTCCCTAGAAGGGGTAGCCAGAGCTAAGAAATTATAAATTCCTCAGCCACTTTTGGAAGTTGAGTGGGGAAAAGATGGTAAAAATAAAGGTTTTTGATGATGGGTCTCCAACCGCATCGCTCAAAAATCCAATAAAAAGCCCCAATACCCTTAGTCGCCTCTTACGACACCCGTGGGTAGAAAGGGGTAGCGACATTCTAAGCTGGCACTACGCGGCAAAAAAACATATAAAACATATAATTAACAAAATAAAATCGAAAGACAAAAAAAACACCAATGTGTCTTCTTAAGTACACAGTCCAAGCAAAATGTGGGTGCTCTGAAACAGCATATGAGGTATTAGTACCTCTGCAACCCCTTTGGGGATATACGACAGTAACGTTTAGTTTGAGATAAAGTTCCAAAAGTGCATACTTACATATACTCACGGATGAGAATCCCAAAAAAAGGGTAGCCAAAGGTTCTGATTCAGGAATATATCAGCATCTTTAAGATGTTGCCCGGGCAAAGTTTGCTATATAAAGAATGGTTGGTGATGGCTTTTGAAAAAGCCCCAATACCCTTAGTCGCCTCTTACGCCGCGGGAAGAAATGAATTAGAGTGCTATTCACTATATAACACGCTTAGTATATAAAACATCTTACTCTCAAATAATGTTCGGCTTCCGTCGGATTATCTTCGACCGTTTTCGGCGGCGTCGGCAATTGAATGAATGTTACCGCAGTACCTTCTTTGCACCGGTCTTTTATTAACTCATTCACTCTGGAATGGAAAACTTATTTATAAATGGTCTACCTTATACGAGTTAATCAATATGAACTGTACATATTTTCAGTAAATCCTATTAATATTATAAATGTAAAAGTTTAGATGTTCGGATGTTTGTGTGTTTGAGGCAAAAAGGCTCCTCAAGCATATAATGTATATGAATGAAATTTGGCAGAATGCTAGATATTGACCCAAATAATCAAATAGGACAATTTGTATGCCGGTAAATTTTGACTAATACAATGTTCACGCCTGATTGAACTAAGCAAATTTTACAGTGCGAAGTATTTCGGGTCAGCTAGTACTCTATAAAATGAACGTTATACTAGTTAAAATGATATCATTGAACGTAAAAACTCTTTACTCTTGGAGAGCTCAGGGGCCCAATTCTACAATTTTAAGAAACGTCACCGTTTTGATACTGTCTGTAGGTCAAATAAGTACAATACTGTATCTCTATTTTTAGTCGTTACAACGTAATCGGTTCTATTATCTTAGCTGCCGGAGCATGGTTTTGTCAATTTTGACATTCCAAATCAGTCATTTATTCATTCTTTAATAAGTCAAATAAGTGTTGTCATTTCAGTGATCTTAAAAATCTACCGCAATGACTGTACCTATTTCTGTACCATCGCCCAAGACTAAAGAAATATCATTTAAATTTTATGTACAGTTTATGAGTACTTTCTGCTAGAAGATTCGACCGAAATATTTTATTATAGGTTAATTCTTTACATGGGTGTCGTAAGAGGCGACTAAGGGAATGGGGCTTTTTAAAGTGACTTTTAGGCGATGCGGTTGAAGACCCATCACCAACGATACTTTATTTCTACCATCATCTCCCATATCAACTTCCAAATGTGGCTGAGGAGTTTTTAGCTCTAAAGCTTTGGCTACCCCTTTTTAGGGATTTATGGCCGTGAGTATATGTATAGCAAAATTAAAAACCTGTAACAATGTACCTACAAATACATTGTCACATGACAGGACTAAGTATAACTCAGCTATAATAGTTTCCTCACGATATTTTCGCTCACGGTTAACGTCCTCAATAAATAAAAAAGACATTGGTCAAGGCCCAACGAGAATTCAAACTCAAACCGATGAAGTGAAGTCTCAAAAAAAAGAGCTGAGTTTTGATTTCATCGTTATAAAAATTTAAAATTGTATGGGTACGTAAATGGTTAAATTTATGCGGGTACCTACTCCATGGCGATCGATAGTCTCTGCCTACCCCAATGGGAACTAATGGCGTGAGTATATGTATTTATGTATGTATGTACCTACTCCGTAACCATCATTAGGGTTCCGTAGCCAAATGGCAAAAACGGGACCCTTATAGATTCGTCATGTCTGTCTGTCCGTCCGTCCGTCCGTATGTCACAGCCAGTTTATTCCGAAACTATAAGAACTACATTATTGGAAATTGGTGCGTAGATGTATTCTGTAAACCGCATTAAGATTTTAAAATAAAATCTGAAAAAAAAACCAAAATTTTTAGGGTTCCCCATACATAGAACTGAAACTCAAAATTTTTTTTTCATCAAACCTATACGTGTGGGGTATCTATCAAAAGGTATTTGAAAATGATGTTGAGGTTTCTTATATCATTTTTTTTAAAACTGAATAGTTTGCGCGAGAGACTTTTTCAAAGTGCTAAAATGTGTGTCCCCCCCCCCGTAACTTCTAAAATATGGGCATAATAATACTGAAAAAAATATATGATGTGTATTACTATACACACTACTAACGAAAATTGGTTTGAATGAGATCTAGCCCGTAGTTCTATTTTTAAACGTCATAAATCAAAATACTTACCTAATTTGGCTCCCATGATTTTCACACAAACGGGATTTTCTATATATATGATAGTACGGAACCCTTAGTGCGCGATCCGACTCGCACTTGGCCGGTTTTTTTTATTTTAATGGAATGTCTTCTAGGCATGACATTATTACAGAAGTCGCCTGCCTTTTTGAGAAAACTCTCTATTTGGTCCGATTGTGTCCTCCGTAGTCGTCCTCTACTAACACCACTTTCCAGTGCCTTCCACATTGGAACACATCCAATTTACCTATTCATCCTTATCATGCCCAAACCGTCTTAAAAATATTATTGCCTTAGTATAAGTATATGGAAAAATACTAGTTTTCATTGAAACAAACCTATCCCAATTTTTTTTTTGATGTACAAGCGCGAATTTAAAGGCTGTTTTCAACGTTAGTAAAAAAAATTTTTTTTCTTTTCCTCAAAGTCTCTATAGGTACCCTGTGTTTTGAAAATGACACCTCTCTTTTGCTCTGTTTTATATTCTACAGATAAGTTAGTAGTGGATTGTTATAATTGTGCCAGTGACAAATTGGTCAAATAAACAAAATAAATACAATTTAAATTTTTCACACAACCTGTCACACGTCCGAAGTGTAAAGAATAAAAAAGCATGTATAAAAGATTCATTAAACTAGAAGAAGCTAGATAAGTTAGCCAGGGTCGTACAAATCCAACAAAATTAATAGTTTCTGCCTACTCCGATGGGAACTAATCTCGTGAGTTTACGCAAGTAGGTTTGTATAATTTTCTTTTATTTATTTTTTTATATTGATAGAGAAAATCTTGAAATTATTATTTTTATTGAATTATTTATCTTTAATTAATGATGAAATAAATATTTGTTAGTTAAAATGTGGCACGTTTAAGAGTTTTTTGTGTTTTGTTTCAAGACCTTTTTTTTCTGAAATATTAGACTTTTTTAAGTTTGCCTTATGTTTGCTTATAATAAGTCGTGATTATAAGATAAGATTTTTGCGGTGTGTTCAAAGTAAAGTCAAACTTTTTCTTACAAACTCATTACGCCAATTCTTGGCCAAACACGAACTCGCTTTAAGAAAAAAAAACTTTTTCCAACTGTCATAATTTGACATAAAACCGTCAAAATTCTGTCACATGTCACTAAACGTCACAATGCAAACTTAATAGAACTTTTTAATGGGTATTCACATGAAGCTACTAACTAAACAGGAGAGAGTACTCACAAAAATATGGTAAACAAAAATGCAATTTATTACCATGTAATAAAGTTAATTATCTTTTAAAGACTGTCAAGCAGAGAAACGTCCTAGAACGAGAGCCGTGTGAGAGAGAAGTGTGTCCCGCTCGCGCGGTTGCCAGTCGAGATAAAGTTCAAAGAAAAACAAATAAACTTATTTATAGGGAGTATTTTATAAAAAGCAGGTTATAAACTGTTCCTTTTTTGTATTTTATTTTAATTATTATTGTCGCCTATCGATTTGGAGATAAATAATTGGTTAAGTTTGGCAAAAGGGATATTAATATTTGTCACGGGTATCCCCATCGAAACAAGATAAATGTGGTGTCCACAATTTATCATCTGTTTGAGTGTTTTGGAGCTTTTATCATTTAATAGTGATAAATATGGGTTCATGTTATGGAACAATAAATAAAATAACCTATATCATCTCGAACTTTACCACATGAATGCATTAAACGATTTGAATTTAGTTTTGCTCAAAAAGTGGTTGAGGAAATTTTAATTCTCAAGCACTGGCTACCCATTCTTTTATAATCTATTAATTAAGAATAAATATGTATAAAAAACACGTTGATTTACCAAAACCAATGTTTATATGTAAATATAAGTGTTTTTATAATATATTTTTTTATAATGTATGTATGTAAATATAACTAATAAATAAAGGAAAGAAAAATTTCGACACAGGTGGGGATCTGCCAATTGAGCTACCGTGCCAAAGGCTGCGAGTGCATCAGGTCCCCACATGAGGTTTTCATGAACAAAAACATTCAAAATATGTAAATATAAGTGTTTTTGTATCCTTTAGAGGAACTCTTATTAAAATACCAACAGATGGTCACCCTACTTAAAACGAGACACAGTTAGCTAGTTAGCCATCCTTTTTCAGGACACTTTAGGTCGCCAGCGCGCGTTCCTGTTTAAATAATACTTCCATGGGTATTCACAATCTTTTTAAGATGTATCTTAGGTGTATGTCTCTGGTATGGTGATCCAAATTTGACGTTTTAGCCCAGTTTCTTGTTCATTCGGTCATTGAGTTGAATGATTTTAAATCCAGTATTGCCATTTTTATTCTAATATTGATATTGCAAATACCTACCACTTTATTTATTATGTACCCTATGCTCTTAATCTAGAATCATCCCCGATTTTGTAACTAGATCTTAATTATTTCTTCAAAATTTAATTGTAAATGATTTAAAATATGTTTCCAATGTTTACCAAGTATGAATTGTCAGGTTATTAAATAAATTATATTTAAATTGAGCCAAAAGGCCGCTTGTAAATATACCCAAAGCTAAAAAGAAAAAAAATAGAAGAAAGATAATTTTTGGAAAATAACAATAAGCATGACATAATTAGTTGGGATTCGCGATAATGGGATTTCATTATTATTTTTTCTTTAATATAATGTTTTTCCCAAAATATAAATAACTCTTAACTTAGTCTTAACCATTGATTAAATACCTTCAAGATCTAATTGTTTAATAATTTCATTCTTTATACATAATTTTTTTTCGCTTTAATGATTAAAATCCTTACAACTAAAATTCACATGCGAGACTAAATCACGCGGTTTGTGGCGAAATTGCTGAAAAAATATTCGGCAGATACCGCCAATAACAAAAAAAAAAAAAAAATAAACAAACAAAAAAATTATAATTAGTCAATTTTCATTTTCATTATTACATTTATTGAAAACTAATGAATAAATTTCTTATACCGAATAATAATTAATTTAACGGACTGGTTAATATCAAACATTATTTGTTTGCGGAACTATTCGTACGATACGAACTTAACGATGAATATGCTATCAGTGATTTTGGTACCAATTATTCGTGACGATGAAGCTTAATTAAAGCTTTCAAACTGGAACATTCATATGGTGTCTCTATTTTATAATAATTCCTTGCGGAAGATATCAACCAACTGAAAATTAGCCAAGAATATACAGTTATATTTCAAATCATGTAGGAGAAGCTAACAAATAATAAAGCGTATATTTATCATACCAAAACTTGTATTAAAAGTTCTTTTGCTCGTCTTTGTGATTGTACTTTAATTACAAATAATTATATAATAAATAATATGTTCTTGATACTTGTTTCTTTGTTAATTTACTAGTGGACCATTTCGGATTTGCACGAGTATTGTTATACTTTGAATATACGCCTGTGTTTCTTAGGGCCAATATTTACTGGCATGAAAACTGTGATAATTTAATTAGGAATAACTTTTTTAGAGGGCTAACGGCAACGTTAATAACTATAAAACGAAAAGCTTAACTGTTTTCGCTTAGACTTTATGTGGATCTCCTACAAGACAGTTATCTTAAAACACGGTTGATGAGTTTATTCCAATCGTTCAATTTAGAAAATTTATTCTTGGAACCGACTAGAATCAAAACATGCTTAGATAATGTATTTACTAATGCAGATTTTTCAAGTAAAAGTGTTATAAATAAACTAAAGTCTGATCACAGCGGCCTTTTTGTTAGCTTTCCTCTAGAGATACCAGAACCAAAAATTGTTATTAAAAAAAGGCATATTACTGCTAGTAAAGTAGAAAAATATATAAATATAATAAGCTCTAAGTTGCCTACATTTTCAATTAATAAAAACTCAGATACTAGCTATGATATCTTTTATAATGTTTTGATAAATGAGTTTAATGAAATTTTCAATGTAAAAAATTTAACTATTACCAGTAAATTTAAGTTTTGTGAGTGGGCAACACCAAGTATTTATAGATCAAGAGAAAAACTCTTCGATTTATATGATCAAAAAGCTTATAGTAATAATAATAAATTGAGTGAATATGTAAAAAAATACTCAAAAATATTTAATAAAGTATGTAAAGAGGCTAAAGCCAGATACCTAAGCCGACGTATCCGAACATCCGATAATAAAGTTAAAACAGTGTGGAATATTATCAACACCCAAACAGGCCGAGGTAAACCATGTGATCAGGAGTTCTGTGTTCGATCTGATAAAGGTCTGACTACCTCTAATGAGGAAATCGCTTGTATTTTTGAAAAATATTTTACTGACATACCATCAAAAACAACTGAATATTAAAACACATCGGTCATAAAAGCTCAACACTTGTTACAACAAAATGTTGATAGGTGCGAAACTTTGTTTTGTTTTAAAGATGTCAGCCCTACAGATATCGAAAAATGTTTTAAATCATTTAAACTAAAAAGTTCTGAAGACATTTGGGGTATGTCAGTGAAAGTTTGCCATAATTTTATTGTAACTTTGGCTCCATATTTAGCAGATATATTTAATGAATGTATAAGAAATAAAATCTTTCCAAATCTCATGAAGCATAGTAAAATTGTACCACTTCTTAAATCCGGAGGAGATAAAATTAGTCCTGATGGTTATAGACCCATATCAATTCTGCCAGTTTTAAGTAAAATATTCGAAAAACTAATGTTCAATCAAATGCTTTTGCATTTCGCTTCAAACAAATTGTTTCATCCAAAACAATTTGGCTTTACGAAGGGCCGCTCTACCACCGATGCAGGCGTTGCCTTAATGAAACACATTTTTGATTCGTGGGAACGCAAAAATGATGCTATTGGTTTGTTTTGCGATCTTACAAAGGCATTTGATTGTGCAGATCATGAAATCCTTTTTATTAAATTATGGCATACAAGGTGACGCACTTAAATTAATAAAGTCTTACTTTTCGGATCGGATACAGAAAGTGCAAATCAATAATGCAATATCACCTGGAACTCATGTAAAAATGGGTGTTCCGCAGGGTTCTATTTTGGGCCCATTTTTATTTTTAGTTTATATTAATGATTTGCCGTTCATGGTCGAGAAAATGTCCGAGATAGTGTTGTTTGCTGATGATACTTCTTTAGTATTTGACGTTGAAAGAAATAATCAGAATATTGACGAGGTGAATAACACGGTTTCACAGATTCAAACATGGTTTGCTTCCAATAATCTTGTACTGAATGGTAAAAAAACCAAATGCATTAAATTTGTATTACCTAATGTTAGGTGCGTTGATAACGAAATAATTTTAAATAATGAAAAGTTAGTATTTTCGGATAACACAGTTTTCTTAGGGATAACTCTGGACTCCAAGCTCCAATGGGGACCCCACATTAGCTCACTAGCTGGCAGGCTAAGTAGTGCTGCATATGCCGTTAGGAAAATAAGACATTTGACAGATGTACAGACAGCTCGATTAGTTTATTACAGCTATTTTCATAGTGTAATGTCTTACGGTATTTTACTCTGGGGCAGAGCAGCTGATGTTGGTTCCATATTTATTCTCCAAAAGAGAGCAATAAGAGCTATATACAATTTGAGATCCCGAGATTCCCTGAGGGAATTGTTTAAAACAATAAATATAATGACACTGCCATGTCAATATATTTATGAAAATATTATGTATGTAAGAAAGAATCAGGCCTCTTTTGTGAAAAATTGTGACAGACATATTCGAAACCTGAGAGACAACAATAAAATATCAGTACCAAAATACAGATTGTCAAAAGTAAATACATCTTTCATGGGGTTATGCGTAAAAATGTATAATAAAATACCTGAGGACATTTTAAATTTAACAGAAACAAAATTCAAAGCAGCAGTTAAAAAAAATCTTAGTTCGAAAGCCTATTACAATGTCAATGATTACATTAATGATGAAGTGGCTTGGTGTCATCAGGGCTCTGTGCAGGATGTTTCCGGGCTAACACCAAAATTGTAATGGACGTTAAAAAAAGATGTGTGTTGACGAGTTTCTTACGGGTTCTTCTCTCAACAAAACACCTTCCGAATCCGAAGTAAACTTAGTATTAAGTTAAAATTTGACGTTCAAAAAACAAAGATTTATCTTTTTATTTTGAAATAAATGATTATTTTATTTTTTATTATTTATTTTATAGTCGTTACCCAGCATAATTTACAATGCATACGTTTAGTACATAGGCAACCTATAATGTTTTCGGTTTTGGTAGTGTGGCCGCACATGATCCTGACTTTTATTTTACCTTAAGCCTATTAATATATACATAAATATACAAAGTATATATACACTGTAGTATTTATATAGTGTAGTGTATATATACTGTGTAGTGTATATTTGCTGTGTAGTGTCGGCTTAGAATAGCACTTCCCCATTTCTTCCAATGGGTGTACGTAAGAGGCGACTAACTGTATTGGGGCTTTTAAGAGATTTTTGGGCGATGTATTCGAAAACACATCACCAACAACCTTTATCGCACCATCTTTTCCCCACTCAACTTTCCAAAAGTGGCTTAGGAATTTTCAATTCCTTAGCTCTGGCGACCCCTTCTAGGGATTTATAGCCGTGAGTATATGTATGTATGTATGTATATATATCCGACTGTACACTAATCAGCCAATCATCTCAAAATCTCTTGTCTATAATATCAAATTTCCAAAAGGAGAGATATTTGTTTATATGTATAGGTTCCTAATTCCCCAATAGCTCAACCGATATAAAAAATATTTTTTTAAATTAAACATTTTAATTATTCAAAAGTAACGTAGGCTATATATCATCACACGAAATATCAAAGGGGTATTGGTGATGAAACTGACATGCATACATATAAACTGGTTTCCCATAATACAGACCTAGCCTAGTTTGGGAACCTCTGCTTAGGTCTGTACTACTGTAAATGCCTTAAAGGCTTTGGAATGAGAAATTCCTAAGTCACTTTTGGAAGTTGAGTGGTGAAAAGATGGTATTAATAAATAATTGTTGGTGCCGGGCTCTCTAACCATATCGACCAAAAATCACTAGAAAGACCACGCGAAATCACTAAGGGTAACCCATACACTCCTATTATTATGACCACCCACCGGTAGGAATGGGGTAGTGTTATTCTGCTGTTTTGCAATAAAAACATAAACATAAACATAACATAAACGTTCACGCCGTTTATCCCCGAAGGGGTTGGCAGAGGTACCAATACTTATGAACTCACATGGCAAGCGCCATCTAGTTTCCAGAGAAGGTACCCACGTTTTGCTTAGACAGTGTACTCACGTGATAGGGGGCAGGCCTATCGCCGTTTTGTGCGAATACACTGTCACATGACTAAGTACAACTCAGCCATGTGGGTTTCCTCACGATGTTTTCCCTCACCGTTAACAACCATGATAATTTAAAAACATATTTATCTTATATCTACTTTGACTGGGACCTCATAATGAGTTAACGTTTTCTTGAATAAGTGTAACTGCTTTTACCATATCGATTTTCATTGAGCCACATTGAAACGAAATCTACTTCGATACATTTGAAATATTTTCGAACTTTGAATAAGATATTTTTATCAGAAAAAATATTGTCATAAAAAACGCATATTTTATTAATATCTTTAAATTTTCAGTAAAATGTAAATAAAATCCAATAAAATATGTGTAAATACATTCAAATATATATTCATAATCATTTTCCACAAAAAAATTTTTTTTTCGAATGTATGAAACAATACATAAAAAGCTACTGTTGTTTTTTAGGAGAAAAACTGTAGCATTATGGTGGATTGTAGCTTCAGACAGCTGTCAAAAGAACTCTTAAAAACGCTTAGAATACCGATTTGGTGAATCATTCGTTCAATCATCATAACGCTGAAAAAAATCGTTGATTTGCAGAATACCAAATACGTCAATGTGTCAAAAAGTGACGTAAAATGGCCTTGTAGAATAGCAAATAAGATCTTAGCTGTCTCACTATTGTGACAGTGACACAAATGACATTTGTCAATTTTGCTTCGAGAATGCCAAAACCACAGTTTTGATACACCTAAGACCGACATACAGAAAAGATGGTCGTGTAGAATTGGGCCCCAGGGCTCCGCCATTAAGAACTTAGCTCCTTACAGATCACCGTTTTTTTTATTTTATGGTTTTTTGTAGATGGTACTGCCATGAAATGTTAAATTTTATCCTAACCCAGTTGGTGCTTCCAATTAGTGAAATACAGCACTTTAAAAATTATAAAAATTAAATATTTTGTTTCAATATACAACAATAAGCAATTAAACAAATATTTACTCTTATAAAATACTAGCTTTTTGCCCGCGACTACGTCCGCGTCGACTACATTTTTTGCATCCAGTTTATATAAAAATAAGTTGTATAATAGATATAAAGGACATTGAGGCTTTTTAAGTGATTGTTCAGCTATGCAATTAGAGACCCATCACTAAAATCCTTTATTTAACTACCTTTTCCCTATTCAACTTCCAAAAGTGGATGAAGAATTACTATCTCCAAAGCTATGGCTACCCTTTTTGGGATTTATGGCCGTTAGTGTATATATACTCATGAATAATTGATGGATGAATTTCATAAATTCTATTTTGTAGTGATTATAACAGTCAATCGCACCAAGATTCAAGTTTCTAAATACAGAAATGTCAAAAATCTCTAAACTAACTATCATTTGCTATTTCAACTCTTAGTGCCATAAAGCATATGATAAGAATCATGAAACAAACAATATTGTACCAAGTTTCTATGTTGGAGTTACTATGTTCGTATTAGTACGTATAGTAACTATTGATTTTCGGGTCTTTAATCGCGTGTTATAACATGGGTTTAGTTTTATAATAGTTGTTTTGATTGTAATGTTCAATCGCGAAAGTCTTAGAAAATACTACGTACGGATAGTAGTTTGGTGCTGCGGAGCGGAGGCCCGGTGGGTGCTGCCCCATACACTGACCGATGGTGATGGTGGGTGGGTTGCCAGCAGAGATTGATCGGGAATATGGGGATTGTCCGAGATAAATGATATCCTATCTCATGATGCAATAGTTGTATCTATTATTCTAACTTAAAACAATAACTTTTTTTTTACTGCAAGCTTGTGTCCTTTGAGTTTTGATATCGGGTCTCTCGAATGTTCATAGAGGTTAGATTTACCGACGGCAAATTTTGGATACCCTGTATTTTCTTATAGTCTTACTATTGACAAACAATTAAATTAACTCCCGCTCCCGCTGTATTATCCCGAATTTTCATACCCTACCGATATCGAGCGCCAAAATCCACAACTCAATGTAAAATGAAAAATAGTAAATAAATATAAAACAGAAAGTAGGTATATGATTCAAAAGTGCACCGAGTAATTGTATGAGCTACAGGTTATAGCGCAATATATTCCACTTTTTACGTACCTTAAAAAACATCGATAGTCGATACCACGGTTTAAAAAATACCCAGAGCGCCATCTATTGCATACCTCAAGCACTAACGTAACGTAAATACTTATAATGTAAAAAAACAGTTTAGACGATAAAACAAATTTTACGTCATCCCTCGGGAATTCCTCATTCTTAACGATACATTATCGTATCATTTAGCTTCTAAATTTACATGTTTATATTGGTTTGCAATATATCACCTTGTTTTAAATCATACACAGCGCCATCTCCAATCCATCCAGCAAGCAAACAATATTTTAGTTTTCCCTCGGGAATATCATTTTCCCGGGATTTAAAGTACCCTATTATGCAATCTGGACTTCTAACTATACGTCGGCAAAATTTCAAAGCAATCGGTCGGTTCAGTAGTTACGGCGTGAAAGCAGCACTAATAAACAAACAAACAAACTCATTTTCCAATTTATAATATTAGTATGGATTAGATATTACAGATTTTGGGTTTATATACTCTAATAAAGAAGAAATCATACCGCGATGAAGAAAGTTAAGACAGTGCCATCTATTGGTAAACATGCAAACAACGCCGTGCTTTTTTATAAGGTTTCAGCTGAAAGGTTGAAGGTTGCGCTGCTAAAATCCACAAAGTGAGGATGTCGAGAAGTTTCCGGCCCCTGGCTAAAGCGTTAGATATCATTCCACTTCTTAAACAGTATCTTAAAAATACATCGTTACCACGTTTTAAAAAATATCCAGCGCCATCTCTTGCATACTTCGAGAACTAAATATTACCTTGTTTTAAACAGCACATAGCGCAAGTAAACAATATTTTTGTTATCCCTCGGGAATATCATTTTCCGGAATAAAAGTACTCTATTATTTAATCTGGACTTCTACCTATATGTCTGCAAAATTTCAAAGCAATCGGTTCAGTAGTTGCGGCGTGAAAGCGTCACAAATAAACAAACAAACAAATTCACTTTCCCATTTATAATATTAGTATGGATTTTCTAAAGATAAAAGGGGTCTTGGAACTACATAAAAATATATTATATATCTTAACATTGAAATTGAAATCTATACTAAGATAAAATGCTATTGCTTCTTTCGGACTTCATTTTAATGAAGGACTGAGAAACCTTTACACGCTTACCTGAGACGACAGCCTTTATCAGATATCAAAATAAAAAAAAACCTATACAAATTAGAAATGCTATTTTTTTTAAAAGAAATTATGCTTTTCTGAACCGAAATTACACAACCTACCTTTGTAGATAACTATCCGGCAAACGACTGTAAGAAATATCATCGTCGGTAGAATGTAGACCGTCGTCTAAGGTTGGCCAATCTGATATCTGAAAGGAATAAATCAATAAATAAATATATATCTACAATTTTAGATATGAAAATACCGAGAAATTAAAATGATAATTGGTTTTGAGAACATTATTTAATTATGTGGTTAGAAACCATCAGCGATTCTTAACTTTTTTTGCTTAACTTCATCTATTGAATCTTCATCTATGAATTATTATTTCGTGGCATCGAAAATCACTATTGCATAAGCTGTGAGATTTTGCAAAGTCGCAGTCTTGAGGAAGGTAGGTTAATGAGTAAACCAAATTTTGAGTAAATATAAATGGGAACGCAGGGCCATAAGTCCCAAAAAAGGGGTAGCCAGAGCGTCTGAATTAAAAATTCTTCAGCCACTTTTGAAAGTTGAGGCGGGAAACATGAAAAAGACAAACATACTATATCCATAGTAGCATTAATTCGCAGCATCTTAAGTGTATTTAAAACCTAAATGTAATAATATGTATGGAGAAAGAGTATGGAGCTACATCATGCCAAATATGCTTAATAATCTACCGAAAACTATTGTAACGAAACTGCAAAATAAAAATAAAATTTAGGTTTTATCTATATTAAAAAATCATTTTTCTAAATGCTGTGATGTAAAAACGCAAATGTCTTTCTTCTATTTATTTAATGTATTGTTTTTAAGCATACGTAAATATGTATTTAAATAAAAAGCCAAACTGACAGTCTACTAAAAACTGGTCTTTCAGACTGTCTGGTCAAGTGTTGTAAATATTTTTTAAAATACATACATACATATACTCACGCCATTAGTTCCCATTGGGGTAGGCAGAGACTATTGATCGCCACTTCGCACGATCCTGACAAACCTCTCTAGCTTCGTTTACATCCATCAATCTTTTCATACATGCTCTTTTATTCTTCATACTTCGGACGCCAGCCTTTTTGAGCACACTCTCAATTTGGTCCAAGTGTGTTCTCCGTGGTCGTCCTCTACTAACATTACCATCCACACTAGCTCTATAGATCCCTTTTACCAATTTTCTATCATCCATCCTCTCTATGTGCCCAAACCATCTCAACATTCCTTTTTCTATCTTTCTTACAATATCATCTTTCACACCACACTTTTCACGAATAACACTATTTCTCACTCGGTCACATAATCTAACATTACAAATTTTTCTGAGGGACCTCATCTCTACTGCATTCACTCTGCTCTCATGCTTCTTCTGCCACACCCAACATTCGCTTCCATACATAAGCGTAGGAACAAGAACAGCATCATGCACAGCCATTCGGGCCTTTTCAGACACCGATTGACAGGTCATTAGGCTATTCATTGCTCCATTTACCGCATTACCCTTTTTCACTCTTCTTTCAATATCTTCATCACATTTTCCATCCCTTGTAAACAAACTTCCCAGATATACAAACTCCTTCACCTGTTCCACATCCTTACCATCAATCGCAATCACGCATTTTGTCACATCTTCCTGTCTCTCAAAAACCATCGTTTTGGTCTTATCCACATTCACCCTCATTCCCTTTCTTACAAAAGACTCACATGCAATATTCATCATCTCTTGCAACTCTTCTGCCGACGATGCAAGTAGCACTTGATCGTCAGCATACAAGAGGCATTTAATGATGAAACCACTCATTCTTAGTCCATAATCACTTTCACGCAACTCTGTCAAACAGTCATCCATGAACAAATTGAAGAGCCACGGGGAAGCTACACATCCCTGTCAGACACCCCTAGAGATTCCGAACCAGTCAGTGTTTTCCCCGTTTACTCTTACACATGCACTAGAATCCTCATAGAGTGATACCAATGCACGTATAAGTTGACTCCCCAAACCGAACTTGGATAACACCTCCCATAAACACTTTCTTACCACCCTATCATACGCCTTCTCTAAATCAATGAAGGAGCAATACACCTTTTGGTTCTTAGCTAAGAACTTTTCGGTGATGCTCCTTAGAGAGAAGATTTGATCCATACATCCCATTCCTTTCCTAAATCCCGCTTGCACATCCCATATTTTCTCATCAGTTTCATTCATTTTTAAAATAAACAGTGTTTTAATAATATTTTTTTACGTACATGAAAAAATATCTCTTTGCGCGGTATTCCGGGATGCATAAAAGGGGTAGTCAGAGCTAACAAAATCCAATATACTTACTATATGAGTAGTAGCATTAATTCTTAGCATCTTGAGTAAGCGATCCAGTCTCTCTTTGAGAAGTATTCAGGGATGTATAAAAGGGGTAGCCAGACGTAACAAAATCCAATCTACTTACTATATGAGTAGTAGCATTAATTCGTAGCATTTTAAGTAAGTGATCCAGTCTCTCTTTACGCGGTATCCCGGGATGTATAAAAGGGGTAGTCAGAGCTTACAAAATCCAATATACTTACTATATGAGTAGTAGCATTAATTCTTAGCATCTTGAGTAAGTGATCCAATCTCTCTTTGAGCGGTATTCCAGGATGTAAATTTGGCATGTTGGGGTCGGCAGTGAGAGGGTCCACCGATAATGGGTGGCGTTCTGGAATTATTATTAGGGACATTTAGATTAATGATTGAATACACATTTTTTTAAAACAATTAATATATGCAATTGTATTTTACAACTCAAATACAACTACAAAAAATTTATTTTTGAGTAATTTGAATGTTTTGGTTCATGAAAACCTCATGTGGGGATTATTACTAATAAATAAAGGATAAATAAATGACACTGTAGCTCAATTGACGGGGGCGTATACCCAGGTCCCGGGTTCGATCCCCGCCGGTGTCGAAACTTTTCTTTCTTTTATTTATTGTTTTTGAGTAGTTATATTTTAATTTTGTAATCACATCAAGTAAAATTTCACGTTCGTCGTATCAAAGTTTAAAAACCCAAAGTTAATTAGTTTAGATATTAGATATGTTGGTACGATTGTTAATTTTTTCATAAAGTTAAGGATAAATTCGCGAAAGAGCAGTTTTGATTTGATCTGTAAAAAAATTGCCTAATTTCGAAGATTATCCTGCATGTTAGGTTAATATTGTTTGTCTTTATTTTTCCTAAATAAGGAATCTGAATTCGTCTTACGTACTTTTACTAAAACAAGGTTTTGGTTCTGGAGGTTGCGGGTTCGAATCCCACTGTGAGCAACATTTATGTGATGAGCATAAATGATTCTTTCTAAATATTGGATGTTATTTATATGTGTATATTAATTAATATTATATTATATATTAATATTGTTAATTTAGTATCCTATAACGAAAGTCACATAGTTGTTCTTAGTTTGGCGCTAACTTGATCTGTGAAATGTATATACCTGTATAGAACTGGCAATGCACGAAATGTGTAATTATTATTATTTATTTTTTAAATCAGACAACAAGGGTCCTTAGTGTTAGTAACATTATTTTCTTAGCCTATGTTAGTATACAATATTATCTATTTATTATTTAATCTGTCAATTAGCACCCGCGCAAGGTGCTGCATTATTGGGCTAATAAAGGGTACATACATACATACATACATATACTCACGGCTATAAATCCCAAGAAAGGGGTAGCCAGAGCTAAGGAATTAGAAATTCCTCAGCCACTTTTGGAAGGTGCATGGGGAATAGATAGTGAAATAAAGGTTCTTGGTGATGGGTCTCCAACCGCATCGCCCAAAAATCCCTTAAAAGCCCCAATACCGTTAGTCGCCTTTTACGTACACCCACCGGAAGAAATGGGGTAGTGCTATTCTAAGCCGACACTACACAGCAATATAAAGGGTAATATAGTGTTAATAGATATAATAGATATAACGTAAATAATCTTGGCAAGTCTTAGCTTTTCGTTAAGCTTATTAAGTCAAAATCAGCTTATCACACTATACGTTCATTTGCCACCACTTCGTGTAATATTCACTTTAAATTATCATCTAACTTCGATCACCGTTCAAATGTAATAAATTCTAACCACACATCTTTGGTGTTAATAAATAAATTAGGCCAGTGTAGATGACTACAGTTTTCCATCTGATGGAGAAAGTAAGATTTTCTGCTAAAGCGGTTTTAGCCTTTTTTTATTTCATATGTTAGATATTAAGCATTAAACTTTAATATACGAATTAATATTGAAGTAACAATCGCCGTCAAACTAACACCCTGTATACTTACCATCCCTCTCAACCGCCATAACCCTGACAGCCAATCTAGTCCAATGTCTCGCACTTCGAACAACGGCCGCTAGTTGCAACAGAAATAAGGCTTCGACGGAGAACGGGCCGCGTGCACATTGTAAGGGAGACAGCCACACGTCTATGTGGCGGAGCGTGGGCGATTTTCTGAGGGGGGAGACAGAATAATAGATAAAAACACTCCTTATGTTATCATTTATACATATATGGAAATAATAACGCTCGTACATAAAACATAATATTTTGAGTGAAAAAATTGCCTACTGGTGATAAGAACGGAGTTTCGTGCCATCACCTACGGATATTTTTCCAACCAGAGATGATAAATAAAGCCAATAAATTGGTGCTAACTTTCCGTAGCGAGCGCTGTGGTCGTTTAGGAGTGTCCCTCTACCCGCTTTGCACCTTACAAATAAAGTGCAAGAAGTAGCCAGAGCTTTGATATTTCTCAAAGTAGGTTTGATATTTCTCTTTGACTATGAACACTATAGACAGAGCGATGTTACGTCATCGCCATTTTAAAAAGAGAAGCCCTTATTTAAGTTCTTATATGTTAAAAAGAGACACAAATCTTTATTGTCATCTCTATCGCGTAACCCGTTTTGTTGATGTCACACTTTTAAATTGTGACAAACAAAGCGTCGACTTGTGAGCGATTTTGGTTTTCTTTTGATTTTGAGAAAGATTTTATTCATTTGTATATTGTTATTGTGACAAAAGAGACTCCATTAATTAAGTTATTATTTAGTGAGGTATGGTTGGGTGTAGCGTGCTTGGCTGCGGAAGCCGCAGTGAAAAACACATCGAAGGATTGACTTTCCACAAGTGAGTGAGTTTTTTAATGTTTTTCTACAGATAAATACATAATAAATACATTGCGCGATCAGAAAAAAAATGATTCAAATGTTACGATTACTATGTAATTACGTTGAACTAGATTACTAGCATTTTCTTTAGTTATTTTGAGCAATTTTTTAATAGTATAACCTAAAAATATGCAGTATCTCAGTGTTTCCATAATTCACGTGTTCATCCTACCCTGTCGTTAGGGTAAAATTTTCAAATTAGTAAACTGATGTTAATGAGTGAGTATCACAGACATGTATTTGAATAGATGCCGCAAGTGCATGTACTTCGCGTGTAAAAACTGAGTAAAATTATCTTAGTTTATCGCCATTTGATTGAGTCCGTGCTCGAACGTTCTCGGTGACAGATGTCAAGCTAAATATAAAAAATGCCTAATTGTGCCGTATTGAGTTGCAACAACTATCTAAATAAAGCGGGACTAATTAATAGAAATATTTCTTTTCATCGGTTGGTCACTTTATTATTAGATTATGTGGTTTTTATTGCAAAATCAATTATTTCGTGTTCGTTGTGGTTTTACACTGAAAAACTTTAAAACGAGTGTGTATCGCTTAATTTATAATACATTGCCGCTTTTAGTTACAAAGCTATCTAGTATGGCTTGTCTATTAAAACACGCAATGAACATCAAAATGAACGATATTTTCACCTGTCAATCAGCTACATGGTACGGCAGCTATTGTCATATTTCTGTCATTTTAAGCAAAATGTGTTGTACCTACACAGATAGTTGTATTCGATTCTAATTCTAATCGATTTTGGGAACAGAGAAATTATAATATTCGCGATGGATGTTCCATGTATCTAAAAAAATTTTTATTACTACAATGTTTCTGTTAAATAATTAATTGAAATACTCTTGTTTTAACTTTGTTTTTATTTAATAAAAGAACAGTTTAATTTTAGTTACAAGTTTTTCTCTAAGCTTCATTTCTGAACGTGTGGTATGTGTCAGTCTTTATTTACTTCCTTCTTTCACTCAGTGTTGCCAATATAAATGTACATATATACACGAACACACCTCCTTACATAAGTTCAAAGCTTCTTAAGTACTACAGTAATTATAATCAATTAGAGAACTATACTCCTTTAAATTTAGCATTTTTAAGTTAGTGAATTTAAAATTTCCCACAGGTTTTATAAATATATCTGCAATTTTATTTTCTGACTCTATTTTGTATACTTCCCTGCTAAACATTTTAATTTACAAAATGATAGTGAACTTCAATGTGCTTAGAATTCTTTGTAAAGTTTCCATACTTAGAAATAGCTACAGCTGCTGAATTATCTTCATAGATTTTAACTGGTTTACAAACCTTAGTAAAGACATCATTCATTACACAAATGAGAAAATTTGATTCTGTTACTGCTTCTGATAATTCTACATATTCAGCAAATGTTGAAGAGTTTGTTACACTACTTTGTTTTTTTTTTTATTTCCAATATTGAACAAACGAAGAGTTCCGTACTATCATCTATAATAGAAAATAACGTTTTTGTATGGGAGCCCCTTTGATATTTACTTTACTGTTATTTAATTATTTATTTTGAAAGGTGATATACAAGTTCTATTATATATATATACTCTGAAAATTTTAAGTATCTACTTATTAACGTTTTAATATTGAGCAAACAATTACGGAAAAAAACACGTTTATTGTAAGGGGCCCCCCTTAAAATCCTTTTTTTACTTGTATTTGTTGTTATAGCGGCAACAGAAATACGTCATTTGTGAAAATTTCAGCTGTCTAGTTATCACTGTTTATGAGATACAGCCTGGAGAAAACCAGCCAACGAAAAAAAAATACTTGATTATTTTTCCTTCTCTACAAGTTATTTTATTTGTTTTTTTTTCAAATCCGAATTAGTTCTGGGTTGTATTATATTTTGTCATAGCGCCTTATACTGGCTTTCCTTTTTGAAGATAAAATTTCTTCTCGGGGTTTTTTTTAAATCATTTCGTAACTTTCCGAGAAAAAATTATTAGAACTAGTTAATTAGGTAGGTTATCAATAAGGACAAGTTATTATAATAATAAAGGCTACTGAACTACTCACTGACCAACTGACTCATTAACTCACTGATTTAGATCGTTGTTCTCCGAGAAGATGTAGTGGTGGAGGAAAATAATTTAGGAAGAGTTGCTCAGAATAAAAATGAGACCATGAGAAAATAGCGTTATTGAAAAACAGGTATGATTCTAGATTTATCATTCTTCCGAAATTTATCATTCGTCTGTCGATGCACTCGAATATAATCGATTGAATCGTTTACGCGCTGACGGGGAGTTCCCATCACTAAATTGCTCATGTGACGTCACAGTAGGTGGAAAAATAATGGCACGCTTGGTTTCTATACAAGAAATGACACTTGCGTTATCTATTCAAATACAGATCTGTGGTGAGTATATTATGAATTTCGTCGCGCTATAGCGACGCTGAATGATTTCCAATTGTTATCTACGGAATTAGTAAGTAATAAATTTGTTATATTTATTTAATTTCTTCGTATTCATTACAGTTTTCCTAAAGACCCGAATCTACGAGAAAAATGGATTGCGGCCACTGGAAGATGCAATTGGAAATCAACCAAAGTTTTTAGGCATACTATAAAATTGAAAGGCACCTCGTTTTTGTCCAAAGACTAAGCTTTGGCTCAAATGGTCGCAGTTGTTTTGAAAAAGAATTTAGGTAAAAGAATATTTCCGACATTAAACGACCACATCAGAGAGCAAAATCCGTTCGAAAACCACCTTGTGCTGTTAATAAAGGCTATAGCTTTAAAATACTTAGATGTACGGATACATCATCTTTTGAAAAATGTGACTGAAATAGACGAATGAATTCGAAATTTTCACACGAAACTGATTTTGTTTAAAGGTCAATAGTAAATAATGCAATCAAACTCATGTACAAAATAGTGCTGTCTTTTATTTTTCAAAATACAAACATAGACCTCACTATACCCATGATGACCCGTATGATATTTACATAACTTGCACTTATGGAACAGCTGTTTTTTTTTGTCCAGTAACAAAGTTAGTCCCGTACAAAAATTTATTCGTAATCATGGGAAGATTCATCCCTGATAGTTAGTACAATGCTTTAGATTTCACGGTGTATTAAACATCAGTATAAATGGTAAAATTAAACAAAAAAGATTGTATAATACTAGGAGCAAGTATGTATAATTATATGATTGCAGGAAATAATATAGTAAACAGTAAACCTTTAATTAAACAATAAATTGACGTAATCAATTTTAAATTAAAAAGTAGCTTTTAGAATGGTGATTATAGTATTTTGGGGTAATGGTTTTCTAGTGATCGCAACATTACAGGGAAAAATATTGCTATCTAAAAGAGGTACTCTCCCGTTGCATTATGTGTCTCTGTCTATAGTGTTCATAGTCAAAGATATTACAACCTTATTTACAATATTTTTATCGTTATCTTATAAATACTATTGATGATTGATGTAAGCAAAAAGCAGGGTACTTATAACAATATTTTGTTTTGTAATTTACAAAAGATTATGGATTAATAAGATAAGGAAGACGACGTGATAGCTCAGTGGGTAGAACACCGGTTGACGTGCAAGCGACTAGTGTTCAAATCCCGGGTCGGGCCTACACCAATTTGTCAACTTCTAAAGACATATGTGTGGTTAATTTATCACGGTTGTTAACGGTGAGAGAAAACATCGTGAGGAAACCCACATGGCTGAGTTTCACTTAGTCATGTGACAGTGTATTCGTACAAAAACGGCGAAAGGCCTGCCCCCTATCACGTGAGTACACTGTCCATGCCAAACGTGGGTACTCTGAACACCAGGTGACAAAGTCACGTGATGTTCAGAAGTATTAGTACCTCTGCCAACCCCTTCGGGGATTTTCGGCGTGAACGTTTATGTTATTAAGGATTCCTCGGGCCCAACCGTGAATTATAACGTGCAAACGAGACAGCGTACTTCAAATTCTCCCTTGCAAAATCGAAAACTCTACGCATCCCTATTCAGTTCGAATGTTTAAGTTATTTATAGCTCTGTTTGCCACGATTTTATGCGTCCAATATAATCACTGTCACGGAACTTATCCTATAGTAATAAAAATACTATATTACATTATTGCATAAATGTGTAGATAAAAGAACGAATGAACCAATACAAAAAAAAACAATCTTACTTCTCAATCGCCGCCATATCCAACTTGTTAAAGTGCCTACATAGACACAAATTCTTCTGCACGCACAAAACATCGTTCAGTATTTGCACGTACTCCAGAGCAGTTATCCTGGGGGTGGCAGGATTTCTCATAGGGAATATCGCATCGCCGTAATCGGGGTCGAATTCTGATGGACAGTGGTAGGGGGAAAGGGGGCTGAAAAGAAAGTTATATTGTTAATTTTTATTGTTTGGAGATGTGTTCAAAAATGCGTATCGTTTGATTGATATTTTAAAAGAATAAGGGGTTATTAAGGTGTTTACTATTTTCCCACTAACTTAAGGGTTAACATAAAAATATTCATCTATCTAATACGTCTAGTTCCTCATTTTTTGCAGTCGTTTAAAAAGACATCATTTCATTTTTTATTTATTTAATTATGCGTACACAAACAGCATTATAACAAACATTTCTTTTTTTGCAAAAAACTTAGATTCGGATAATTTAAATCTTTTTGTTCATGAAAACCTCATGTGGGGATTATTTATTACTAATAAATAAAGAATAAATAAAGGTAAGAAAAATTTCGACACAGGCGGGAATCGAACCCGCGACCTCGGGTATACGCCCCCGTCGCTCTGCCAATTAAGCTACCGTGTCAATGGCTGCCAGCGCGAAATTCTTCTATCCTTTATTTCTTTTACACGTTTAAGTATTGTTAACGTTTCCTACCTCCAAATTTTCACTAATTCGTGTGTCGAAATTTTTCTTTCCTTTATGTATTAGTAATAATCCCCACATGAGGTTAGAATAGCACTACCCCGTTTCTTCCGGTGGGTGTACGTAAGAGGCGACTAACGGTTTTGGGGTTTTTAAGGGATTTTTGGGCGATGTGGTTGGAGACCCATCACCAACAACCTCTATTTTTACCACCTTTTCCCCACTCACATTTCCAAAAGGGGCTGAGGAATTTCAAATTCCTTAGCTCTGGCTACCCCTTCTAAGGATTTACAGCCGTGAGTATAAGTAAGTAGGTAAGTTATTAATTTAGATTCGGCTCTGTTGCAATGCCGAATATAGTGCACACAACATTATTGGTTATTATCGTTAATCATTTTCTTTCTTATTAAATAATATTATCAGTTGTTTATCTTATAATGGGTTTGGATTGCAACACATTCTTCCGGTAGGTTCTCTTTAAATAAGAAGTTGGCAACAGCGGGTGTGAAGAGGAGACTAAAAAAAGCAGACCGTTCCAACCTTTTATAATGCCTTTCGATGAATGTAATTCTAATCTTTAACGTATTTTTCATGTAATATTTACTCTTTTAAGAAGTCCTTGAACAACATTCAGACTATGATCTTTCTAAACTGTCCTGTGATATTTGTAATTCTTACTCTCTATAGAAATCCATAGGCGGCGTTTCATCTCGGAAGCCCAACGGCATAGATTTGGCCTAGCTCTACGAGGCTTTGGACGAAATAGAGACTAGGATCGTTCTTACTTTTATGATGTGTTCTTTAATATTTATTATAATAAATACATCATATAATTATAATTACTCTTTAGCCGTGTAGTGTCGGCTTAGAATAACACTACCCCATTTCTACCCGTGGGTGATCGTAAGAGGCGACTAAGGGTATAGGGGCTTATTAAGTGATTTTTGGGCGATGTGGTTGGAGACACGTCACCAAAAACATTTGTTATCACCATCTTTTCCCCAATCAACTTCCAAAAGTGGCTGAGGATTTTTTCATTCCAAAGCTCTGGCTACCCCGTTAAGGGATTTATAGCCGTGATTATATGTATGTATGTACTCTTTAAAGAAGCCTTGGATAAAATAAAGGCTAAACTATTGAGTGTGCAGCGTAGGATACTTTTTAACTTTTATAACGTGTTCTGTGATACCTATTATACTTAGTCACTAAAGAAGTCCTTAAACAAAATGCAGACTAGAGTCTTTGTAACATTTTACGGCGTGTTCTGCGCTACGTGACATACTTACTCTGTAACTCTAAAGAAGTCCTTAAAAGGAGAAGGCTAAGAACAGAGAAAAATGGCGACTACTCCACACACAAGAGCCTAGCTCTTCTTCAAGAAGAAGAAACAATTCCCTGGACAAAATGCAGACTAGCGCAGCTCTATTTTAACCCATTCTTTCATACATGCATTACTTCCTCTCCTGAGAAGGCCTGAGATAAAATACTAACTAGATTACATGTGAAAAGAGACTTATCAAGTGTTGTGAGATACATATAATACTTACTCTCTAAAGAAATCCTTAGGCGGCGTTTCATCTCGGAAGCCCAACAGCACCGTGTCTGGTTTCATCGCGCCCAGCCCCGCCAGCCGCGTGAGGTGGGCAGCGCCACTACGAACTGACTCAGCTAGACATAGCTCTACGAAGGCTTTTACCTGTAATAGATAGGTGGGAGAAGATTGATGAAATGGATTATTGATTGGTTACTACTTGTAATAAAAAAAGAAAAATAAACAAATATTTTATTAAGCTGGGTTAGTGTTATTTAAAGTCGAAACTACACTGCAATTACTGCATATACATATTGTATGTCCAGCACACTGAGACTAGTGCGGGCGAAAGAGCATTACTTAATACTTTACATGAGCGCACAAGAGACTCATAGCAACCGTGTAGATTATAGTTTCAATATTTTTTGTTAATTATTCATTATAGATATTGGACTGAATCAGGCGTTACTTTGCGGAAATCCATAGCAATATTAATAAGTTTATTCGCTTAATTCCGCTAAATACCTGCAGTCCTCATGCAACATGCACTGTACACCGCCCGCCCTCCCACTTACAAGAAATCGAAAAGCAGACAATGCACCACACACACCCGCAAACGAAAACCACAGGCAACCAAAAATATGCGACGCGTTTCGACTCAACACGAGTCATCATCGAGCAGTAGACAGTTAGGCAGCTGACCACCGAGTGCCGGTCCCACGATTATGCAGTGATATTTATCGGCCAGACTCCCCACTCCCGCACCCAAAACCATCAATAACGAGTGACTATATTATTTGAAAAAATTGTCAAAAGTGGGGAAACGGTGTAGCCCAGCTGTTCATTCAGCAGTGCAACGGAATTATCATTATCATATCTAGAGATTTCAAGTTTCTCTAAAAGACATAATCTTAATCCCTTATTACAAGTATGTAAAATCTCCAGATTATGATTATTATCGGTGAGAACGTGTCCAGTACACAAAAAATGTTTCGCAAAGTGAACCCTTTCTGGATGGTCGTTTCTGAATGCTGCCACGTGCTCCTTGTATCTTGTTAGAAAACTTCTACCAGTTTGCCCAATGTAGACGCTGTTGCATTCAGGACAAACAATTTTGTAAACACCAGATTGACTGTGTTTATCTAATTTCTCTTTTTGATTACATAGATAACGTTTCGAACTATTGTTTGTTCTGAACGCAACTTTAATACCAAACCCTTTTAAGCGTCTTTGAAATCTTTTCAAATTGGACCAACATGGTTGAGACTGAAATTCATGTGGTCCAGTTTTTCAGGTGATATAACATAGTATAGTCTATTCACCATGTTGGTCCGTTCTCTTTTTATTAATCTGACTATAGGGACCGTGCACAAACTATAGGTGGCAGCACTACTGCGACATACACTATGCGGACAATAAAAGAAACTTATCAGACCTGTTATTGTGCTTTCAACAATGTGAACAAAAATCAAAATTACACATTTTTATTTTTCACGATGATTAAAATTATAAAGTATGGGTTAAGACCAATCAATAATGATCGACAACGTGGTCAAAATACATTAAAAGGAAAAAAGCTATTCGAGGCCGGCCACGTGTTAGATGTTGAAGAGAAAACTCACGACAAAAATGATACTGTGATAACTGGTAAAATTGTGGCACAAACAAAAATTTCCATTCTTTACGACGTGCAACTTACTGTAATTTTTCTCAGTTACCTTTTAATTTATCAAATGTTTTATGTTTTTAAAGTATACGTTTCATTAATTCTATTTATGCACTTTCTCAACTTTTCAGCTTGATTGTGACAGAAACATTACAATTGCAATTTGTAAATGCAAGGCTGGCCTATCAGGTAAATGTAAACATGTATGTGCCTTAGTTCATTATGTGAATTCTCCAGAAAGTGCTAAATCAAAAACAAGTAATGCCCAACAATGGGGAAAAACATCTAACCGGCAATTATTGGGTTGGAAAATTTTCAGTCCCTTATCATAACCTGCCAAAAAGCAGAAACTTTTGAATGCATGTAAACAGCTAGAATTACGAGATATTTCCACAGCTACATTAGGAGAATCATTAGCTACGTCCACACTGTGCCTTTTTTGTTCAATAAGGGCATGCGTCATAGCGCAGTCAACAGCGCACGTGAGGCATGCCCTTAATGCATGCGCGATGACAGTTGAAAGCGGAGCGCGCGCTGTGTTGCAAGTTATCCGGTGTCGGGTGGATTTCTGTGCGTCATAGCGTTCAACAACAAGATGGTGGACGAAGAAAAAGATTTAACATTAAGTTTTTTTGAAGATTACAGAAGCTTTCCACAACTCTGGGATCCTAACAATAAACTTTACACGAATAAAGTAAAGAGGAACGATGGTTTTTTTTTCTGGAATTTCTTATGACCAAGTAAGCTGCATATATTCCCCCAAGTAAAATATTGTCGTCGCACATGTTTCCAACAGAAACTCAAACTACGAATAAAGTATGGTGTTGGTTTCAATTAACGCATTCACTTATTGTAAGCGTCAATTGAAAGTTGAATAGAAAGATGAAGACGAAAGTTGAAGATGAAAAGGCACAGTGTGGACGTAGCTATTGGCTATAACACCTTTGTATAGAATTTTACAGTTGGAAGAAAAAAATGAAAAATAGATTATTGCAGCTGAAGCTCTTGTAGAATTGGTTAAAATTACTGAGAGAAAAGACTTTAATGAAAAAATTCACCGCATAATGTTAGACATTTTCATGCTGCAAAGTATCGCTAGTTACTATTTTTTTCAGACAGCAATACCAGCACATTTATTATATTTTTATAATAGTAATGTTTGTTGTAATGTTGATTCTGGTATAAATATTTGTTTTGGTATTATTATCAAGCAAGCTTAATATAAAAACTATATATATATATATATATAAACTTGTATAAACTTCAGACATCAATAGTGATTTCAATATAATTTAAGAAACATACTTATTTCTTTTTACGGCTTTTATCCACTTTAAGAAAGTAATATAATTTTACGCCATTTGATTAACTGTTTCTTTTTGATGTGTTGTTAAATTTATGACACCAGTTGGCAGCACCATCGATTCGCACGGTCCCTATTAGTTGCTTGGTGTTAAGCCGCACTATCATAACATAGTGCTGCGCCTTTCCCAAAGGGTTGGAAAAGATTATAATTAAAGGACTGTATGTGATAGGTGGCGACATCTGGTGTGAAAGTATGGACATTAAAACCGTCAAGAGGCATATTGATATGTTAAGATAGATCTTGCTGCTGCTCACTAGATGTCGCTACAGCCTGTAGTAAATGAAGTAATTATGTAATATAGAATATTCTCGATCAGTGTAAAATAACCGTTAGGAACATTAGAACATTCTGTTTCTTCCAGATCATTCGAAATAATAGAGAACCAGTTTAACGGTCGATTTGTTATGTATTCTAGAAGCTTCTGCTATTTGTGTACAGAGGGCACTTGCAGTGCCCAAGTATCGAAAATGACATTTCCGAATATAAACCTCGAAGTACAAGCTAGTTTTATTATTCCCTCCTGATCTCCCAAAACCCTGGATAGCGACGGTCAGCGCATCATCATCTTTGGCGCCCAACGTGGATGGAAAAGAAGAAAAGTAAATCAAAAAACCCTGAGAGAAAATAACTGTAATCCTGCTGACGCTACGTCGTTTTTTTTGGGTCAGAAAAACCACCGGAGGAGAAGATTGAGAAGCTACCAGGATTGTTAGAGGGCTAAGTATCGGCCTGAAAGCGTGAGTTGGTTGTTTTTTCCTATCTTTCCTCATTCTTTTAGGGTTAACTCTGTCTGGAAGGTTAAAAAAAAAAAAATTAAAATTAAAAATATATTTATTTGCCTTTAGTAATACATTTGAAATATATATAAATTATATATAACACAATTCATATTTGGAATTTGGCGACTTTTTACAATCATTTTTGTCGTGTCTCCCAAACTAGATTTAACTGTACTATGGGAGATATGGTTATGTTGTATTTGTAGTTGAATTCCTCTTTATTTCGTTAAAATCTCGTTTAGATTGCTTATTTTTTATCGCTGTGTTCATTTAAACCGTGTTAATTGTCATTTTATTGTTATACCGTTTTAAAATTTAAACCGTTACCCGTTAAAAAGAGGAAGGCGTCTTAAACGCTTTTCGGTCAGATATACTAAATATCTATCCACGAATAACGTGTCTTAGCCTAAGGATGAGTGTCCTAAACACTAATCCCGCGGGTGAAATGTACCAAGAATGTGACGAAGAAGGTCCAACAATGGAACCTGAAGGCAGCGTTCTACTTGTAAACTGAAACTCACTTTATTTAAAAAGTGGGTCAGCACCCTTGACATGACCCGTCTGGGTGCAGACGAGTTAAGGGAAATGGGACTCCGTAGTGAAAAGTTAGAAAAAACCTTTGAGGAGTTCGATTCCCTCCAAAGTGAAATTGAAACTTTAAGTGATAACTTAGATGAGGAATTAATTACTAGGGAATCGTATGAAAATAGTTATTATAAATTAATTTCAATAGTTAAACGATTAATTAGTCAAAATCATAACGAATCAAGTCTTCGAAATTCGATAATTAATGTCCAAGAACCGGTAGATTCAATTAAATACCCCGATATACCTTTACCAACCTTTGATGGTGATATTAAGGAGTGGCTAGAATTTAGAGATACATTTGATGATATAATTAATAAATTGTCATGCAGAGCTTACATATTAGATTACTTCACGGCGGTCCACAATCGTTGCTGTCAGCCACGCGCGAGAGGTACTGGCCGATACACGGTAAGAGCTTAGCAAATAAGATTGTTAGGGAATGCATAACATGCTTCAGGGCCAAACCTAGTACAACTGTACCGATAATGGGCAACTTACCTAGAGAACGCGTGACACCGTCGTTACCATTTTCTGTTACAGGAATCGATGAAATGAAATGAAAAGCTGCAAGCTAAAGCCGGAAGATGAACCGCAAGTACACAAATCTGATGCTGTTGATTCCGTTAGTGATATTTCCTCTTTATTATATTGGTGCTGGCCGAAAATCAGTACTGTGAGTCGAAGGCTCCCAGAAAATGCTGAAAGTACTGATACTCTGTATCTTATACTGTGGCGTTACAGTGTTGTACATGTGTTCATGTATTTTTATTGTTTTTTTGTGATTTATTTGTAAAATAATTGTTTTTCTTGTGCCTACAACGGCGAATAAACGTGTTTTCTTTCTTTCTTTGTTTATTTTTGTTAGCTCGGACCGAGTATTTAAATTACTGAAGTCCGTGAAACCTGACTCTTTACCGGCGATATATATAGTTAATTGTGCGGAAGAGCTAGCCGTTCCAGTCACGATTTTATTTAGAAGATCCTTAGATGAAGGCACAGTGTCTAAGATATGGAAGAAGGCATGCATAACACCTATCCATCAGAAAGGAGCCAAAAATTGCGTTGAAAAATTATAGGCCTGTATCCAAGTTGTGCTTACTTGCTAAAGTAGTGGAACGTATTGTATATGATACAGTGAATGACTGCCTGAAAAGTTATTTTGATCAACATCAACATGGCTTCCTCAAGGGTCGCTCAATAGTCTCAAATCTTCTTGTTTTCAATGAGTTTGTGACCGAGAACATGAGTGAAGGCAAGCAAGTTGATGTAGTCTATACGGATTACAGTAAAGCTTTCGATCGTATCGATCATTGTATTCTACTATCGAAACTGTAGTCCCTGGGAATTCGAGGAGATTTAGATTATTTAGATGGTTTTCTTCATACGTTCAAAACAGATCGCAGGCAGTGGTTCTAACCGGCTATACCTCCTCATGGGTGGAAATATCATCCGGTGTCCCCCAACTCACTATTAGGCCTTTTGCTATTTGTTATTTTCGTTAAGGATATCGGATCATGTTTTCTATATTCCAAATATCTATTGTTTGCAGATGACATGAAAATATTCAAAGCAGTCAATAATTCTGAGGATGCTTCTATATTACAAGAGGACATTAGCAGACTGGATGACTATTGCTTTCGTAACAAACTCGACCTTAATGCCTCTAAATGTTTCTTTATTATTTTTTCACGTAAAATTTGCTTGAGAGTTCCTTCAAAAAAACGGCGTAACAATGATTTGCTTCATGTCCCCCCAGCCAAAACAAATTACAGACGTAATGCCTATCTTATCAGATTTTGCAATGAATTTAACTCTTATAATGATAAACTCACTTTGGATCTATTCCATAATAGTATAGGTCACACTGAGCGATAATTTGCAAAACACTTTTTTAAATTTTAATATTTCAAATTAGCGGTTGTTGTTGCCGCATATTGGTTTATCACATTTTTTGTTATGGTGCATTTTTCTTGCTGTTGTTTTGTTAATTAGTTAAGTTTCTTTTTTAGTTAAGCCTTCTGTTTCTCTTTTGTATTCGGTGTTCTTTATTTTTATGCAAAAGTGGGAGCTTGTTATTAGCCTATTTGTGCCTATATTATAACTTCATATTTTAAATTTAGCTATAAATCCCCAAGGATATTAAAATAAAATAATTAATGATAGTGTCAAACAGTCCACTGTCTTTAAACTGCCAACAGGGCAAACAGCTTGCAAAAGTTCGTTTCTACATAAAATATGCTTAATAACTTACCTTCAAATGATCAATCAGTTTAAGCCAATATTTATTCTCGGATTCCAAAGGATCTCCGCTGCTGCCCAGCTGTCCGATCGTCACGTGGCCGATTACAAATAAACCACCCTGGAAATGAAATAATCAATTATTAAGTTGGGATGCACGAGCCTTTATTGCATACATAACTTTGTTATAGTAACCGTGATAGCTCAATGGGTAGAACACCGGTAATCGTGCAAACGACTAGTGTTCAAATCCCGGGACGGGCCAACACCAATTCGTCTTTTCTAAAGACATATGTGTGGTTAATTTACCATGGTTGTTAATGGTGTGAGAAAACATCGTGAGGAAACCCACATGGCTGAGTTGTACTTAGTCATGTGGCAGTGTATTCGTACAAAAACGGCGATAGGCCTGCCCCCTATCATGTGAGTACACTGTCCATGCAAAACGTGGGTACTCTGAACACCAGGGGACAAAGTCACGTGATGTTCAGAAGTATTAGTACCTCTGCCATCCCCTTCGGGGATATTTGGCGTGAACGTTTATGTTATGTTATTAAGCCCGATAAAAATGGGACCACTTTGGAAGCATATTCAACCGAACAGAAGATCAATTTACATACAAAAAAACGTACAATTGAATTGAGTACCTCTATCTGAACACAGATAGCAAACCTAACTTTGTTAGTAAATCAGGACAAATTTTATATGAGAATCGGCTGTCGACGGGGGTCCAGAAGTAGCAGGTATATGCTAACCATGCCAGGGTAATAAGTTTGAAATAATACAAATAATAATAAGATTTTATTTGCCTCTTTTAAATACAGAACTACATAAACAACATGAGAAAAACACAAAAAGACAAAATGGTTTAGAGCTCGGTCTATTCACTGTAAGCGGATAGCGCCGATTTTCAGCTCTGACCATGACTTAAAGCTAACTTAAAACTAGCTTAAACTAAGTGTGTTAAGACACACTGGGTATAGGCAGAGGCATACACAAATCACCTATTGTAATTGTTACAATAGGTGAATTATTACACCTGTTAATAAAATACCTCTGCCTTACTACCGGTTGTGCTGAGGTGCCTTTCCTTTGCAACTTAATATTAACAGTTTCAATGGGTCTACGATATTGAAGCACACGCTATTGCCGAGAGGAGCGAACACACACTCGGCGATTTGTTCTCTCAGTTAAACGGAAGCCAGTTGATATCTTTTTTCTGTCCCTTTTTAGTTCCTTGTTAAGCAAGTAATAGAAATTAATAACACGCTTTTCAGGGAATCCGAATGCAACAAGATTTTACTCAATGCGGTTATGAAACACTTACTTTCATCTGATCGTTAACGAAGCGGTGGCTATTTCAGCGACAACACCAGCAACATCTGTGGCGTCAAAGTATTGACGCCACAGATGTGACATTAACTGGATGCCAGATACGAGGCGGCATATTATGCGCATTCATAGTCATTAGAGATCATTTGGACTAATACTTTTGATGTACTTTTTACCGATTTAGTATTACTTATAAAATTAAACTTTATAAAAAGGTAAATAAAAACCTCTTAAAAGTATTAGACCCAATTTATTTTAATTACTAGCTGTGTAGTGTCGGCTTAGAATAGCATTACCCCATTTCTTCCGGTGGGTGTACGTAAGAGGCGACTAACGGTATTGGGGCTGTTAAGGGATTTTTGGGCGATGCGGTTAGTAACCCATTACCAAGATCCTTTATTTTACCATCTTTTTCCTACTCAAGTACTTCACACTTCTAGGGATTTATAGCCGTGAGTATTTGTATGTATGTTCTATGAACGATTAGCAGAGGACTCTTATTATCTACCATTCACCCTTTTTATTCAGGTCCAGAAGTAGCAGGTAACTGAGAAACTGTGTCAGGTATCTAAGTACATCTGACCAACTAACATCTCACTAAGAAAATGGAGTTGGGTTGGGCACAAATTTCCAAAACGAGCCACGATGCCGGCATTGATTTAGAGTGGAGACCGCCAGACACACTAAGACAGCGATTTGCATATTGCAGGAACGAGCTGGAGTGCGTAAAGGATGTCGCAAAAGTCAGAAAGGATTGGCGGGAGCTTGTGAAGGCCTCGTGCAATAGTGGGGTGCCATAGGAAGACAACCACAATTCATTATACTTACTTTCTTCTGAACGTTAAAAAAGCCACAGGGGTCCAGAAGTAGCAGATATTTGCGTCCCTATATCAGGCAATAAGTTGCAAGAAAGATCTCAAACTTACTTTCTTCTGATCGTTGACGAAGTCTATGAGCGGCGCGGCCTGTCGGGGCGACGCCACCAGCAACAGCATCTGCGGCCGCCAGTACTTCACGTGCTGGCGACGAGGGTCCAGCAGCAAAAGGTACTTGCGGACCTGCCACAGACCAGATACCATTGTTATAACATACATACAAATATTACCACTGTTTGATAAAAGGAACACCTCAGGTGTGGATTAAGGGCACTAGTAGCATGAGGCTTGCGAGAGCGCGTATGTCATATGAGAAGTAAGAAACTGACAGATTGCTCGTACAAAATCTGTCAGTATCTCATTTCTCACATGACATATTCCCTCTCACACCACTCATGCTACGGGGCTGGTTTAGCAGCTATTGCGGTCACGCTTACGTCAAACTCACTGAGACTGACGGCAAGGCTCGAAAATCAAGAGAAGTGCCAAATTTCTAAGCTAAGATTTTCTGTATCTCATGATATATCAAGCCTTTTTTTGACTCAAGATCCTTGTGAGATCTTTGGTATGTCCAGTATGTAACTTTAGAGTTGATGATTTCTAGAATTTTCATTTTTTCTAGAAATCATTTTTTTTTGTGTTACTGCTACTGTTTTTTTTTGTATTAAGAATTCGCCCTTACCTGATGAAATATAAGCGCCTGCGACAAATCCCCCCACGCATGCGCCGGAGCCAGCACATGAACCAGCAGCCCCAACAGAATAACAGCCAGTGCAGCTCCTCCCCCTAACGCTGGGTGGAACATGGCGACCGCCGCCGCGCCCGTAGCACCCACTGCACTTGTTAGCCAAGAGAATTGCTTGAATGATGGCCTGGATGGAGAATTGAACGTTTTACCAAGTGTTTAGGCTATAAATCCCTAGATTAGATAACTAAAACATATTTAAAAAAAAAGATGATTCCTAAGCTGCATCGCCCTATAAACGCTTCAAAAACCCCAATACCCTTACTCGCTTCATACTGCGGTAAGAGGGACAGTTCTGTTCTTAGAGTCCCAACAAAATAACGGACAGTGCTGTTTTTAGAGTCCGAACAAAATAAAGGCCAGTGCTGCCCCCCCTCCCAATGCTGGTTAGAACATTGCGTGCCTGTAGCCCCCACGGCGCTTGTTATCCAGGGCTGCATCCAATCATTTATCCAGGCTATAGAAGCAGAAGCTAGACTTCAGAATAACACTGCAGCCACTTTTGGAAATTGAGAGGGAAGAAGATTGTAAATAAATGTTGTCGGTAATGGGCCTCCAATCGCATCGCCCAACAATCACATATAAAGGCGCAATTCCCTAAAGACGCAACACAGCGATCAGTTAGGAACATGTTCTTCTAAATAAGATTTGATCCACATTTCGCAGTGGGTATGTAACTACAACCCTAACTATAAAAACTATCTTTCAACTTAGTAGTTTAAAATACATACCAAAAATTAGGCGTAGAAGCAAAATAAATTAAAGAGCACCGAAATAGTCCTTCTCGAGCAATATCTTTCCGAAGTATATTTTTCATGTTCCACAAGTATGTACAAATCTAACTCAAATAACTTCAGTCACTCACCTAAAATTGGGCGCAGAAGCCAGATCGAGTCCCAAACAGGCCACGTTGATAGCGAAGTAGCTCATATTGAAGAGCACCGAATTGATTTGCGCGATCGCATTGAGCGAGTCTACCATCACACAGAGCTGCACTAGGAACCACGATATTAACACGGCGAGGATCGGATTGCTTGATCGAGTTACTAGAGGACGGAGAAGTGGACCTGGAAATAAGAGTAGATTTGGAAGAAAATATAAAGAAAGTAAAGCTTTTATCTTAAGCAAAGTATCAAATACAGAAGCTGATAAAATAAAAATCTAGTATATCCTTTAATTATTTGTGTATGATAGATTCATACTTTTTACTTACCAAAAATATCGTCTTTAGCCAACGCTTGCAAAACTCTGGACGCACCGATCAGATTCGACAATCCCGCCGAAAAAGTAGCCAACAACATGCCTGGAAAATAATAGCAAATTTCAAACAAAGTCAGTCAAAAAAACTCACAATTATATTTATCTTTATGAATTGAGGACTAAGAAAAAAAATAACAATACAAGAAAACATACATACATATACTCACGGCTATAATTCCCTAGAAGGGGTAGCCAGAGCTAAGGTATTATAAATTCCTCAGCCACTTTTGGAAGTTGAGGGGGGAAAAGATCGTATAATAAAGGTTTTTGGTGATGGGTCGCCAACCGCATCGCCCAAAAATCCAATAAAAAGCCCCAATACCCTTAGTCGCCTCTTACGACACCCGTGGGTAGAAAGGGGTAGCGACACTCTAAGCCGGCACTACACGGCACAAGAAAAATTAATAATAATAAAAGAAAAGCGCTAAAACCTTAATTCACGTCTTGCCATTGTTTGGTCTTATTACTTTTAGTTAATAAAATAAAAAACGGAAGAACTTCTAAGCTACTTTACATAATTTGTCAAGTGATCTTGTTGTTTGAACTATTTTAAAAATGCGGTTAAACTAGATAGATGAGAAAGAGAGAGAGATAGAAAGAGAAACATGTGATTTTAAAGAACTAAGAGGATATCTTCATTTACCTGTCGCGAGTGACGCGTCTCTCAAAACAACTAAATTAACTATTATATTGATTCTTTAAAAAAAATGTAGCCTCGCACATCTCTGGTGTATTAACTAAAGTAATCCAAAACTAACTAACATACTCATACACAAATTGCTGTTTATTTACTCTGTTATTCCCATCGGTTACACCAATGAATTCTTTTAAATTAATTTTGACCAAAACTTTTGGAGTCTTTCAAATATATTTTTTAACTTTTTCTTGAATTCAGGAGCTATGCTCTTGTCTGTGGAGCAGTCGCCATTCCTCTCTGTTTTCAGCGTTTTCCTTCACCTCTCGATACGACATGACGTTCGCTTTCTCTTTTATTTGTTATATGTAGCTTATCCCGGTTCCCTTCTACTTTTCTTTCCGTGATGTTTTTGTTGAATAATGTCGTATCAAGTAGTCTATCACTCTCCCTTTACTATTCTCAACAATTCTCAATATTTTTTAAAGAGTCCTAAATCCAAATCTCCACCAAATACACTGTAAATAACTTTTAACACATCCATTAAACAAGTCAAAAAAACTGACCAACAGCAATAAACGGCGGCCACAAGTTGATGGGCAGCAGGTAGACGTAGTTGTTCTGCAGCAGGGTGCGAGTGCAGGCGGCGGCCGACAGCACGCTGAGCGCCGCGTACGACAGCGCCGTGAACAGCAGCGCCGTCAGCGTGCCGCGCGGGATGGCGCGCGACGGACTGCGCAGCTCGCCTGGGGGGGACTTTACTATATTTTGTGAAGGATGAAGGTTCTAGAAGACTTTTGATACTTCATTTTGAAGGTCCCTAAAGTGAAAAGTGCGTGGATAAGAAACCTGCGTTGGACCTTCAAGTCTTATGTAAGAAAACTTTTGATGTTTCATTTTGAGGGTCCCTAAAGTATCCTGAATGCAAAGTAACGATATGATAGTTTAGTAGAGCTCACTAGCTAGAAACCTGCCTTGGACATCAATGTATCTCCTAAAGTCTTATGAAATTACGTGTCCTGTTTCACTAGCTGCTCGCCTGGGGGGGGGGGCTACATTTTGTAGAGACTGTTGAATTGACGTTGATTACTATGTTTCTAAAAAAATTGCGAAGCTTTATGTTAGGAATCCCTAAAGTGACCTGATTATAAATTGATTACACCGCATCTCATGCAGGTAAGTGTGTACTAGAAAATGCATCGAGTTTACACCAATGTCCCTTCTAAAGTCTTATTTATATTGCGAAACTGTTTTTACACACTATTTCATTATAGTCATGACCTCCTCTCTTGCAGTTTTTACAGACTATTTGACTATAGTCATGACCGCCTCGGTTGCGTGCCGCGCGGGATGGCGCGGGACGGACTGCGCAGCTCGCCTGGGGAGGGGACTAGACTAATGTTCTAAATGACTGTAAAATTGACGTAGATTTCTATGTTGCAGGGGTCCCTAAAGTGACCTGATTTGAAATTGATTGCGAGAGTCATGACATTCTATCATTCATAAGTGGGAGCACCGACGATGCTCATGCAGAAAGGCGAGGGTTAGAAAATGCGTTGAACCTAAACCAATGTGTCCTCTAAAATCCTGTGTAATTGCGAAACTGATTTTGAGGTCCCTAAAGTTTCTTAATTTCAAATGTTTTACTAGAATCATGACCGCCTCTCTACCCGTGGGTTCAAATTTCGAATCAATTTTTTATTGTTTCTTTCCTAGTATGATTCCACCAAGTTGGTAGAACCCTACACAGTTAAGTGCACACTCAGCGCCGCGTAGACTGCGCCGACACTCTGTTTCACTAGAGTCATGAGCCGTGGATTAGAATCCTGACTCGCTTCACCATCAATGTGTGTTTCTTAGTTAGATTCCATCAAGTTGGTAGAACCCCAACCAGCTAAGTGCACGTTCCAGTGCCGCGGAGGAAAGCGCCGTGAAGGTGGGGTTTCTACTAGACTTTTAAAATTTATGTTTGGGTAGTCATGAGTGTCCTGATAATAAATGAGAAATATGCTTGACTACACATATTTCTCTTCAATGAGCAACTAAGTTACTAAATCATCCAGTCAAGCATCAAATCTTACATTAGGGCCTCATGTAGTCATGGTAATAGTAGTACATATTTTGATCCCACTTATTTTTTAGTTATGTTAGGTTATATATTTGTGATGTTTTATTAAATAGTGATTACACCTGTGAAATCAGGTATTATAAACGGACAACTTTACCACTCATATTAGCTCCAGCCATAACTCCAGTGACTCCGGTAAACAAGACACCGAATACGGCTGCAAAGTCTACCATTTTCCCATCACTAGTGGTGTAGTCTCGGGAATAATCTGGGTATAGATTCTCGGCTAGCGTAGCGCTGCTTAGTCCCGTGTAATTTGCAACCGTCGTTATATTCTTCATCAGGGTATTCGCTTCGGGGATTGGGACCTTGAAAGAATAAAAACTGGTTAAGTTTAAGCTGCCAGAGCATCTGTTTTTAGGTTTACATACTCACTCTGATACATACACCAATAAATAAAGGAAAGAAAAATTTCGACACCGGTGGGGATCGAATCCACGACCTCCGGCTATACGCCCCCGCCGCTCTGCCAATTAGGCAATTAGGCTGCAGTGTCAAGTACTAAGTGAGTACTTGTACCCAGCCGGTGTCGAAATTTTTCTTTGCTTTATTTATTAGTAAATAATACCCACATGAGGTTTTCATGAACAAAACATTATAATTGTCTTATACATACATATACGCCCGCCTTTAGATGCAGCCAATCAGCTGTTCATTTAAGACATTTCTAAAACTTTTTGTGATTTAATAATAAACAATCAATAATAACATTTTTTTAGTTTTATTCGGCCCAATCTTTTAATTAAGTTTTTTCGACTTACTGAGTTTCAAACATTTTTTCAAGTATGAAGTCGTGGAGATAGCTCAATCAAATTTACATGGCAACAGCTGACGAAATTGGAAAGTTTTTAAGAATAATTATGGAGACATTTTTGGGATAAGTTTTTTTTTAAATCGTTTCAAAAGAGATCTTTAAGTTAAACATTTTAACAAACTTAGGATTAAAAATTTTTTTAATGGCTTAATAGTAGCATATCGGCTTACAACTGCTTTTGTTTTTGCAAAAGTTCACTATTTCACTGTTCACCTATTTCAGAAAAAAAAAATAAGCTTGTATCTCAACAATTGATGTCTCTGTGACCAATAATATCAAATAAGCCAAGGTTTAACAAAAAAATATGAAAAAAAATCATATCTCGAAAACTGCAAAAACTCGCAGAACATACATGGGGGAAATTCGGGTACCCCTAGGGGCATTCTTTTATTTATTTATTTATTTATTTATTTGCATCACACAACAGGCAGTTAACAATACACGTTTGAAAATCATTTTTTTATAAAATACATGAAAACCACCCTACTAGGTGTGTTGACAACTTGCACAATTATTTAACTTATTACTAAGTCTACCATCGTCTATTTACATGTTACTTAACATACTGAAGAAAATAAATACATACAATATTGTATACATAATAATTATAATAAACAGTAAATAATGAATTATATATTGTACGAGATATGTTTAAGCTTATGTTTGAATTGGGTAAGACTAAGAAAGACATCAAGATAAGAGAGGTAATGTGAATAGATCCTGTTTCTTTCTACGTGATCTATATATTGTATTGAGAGACATATTTGATAAAAGACAAGTATTTAGTGAACCATGAATAATTTTATGTAAAGTGATAAGAGATATATTATTACGACGGTGTTCTAGACGCGTCACGTTGAAGTAGCTTAATCGTAGATCATAGTTGCGACATTTATATTTTAAGTTAAACCTAAACGATAACATTCTTAAGAATTTTTCTTGTATATTTTCTATTGACTTAATATGATTTTTGTAATATGGGTTCCAAATAAATGAACAATATTCTAATTTTGATCTAATGAAACTATTATAAAGAAATATACTAGATCGGGGGTTCTTCATACCTTTTGTCACCCGACTGATAAAGCCAAGAATTTTGTTGCAAGACCGGATTAGATAGTCATAATGGGATCGAAATGTTAATTCTTTATCGAAAATAACACCTAAGTCTCTAATAGAGCTGACTGCTTCAAGGGAGTGTCCATCTATCGAATAAATGTAATTTGCACACTGGTCTTCTATCCTTGAAATTCCGGTTGACACTATTTCTTGGGACCCCTGTATACTTCGTTCCTTTACTGACATTACCATTCACATTCTTGTTTTAATGAGAGACTATTTTGCACATCGTAAGTGATATACTAATCACACATGATAAGGGACCACCAATGATACTATATTGTGACTGTAGTGGTACAGCATGAGGTGTGAGTGCGAGACCTATATGTTTTACATCGAGTTAGACTAGATACGAACCATTTATCGTTGTCATTTAAGCGAATAGACACCTGCAGACACTCGGAGATTCGGGGTAATTAATTTTTAACAGTCTGATTAGAAAGAATCCCGCAGCATCAGCAATTATGTTTCAATTAGAAATTTCATTATCGTAGCGAAAAAGAACTTTGCAGTATCCCACAGCATTCAGAATAAGTTCCTTTTCATTCCTATTGTTACGACATCTGTTCGCAAGTAGGAGATAGGATTTGCCACTACTAGATAACAGATGGCGTTACTAGTAAGTAAAAAAAGGAATTACTAGATGTTTCTCGAATATCGACTTTTCGAGAATGTGGTACTAGAACTTTCTGTAATATTCGCGTATTTGAGATTTGGCATATATAAAGAGCGACGCGTGTTACGGAGTTATTCGAGTGCGAAGAACTAAAGCGAGAACAAGCGAAATACCAGAGCGAAGAAATTAAATACGACAGTGCAGTGATATACGGATTACGGAAATAAGCTTAACGGTGTGGACAGTGTTACTATAACGGAGTAAATTAGTGTTGTTAATTAGTGCGAGTATCGATAGTTAATTATCGATAGTGTTTGTTGTGTTGTGTAAAGTGCGTTATTGGTCAATAAATATAATTACACCTTATTGCACGAAAGTGTGACTGGTATTTATCAAATTAAGAACCCGGTACGTAACAATTGGTGACAGAAGTGGATTTGAAGATGCCAGTTATGCCGAAGGAAGACGGAAGAGAGGGTGTGAAGACACGCGCTCAGAAAGCCGCAGAGGGTGAACAGCTGTCGGAAATGAGGTCATCGGTCACGAACCCTCGGAGTGACATTCCAGAGGAGACGTCCGCGGTGACTAACGCGCCGTCTACATCAACGGCGCCGGCGGCCGCAACTAATACTGACTTGACGATGATAGTTGAAATGTTTCAAAGCATGCGTGAAGCACAACAAAGCATACAGGATGTTGTGAAAAACATACATTCGGAGGTACAGGATGTTAAAAAAAACATACATTCGGAGGTACAGGGTGTTGTGAAACAAGAAGTTCGTGAGTTGCGCGAGGAACAGCAAACTAAGTTCTCACAAGTTCTCACTGCGGTCAATGAAGTCAGTGGTCGGGTGGTTACTGTGGAAAAAGACGTAGAGCAGATGAAGGAGCAGGTAACCACTATTGAGAAAGATATCGATGACATGAAGACCGACTTCCGCGGAATGGAGAAAAGGGTTCTGCAGCTTGAATCACGACCGGTCAAGGTTGTCTCCGGTGAGAATGTAGTAGCTGTCCATGGTCCTCGTGTGAAGGTTCCTCCCTACGACGGAACAACATCCTGGTCGGCGTATAGACATCAGTTCCAGACTGTTGCGGCTGCCAATGGTTGGACTGATGAACAGTGTTTGACTGCACTGACGGTGGCGCTCCGAGGTCAAGCACTGTCAGTAATAGAGGCGCTGCCGACTCCGAGTGGTGGTTTCAAGGACCTGCTGGATGCGTTGGAGTCTCGCTATGGAGAGCGACACCTGGAGCACGTGTTCCGCGCTCAGCTGCGTGATAGGGTCCAGCGTTCTGGAGAGGGACTTCAGCAGTGGGCCCTTGAAATCGAGAAGCTCGTCCGCAAGGCCTATCCCAGTGTAGATCCGAAGACGGTGGAAATGAACCTGGTGCAAGCATTCGTCGACGGCATCAGAGATATCGAAGTGAGAACAGCGGTGAGACTTCAACACCACACGTCTCTCAAGGATGCCTTGGCGAACGCTCTAGAAGTTGAAGCTTGCCGCCAGGATACGCGCCAAACTCATCGACTTCGTGAGATTGCGGAAGCAAATGAGGACGTCAAGGTCATTAAAGCACCCGTCGGAAGGAGTACTGGACCGATTTGTTATGGCTGCGGGAAAAGGGGCCATTTGAGATTAAGTTGCCCGCTGAGGAAGGAAGAAAAGAGGCAGGCAGAGGCTCCTGCCGCAAACGTCCAGGGAAACGAGCACCGTAGTGGTAAATCTCATGGCAATGCAGACGCGCTTTCACGTAGACCGTGTCCGGAAGACTGTAAACATTGCAGGAAGCAAGAGTCGAAGGAGGAGGTCGTGAAAGTGACTCGAATTTGTCCATTGGATGGATGGGAAACAGAAGCTATGCAGAAGGCCCAAGAAGAAGATGAGAACCTCAGACCCATCATGAAATGGAAGAAGGAAAAACACGATCAACCGGCTTGGAGTGAAGTAGCGTCCACAGGAGTGAGTACGAAAGCTTACTGGGCGCAATGGAACAGCCTGGTTCTGATCAATGGTCTACTGTACCGGAGGTGGGAGAAACCCAACGGTAAAAAAGAGCACCTACAATTGGTCGTGCCCAGAGCCAAGGTTAAAGATGTACTGCGGGAAACACATGACGGTGTTTCGGGCGGGCATCTTGGGGTAAATCGTACGTTGCCGAAGGTTCGTGCGAAGTTTTACTGGCTTCATTGTAGGGACGACGTACAGGACTGGTGCCGGAAATGTACAACGTGTGCCGCGGTGAAAGGTCCGCAGACCCGGAGTAGAGGGGGATTACGGTTGTACAATGTGGGAGCTCCCTGGGAGAGGATTGCCGTTGATGTGGCTGGACCGTTTCCACAATCAGAGTCCGGAAATAAATATTTCATGGTGGTGATGGATTACTTCACTAAGTGGCCTGAAGTGTTTGCCATACCCAATCAAGAAGCAATAACTGTGGCTACAAAACTGGTTGAGGAAGTGATCTGTCGATTTGGCGTGCCCCTGGAGATACACTCTGACCAGGGAAGAAATTTTGAGTCACAAGTATTTCAAGAGGTGTGCAAACTGCTTGGAATGCATAAAACCAGGACGACGCCATATCATCCTCAGTCAGATGGAATGGTGGAGAGGTTCAACCAAACACTGGAGAGACAGTTGGCGAAGATGGTTGAAAAACATCAGAAGGACTGGGACAAACACATTCCATTATTTTTACTGTCTTACCGGTCAGCTGTTCACGAAAGCACGAAGGAAACACCTGCTTTCGTCAATTTCGGAAGAGAGCTACGATTGCCTGTAGATTTGTTGACAGGAGGGTCACCAGATGAGCCGCAGAGTGTAACTGAATATGTAAGCGATTTGAGGGAAAGAATGCAAGATGTACATTCCCTAGTGCGTGAAAATGGTTTACATGCTAGTGAAAAGATGAAAACCAGATATGACCGTAAAGCTAACACGCCGCGTTTCGAAGAGGGTATGCTCGTCTGGTTACACAATCCAACTCGCCAGAAAGGGAAGTCCCCTAAGTTACAAAATAGGTGGGAAGGACCGTACAAGGTGGTCACTAGAATAAACGATGTAACGTACAGAATTCAACGCCAACCTAGAGGGGCTTCGAAAATAGTTCACATCGATCGACTTGCGAAGTACCATGGAAGCAATAATACTCGGGACGAGTATTAATGTAAGGAGGGGGTAATGTTACGACATCTGTTCGCAAGTAGGAGATAGGATTTGCCACTACTAGATAACAGATGGCGTTACTAGTAAGTAAAAAAAGGAATTACTAGATGTTTCTCGAATATCGACTTTTCGAGAATGTGGTACTAGAACTTTCTGTAATATTCGCGTATTTGAGATTTGGCATATATAAAGAGCGACGCGTGTTACGGAGTTATTCGAGTGCGAAGAACTAAAGCGAGAACAAGCGAAATACCAGAGCGAAGAAATTAAATACGACAGTGCAGTGATATACGGATTACGGAAATAAGCTTAACGGTGTGGACAGTGTTACTATAACGGAGTAAATTAGTGTTGTTAATTAGTGCGAGTATCGATAGTTAATTATCGATAGTGTTTGTTGTGTTGTGTAAAGTGCGTTATTGGTCAATAAATATAATTACACCTTATTGCACGAAAGTGTGACTGGTATTTATCAAATTAAGAACCCGGTACGTAACACTATCATTCCATCAAAGCCTTATATCTATATATACTATTTGATTTGATTATAAAAATACAATTGCAGTTAAAAATAAACCTCCTCACCTCAAACGGCTTAGTCACAAAGAAGCTGAAGAACGTGCTGCCGAGACACACCAAGACGGTGAAGAAGACCGCGAGACTGGTCTTGGCGAACCACTCGGCGCCGGCCATCGTCACCAGCAGCGACACCAGGTTGAGACAGCAGCGGTACAGGATGCGGTACCAGTAGGAATCTGGGATCCCGGGGTTGGCGCCGATTAGGTAGCCTGGGGAGAAATATATCGCCGATTAGTCTTAAAAAGTTAAGCTTGCAGCTGAAAAGGTTTAGTTTAATTGTATAATTTTACATACATACAGATACTCACGCCATTATTTCCCATAGGGGTAGGCAGAGACTATTGATCGCCACTTTGTACGATCCTGGCAAACCTGTCTAGCTTCGTTTACATCCATCTATCTTTTCATACATGCTCGTTTTTCTTCATACTTCGGACGCCGGCCTTTTTGAGTATATAATCTATTCGGTCCAGGTGTGTCCTTCGTGTTCGTTCTATACTCACATTACCTTCCACATTGGCTCTATAGATCTCTTTCACCAATTTCCTATCATTCATCCTCTCTATGTGCCCAAACCATCAATGTATACTTTTATGATTATTTAATCTCTATCTCGTAGTGCAAGTCGAGAAAAGTAGAAGCTGCCAAAGCTAAAGCTTGTAAGTTTTGAAGTCAGTCCCGTAGAACTCACGCGACATTCAAAAGAGTTAATGTATCTGCCTTATTTTTGGGATTCCACGGTGTAGAGGCCTCTAGTCTGTGCATTAAGCAACAGCTCAGCTCACACAAAAAGGCCTCATTAACACAATATCGAATTTACATCGCGTAATCAAACAAGATAAGTTGGTACACAGCCGAGCCAAATCTGAGTTATAAATTACACACAAACTTTCACAATTGCTACTTTATAGTAGGCGCATCATCAACTCAATAACTGGATAACATTTTTCCCTACATCTATATCCTTTGCACTTATCAGTCTCGGCACATCCTTCATACCTATCTGTCATTTTCTCACATAACATAACATAAACATTCACGCCGCTTATCCCCGAAGGGGTTGGCAGAAGTACCAATACTTCTGAACAACAAGTGACAGCGCCACTTAGTGTCCAAAGTAGGTACCCACGTGTTGCTTAGACAGTGTACTCACGTGATAGGCCTATCGCCGCGCCGTTTTGAACGAATACACTGTCACATGGCCAAGTACAACTCATACTCGTACAAGTACATATGACTTTAGAAAAAACAAATTAGTGTAGGCCCGACCCGGGATTTGAACTCACGCCTGTCTGTTTACGGGCGGTTGTTCTACCCATTGGACTATCATGTCGCACTTTTTCTCACATAACTCGGGTTAACACACACCTACTATACTAATAATATTACAAAGTAAATTTCCTACCTTTATCCCCAAAGTTTTCAATTAAGGCTTCAGTGCAGGCTGACACGCAGAGTGCACTAGACACGACGTTGGCAAAGAAGAATAGTGTGCCGATTGCACCTCCAAATTCTGCTCCTAAGGTTCTACTGATCATGACTGGTGAGGGGTTAAGGAATCATAAAAAAATATAGACCAATAGGTCATTGTCCAAGAAAAACTTGGCAATTCTGAACAACAGGTGATACGAAATGTACAGAAGTATTATCTGCCAACCCTTTGGGGATATACGGCGTGAAGATTTGAATTGAGGTAAGTAAAAAAAATACCCCATTTCTACCCGTGGGTGATCGTAAGAGGCGACTAAGGGTATAGGGGCTTTTAAAGTGAATTTGGGCGATGTGGTTGGAGACCTGTCACCAAAAACATTTATTATTACCATCTTTTCCCCAATCAACTTCCAAAAGTGGCTGAGGAATTTCTCATTCCAAAGCTCTGGCTACCCCGTTAAGGGATTTATAGCCGTGAGTATATTTATGTAAAAAAATACTAGACCTCGTTATCTATGTAGCATTTTAGAGGCAGCTTACTACAGAACGCCCTCTGATAGATTCCATTTGAAAGATAGCCAAAACGCACAACTCATTACATGGTTTTGCACAAATGTAAAGTCATACGAAAGTAATGTTTACCTTGAGTAGCGACCCATTCGGTGAGCAAAGTTTGTTAAAAGTGTAAGAGTGAAAATGTCACTAAGATGTAGTATTTTAAATTTTTATCTTGCTTAATTTTATAAAGATAGAAAAAGGAATGTTGCGATGGTTTGGGCACATAGAGAGGATGGATGATAGAAAATTGGTAAAAGGGATCTATAGAGCTAGTGTGGATGGTAATGTTAGTAGAGGACGACCACGGAGAACACACTTGGACCAAATTGAGAGTGTGCTCAAAAAGGCTGGCGTCCGAAGTATGAAGAATAAAAGAGCATGTATGAAAAGATTGATGGATGTAAACGAAGCTAGAGAGGTTTGTCAGGATCGTACGAAGTGGCGATCGATAGTGTCTGCCTACCCCAATGGGAATTAATGGCGTGAGTATATGTATGTATGTATGTATGTATGTAATTTTATTTCTTGAAATAAATTGTAAAAAGGATACAATAAACCCCGCCCCCTTCCACAGCCCCGTTAGTAGAAATAGCACATATGGACGTCACAGTACACAGCACTATGACGTACGCTATGAAGAATTGTGCTAGAGTTACGTAGAGACCCGCATTGCCAATAAGAAAACCTAGAAATGGAAATTATTGGTAAAAAAATATTAAAATTTCTGTTTAATAATAAGTTGTAATTAATGTAATAATTAGATATATATTTATTTACTTTCTCCTAATTGGAGTGTTGTTAAACCTGCCACCATGCAGTTACGGTAAATTATTTGTTAGGGCGTTTAATTCATCAGCACAACAATACTACCATAGTTTAATTAATATATCAAACTAAACAACACATAAGAGCATTCAATTATCCTATCCTTAACTTCTCCTATATACTCACGGATATTTTCTAAAAAGGAATAGTCATAACTTTTGAACTAACAAAATCATTTCATTAAAGACTTTTAGGAGTTCAGATGTGAAAACATAGTCAAATTATTTATCGTTGGTAATAGTTTTTAAGTCTTGGCTTCGAATAGCACTAGCCCATCTCCTCTCGTGTGTTTTATACAACGCTACTAAGAGCAAGGGCCTCCCAATTATTATGTTGTCGTCCTATGGCACCCCACTGGTGCACAGGGCCTGCACGCGCTCCCGCCGCCTTCCTGTCTGCCGCGACTTCCCTCCCCGCACTCCAGCTCAGTCCCGCCGCTCGCAGCTCGCTCTCCACGCTCCGGCGCCAATTGTATACGGGACGGCCGCCGTCCGGTGGTTTCCACTCGAATGCGATGCTGGCGTTTGTGGTCCCTCTTCGAAATGTGTGCCCCGCCCCATCCACCTCCATTTTCTCAGTGCGATGTCAGTCACAACTGGAGTCTGCTGGCATTGGTTCCACAGGTCCACGTTCCGGATTGTCATTGGCCAGTAAATGCGGAGGATTGACCTCAGGGACTTGTTGACGAAGACTTGGAGCTTATTCGTCAGCCCCTTTGTCACTCTCCACGTTTCACAGTCAAAGAGCAGAACGGATTTCACCACGGATTCGAAGAGGGAGATCTTTACTCGACGGGAAAGGACATTTGACTCCCAGACAGGTCTCAGTTGGGCAAAGGCCGCGTTTGCCTTCCGTATCCTGCTTTCAACATCCTCGTCTGCTCCTCCTTGACACGTAATAACACTACCGAGGTAAACAAACTTACGAGCGGATTCTAGGGGGGTATCTTGAAGCTTCAATGGTTCTGCCGTTGAAGGATTTATCCGCATGTCGACGGTTTTGCGTTTATTAATTCGCAGGCCCATGACTTCTGCTTGCTTTCTAAGGCTCTCAAGTTTAGCTTCTAAATGGGCTAGAGTTGGCGAGATTAACACAATGTCGTCCGCGTAGTCCAAGTCTTCTAAGACAGAAGCGCCCCACTTCACACCTCGAGGTGTTTGGGTGACCGCTCTCATGACGTCGTCCAACAGAATAATGAAGAGAAGCGGCGATAAGAGGCATCCTTGCTTGACGCCCGCAGAGATGCATATTGGTGCTCCCAGCTCCTTTTCATGAATCACCTGGCATGTGCTACCTTCGTACAGGGCGCGGATTATCTCAATAATACACTGCGGGATGCCCCTGCGACTAAGGATGGACCACAACGCGCCCCAGTTCACGGTGTCGAAGGCTTTTTCGAAATCGACGAATGCCAGCAGTAGTTCCGACTGTAGTTCCCAATTATTATTCTTATTATTAAATAACACTTACCCATTCGAATAAATATAAGCGCACTGAACATGGAAAGCACGACCGGACAGAAGACCCCGGCGAATGTTCCGACCTTGTTCGTCGACGGCCTTTCTGAACGAAATTCACCGAATTCCACATAGCCTGAAAAATATATAAAAATTATGTGTTGATGGGCGGACCATTAGAGTGTACTAAATTACTAATTTTTGGAAATTCTTTCACCATTAATAATACTATCTTATTCCTGAAATTCATTAGCTACACTTTATGCCATATATAAGAAAGATTACTGCCTGTTCCGTGGGAAGTTTACAGATATCTTCTTAGATTTTATAATAATTATAAATTACACTTTTAAAATGAGATTTAATTTGTGTGGTGAAGTGATGTTAACACGTTTTGCAGAGGTTTCCTTAGCGCACCTGGCAAATTTATCCGGCATGGCTAAACACTTTGTCACCTTGTATCCGGCGTCGGATATCCGGCAAGCGAAAGTTGTAAAATTCATGTACTTTTAGACACCTTTATGTGTTTGGTTTTTGTTTTGGGTAACTTATTTAATTCGACATAAATTAGTATTAATTATATCGTATAGAAAAAAATTGAAGTACGAATTATAATGCAATATTGTATATATATTTATTTTTAATAGTCAAGTCAGTGAAAATGAAGCTAAGAGTTGCCTATACCCTTCTTATGTTTGCAAAACACCTAGTGAAAGACGGTAAATTCAATTTAATTTCATATTGATTGACGTTGAGCAAATATCAATTTGGTTTTAACACTCGATAAAGAAAATAAGTTTTTCTGAATATATATTTTTTACACGTTCCGGTTGATACCCGGCAAAAGCCGGCGAATGTAAAGCCTCGCCGATAAGCTTCGCCGGTCCAAAAGCTCTAGTACTTACATGTCCATACACTCCGCAAGTGGCATGTGGTTAAAACATACTTTTTTTCTACATTTATTATTTTTATGTATCAAAAATGCGGTACCTGATTTCTCTGCCATAATTACAAACACTCACTGCACAGAATCACAACCGAAATGAAATTAATCTACTAATTGGAACTCATGTCAATATCTGTTTGTTATGTGATATTATGTCAATAAACCTGTGACCTTAATACCAGCGAAATGAACACATGTTCAGTTGAGATTACTACAATGTTCTTGATAATAATATTACGTTTTGTTGATTTGTTTTGATGCTGTTTGCAATTAGTTTTAATCCTGCCTATCCTTCTGAGTGATGGAGTCGGAGTGGAGAAAACGGGAATAATAGTATGCTAAGTTTTGATAAAACAAATTGCTCATTGACCAATCGCACTCTCAGAACAAGGGTTTACTCCAAAATAGTGATATTGAGTTACATTCATAGAGAGGCATAAAAAAGTATGTTCTAAAACAAAGGCACTTATTGTTACAGGGTCGGAAAATTCGCTATCCTGTTTTTTTAACAATTAGTGTCTTTGTTTTACTATTCATCGGATTGAGCAAACCTTTTTATGTCTCTCTAGGATTGTAACTCAATATCACTATTTTTGAGTTGAGCCTCTTTCGTTCTGAGAGTGCGCAATGTGACAATTCACCTGCTGTTAAGAGTACCCATATTTTGCTTGGACAGTGTACTCACGTGATGGGAGGCAGGCCCATTACTGTTTAGTACGAATACACTGTCACATTACATAAGACAAATTGACATAGGCTCGACCGGGGACTATACCCACGCCTGTCTGCATGACAGACGGAGTATTTTATCCATTGAGCTATCACTGTTGTTTCAATAACTATTGTTTTGATAAGTGCTTACATAAAAAGACAGAAACTACTCAGCCACTTTTTCTATGATTGCGATAAAGGTTTTTAGTGAAACCATAAATATTGTCACATTTTAGTCCTAAACATAAATTTACCGAAAAAATATATTGGTGGGAATGTATTTTTTTTATTTCTGGGCTTCCCTAACTCATACATACGTATACTCACGGCTATAAATCCCTTAACGGGGTAGCCAGAGATTTGGAATGAAAAATTCCTCAGCCACTTTTAGAAGTTGATTGGGGAAAAGATGGTAATAATAAATGTTTTTGGTGACGGGTCTCCAACCACATCGCCCAAAAATCACTTAAAAAGCCCCTGTGCCCTTAATCGCCTCTTACGATCAGCCACGGGTAGAAATGTTATTCTAAGCCGACACTACACGGCAACCCTAACTCACTATGGAATATAACTTAATATAGTCTAAGCCAAAAGTTGGCAACTTTTTTATTTATTTTTGAGTTGAAAAAGCCAAACATTAGGCGTAATTAAATTTCATACTCTTTAAAGAGTCACATTTTCATTTTCTTGTTATCATAAATAATTGCAAAGACTGCGGCTACCTTTCCTTTTGATTTATAGTCCTAGTCCAGTTACTGGGCGTAATCAACAATTATATTTTGAAATCGCGATTACTGGATTACAATCACAACCCACTGTTTTCTTGCTGTTTAACTAAACAAAGATAAAATAAATAGATTACCTTCTCCTCCATGTGATGTTGGTGTTGTGATGATCCTTCTTCTCATTTTGTTGAAAAATCCAGTTGAAGAGTTTACATTGTTAATGCTTGGAGCCAGAGGATCAAATGGTCCAGGCATCACTGAAAATTACACAAAAAAAACATCAAAATGGGGATAATGGTTATAAATAAAAGTTTTATTAACAACAACATATTGATGACTATGAAATGAACAAGAATTGATGCAGAGAGATGTGGGTTCAAATCTCAAAATGAGTGCCAGCTTAGACTTCTCTACCCCTTTCTACCCATGGGTGTTGTAAGAGGCGACTAAGGATATGGGGCTTCTTAAAGTGGGTTTTGGGTGATGCAGTTGGAAAACCATTACCAATAATACTTTATTTCCACCATCTTGTCCCCTATCAACTTCCAAATGTGGCTGAAGAGTTTCCAGCTCTGGCTAGCCCTTTTTGGAATTTATGGCCGTGAGTATATGTAAGTATTTTATTTCATTTTCTATGTATGTATGTAAAATCTTATGTGTAGTAATAGTAAAAATTTATTTATGTTATTGAGTTCACCAATAACACCAGAAGTAAAATGTACTGTAAAAAGGAAAAATGAGATTGCTTCCTATCACATGGATGCACCGACAAGGCAATTTAGTGCCCAGAGTGCCAAGTAGTGCTCTTCTTACAACAATACACCAACCAAATCTAAAATAGACATACATACATACATATACTCACAGCTATAAATCCCTAGAAGGGTTAGCCAGAGCTAAGCATTGGTTTACTGTAAATAACCTGGTTCTGAATGCCAAAAAAACCAAATGTATTAAATTTACTTTACCGAATGTTAGGCAAGTTGATAACAATATTGTTATTGATAGTGAAAAAGTAGAATTAGAGAAAGAGACAAAATTCCTAGGCATAATAATCGATTCTAAGTTGCAATGGGGACCCCATATACTAACACTTTCTAAAAGGCTGAGCTCAGCAGCGTATGCCGTGCGTAAGATTAGAGAAATAGCAGACATAGAAACAGCTCGCATTGTGTATTTCAGTTATTTTCATAGTATTATGTCGTATGGTATTTTATTATGGGGTAAAGCGGCTGATGTTCATAAAGTTTTTGTCTTACAAAAGCGAGCTATCCGATCTATTTACATGTTGAGGTCGAGGTATTCGTTGCGCGAAAAATTTAAAGAAATTGGCATTTTAACTGTCCCTTGCCAATACATATTTGAGAATTTAATGTATGCCAAAAAGAATATAGGCCAATTTAGTAAAGTTAGTGATAGGCATACTGTTAACACTCGAAATAAGGACAAACTTCACGTACCGAAGTGGAGACTTAATAAAGTAAGTAACTCCTTTATGGGACTATCCCTGAAAATGTTCAACAAACTTCCTTCTGACATATTGGAATTGCCTGTGGCATCTTTTAAAAAGGCAATAAAAGCCATGCTTTTAAAGAAATCTTACTACAGTGTTCAAGATTTTTTAAACGACAAGGACCCAACGCGCACTTGACCGTGTCCGTAAAGCTATAAATCTTCCCTCGTTATTCCTAGGAATAATTGTCTGGTGAGGATTTTTCTTCTCACGTTATGTGATTGGTTTTTTGTGATGGACAATTTATTTTTATTATGTCAAACTAGCGTTTGGTTTTGTCGCATAGAAAATCTTTTATAAAGTAAAAACATGTTGATAAACTGAAATTGTACAAACCATGTTTTGAAAAAATGAAAAAATGTGAATGTAAAGAGTTTCTTTGTTGCTTCTTCTCTTTACGAACACCTTCCGAAGCAACGGACTTATGATAAATTTTAAAAATTTGACGTTCAAAAAATGTTAGTTTTTAACTTAATTTTGAAAAATAAAGTTTTTGACTTTTTTTTTTTTTGACTTTTTTGACTAAGGAATTAGAAATTCCTCAGCCAGTTTTGGAAGTTACGTAGGGATTAGACGTAAAATAAAGGTTGTTGGTGATGGGTCTCCAACCGCATTGCCCAAAAATCCCTTAAAAGCCCCAACACCATTAGTCCCCTCTTACATACACCCACCGGAAGAAATGGGGTAGTGTTATTCTAAGCCGACACTACACAGCAGAATAGAACTAAAATAGAATAGAAGTTATATGTGACATTAAAATAACAGAAATTTATTTATTTATTCCTTAGGTATGTAAAACAGATAACAATATTAGACAAACATAAAAAACGGTTACACAAAGTATGGAACTAGATTGTCATCCAAAGGATACACACAGAAATATTATTTTTATTTGAACAGATTTAAGTATTTATACTGTGGGTACCTTTAGGGAATGCCATGTCTTTAATATGCTAATCAATACCCTACATCTTTTCCCCACTTAACTTTCCAAAAGTGGCTGAGGAATTTCTAATACCTTAGCTCTGGCTACCCCTTCTAGGGATTTACAGCCGTGAGTATATGTATGTATGTATGTCAATACCCTACCTCCTACCCTAATGGGGACTAATGATGTAAGTATATGTATTCTATGGTGGTGAGTGCTTATTATTATATTTACTTAAATAAAATAAAATATAAAAACTAACACCTAATGCCACTAGATAACCTAAGACATTATAATAAGGGCAACCGTGATAGCCCAGTGGGTAGAACACTCGGTTATCGTGCAAACGACTAGTGTTCAAATCCTGGGCCGGGCCTACACCAATTTGTCTTTTCTAAAAGACATATGTGTGGTTAATTTATCATGGTTGTTAACGGTGAGGGAAAACATCGTGAGGAAACCCACATGGCTGAGTTGTACTTAGTCATGTGACAGTGTATTCGTACAAAACGGTGATAGGCCTGCCCCCTATCACGTGAGTACACTGTCCATGCAAAACGTGGGTACTCTGAACACCAGGTGACAAAGTCACGTGATGTTAAGAAGTATTAGTACCTCTGCCAACCCCTTCGGGGATATTCGGCGTGAACGTTTGTTTATGTTATGTTATGTTATATTATAATAAGATACACAATAGTACTCAGGTAAATTTAGCCCCAAAGAAAACACATTATGTCTTGTGGCCTGGCATACTTAATTTAGTATATTTAAGAAAAATGAATAGCTAATCCTAAACACTTGAATTCATGAAGTTGCAAATCACTCATCATTTGTGTTACATGAAACATACCAACTCTTAATTTTAAAGCACCTTAACACTATAACTACATTTCAAAACACATACTTATGTCAACAAAACCAATTATATGAACTCTCAGTAAGTTTGCTGTGTAGTGTTGACTTAGAATAGCACTACCCCATTTCTTCCGGTGGATGTACATAAGAGGCGACTAACAGTATTGGGGCTTTTAAGGTATTTTTGGGTGATGCAGTTGGAGACCCATCACCAACAACCTTTATTTTTACCATCTTTTCCCCACTCAACTTTCCAAATGTGGGTAAGCAATTTCGAATTTCTTAGCTCTGGCTACCCTTTCTAGGGATTTATAGCCGTGAGTATATGTATGTAAGTTTGTTAGATGGAGGTGTGATCAAACACACACTTTAGCAGCTTCCAATCAATGTTTAAGCAAGCAAATACTAAGGAATATAGCTCTGATCCTAATAGAGTTAACAAATGCAGATACAATACTTATAAATCCAACAAATTAGGCCACATTGACGAGGCAGATCTTACATGGATCATTCGGTTAGTAATAATTTAAAATGCTATGATAAAATTTGATCAACAAAGTGGACAACTAATGGTACATAATAATTCAAGAGAATTTGTTATTATATTTAAATTCGTTGTATTTAAATTAGTTGTTGAATTGTATTTAAGATGTAGATGCAAATCAGAAAGGAAATGGAGCTCAACCCAATGAGATAAATGTAAAAAAAAACTTTACAAACCTCTAAAATATAACTATAAATAAGATTACTCAAAATGATATTAGACCTCTAGGAACCTCTGAAAGTAGATTTAGCGCATATAACGCATGCATAATTTCTTTGTTATAGCAGCATATTATGTAGTGTTTCAAACTTATTAAAACTTACTTTGAACTTCACGGAGACTGTTTTACAAGATCACTTACTTAAAACTTATATACTGGTCTGTTACAACTTAGCAATAAACGCATTATTTCTTTAACAATATTGTAAATATACATGAATCATGATTAAAATCCTAAACAATTGTTAAATTTAGTTTTTTTCATTATATTGTGATGAATCAATCTGTCAATCGCAATCGTATTATAAACAATGTCAAAATTGACATTTGTCAAATCAAATCTTTAAAACAACTGTTTTTTTTTTCTTTTTAAAACCGTAGCAAACTCGTACGTACTCGTACACCCATCACCCTCCCAAATACACTTACAATGCTTATTTGATATATTGAGAAGTAATAATTGCAAAAAGGGTAAAAGAACCTCAGCTAGTTGTAGTATTATCTACTGAGAACAAATTCAGTCAAGGGTAGTTAGTTTCGTTTTATACATCTCATCTCGCATAACGCATTTGGTGTGTATTAACGCAAAAGGTTTGCAAAAGGTTGCAAGGTTGCACTCAACTTCCAAAAGTGGCTGATGTATTTATAATTCCTTAGCTCTGGCTACCCCTTCTAGGGAAATATAGCCGTGAGTATATGTATGTATGTACCCCTGTAAACAAGTATGGGAATTGGCCTAGACCTCGCTTTTATAACATACCCTTTTTATATTATAAATCGATAAAGGACATCAAACTAAACAACTTTGCCCATGGAATGCCTATCAAAAATATTAAAATTTTCAAAAAAAAATAATAATTAAAAATTGTCGTACCTAGTTCAAACTGAGAATGTATAGAATGAGATTCTTTGCTTCAGTGAAAATAAGAAATGAAAAAAAACATATGATCTATGCTTTTCGCTCTGTAAACAAAAATATTACTTCTTTCGGTATTTTCCAGTTCTATTGATCGTCGTTGAAAAATAAGCCGGTAAGCGAGCGAGCCAATTGGCCTAGAACTCGCCATTATTATTATTATTGGGTATGACATTTAGTTCCTCGCCTCTCCCATGGCCGAAAAAGAAAATATAAATTTTAAATGGGAGAGGCGGTACTCCCCGACAAGAGCACAGTCGGTCGGGGTCAGGGAGTCAGGTTCAAGAACCGACGGACGATCCGAGCCGTATCGAGCAGCACCGCTTTCTGCATCTGTGCTGGAACCGACACGCCACAGAAATCCAACCGCCTCAAGTTGGTCGCGAGGCTGGTTGGAATTAACCCGTTCGCGGACAAAACAATTGGGATTATTTCTGTCGAAGTCACACCCCACATGTCGGTGATCTCGTGGGCCAGATCGAGATATTTCCGACGCTTCTCGGTTTCGGCTTTCACGAGACCCTCGTCATGAGGGATAGTGACATCCACTAGAAATACCCTCGACTGCGACCGATCCCATACCACGATATCAGGCTTATTCGCTAGAATAGTCCTGTCCGTGATAACGGATCGGTCCCAATAGATTTTGGCACGGTCGTTTTCTAGGATTGGCTCCGGCAGATACTTGTAATACGGCAGCCTCTGTTGCAAGAGTCCGTATTTCAGAGCGAGCTCCTGATGCAGGATTTTGGCTGCTTGGTTGTGTCTGTGCAAGTACCCAGTGTTAGCAAGAGCCGAACAACCGGAAATAACATGCCTAAGTGACTCTCCGGGACGGCCACATGCTCGACAGATGTCTGTGGTACCGTCCTTTAGGATGTATTTCCGATAGTTCCGCGTCTTGATAACCTGGTCTTGTATTGCACAGACAAAACCTTCGGTTTCCCCAAAGAGGTCCCCGAAACGCAGCCAATGCAGGGAGGCTTTACGGTCCACGAAAGGTTCGTGAAGTACCTTGTAAAACCTCCCGTGCAGCTCCTTCTCTTTCCATACGGACTCCCGATCAGAGGTGCTAAGTACCTCCGGGGTTCGCCAATCCTGTGAGGCCAACGATAAGGGAGTCAGTCCTTTATCACTAGCGACCACCTCTCCCCGAATACTATCATCCGTCATCGTCAAAAAATAGTTTCTGAGGTTGCATACCTCGCGGTTGTGCATGGTTTTGGCACTCAAGAGGCCTCGACCACCACACTTCCGCGGGATATACAATCTCATAACCGACGACCTCGGATGATGCATTCGATGAGAGGTCATCATCGTGCGGACTCGTCTGTCCAGAGCGTCGAGTTCGGTCTGAGTCCATCTGAGCACGCCAAATGTGTACATCAGTACAGGCATGACCCAGGAGTTAATGGCTCGGATCTTATTAACGCCTGACAAGTAGCTATTAAGCACACTTTTCAGGCGTTCATAAAACTCCTCGCAAACACCCTGTTTCACGTCTGCCACCTTCACACCGATGGTTTGTGACATGCCCAGATACCGGTATGTTTCAGCCTCGGAGAGTGCCCTCAAATGATTGGTGCCGACATCGACACCATCAGAGTGCACGACATGCCCCTTCTCAACATGGATGACCGCACACTTATCGACCCCGAGCTCCATCTTGACGGAACCACTGAAATCGTTAGTGATCGTCAGTAGCTCCGCCAATCTGTCAGCCGTGGGGGCGTAAAGCTTCAGGTCATCCATGTAAAGGAGATGAGGCAAGCGTGGTCCGCCTCTCCGAAACTGAAAGCCCGTCCCCAAATTCTCCAAGAGTGTACTTAGAGGATTCAGGGCCAAGCAAAACCAAACTGGACTCAGGCAATCGCCCTGGAAAATCCCTCGCCTTATATCAATTTGGTCATCCGCGTCCGTCATCCGCTGACCGTCTAAACTCAGGATCGTTCTCCAGCACCCCATACACTGCCCGAGGAAGTGTCGAACTGTACTATCAATTTTGTACAGCTCGAGGACCCTCATGAGCCATGTATGAGGTACCGAATCGAACGCCTTCCTGTAGTCTATTCAGCCAGCGGAGAAGTTCCGACGGTTGCGTTTGACCAGTTGGCCTACGACCGCGTCGATGAGGAGCAGCTCCTTGCTACCGCGACTACCGCCCCTACATCCGTTCTGAGCTCCAGAGATCACATTGTTATCAACAATGTGTTGAGTAATCTTGGAGCTCAGAACGGATGTCAAGGTCTTGTAAATTGTACAAAGACAAGTAATGGGACGGTATTGTGATGGATCCGCGGTAGCATCGCTCTTTGGAGCTAAATGAGTGACCCCAGTAGTTAAGAAGTTCGGGAGCGTCCTACTCTCGAGGGCGCTTTGGAACTGACGGGCGAGAGTAGCGTGACAGCGCGTGAACCCCTTCAACCAGTAATGGTGCAATCCGTCCGGCCCCGGACTTTTCCAGTTCGGAGCCTTACGGATCGCAGCCACCACATCCTCCTCGGATATGTTGACGAGATTCATGGGCGCTATGGGCTCGCACGCTCCCTCGACCGCCTCGAACCATCGGCCCTCTTCGTGATCAACAGGCAGCGACCAAAGCCCACGCCAAAAGGCAACTACGTCGGCTTTTTCCGGTCGCTGACCCGTCGAAACCACATCGGGACGCTCCAAAGTTCTGTAGAACTTCTTCTGGTCACTCATGAAGAGACGATTCTGTTGGTACCTCTTTACCCTTTCAGAATATCGCCTAATTCGCTTACCCCAAGCAGCGATCTTCTGCTTCAGATCATCGATGCGCTCCACCAGTCTACAGGCAAACTCCGGTGAGTTGTCAAAGACATTCTTACCAGGGAATGCCTCCCTGACGAAGCGCATCACCCTCGGCCTATTGTTGCCTGATCTGAAGCTGGTCAGTTTGCCGATGAGGACCCTGGCCCTTGTGATACGGCTTTCAATCCGCCTCATCCAGGCTGGTCTAGTTCTAGTCCTGGGACTAGTACTGCCAGCCTGGCGGGAGCCACCAGCTCTTGTTGGCGGCATCCTGACGCCGACAAATTGACAAACTGTCATTGCGGCGCCAAAGAGAATTGAATCCGTATCCCAAAGGTCCATGCTGCTCTCTAAAAATGAGGGCAGCATGTTATTGACGGCCTCAACGACATCCCGAACCTTGATGCTGAGAGGAACTCGGGGCAGCCTTGGCCTCCTTTCGAGAGGCACTTGGCGATATTCCAGGATCGTCTCTTCGAGTGCGCTCCTCACCAAATCCAAATCCAGGGAGACTGTTCCCCAATCGCTTTCCGCACCACCCACATCCGGCAGGTTAGCAATTGGCTCCCTCCGTACTTCCCGTTCAGGGACTGGAGGGAGAACCTGCAAAGGTGGCTCTTCGTCTAGCGGGGGAACAGCCTCGCGTCGCAATTGTTCGAGTTCGGTAGTGCTAAAAAGTTCTGAGCGCTGTATGTACCGAACTCGATCCGCCAGGTTTTGTTCTGTGACGGTCAAATTGGGCTCCAGCCGCAGAAATTCGCGGTACATTGCTGCCCGATAACCCGTCCGTCCAGTTCTTGAACCCGAGGCCCTAAGATAGGCCCGCATGGCATTTCTATTCATATCGACCGTCCATGCCATGCGGCGCCTTGTTCCACCAGCGGCGGGCACCGATTGCTGGGACTGAGTTGCCTCAGTCCCAACCGATGCCAAGCCATCTGGTGGCTGAGGTGATCGCGCAGACCTACTAGGGGGTCGGGCCGGGCTGCGGCGGCTGGGGGACCGCATGCTGCCACTATTATTATTATTAGACGGGCGGTAAACGCCACGGGTTTCCGCACTGAGTCCGGCATGGCGGACCATTGTACGTGGACCAAGTGGTCAACTAGCTCTCCCAGCCTAATTCCGTCCAGAAGGCAAGTAGCTTATCCAGGTCAGCTACCGCCCTGGGAGCGACTTTATTGTTCCTATAGTGTTTTTTCGGATATCGGCCACCCCAGTGCATTCCTGGAGCACGTGAGCGACCGTCTCATCAGCCTTCATGCACGCACGGCATAGAGGGCTATCGGTGATGCCTATGGTGTGTAAGTGTTTGTTTAATGTGGTATGTCCTGTAAGTATTCCAGCCACTGTCCGCAGGTCCTTCCTACTAAGTCGTAGTGCGCGCCCGGTCAGCTTTATGTCAAGGGTTGGCATAGTTTCCTTTGACTGTCTGCAGCCAGGCTCTTCCTGCCAGTGTGACTTGGAGAGAGAGTGTGTGCGTTCTCTTAGCCACGCACGCAGCTGACCAAAAGGCAGGGGGATAATCGGTTCAGGACCCTGCAGGTTCCTGGCCGACCCCGCCCTAGCCAGTTCGTCAGTTGCGTCGTTTCCCAATGAGCCGCTATGACCTTTAATCCATTGAAGGGTTATAATGTTTTTCCGGGCTACCTCCTCCAGAGCACTGTGGCACTCCAGGACTAGTCCTGAAGTGAACACACAGCGATCCAGAGCCTGTAGCACAGATGCACTGTCCGAGATGATTTTGACATGCATATCGGACAGCGCACAGGCTTTGATTGCCATTGCCGCCTCAGTTATTCCAAGACACTCCGCTTGGAATACCGTATTGTGGTGGCCTAGGCTTTTGGAGATTTTGATACTGAGGTCTTGTGAGTATACGCCCGCTCCAGTCCCTTGGTTGGTCTTGGAGCCATCTGTATACACACGCACCTCTTTAATATCGGAGTAGTCATGTTGTTCCTCTTCGAGTACAACAGTGTAGTTGTGCTTGGTTATAATGGTTTTTGTTATCCTATCACATGGTGCAGCAAGTAAGGGCTGATATTGGATGGCCGCTGTGTAAATATTAGTGTGTAGGATTCTGGAGTCATTTTTGAGGTGTCCTGCCTTTTTCAGCCTAAGTGAGGACATCGCTGCCTGGTATGTGTAAGTGTAAGGGCGGCAGATTCAGTAGCACCTGAAGGGCTGCCGTGGCTGCGGTTCTCATACAGCCCGTGATGGCCATGCAGGCAAGCCGTTGCATTTTTTCTAGGTCGTTTTGGGCTGTTGTTAATCTAGTTCTCGACCACCAGACCAGTGAGCCGTAGGTTATCACAAATCTAATAATGGTGGTATAAAGCCAGTGTACGATCTTAGGTTTTAATCCCCAGTTTTTACCTAGTATCCGCTTGCACTGCCATAGCATAGCGCTGGCTTTTTTTATTGTGTTATCTAAATGTGGTTTCCAGCTCAGTTTGTCATCTAGGGTAATTCCTAGATATTTAACAGTCTTGGAAAGAGTGAGTTGGGTTCCAAAGAGTTTTGGAAGTTCAAAAGGGGGGAGTTTCCTTTTGTGAGTGAAAAGAGTTAGTTCAGTCTTTTTAGGGTTTACTTTCAGGTCGTATTCGTTACACCATGTCTCCACTACTCTTAATGCTTGACCCATTTGATCGCAGAGCGTGTTTACATGATTTCCATTTAGTAGGATAGTGAGATCATCCGCGTAGCCTACAGTAAAGAAGCCTCGGGCATTGAGCCTCCTAAGTAGAGAGTCGACCACCATGTTCCATAGGAGTGGGGAGAGGACCCCCCCTTGGGGGCATCCTCTTGTCACAATGGCTCTGGTGGTGTCTTTTAAGGTTACTTGGACCGCTCTGAGTCTCAACATGTTAACAACCCAACCCCTGAGTGTGGAGTTAACACGGAAGTCTTTCAGAGTTTTCTCGATACAAGGTATGTTAGTTTTATCGAAAGCACCTTCAATATCTATGAAGGTGCCTAGTGTGGATAGCTTAGTGCTGAGTGCACATTCAATTTTAGATATTACGTTGTGTAGTGCAGTCTCAGTTGATTTATCTTTAGTGAAAGCATGTTGGTTTATATGGAGGGGTTTTTTCGCAAGTGATTTTTCTCTTATATGTCTGTCACAGAGTCTTTCCAGAGTTTTTAAGAGAAAGGATGTAAGGCTGATGGGTCTAAAGGACTTCGGGTCGGTATAGTCCGACTTACCGGGTTTGGGTGTGAAAGTTACTTTGACTTCGCGCCATGGTATCGGTACATATCTGTAAGCGATGCATGATTGATATATTTTGACCAACCAGGGGGATAGGATGTCTCTTGCCCACTGGAGCAAAGCAGGGAAGATTCCATCTAGGCCTGGTGATTTGAAGGGGTTGAAAGACTTAACCGCCCATTCAATTTGGTCATTAGTGACAAGGTCTCGTGAGAAGAGCCTGTCAGCTTCGGTAGGAGGCGTAATATGCTCCTCATTCCAGTCAGTGTCATCAGTATGATGACAGTCTGGGAAGTGGCAGTCTAGGAGCAGTTTATGTGTTTCTGTATCTGTCGTGGTGTATGTATTATCAGGTGTTTTGAGCGGCCCTACGGTGAGGTTGTTATCGGTAGACAGAATTTTTCGAACCCTAGCCGCTTTATTGTTCGATTCTATTGATCCGCAAAACTTTCGCCAAGCTTGCCTTTTGCTAGATCGGATTCGTTTTTTGTAGGTGGCTAACATGTTTTTATAGTTTTCCCAGTCTGTAGGTAGCCTGGAGTTTTTTGCTTTATTGAAAAGTTTGCGTAGTTCACCGCGCATTTTTTCCAACTCCGGGGTCCACCACCTACTGGTTTCTTTCCCTGGGATTGTTGGTTGTTTAAGTGGGCAGGAGGCTTCATAAGAATCGATTATAGCTGCGGTTACTACTTTAAGGTCATTTTCAATTTGTGTAGGGCCATCTATATTCTCGTTGGTGAGTGTATTTAGCTTACTTTTTAGAGAAGATCTATATGAGAGTACATTCGTAACTCAAGGGTTACGTTTAGGAGGGGGTAGTGTGTAGTCAGTGGTAATGTTAAAACAGATCCGCCGATGATCAGCGCAGCTTAGTTCTTTTGACACGTGCCAATTTGAGACTAAGTGGGACGCCCCGGTGCTAACTAGTGTAATGTCAATGATAGTTTGGCCCCTGGATGTAACCCATGTGGGCTCCGATCCTATATTTGCTATGCTAAGGTTAGTAGAGAATAAATAGGTTGATAATACCTGTCCTCTTTGATTGGCCGCGTGGCAGCCCCACAGCGGATGATGCGCATTTGCATCGGCTCCGATGATGAGCTCAGTACCGGACTGCTCACAGTACTGCACCAGGTCGACCATTTCTTTAGGTGGGCAGTCGGCGTCACCGGGCATGTAGCAGGACGCTAAGACCACATCTGGGATCACCCTGCTAGCTGTTGTGATCTTGATAGCTATCAGGTCTCTGGAACAATATTGAGTGAGTGGCATGCTTTGAATATATTTAGGAATATAAATGCATGCCCTTGGGTTTGTGCATGTGGTGTCGCAGATTAACTTACCTCCGATGTTACTAAGACCACATATACGGTTTGCCCTGATCCACGGCTCCTGAATCAGAGCAATACTGTTGATGTTTTTATCCAGCACTGTGCGTAGGGTAGCCGTCGCCGCTTGACTGTGCTGGATATTGGTCTGGAGGATTGAGATGGTTTTAGGAGGGTGGAGCATCTTTAAGGATCTCCGCTTCCAGCTCCTCATCCAGGTCCAACTCGGAGTGTGTCCTGGGTGATGACGTCATCATGGCCTCTTCCCAGGGATCCGGGACGAGGTCATTGCATGCCAGCTGACCGAGCTGGTCCACGGCCTCTTGGAGAGCTTCTGGTTCCTCCACAGGCCTGCTGGTGGAGGGTTTCGGCTCATCCGGCCTTGGGGGCGTGGGGGCAGGTTCAGCTGGGGCCTCAATCGGCGCCTTCGGATCGGGCGGCGTGTCACTAAGTTTACCCCTCCCTACTACAAACTTAGCGAACACCGACCCGAATCCAAAAACGATTCGGCGGTCGCGAAGAAGCAGCTTCTCCACCTCCGCCGATGACAGGCCTAAAGTAAGGAAGGTGCCCTTCTTCTCTTCGTCGACAGTCGTCGCTTTGTATGGGTGCCACTGTGGTATGTCATACCAGCGCCCATTTTGCTTGCAAAGCAAAACCTGGAGCTTTTTCAGTGGCCCCGTATACTTAGGGATGAAGAGGGCAATTCGTGTGCGGGTGGGGATGTCGGCCTGGTTGTCCATTTTAATCTTGTCGCCCGAGGGTAGCGTCGCGGCGGATGCAAATTCCTGAAGCCAGGTAAGAGCGAAATCGTCCTCACACTGGATCTTCAGCGTACCCTCGGACAGTTTTGGGCAACCCCGAAAAGCTGGCGCCACCTCCACATCATCGGAGTCCATAGCCGCAAAGACTTGTTCTTCGATTCTTTCCCCAAGGTACTCGACCTCCGAAGTGGTCAAGTACCTCAGGGACGTGGTGATGAGCGCCACTGAAAGTTTGGAGCGGTCTTCCGTGGCTTGCGCGTAAGTTCTCTGTCCCTTGATAGTTTTTGCCCGTTTGGGCTCGACCATCTGGGCAGGAGACCTACTGTCATCAGGTTTCCCTCGTTTGGATGCCTCTAGGACCTTGGAGGGTCCAGATTCATCAGTGGGGCGACCGGACTGACTGACGCGCTTGCCACGGTTCCCGCGTGGTGTGTCACGCCGGTAACGGTTGCCGTCACGCTCCTGTACGGGGTTTTTTACGCCGTGTCCCGCACCCGACCCCCCGGCACGCGGGGGTGAGCCCGCGCTCCGGGGTGATCGGGGGCGAGAGAACAGCGCACTAGGCTTCGCCGGCCCCGCACCTGAAGCCTGCTCGCAGGGGACCTGGCTCGCACCCCCTCGCAAGGCTTGGGGTTGAGGGCCATCTCCCCCGCCGCAACCTACCTGGCTCTGAAACGGCCGCGCGACATTCACTGGGCGCTCGGCAGCTCTTCGGGCTTTGGCGGCGCGGCGATAGGCACCGCTCTTTTGCTTTCTGTGGCGGGTCCTCCCCTGGTCGGGGCCGCCTTTAGGGTTTTCATTGCCACGTCCCTCGCCCCCGTGGTGCTTGCGTGGTTCGGGCAATGATTTTTTGGTGTGAGGCTTTCTAGCCTGCCTCACGGGCACGGTTTCCCACGTGCCGTAGAAGCGCTCCGGCTTGCGCGCCGGGGGCACTTCGGAAGACGTCTGCATCTCTTCAGTCTTCCTCTCTTCTTTCTCATCAGGCGAAACTTTGCCCCCCCCAGAATACGAGGGGCAGCCTGAAACCTGCAAGCAGGGTTCTGGGAGGGATTCCCGGTCCCGGTTAGGACACGTACCCTCCTTTTTCAACTCTTGTTACATTAAAAACAAAAGCCAGAAACCGACTGAATTTTGAGCATGACATGAAATGCACGTTGAGTGAAATCGAACCTAACATTGTGAAACTTACAAATGCAAAATATGATTTATATATTACTTTACTTCTTACCTAAACGTGCAATTTCTCAGATCACATCATATTTTCGTTTGAATTTGTGTGGTACAATTATTAAAAAATAGCTAGGAGTTAACTCAATTGGCCTAGACCTCGCTATTATAACATACCCTTTTTATATTATAAATCGATAAAGGACATCAAACTAGACAACTTTACCCATGGAATGCCTATCTAAAATATTGTAATTTTCAAAAAATAATAATAATTAAAAATTGTCGTACCTAGTTCAAACTGAGAATGTATAGAATGAGATTATTTGCTTCAGTGAAAATAAGAAATAAAAAAAAAACATCTGATCTATGCTTTTTGCGCTCTAAATAAAAACATAACATCTTTCGGTGTTTAGTTTGATCGATTTATAATATAAAAAGGGTATGTTATTTATAAAAGCGAGGTCTAGGCCAATTGGAAAAAACTGGAAAATACCGAAAGAAGTTATGTTTTTGTTTACAGAGCGAAAAGCATAGATCAGATGTTTTTTTATTTTATGTCTTATTTTCACTGAAGCAAAGAATCTCATTCTATACTTTCTCAGTTTGAACTAGGTATATGATATTTTTCATTATTAAATATTTAGATAATAACAATATTTTAGATAGGCATTCCATAGGCAAAGTTGTTAAGTTTGATGTCCTTTATCGATTTATAATATAAAAACCGGCCAAGTGCGAGTCGGATCGCGCACTAAGGGTTCCGTACTATCATATATATAGAAAATCCCGTTTGTGTGAAAGTCATGGGAGCCAAATTAGGTAAGTAATTTGATTTATGACGTTTAAAAATAGAACTACGGGCTAGATCTCATTCAAACCAATTTTCGTTAGTAGTTTGTTGGTAATACACATCGTATATTTTTTTCAGTATTATCATGCCCATATTTAAGAAGTTACGGGGGGGGGGACACACATTTTAGCACTTTGAAAAAGTCTCTCGCGCAAACTATTCAGTTTTGAAAAAAATGATATAAGAAACCTCAACATCATTTTCATATATCTTTTGATAGATACCCCACACGTATAGGTTTGATGAAAAAAAAAATTTGAGTTTCAGTTCTATGTATGGGGAACCCTAAAAATTTTGGTTTTTTTTTCAGATTTTATTTTAAAATCTTAATGCGGTTTACAGAATACATCTACGCACCAATTTCCAATAATGTAGTTCTTATAGTTTCGGAATAAACTGGCTGTGACATACTGACGGACGGACGAACGGACGGACGGACAGACAGACAGACATGACGAATCTATAAGGGTCCCGTTTTTGCCATTTGGCTACGGAACCCTAAAAAGGGTGAGGTCTAGGCCAATTGAGTTAACTCCTAGCTATTTTTTAATAATTGTACCACACAAATTCAAACGAAAATATGATGTGATCTGATGGTTACTCGTAGAGGTGAAAATGCGCCGACGTCCTCTGTCTGGGAGGTTCCGTGTCCAGGAATAATGAAACTAGCTTGTTATCTCTTCAAATTCTGTATTAGTTGTGTTCATTTGAATAATTGGGCGTTACAAGTGCCCTCTGTATAACAATAGCGGAGCTTCTAGAATACATAGCAATCGACCGTTAAAACGGTACTTTATTAATTCAAATGTTTCTGGAAGAAACAGAAAGTTCTAATGTTCCTAACGGTTGTTTTACATTGATCGAGACTATTCTTTATTACGTAATTTACTAGCGACATCTGTTGAGCAATAGTAAATCTAACTTAACATATCAATATCAATATGCCTCTGATGGTTTTAATGTACATACTTTTACACCAGATGTCGCCACCTATAAAATACAGTCCTTTTAATTATATTCTTTACCAACCCTTTGGGAAAGGCGCAGCACTATGTTATGATAGTGCGGCTTAACATGTTCCCCACAAAAGGCAGTGTATTTTTGGTATGGTGAAGTAACATATATGACCCTGGCCTACCTAACTGACAAGCCTATACTTACTAATCTAACTTTGAATTAAAACACAGGAATAATAAAGATTTATTGGTAAACATAAATTGATTAAAAACGGAACATAACTTATATCTAACTAATTCTAAATGTTTTCTTTCTTCGGCGTCGTGTCGAATGATATTCTGACATCATATTCTGGTAATTTTTGGCTTCTTAAACTTCGTTATCAATTAGTAATCCTCGGTATAAACTTACTGCTAGTTTCCGCTAATTGAGTTCAGTAATTTAAATCAAGCATCGTCTCGGTGTAAGGGTTTCAAATTCTATTCTTTGTGACCCCTTGAGTCTGCATCCAACTTCCCAAATTTACATTTGTGATGGTAGTAGTAACGGACATATATTGTTGAATGCCCGCTTTATAAGCCTGTTGGCTGTTTTAATGGTAGCCACTCGACCGACGTCATCCGCCCCGAGGTGAGCTTGCTCGATCTTCCCCAGGCGGCACTGACACGGGGGTGTCCTGCTGTCCTTGATCAGCACGATGGTCCCAGGTCCCAAAGCTGGACCACCGCCGCCAGAAGCTCTGGTATATCTGTTGGAGTTGACAAAACATTCTGGTACATCAGTCAGGTCGTGGTCTGGGAGGGCTGTCAGTGATCGGCCCAATAAGACGTGAGCTGGTGTTACGGTTGGGAAACTGTTAGAATTGGAATTGGGTATGGGTTTGGTTAAATAAAGGAATGGATTGGTTATTAATATGGGTGTTATTTGGTTAATAGGTATAAAGGTCTGTTTAGTTATTGGTACGGTTTAATTAGTTATTGGTACGGTTTTGTTAATTTTTAGATTAATAGATATCGAGTATTTCTATCTGACCGAAAGGCGTTTACGACGCCTCCCTCTTTTAGTGTTTAGGATACCCATCCTGAACTAAGACACGTTGTGAGTGGGTAGACTATCGATATAGGTATATATCGAGTAATTATATCTGACCGAAAGGCGTTTAAGACGCCTCCCTCTTTTAGTGTTCGGGACACAAATCCTAAGCTAAGACACGTTGTTAGTGGGTAGACTATCGATATAGGTATATATCGAGTAATTATATCTGACCGAAAAAGCATTTAAGACGCCTTCCTCTTTTTAAGCTACTAAGACACGTTATTCGTGGGTAGACTATCGATATAGGTATATATCGAGTAATTATATCTGACCGAAAAGCGTTTACGACGCCTTCCTCTTTTTAAGCTACTAAGACACGTTATTCGCGGATAGATATTTAGTATATCTAATCGAAAGGCGTTTACGACGCCTTCCTCTTTTTAACGGGTAACGGTATAAATTTTAGAACGGTATAGCAATAAAATGACAATTAACACAGTTTTAAATGGACACAGCGATAAACATAAGCGGTCTAAACTAGATTTTAACGAAATAAAGAGGAATTCAATTACAAATACAACATAACCTCCCAGACAGAGTTAACCCTAAAGGAATGAGGAAAGATAGGAAAAAACCACCAACTCACGATTTCAGGCCGATACTTAGCCCTCTCACAATCCTGGTAGCTTCTCAATCTTCTCCTTCGGTGGTTTTTCTGACCCAAAACGACGCAGCCTCAGCAGGATTCCAGCTATTTTCTCTCAGGTATTTACTTTTCTTCCTTTTTACGTTGGGCGCCAAATGGTTACTCGTAGAGGTGAAAATGCGCCGACGTCCTCTGTCTGGGAGGTTCCGTGTCCAGGAATAATGAAACTAGCTTGTTATCTCTTCAAATTCTGTATTAGTTGTGTTCATTTGAATAATTGGGCGTTACAAGTGCCCTCTGTATAACAATAGCGGAGCTTCTAGAATACATAGCAATCGACCGTTAAAACGGTACTTTATTAATTCAAATGTTTCTGGAAGAAACAGAAAGTTCTAATGTTCCTAACGGTTGTTTTACATTGATCGAGACTATTCTTTATTACGTAATTTACTAGCGACATCTGTTGAGCAATAGTAAATCTAACTTAACATATCAATATCAATATGCCTCTGATGGTTTTAATGTACATACTTTTACACCAGATGTCGCCACCTATAAAATACAGTCCTTTTAATTATATTCTTTACCAACCCTTTGGGAAAGGCGCAGCACTATGTTATGATAGTGCGGCTTAACACACGTTTAGGTAAGAAGTAAAGTAATATATAAATCATATTTTGCATTTGTAAGTTTGACAATGTTAGGTTCGGTTTCACTCAACGTGCATTTCATGTCATGCTCAAAATTCAGTCGGTTTCTGGCTTTTGTTTTTAATGTAACAAGAGTTGAAAAACCCGTTTCACATGTGTAAGTTGTAGCAAATGGAACCAACATTTTAAAGCTCTGTAAGCTATAAAATGATATTTTATTTTCGCCAAAATAAAATACCTCTTGTAAAGAGCGCGCCATTTTTAGGGTTCCGTAGCCAAATGGCAAAAACGGGAGCCTTATAGATTCGTCATGTCTGTCTGTCTGTCCGTCCGTCCGTCCGTCCGTATGTCACAGCCAGTTTATTCCGAAACTATAAGAACTACATTATTGAAAATTGGTGCGTAGATGTATTCTGTAAACCGCATTAAGATTTTAAAATAAAATCTGAAAAAAAAACAAAATTTTTAGGGTTCCCCATACATAGAACTGAAACTCAAATTTTTTTTTCATCAAACCTATATGTGTGGGGTATCTATCAAAAGAAATTTTTTTTTAACAAAACTCCGGTTTTGTTTATAAATTTGTAACAATATTACAACATACAAAAAGTGTTTTTATTTTAATTCGTTATTTTTAGTTCTGAGTTATTTGAGTAATTAGAACATCTATTTTGGGAAAACATATTAAAAGGTTAACTTTACTTACTTTATTTAAGTTTTATTAAAATTACGAATATACATTTTGAATTATTGAATAGTTATCTTTACTATAAAATATTAACATGGCATTTTATTTACATTTAAGGTTTTTTTTCTGTGTGTAACACAATTTTAGGCGGTTATGACAATTAATAAAGGATAAATAAAGATTTCTCAGTTTTTACAGCAAGACTCTTCCTGCACCTCCGGAACAGTCAACTAAGAATGAAACTAAGAGATTCCTTAAACTTCAACCGACTTGAAAGAATGAGCAGAATCGCATTTCAACGGTATGTGTAGTACCATTTTTATGCCACTTATTTAATCATTTCGTTCGGGGCTGTGCGTCCCAAAAACTTCGCGAGAGGCGAACCGCATTTGGAGTTTATTCTGGTAGCTTGTTACTAGGCTAGAATCACAACTACGCATGGTAGGCAGTTATCATCGCTGGGGGCGTCGCAAAAAAATAACGCATCCTTAAGGGCGTCACAGCAAAAAAAAGTTTAGTTAGCCCTGATTTAGTTTATACTGTGTCAGAATCAAAAACTCGATATAGAAGTTTTAGAGATAAAATAATTTTCAATAAAAAGAAAACCGACTTCATAGTTGGAAAAACAACCGAAAATAAACAATCTAGTACCTACTAAAAAGTACTAAATAAGTTTTTTAATTGAATATGAGTATTGTGATTAATACCTTAGCAATTTCTTTATTCCACACGCGTCAGTTCAACGTACCTAAATATTAAAATTCTCTTAAATTAATTTGTGAACCGGTGCCAGCCTGCGTGATGGATGATTGATAATAATAAGTCTGTATTTCGCACTTCATATACATGTACAATGTAGGATACCTTGTAGTTGTAGGGTAAATTGATTTTTGCACGTATTACATTTAAAACGTTAGGGTATAGATATATATTGTTTACATTGTAATAATCAGAGATAGATAGTAGGGTGAATTTACTTTTGTTTGACTGGCACCGATTCAAAAAATAATTTAAGAGAATTTTAATATTTAGGTAGGTTGAACTGACGCGTGTGGAATAAAGAAATTGCTAAGGTATTAATCACATTACTCATATTCAATTAAAAAACTTATTTAGTACTAGATTGATTATTTTCGGTTGTTTTTGCAACTATGAAGTCGGTTTTCTTTTTGTTAAAAATTATTTTATTTTACGAGTTTTAGAGATGGGTAGACCTGGAAAAGATGCCTCTCGGGTGAGTAAGCGACGGTTACTGTATTATTCTTCGTATTTATTATTGTACGATATTAAATAGGCTCAACCATATGTAACTTTACATTGTTCTTGAAATCCCTCGAAAGGCGATGGTCTACAATTCTACATCTCAAGAGAGACTCAAACATTCACGCCGAATATCCCCGAAGTGGTTAGCAGAGGTAGTAAATACTTATGGATATCACGTGACATTGTCACCTGTTGTTCAGAGTACCCACGATTTGCTTGGACAGTGTTCTCACGTTATACAGGGCAGGCCTATCAGCGTTTTGAACAAATAAACTGTCACATGATTGTGAGTTTCGACAGTCCCTTCAACAGATTTCCTGGGATACCATCATCAGATCCTGGTCTCATGGTACTTTCTCGGAAACAATAAGATAACAAAACAAATGTTTAGTGAACCTGTACTTCTCTTTTAAAAGCTACAAAGAGGAGTATAAATCTATATAGAATGTTGAAAGAACTGTTTCCTAACTCCTAGTGATTGAGGACCCACATCTTCCATCATCAGCTCAGCAGCATAACAATATGATTTTCAAAAGCAAATGCCAATATAAGTTCAGAAAATATGTACATCGCGGTACATTTGCTTATAAAATTTGAGGGTTCCCCTCGATTTCTCCAGGATCCCATCATCAGACCCTGATATCCTCATCATGGTACCAATCCGGGGTATCTTCTTTCGAATAAAAAAATAATCAAAATCGGTTCATAAATGGCGAAATAATCGGCGAACAAACATAAAAAAACCGGTCGAATTGAGAACACTCATTTTTATTATGAAGTCGGTTATAAATGATAAAACTTTTGAAAACCGTGATAGCTCAGTGTGTAGGCAGTTGCCCATCATGCAGATAGGTAGGTCTAATTCCGGGTCGGGCTTACATCATAAGTCTTTTCAAAACATTTTATCTTGTGTAAAAGTCAGGATACTGCAAAGGTATAGTATAATATTTTTTAAGTATTGTTTTCAAACTATGCCTGAACGGTCAGATGAAGCCAATAATAATCGTTTGTCTTCTGCAGTAAGTTTTCAATATCGTTAATTTGGATGTATTTACTAACAAACTTATTCACACTTACTTTTTCAGAGTAATCATGATCATACTAAATCGGATGATGTATGTGAATCCGTCTGTCCTTTGCAAATTCTGTAAGTTTATCTAAATATGTTAATATTTTTAATATTATATCAGCTGTGATAGCTCAGTGGGTAGAACACCACCTATTTTCCAGACGATGTGGGTTGAAATTTCGGGTCGGGCCTACCACAATTTGTCTTTTCTATAGTCATATCTGTGGTAATTTATCCTGGATGGTAAACATATTATAAATTATATTATATTAACTAGTGGATCGTCCCAGCTTCGCACGGGTAGCGTTGTTTTTTTAAATATCTGAGGTTTCTTTCTTCAGTCCCTGCTTAAGCATTGTGAAATTCAGCGCAATGTTTTCAATTTATTTAATTTATAGCACTCCCTAAACAGTGTAGTTTGGTGATTTTGAATGCGCTTTAATGAACGGTTCAGTATTTCCATTAAATAGCAAATTTTGGAATAAAACGCTATGAAGTATTTATAACAATCTAAAAGATAAATCATTACGTGTTGTAGGATGCAACTACTGGCGCCATCTAGTATTTTATAAGTAAATTAGTAACGATTCGGTTTTGGTCACGGGCGCGATGGCTTATTTTATGTATAATTTCGGTGTTTCTCTACCGATTTCTATGATTCTTTTTTTATTGTTTATCAGTCTTTTCATGTATGCCCTTTTTAGGGTTCCGTAGCCAAATGGCAAAAACGGGACCCTTATAGATTCGTCATGTCTGTCTGTCTGTCCGTCCGTCCGTCCGTCCGTATGTCACAGCCAGTTTATTCCGAAACTATAAGAACTATATTATTGAAAATTGGTGCGTAGATGTATTCTGTAAACCGCATTAAGATTTTAAAATAAAATCTGGAAAAAAACCAAAATTTTTAGGGTTCCCCATACATAGAACTGAAACTCAAAATTTTTTTTTCATCAAACCTATACGTGTGGGGTATCTATCAAAAGGTATTTGAAAATTATGTTGAGGTTTCTTATATCATTTTTTTCAAAACTGAATAGTTTGCGCGAGAGACTTTTCCAAAGTGGTAAAATGTGTGTCCCCCCCCGTAACTTCTAAAATATGGGCATGATAAAACTGAAAAAAATATATGATATGTATTACTATACAAACTACTAACGAAAATTGGTTTGAATGAGATCTAGCCAGTAGTTCTATTTTTAAACGTCATAAATCTACTTTTACGGAACCCTTCATTAGCGAGTCCATCTCGCTCTTGGCCGCTTTTTATACTTCAGACACCCACCAGCCCTTTTAACTTTTTATTTTAAATGTGCCCTCCATGGTAATCTTTTACTGATATTAAACTCCAAGAAACTCAACTAATAAAAAAATGTGGGCCGTGAAGGATCAACTATAAATAGCAACACGTATATTGCACTAACGACCGATTTCTGATTTGAGTATTCCAGCTGAAAACAACTTAAGTATCGTTCTGTCGCATTGAAATCTTAAAAACTGAATGAGACAAGACGATACTTAAGTCGTTCTCAGCTTGAATACTCAATTGAGAAATCGGGCGTAAGTGTTGGGAGAAACGCAGACATGCGCAACGCCTTGTACAACTGAATAGCAAATACGCATATACGAACACTTGCGTGCAAACTCGCGTAGTTCCTTCTTCTACGTTTGGTAATTCTCTAGTGCACATGTCATTGTTAATTTAGTTAAAATAAATAACTTTTCTATAGTTTAAAGTCTTGATCTTTCCTTATTTCATCAGGTTATGGGCTTCTCCCTATCTGTTTAGTGTAGTACAGTATAAATTTGAAGTAAATTAGTTTATTTGATCAGAAATACGTATAACCTAAAAACTGTTCACGCGGTCGCCGAAGTTTATTTCAGAATTTTCAGCTAAAAATTTCTGATAAAATGTCATCAAACGGATCGATGATACAAATAGAAAAACTTACTGGCCGAGATAATTGGACAAGCTGGAGTTTCGCAGTGAAAGCATACCTGGAACTCGATGATTTATGGGAATGTGTGCAAGGAACAAGCACCGATGCAAAGAAAGAAAAAAAGGCAAAATCGAAACTAATATTACTAGTCGATCCAATTAATTTTATACATATACAAGATGCGACGACGTCAATACAGATTTGGGAAAATTTATCAAAGGCATTTCAAGACTCTGGTCTACTAAGAAAAGTTGGTTTATTGCGAGACTTGATTAACACTAATTTAGAAACAAGCACTAGCGTAGAAGATTATGTCAACAAAATCATGAGTTCAGCTCATAAGCTCAGAAACATCGGATTCAGTGTTGACGATGAATGGCTCGGGACTTTGATGCTAGCAGGTTTATCCGATGAATATAAACCAATGATAATGGGTATTGAAAGCTCAGGAGTAAAAATAAGTGCAGATATGATTAAAACAAAACTTTTACAAGAAATAAAAAATACACCAAGTAATTCAGCTCTGTACACAAGTAATAAAAATACTCAAGCTAAGTTCAAAAACACTCAGCATCAGTCAAAGTCAAAAGGTCCAAGATGCTTCAACTGTAACAAATATGGACATCTTGGTAAAAATTGTTGGTTTCTCAAAAATAAATCACAGAATAAAGAAAATGATAAAGGTTTTGTAGCAGCTTTCTCGGCCATGCAACTGAATGATTGTATAAACTGGTATGTAGATTCAGGGGCTTCGATGCATATGACTATGCATAAAGAATTATTACAGAATGAAACAACATCACCAATATCGACAATCAAAATTGCAGACAATAAAACTTTACATGTCGAAAGCTGTGGTGATGTGATACTGCACATACCTAATAAAGATGGCGGCAGCAGTGAAATATTAGTAAAAAATGTTTTGTATGTGCCAAAGTTGTCTAAAAATTTATTATCAGTTAGTAAAATAATAAAATCTGGTTGTAAAGTGAAATTTGATAGAACTGGTTGCTCAGTATATAATTCAAATAATCAAAAAGTAGCCACAGCAAATCTAATAAATGATACATATAGACTGAACATAAATTACGGCATTTCTGCAAGGGGATGTTGATGAAGATATCTACATGTCTCAACCACCCATTTTTGATCGAGGAGAGAAAGTATGCCATCTGAATAAAGCTATATATGGTTTAAAGCAAGCCAGTAGACAATGGAATAAAAAACTCAACTCTGTTTTATTAGAAATTGGCATGAATCGATCAAAATTTGATCCCTGCATTTATTTTCGTATATTGAGCAAAAATGATATTTTATTTATCTCTGTTTATGTCGACGATCTTCTTTTATTTTATAATCGTTCTGAGACTGGTGAAGAAACAAAAAAGAAACTCAAAGATAACTTTAGTATAAAAGACATGGGGAAAGCAAAACAATGTATTGAATTCAGAATCACACATGAAGATCAAAATAAAATATCACTGGATCAATCAATGTACACAAAAAAAAAAATACTTACTCGTTTTGGTATGGACGATTGCAAGCCAGTCTGGACTCCATGTGATCCAAATGTTCAATTAAAGAGAGCAAAAAGTGAGGAAGAAATATTGAGAAACATACCTTATCAAGAAGCTATTGGGTGCTTATTATATTTGTCACAAGGGACAAGACCTGACATAACGTATATTGTAAATTCATTAAGTCGGTACAATGGGCAACCCACTGCAGAGCATTGGACTGCACTGAAGAGAGTCTTAAGATATTTAAAAGCCACCATTGATTTATTATTAGTTATTTATAATTATATATATGTCGTAGGATGATTTGATGTTTAGGTTTTTTGCAAAAAACCTAGGGGTTTTGCAAAAATCCGGATAATTAGACAACGGTTATAATATTTTCTAATCTTACTAGGTTTTTTGCGAAAAAACTAGTTGGTTTAGTGAGATTGTACTTCTTTAATGCTGATTGGATGATTTCTGATTGCTCGCCTACACTTATTCTGATTGGTTCGTCATTGTGGTATTGAGATATTATAGCTACAATCACGTTCGGACATATTATACACAGATCAAGTTACCCCAAACTAAGTAACACTTGTATTATGGGATACTAACTCAGCGATATATTTAATATAATATAAAACACACATGCTCATCACATAAATGTTGCTCTCAGCGGGGATCAAACCCGCAACCTCCAGACCGAAAAGCTAGTCACCTATCCACTCGGCCACGGACGTCTTCAATATAGGTAGGAACAATAAAGTAAGTGCGTTTTAAATTGTAGTATTGAGGTGTTATGGCTAGAGATATAAAGGGAAATGACAATACTATTTTTATACTTAGGAACTTCTTGTAACTAAAATTAAAATAATAATCAAATTAAATGTAGGTAGGAACAATGAAGTAAGTACGTCTTAATTAACAACCAATCAGAGATGACGTGTTTATGTTGCACTGAAATCGACCAATCAGCGTACAGTATTCATAAAAACTGACATTTCGTTTCTGAGTCATACTAAACCAACTAGTTTTTTTGCAAAAAACCTAGTAAGATTAGAAATAGAAAATATTATAACCGTTGTTTAATTATCCGGATTTTTGCAAAATCCCTAGGTTTTTTGCAAAAAACCTAAACATCAAATCATCCTACGACATATATATAACATATTAGTGAGGGAAAACATTGTGAGGAAACCCACATGGATAAGTTTTACTGTCATGTAATAGTGTATTCATACAAAACGGCAGGCCCCCTATCATTTGTGTTCACTGTCCAAGGAAAACGTGGGTACTCTGTCTGAACACCGGTTGACGCTGTCACGTGATGTTCAGAAATATTGGTATCTCTACCAACACCTTCGGTGATATACGACGTGAAAGTTTGAGTCTTATATTACGCCTGGACAAACTGTGGTACCACACCACAGATTTTCTAGTTTCTCTGCTGATACTGTAAGTTCACTCGTTTCCATTAAAATATACTTTTACAAATTTATGTTAATGGAACAAATGTTTTAATTTTTAGGCACTAGTAGAAATACAGCCGGATTTATTTTTTAATCTAAATCAGTCTTCAACCTCGTTCGTTGTGTTATTTATCATCTATACTTATAATAAATCTGTAGAGAGGTCAATTCTGTACATGAAATATATTTTCAAAATAACTATCAGGTGGTGATTAGGGATCGATACTGATGCCAAAAATGCAATCAGTAAAATTTTTGTCTGTCTGTCTGTCGGTTTGTATGTTCCTTATGGAAACAAAAACTACTCGACGGATTTTAACGAAACTTGGTACAATTATTTTTCATACTCCTGCGCAGGTTTTTGTACACTTTCCAGCAGAAAAGTAAAGGGGAATTTTGGGAAATTTTGGGAAAACGGGAGAAGTTACTCCATTTTTTAAGCTTCCGTCGTGTGTGCAGCCTTAATGGTTAAACTTACATAGAAATCATGTGTGGCGGAAATATTCTTCATAAAATTATCTAAAAAAAAATCCTTAACAGTATATGTCTATCTTTTACGGTTGGGTTGACTCACAATAACACGTGTAATTCCTGATAGCTTAGCAGTTCGGACCATCCTGATTGTATTTGTTTACTCTTACGTTTGTAAACGTCTCACTCATCCCAAATTTAAAAAAGGTAATATTATTACCTATTCAATAAAAAAAGAATCTTAAAAAACGGTAAAGAAACACCGAAATTATACATAAAATAATCCATCGCGCCCGTGATCGAAACCAAATCTTTACTAATTTACAAATAACATACTAGATGGCGCCAGTAGTTGCATCCTATATAACGTAATGATTTATTTTTTAGATTGTTATAAATACTTCATGGCGTTTTATTCCAAAATTTGCTATTAAACGGAAATACTGAACCGTTCATTAAAGCGCGTTCAAAATCACCAAACTACACTGTTAAGGGAGTGCTATAAATTTAATAAATTGAAAACATTACGCTGAATTTCACAATGCTTGAGCAATGACTGAAGAAAGAAACTCAGATATTTAAAAAAACAACGCTACCCGTGCGAAGCTGGGACGATCCACTAGTATCATATATATCAAAAGTTTTATTCTATGGCTAAATTTTATTAACTTGATAATTAATTATTTAAAAAAAGCGGATAGATTTTGATACCCTATGGTTATAAAGATAACTTATTTGTTCTAGACTAAAGATGACGAACCCAGAACCCATTCACAAACTATATTCAACAAATTCCTTCTTATTATGTAAGTACAAAATTCATATATTTTTGTTGTTTTATTATTTATGTAATGTTTTAATAGTTTTAATCATCATCATCATTCAGCCAAAGACGTCCACTACTGGACAGAGGCATCTCCTAAAGATTTCCACAACGACTGGTCCTGTGCTGCCCTCATCCAACGGGTTCCGCGATTTTCACCAAATCGTCGACCCACCTTGTGGGAGGCCTACCCGCACTGCGTCGTCCGGTACGTGACCGCCACTCTAGAACCTTCGAGCCCCAACGGCCGTCGGTTCTGCGTGCAATGTGTCCTGCCCATTGCCACTTAAGTTTAGCAACTCTTCGGGCTATGTCTGTTACCCCGGTTCTTCTACGGATCTCCTCGTTGCGGATTCAATCGCGTAATTGTGTTAATATTTTATAGTAAATCTATTAAAAAATATAAAAACATGACACACACCACACGAAAGCTCTGGTCGAGTTGCTGCTTAAAACTGGTTTAGGTATAGACAGCAACTAAAATGCAGTGCAATTTAAAGCAATGCCATATTAATTTGGTGAATATTTATAAGTATAGTATATATCTTACATTCAAAACCTGTCTAAACAATTTTTTCTCCCCAAAATGTATTTGGTTTCACAGCTAGTGAATAAATCACTTATTATTTGACCAGTTGCTAATTTTGACATATATATTTGGGTAGGTTCAAAAAAAAGTATCCAGATTGGTGACAAGACTTTAATTAATTACCATATTAGGTACTTAAAATATTACAATTAACTTAAATTTAACCTAAAAACTATAGTCTATCTAATGCTTCCAACATAATGATGCTGTTCCCTCGTATCACCTGAAATAAAGATATGTTTTAAAATAAGTAAGTGCCCAGTTTCACATAGATAATAAATAAGCCTATTGATATAACAAGATAAAGATAATATACAGGTTTTCTTGACATCTGCTATGCTATACAGAGGGGAAATTAAGTATTGTGAAAATAAATTGATTAAAAAATACATGTTATTCAGATAAATAAATCCTTATGATGCAGGCTTGCTATGGGTATAATTATTTTCATAGTATTTTATTTTCTCATACAGTGGGTTAAATATCTGGTTCAGGCAAGATATTTAAATGACTATGTAGGTATGCACAACCAATTGTTGTAGCATATTCCTCAGGCAGGCCATGGCCCTACCACAAGTGTTTTTAATATTAGTATTTAGTGGTCAGTGATTACCCCCAGGACAATTAAATATTATTTAAAGCCCTTCAAAAGGGCATTGATAATACTTAACATGAGTCCATTTAATACTTTTGATGTGATTACATTTAAAAATAAGATATTTGGCCAAATACTAAGCTGTTCCTAAATATTATTGCATTTCTATAAATAAGTGACTTGAGTTAGTTGAGAAAATATACAGGGGTGTAAGCCCTATATTTAGAGTCTTGCTATTATCATTTCAATTAAGCACTCACAAGAGTAACACTGCAAATAATTTATTAAAAAGGCACTAAGTAGGGTCAGCCAGATTTTTCAGGGTTGTAAAAGTGGTAAACCTCATTGGGGTCTGTCTTTCTTAATTGGGAACTCTGCCAATCATAATTAAAAAAGGTGAAATATAATTCAATCAATTGCCTAAGAACCAAAAACTATGACAGCTCAATGGATAGAACACCAGCCTATTCATTTTCAGTCATCCAACCAGTCCATGCAGAAATGCGTGGGTTTAAATCCTGGGTCTTCACCAATTTGTCTTTTCTCAAGTCATTTGTATGGTTAATGTACCATGGTTGTAAATGGTGAAAAAAAAACATTCAGCAGGCTCATTCCGCTTATCCACCCTAAAACCGCCACCCTAAGGCGGATATTCGGAAACGCGCGCCCGTTTAGGGTGGATAGCCGTATTACAATATGTTTCTTCCAATTTTCCACCCTGCCTACGTACAGTCATTTACAGTAAAAAGACCCAAATTTTTATTTGTCACTTTTTGTTATGAGTTTCTTTCTTGTTATGGTTTTATTTGTCACAACGGTCATTTTAAGTGGTTTTCACCCAAGTACTACCTACCAACCCTACAGTAGGCGGATTGCGAGTTTTATCGAATCGTTTACTTAACGCCGTAGTAAAGTAATCCTATCCTTCGATACTAGTAATCAAGTAAAAGAGACGCATACATGTACTGTTTTCACTCTGATGTATCGAACTCAATCACACTGATCGAAAACGAAATTTTGATTGAAACTCCCAATCTGCCTACAGGTGCTTACCTGCAATTTAGATCTTAAGATTATTTAACAATAAATATTAAATAAACACTTTCCATCAAGATAATTTTATTCAAACTGTAAGTAGGAAAGTAGGTATGTTTATCTTAAGTATTTTAATGTTCACGAAGTTTCTGTTTTGTGTTGAGTATGTTTCTGTAAGTGACTGTACTTGAGGTAGAAAATCGGAACGAACATATTATTTTGAATTATGATTATCCATTGATCAGGGAGGATTGAAGGACACGCGTTTCCGAGTATCCGACTGAGGGTAGCTGTTTCAGGGTGGATAAATGGAATAAGCCATTCAGCAAACCCACATTGCACTTAGTCATGTGACAGTGTGTTAATAAAAAAACAACAATAGGCCTGCTCCCTATGGCTTGAGTACACTAATCAAGCAGAGCATGGGTAATATGAACACCAGGTTACAGTGTCATGATGTTCAGAAGGAGATAAGGAGTGAACATTAAAGTTTGAATGAGCCAAGTTTGAAATCTTCGGGGGAGGCCTATTTCCAGCAGTGGTCATCAATTGGCTAGTGATTATGAAGTAAAGAAAATAGGAAACACAATGTCAAAATACATACCACCATCCCAATGTTATTGCGGTTGCCGTCCTTACACTCTTCAACGGTTTCATCAAGCACTAAGTTCATGAAGGGGTCAAACCCACGTAACACACCAGTTACTGCTCTCCCTGCATTTAGCTTTATGGACAGCTTCTTGTCCATGAACCTGGAATAATCAGGCAGAAGTTCTAATGTGCCGTGTACTGCCAGCTTAAGATGTCACTAGCCCTTCCTACCCATGGATCTTGCAAGAAACAACTAAGTATGGTATGGCGCTTCATTAAGTGGTTTTTGGGCAATGCACTTGGAGACCCATCACCGACAATACTTTATTTCTACCATCTCGTCCCCTATCAACTTTCAAATGTGGCTGAGAAGTTACTAGCTCTAAAGCTCTGGCAAACCCTTTTGGGATTTATGGCCATGAGTATTTGTATGTAAGTTATCTAATGTCAAAAGCAACAATAATAATAACAGTAACTCATTCCGTCACTCAACTACAAACCTATATGTTTGTGCAAATCAACATCATAAACATTTATAGCCATGAGTGCAGTTAGTTTAAATCCCTAGAGGGGGTAGCCAGAGCTTCAGAATAAGAAATTCCTTAGCCACTTTTGGAAGTTGAGTGGGGAATATATAGTAAAGGTTTTTCAAAAATCACTTTAAAAGCCCTAGTACCCTAAGTTGCCTCTTACAAACACCCACGGAGCATAGCTATACCAAGCCAACACTAGACAGCATTAATTAATGGTGAGAAACTACAAATAATAATATATGACATTTTTAAATACTTTAAATTATGGTATTACATGATAGAGATACTCTGTACATTACAAACATTGTCGTGATGAGGATGATTAGGGGGCAAAAAACTTGACATAGTAAATAAAGTGCACCTATAATGTTCAACTAAGACTAGTTAACTTGTCTTTGGAAAAGAAAATAGCACATTGGATAGTCAAATACAGCATAGATATATTACAGCTCAAAAGCATTTTTAGTAGTTAATGCACTACAGTTTGGAAAAATGGAACCTTTGATCATTTATATACATTGCTGACAATGTTTAAAACCTAACTTTACCCTGGGAATGTAATAAAACAGAATTGCAGGTTATACCACATTAGAACGCGCAATGCAAGGACGCATTGTGTTTTGACAAAATATATCAACTTAAATACAGTTACACTTACTTTTTCAATTCTGGAGGATGTGCTTTAGACATATCTGTGCTTGTTTATCGTTAGACACTGTTTAGACAAACTTAATTACAATTCTTATTGTAAAATACGATGTTAGAAAATGACCGGCAAAAGAAACAACCACAGATTACAATTAGATGAAACAACGCTAAATCATTACCGTACCGATTTCTACCGTCCTAGAAAATTACCAGTTCAAAATATTTCCAAACCTACTCCGTAACGTTCTGAAATTTCATAATTATCAAAATAGATAATCTATAACTAAAAAACTTGTTTTATTGATCCAAATTTAAGTATAAATTCATTTGCGTTTTATAATGTATTTTGTATTAAATTATTACAATACAAAAATCTATCATAAAGAAATAAAACAGTCAAAAAATGTATTGCGCTATAAAAAAGACTAGCCAATTAAATAGATATTCAGTGTTCCCATCGTTTTAAAAACTACTTAAAGGCTTTATATATTCGGTAAATGAAATGCTATACCTATTTTTCATACCTTTATTTTATCAGTTGAACTTAATTTGTATTATCTAATGACCTTTGACTATACATCTGATTTTAATTTCTTACTTTGAGAGATTTTCAAACAGTTTCAAATTTGCGAGATCTACCGAAATTATGACCATGCCAAATTAAAACGTCACAGCATATTTAGAGACAGCTTTTAAGAGATAGCTATCAAATTTGTGCGTATTATAATTATCACAAAACATGTGGTAAACATACATTCTATATTATACATACATACGTATACATAATTATTTTTATTTATGTACTTTTATTTTAGTAAAGGAAGATAGGTTTGGTGCGCGGAATGATACTTAAAAACAAATTATAAATCAAGAGTAACTTTCTAATTCCATAAATGTGATTCTTAAGTGATTTAACGTAATTTATTATTACAGTGTGAAAGTGTTTGTGTTTGTACCAGAAATGGATGAGTCGGGGATTGATATGGGTTTCGATCTCGCTTCTCTTCTTACAAATGACTTCAATGTTGACCCTAGGACTTTAGAAGAAATGCAAGCAGCTCAGCAGCGGCAAGATTTTATGTTTTATGAGTTAAAATCAAAAGCTGTTCCGCTGACCGCAAGGTAAGAATCTAATAAGATTTTAGTGATGAGAAGTAGTGCAATTTACTAGTCGGGAAATATTGCTATAATTTGTTTTGTATGGGCATAGCGATTTTTGGCACGTCTACAAGGAACAATAAATTTTCACTCAACGGTATGCGCCTGCGGCCTTGAAATAATATTTGGCATGGCACAGCATCCAAGTAAGATTCGCGCGGTTGGTATTTCCTTTCTTTTAACTTTTCTAATTTGGAAAACAAATACGGAATAAATTAAAATGTTTGCTAAATATGTTATGATTGTTTTGTACTAATAAATCTTTCGGACTGAATTTTGCATTTAGATTCTCAGTTCCCGCCAAAAGTAATTGTTAAGAAATTTATAAAATGATTGAACTTCAATCGAATGGTAAAATTATACTTTTGGTATAATTTAATGACCGTTCACTATGAATTATACTTATTTAGTGTAGTGATGTCAATATCTCATATATACTCGTATGTTATATTATAGTTATCGATAACAGACGAGTGAAAGTGAGTTATCGATAAAACGAAAGTGTTGGGTTGTGTTGTGTTTAATCAACAATAAGCGTACCACAATATTACCATACTATCATTGTTTGTGTGTGGGTGTATGCAGAGTTATACGTAGTTGGTATAGTATAAAATAAATACGGACATATTATACACAGACCAAGTTAGCCCCAAACTAAGTGATTTATGCTCATCTCATTAAGGTTGCTCTCAGCGGGGATCGAAACCGCAACCTCCGGATCGAGAATCTAGTCGCTTATCCACTCGGCCACGGACGTCGTCAGTATAACTTAGGGCTTAAAATGCTGTTTAAAATTAGGTTTCGCTACTTCATTCATGTTACAATGGTGACATTAAACTCAAAAGTATTGTTATGCTTAGTTACCATAAGTAGATTTTTTAACATTATGCTGCCTTACCTTAATCTATTATTTTAATTAATGTCGCATAATAAGTAAACAATAAATAAAGGAAAGAAAAATTTCCCGCCTGTGTTGATTATTTATTCTTTACTTATTATTAAATATCCCCACATGAGGTTTTCATGAACAAAAAGATTTAAAAAATAATGTCGCATAGTTAATGTCGGAGGTTATCTCGGAGGACACGATAACGGTTTGAATGAGATGGCAGTATACGATACTAAGTAAGTGCGTAAGAGATGGCTGCTTTATCCCACGCGATAAAGCAGCCATCTCTTGCAGGAGGCCTAGCACGAGCGCTATTTTATCGTCACGATATCGGTTAGAAGGAGAGGACGGACAGTATACGATATTAAGTAAATGCGTAAGATATGGCTGTTTAATACCACGCGATATCTAGTTAAAGGGTCGCTCGTACTAATTTTGCAGTAGTTCGTTATTCGTTTATATCTCGATATCTTTTATCATTTTCTAACGTTGCATCTATGAAAGTTTTTAACTATTATTTATTACTGATGGACTCTCTCAGACACGACTGTTGCATGCAAATCAATATTTAAAGAAAATCCTCACTCAAAACTCAAACTCCGAAGGCTTAGACAGAATACTCACTTGATGGGTTGGGAGTAGCCCTAATCATCATCAGTCCAAGCACCAAACCAATCTTCCTTTACTTAAATAGAAGTACATAAAAATACTTAGGTCATTAAGACGTCGGATCTTAAAAATAATATATTTATTCCTTATTTTATCACTAACTATTTTTCATTTATAGTTCGGCATGAAAGCTCTAGCCCCGTATGGTGTTCTGGTTGTGACACACTCCTTTAACCCTAGAAAGATAATCTGCGCCTCTGAGGCGCACGCTAAACCTAAATATCATCGTCTCTTTTGAACGGTCGCGCGCCCGAACCCATTCTTTCTTGTAATCTCATACGCCACCGAGTTTGACAGCGGGACGGAAGTGCGGAGTCGGTAAGTACTTTAGTTTCGCTGTTTTTAGAGGCCGATGCGCTCGCGAAGCGCAAGATTATCTTTTGTGTAACTTTTAACACTTTATGTGATGTACGATTTATTGTTTATTTTGTAACTTTATGTTGTTTTTACTTATATTTTTATAATAATAATAAGTCAGTCAAGAACGAGAAGCCCTTGAACCGTAGGCAATATATGAAAATGTTGAGTAGTCAACTCACAGAACCCTGGATGAGAAGTCGATTGGGCAAACCGACCCTAAAACGTTCAGCCCGGACCGCTATACAGAGTGTATTGCCAATTTCTACTGAAGAAGTTCCTGATGATGTCCAAAATGAACCAGTGCCTAAGAAAAGGCTATATTGTGACATATGCACCTCGACAAAAAAGCGGATGTCAAAAATGACTTGCGCTGTGTGTAAGAAGTGTGTCTGTGGAGAGCACAAAAAAGATATCTGCATCTACTGCATATAATGTGGTAAATATTGTGCCAAAGTCTTTTATTTTTATAAGTAATTATGTTCCTATAAAAAAACATAAGTTTTGTGATTGTTATAAACGATTAAAAATAATTATAGCGTACTTAAAAAGAAGTCTGTTTTTTTTTGTTAATTTTCTAAGAGGTTTAGAGTTTTTAGTATTTTTTCTAGAATAATAAAAAAAATGAAAAGAAAATTGCCTTTTATTTCTTCAATAAAGTATGGAAGTGCCGATTAAAAGAAATAATTATAATAAGCAAATCATTTACGACCACTAGGGGGGTCACTATATCGTGCGCTCCAGAGGCGTAAGATTATCTTTCCCGCACATCAAAATATGATTATCTTTCTAGGGTTAATATACTCTTTGAAACTGTGTACGGAAAGTGAGAAAATAATTTTAACACAATGTATCTAATCCACACATTTCCAACTCAATTGACGGTAGTCAGCTGTCGTGCCCTCCGGGCGCGTGGAACGTGTACTCTTTTCGTGCATGCAGCCGGCGGCCGTCGCTTTATAAGGCGTGTAAAAAAATAAGAAAATTAACATTTTTTTCGATTTAGCTTAGGTACACTTCTATGCCCCGCTAGGGCGGCCCTCAGCTGCCCGGCACACATAAAGTCATGGTGAAGCCGTATATAGACCACAGGGCCAGAAGCAATCATTTCTTTCGAAAAAAAATAAGGAAATTATTTAATTAATTCTGAATATGTTTGAATACTATGAGCCAAGACATTACGAGATGAATTTATAAAATATTCATAAATGTTTAATATACATTTAAGTAAAAACAATAAATATTAATATATTTTTGAAACCATCGCATAATTACTTTGACGAATAAATATTCGATAGAACCTCCACTTAGCACCCTAAACCTAGCCAACAAATACGTCAGTTACTCATATTCATATTGTTGTTAATTTCATCAGGTCATTGACCGTGAGTTATCCTTATCTCACGTTGGTTAGTTTATACTAAGTTATGCGACAGTCTTCATCTTCACTATCTTCCTATTTTATGCATACACTACTTACCAATAACATTATATAAAAACTGGTAGTTTACGCCTTTTATGCTTATTATTGTTGCCTGAAATACAGGTATATTACCTAGCTCAGGAACAGGAAAATGATATTTTTTTGTACTTCAATTAACTAAAAGGTTGAGAAGATTTTTTGTGTACTTTTGAAAATGAATAAATTTTTATTCTTGTTATTTTCTTTTGCTGCCACGATTTGACGTCCTCTGCTGAACATAAGCCTTCCCCATAGTTCCTGTGCAGTACTCATCTCTATATCATGCCTTATGCATGCCCTAAAAAATGGATTACACAATATTTTACGCTATTTTTATGAGAATCAGGTTCTCTGTCATTCCTCTTAGTATATATATGCCGTAGCGTAGATGATAATTTTATATTAAAAAAAGGCGGTTTTCCGAAGTATAAAAGAGCATGTTTGATAAGATTGGTGGATGTGAACGATGCTAAAGAGATTTGCCAAGATCGTACAAAGTGGAATAAAGTACAATTGATAGTCTCTGCCTACCCCAATGGGAACTAACGGCGTGAGTATATGTATTTATGTATGATAACTTTAAAATGAATTTAATGTTTATCTAATGTTTATCTATGATCATATTTCATAAATTTTTATCTGTCGCCAATTCTCTTCAATAATTACTTGTCTGAAAAAAATCCGAATCATCATTTTAAAATAGATACATCGACATAGAATCTCGCTAAACAACCTCTCAAGCCACACTTTCATTTAAGACCTTACCAATCGACCACGTGACGATGTGCAATAAGTTACAACAAGATAGTTGCGCGTGATCGTAACAAGTCGGGGTTCACAGATTGATTAAAGTCAAGGCGAGAGGCTTGTTTGGCGCCTTTGCCTTTTATCCTCGGAGGGGTTGTCGTTTTTAGTACGAGTACATTTCTTTTGTGAAAGATGTATTTTGATTGAATAAAAGAAAGCGAAAAGTTCCGCATAACTATCTCATTAAAAAGGTATTTTTTTGAAATTAAAAGTTAAAGGAGCCCTCCATTGATTATGTACCTATTATCAGTATTATCACACTTACTTTAAATTTAATCATCAATTAATAGTTATTGGATATGTCTAGCTTCTTGGTAGCTCTTTTACTCGTAACTAGTAAAAAAACGTTAGCATTCAAATTACACATACATCATACATATTCTCACGCCATTAGTTCCCATTGGGGTAGGCAGAGTCTATCGATCGCCACTTTGTACGATCCTGGCAAACCTCTCTAGCTTCTTTCACATCCATCAATCTTTTCATACATGCTCTTTTATTCTTTGTACTTCGGACACCTGCCTTTCTGAGCACATTTTCTATTTGATCTAAATGTGTTCTCCGAGGTCGTCCTCTACTAACATTACCTTCCACATCGTACAAAGTTTCATTTTATTCAAATTATAAGTATAGAATACCGTGGAAGATCTATGTAAACTTTTCGTGATTTAATAAAATATGACATTGACTGTCAAAACTAACTAGGACTTCTGTCTTCTGTTAGTCCTTCTGACATATTGGAATTGCCTATGGCATCTTTTAAAAAGGCAATTAAAGCCATGCTTTTAAAGAAATCTTACTACAGTGTTCAAGATTTTTTAAACGACAAGAACCCAACGCGCATATGACCGTGTCCGTAAAGCTATATATCGTCCCTCGTTATTCCCAGGAACCCAACTTGTCTGGTGAGGATTTTTCTTCTCACGTTATGTGATTGGTTTTTGTGATGGAGAATTTAGTTTAATTATGTCAAACTAGCGCTTGGTTTGGTCGCATATAAAATCTTTTATAAAGTAAAAATATGACCCAAAATTGTACAAACCATATTTTGAAAAAAATAAAAAATAAGAATGTAAAGAGTTTCTTTGTTGCTTCTTCTCTTTACGAATACCTTCCGAAGCAACGGAATGATGATAAGTTAAAAAAAAACGTTCAAAAAATGTTAGTTGTTTACTTAATTTTGAAAAATAAACTTTTTGACTTTTTTTTTCAATGCAAGTTAAAATGAATTGAAGGTTAGGTAAGGGTTTTTCAGTGATTATTCTCAAGCTCAATGGTAGGTTCGATCCCGACTTGCTCCTTACGTTACTTAGCAATTTTCACTTGATCACGGTGCCAAATTTGGTGGAAATCAGTCAAGCTGTTCCAGAGGAGTTACAGAGGACTATTATTTTGTTGTCAATCATTTTATGTAGCATGAAATGTATGTTATATGTGTGACTCCAAATGGGTCCTGACTGAAAATCAGTGTTGTGTGTAAACGCACAAAAATAAGCTGAGGCAGGACCTATTCACATTTGTTTCATTTATTTTATTTTATTTTGTATCACTTTTTATGTCTCTTTTATAATTTTAATATTCAAGAAAACTGTGTAGTAGTTAATAGTTCAAATGTGAATAAATGTCTCTTCTTTCTTTCTTTCTTTCTTTCTTTAGGAGTTCGATCACAAAGGAGTGGCCCATCCGCGTATAATAATTATTTCCTAATCAAATCGCTTGCTGCACAAACCCGGATTGGTTCGCTAGTGATAGTGATACAACATACAACCGTGATAGCCCAGTGGGTAGAACACTTGGTTATCGTGCAAGCGACTAGTGTTCGAATCCTGGGTCGGGCCTACACCAATTTGTCTTTTCTAAAGACATATGTGTGGTGTGGTTAATTTATCATGGTTGTTAACGGTGAGGGAACACATCGTGAGGAAACCCACATGGCTGAGTTGTACTTAGTCATGTGACAGTGTATTCGTACAAAGCGGCGATAGGCCTGCCCCCTATCACGTGAGTACACTGTCCATGCAAAACGTGGGTACTCTGAACACCAGGTGACAAAGTCACGTGATGTTCAGAAGTATTAGTACCTCTGCCAACCCCTTCGGGGATATTCGGCGTGAACGTTTATGTTTATGTTTATTATGTCTCTTCTTTCTTTCTTTCTTTAGGAGTTCGATCACAAAGGAGTGGCCCATCCGCGTATAATAATTATTTCCTAATCAAATCGCTTGCTGCACAAACCTGGATTGGTTCGCTAGTGTATGAATGAATTTATTTCAGTTTTATTTAGCGCGTCCAAGTAGACAATCATTACTTCAACAAGTCAATAGTATCAATTGACGTGTTCAATTCAGCTCGTGACAGACAGAAAGACAAGTAATTATATTCAATTTGTTTTGTTGAAGTTCTTTAGGGTCTATGGCCTCTAGTTCGCGTATTGGAATTCCTTTAATATAGCAATAACCCATTTTTAAACAACTTCAGGCATAAGGGCTTTTTAAGTAATTTATTAGGCGATGCTTTATTTTCGATCTTTCTACAGCTAAACTTCCAATAGTGGCTAAGGAAATGGCAATTTGGGTTTGCTCAGCACATTGGGATGTTGGATGAAGAAACACACATACTTATACTCACGGCCATAAACTCCAAAAAGGGATAGCAAAAGCTTCAGAACTGGAAACTGCTCAGCTACATTTGGAAGTTAATATGAGACGAGGATAAAGGATCGTTGGTGATGGGTCTCCAACTGCATCGCCAAAAAACCACTTAAAAATACATACCCTTAGTCGCCTCTTACGACACCCGTGGATAGAAAGGGGTAGTGACATTCTAAGCCGGCACTACACGGCAATTTGGATGAAGAACAACAATAATTTAAAAATCCCGTGCCATAAGTCGCATCTTACGAGACCGGTGGGAAGAAATAGATTAAAGAAAGAAAGAAAGACGAGAGATTTGAATGTTTTTGTTCATGAAAACCTCATGTGGGGATTATTTCTAATAAATAAAGGAAAGAAAAATTTCAACACAGGCGGGAATACACTACAACACTACTTAAAAGTGTAAAAGAAACAAAGGATAGAAGAATTTCAGAGGGACGCGACGGGGGCGTATACCCGAGGTCGCGGGTTCGATTCCCGCCTGCGTTGAAATTTTTCTTTCCTTTATTTAGTCTTTATTTATCAGTAAAGACGAGAGATATAGTAATAAGATGATACTCTGACTAGACTTAATCAGATATATCTAGTCTAATGTTTTATTTGTCTTAATCGTTTTGTAAGTTTATATATATTTCTATGCAGCAATGATTTTAATAGTCTGCACAATAACCAATGAGAGGACAAATCATCGGCACTTAGTGGCAATGCCGTTCTTATATAGTTAAGATTACAACTGCATTCTGCATTACGGCTAGTACGAGCGGTGTTTAAACTAGTTATCGCGTGGGATAAAGCAGCTATCTCTTACGCACTTACTTAGGGGAACTAATTTTTTGAGCTGTTATTTAAAAATTCGAGATGTTATTATGATTAGTTGAAAAACATATTAAGCAGTTATTTAATTTAATGGCGGTTGAATAATTATTGCGACAGTAAAACATAGACAGTAATAAAAAATATATTAGTCGGTTATTTTATCATACAATGTCAATTCTAAAAATAATTGAGTAGTCGAATAATTTAATGGGCGGTAAAAATGATGGAATGGGCAGTTCGATAAATAGTTCGGCAGATCGTAACGATGCATGCCTGTTTGTATGTATACTTGCTCGCTTGTTTGCATGTCGGGGGAGAGCCCCCCTGCAGGGGGGGGGGGGGTCGGGGGGCGAAAGCCGCCTGCAGACAAAGAAAAGTTAGGTGGTCACATTTAATTAGGTTAGGTTAGATTATGTATAAAACGAGCGAGCGTAGCGCAGCGGAGCGAGCCCTAAATGCCTGATGCATGCCTATATGCATGCCTATATGCTTACTTACTTTATAGAATTGCTTAGAATGAGATTTCTTACCGACAAATTCCGATTTATTACTACCCACGCGTAACCGCTCGTTCAATATTTTTTACCGCCCATTTAATTATTTTCCTACTCAATTATATATTCACTGATCCATTTCATTATTTTTTATTGCTCATTTTTGTTTACTTTACTGCTTAGTTTTAACTGCTGATCTAGTTATTAAACGTGCCATTTATAATTTTTAACTTACCAAAACAGCTATATACAACTGCCTCTTTAAATCAGTGCCCTTACTTAGTATCGTATACTGCCATCTCATTCTAACCGTTATCGTGTCGATAAAATAGCGCTCGTGCTTGCTCTGCTGAAGTCTGAACTCTTCACGTCGAGAACGATAACTAGCATGTTTATCTCTTCTACCCACATTAACAGTTATTTCTGTCTCGCTCGCACGAAAGCATTATTTGGATTTTGACGTTTTAAAATGTATAGCAAAAAAAAGGTGCGCTTTCTAGTCAATGAAACCAACAAAAACTACGGAAGTATCGTTGGATACGTTAAATAACACCATGTGGATACTCACTAAAAAAATATCAAAATCTGAATATTAGTGTCGCGCGAGCGAGACAGAAATACATGTTAATAGGGGTTGGAAGAGGTATCGTTCTCGATGTGAGGAGTAGTCCTTCTGTGCGTGAGCAGCAACGACTTTACCTAATCATCATCAAAGCTGGTCCTTTGTCACCATCACAAAGCTGTGTCTTCACAGAGGGCTTCGGACTACCCTTCATGATAAGTACAACCAGATATGAAGGTTTACGATGCATGTTTTCCCTCATCGTTTGCAAACTTGTTAATTTTACCTCCCTTAGGACTTCAGAAACAACACATTAGTGTACTACTCAATATTTGAGCGTCTCATGCATAAAAAGCCATGTAGTTTCCACTGAACTGTCAAGGTTATTTAGTCCTATGTTTTCAAGTAATTGTATTCTTTTTCATATACAAATCAGCCCGGCTAGTACGAGCCGTGTTTAAACTAGTTATCGCGCGGGATAAAGCAGCCATCTCTTACGCACTTACTTAGTATCGTATACTGCCATCTTATTCTAACCGTTATCGTGTCGATAAAGTAGCGCTCGTGCTTGCTCTTCAGAAGGTCGTACTGGCCGGGCTGCTGTAGCACAAAACGATGATTAATTGGCGACTTCATATTCTCCTAATCTCAGTTAACAAAGAAGCTGCTTTGACGTATTTTCTCTATGTACTAAAATGCTAAATGTTCTATCATCAGGTATCAAGTAAAAAATTGGTACCTCTGCCACACCTTGGTAGGTATTAGGACATAATTCTAAACCCACATATCTATCTTCCTGATAGTCAATGCTATCGCAAACACTGGTTCGTTTAGTTAATAGAGCAACTAAGACTTTGCAAACTAATTTATCTTTGATTCATACATTTTATGATCGTTTTACAGCAACAATGTATTACATTAGAAGTTATAAAGCTGGCTTTCGGTTTGATATTTCGATGATTCATCTACAGTGATATAAAGTATATGAGACTGTTTGTTTGGTTGCACGTGCTAAAATCAGTAACTACGACGTCCGTGGCCGAGTGGAAATTTGACTAGCTACTCGGTCTGGAGGTTGCGGATTCGATCCCCGCTGAGAGCAACAATTATGTGATGAGCATAAATGATTGTTTCTTAGTCTTGGATGTTAATTATACGTGTATTATATGATATTAAATATATCGTCGAGTTAGTATCCTATAATACAAGTTATACTTAGTTTGGGGCTAACTTGATCTGTGTATAAGTGCGTATATATATATATAAGAATATAATTACGCCATAAGTTCCCATTGGAGTGCGCATTAATCGAACTTTTCATACATTTCCTTTAATATTACATACTTCAGCCGCCTCCTTTTTTGAACACATTCTCTGTTTGACCTAAATGTGTCCTTCGTGGTCATGAACTACGCAATAAATTTAAAATATTAATAGTCTTTGCGCTCGATTATTCCAATTACTTTTCTTATTAAAATGCAGTTGAAACTAAGGTAAGTTGAGTACTAATGCTAAAGTTTAGTGCAACTGATTTGTGCGGATCATCTTACATCAAGATAGAAGGCTGGGCTCACTACATAGGTTTAGGTTGTGAAACAAAAAATAAACACTCGGTTATCGTGCAAACGACTAGTGTTCAAATCCTGGGTCGGGCCTACACCAATTTGTCTTTTCTAAAAGACATATGTGTGGTTAATTTATCATGGTTGTTAACGGTGAGGGAAAACATCGTGAGGAAACCCACATGGCTGAGTAGTACTTAGTCATGTGACAGTGTATTCGTACAAAACGGCGATAGGCCTGCCCCCTATCACGTGAGTACACTGTCTTTGCAAAACTTGGGTACTCTGAACACCAGGTGACTAAGTCACGTGATGTTCAGAAGTATTAGTACCTCTGCCAACCCCTTCGGGGATAATCGGCGTGAACGTTTATGTTTATGTAAAATCATATAGGCTGTATCGCCGTGTAATGTCGGCTTAGAATAACACTACCCCATTTCTACCCGTGGGTGATCGTAAGAGGCGACTAAGGGTATAGGGGTTTTTTAAGTTATTTTCGGGCGATGTGGTTGGAGACCAGTCACCAAAAACATTTATTATTACCATTCTTTCCCCAATCAACTTCCAAAAGTGGCTGAGGAATTTCTCATTCCAAAGCTCTGGCTACTCCGTTAAGGGATTTATAGCTGTGAGTATATGTATGTATATAGGCTATATATATGTATCAAATTGGCTATAATCACCCTACGCCGGAGGCACATAACAGCTACTACCTCAGAAGTAGTCGTTACTTTGCTCACCCATATTAGTGTAACACGCTGGACTATGGTTAAAACACCTGTTCGGGACAGGCCCCACATATATATTACCTGAGATACGAATAGTCGACTATACAAGTATATGCACGCAAAAGTAATGTTTCAAGAAAAATAATAAAAACTGCTAATGCAGCAACTGTGATAGCTCAATGAGTAATACACCACTTATCGTGCAGGCGATCAGGGTTCGAACCCCAGGTAGGGCCTACACCAATTTGTCTTTTCTAAATTCATAGGTTTGGTTAATTTATCATGGTAGTTAACGGTGAGGTAACCATGCAAAATGTCGGTACTCTGAATACCAGGTGATGTGACGTACAAATGTCAAGTGATGTTCAGAACTATTCTTACCTCTACCAACCCCTTCGGGGATATAAGGCTTGAACGTTTAAGTTTGAGAGTAAAAAATGTACGCAAAAAGAAAATTTCAAGATAAAACATTTTCTGATGTTGTAAATAGGACGCGTGAGTTAGTTAGTTGACGTAAATCTCCACTATTTACAAATGTTCATCAGTTCGCTATCTATGAGGAAAATTTCGGCAAGTTGTTGTTTAATTATCACGCCTGTTCTACGTGTACATGGTTACCTTTGGTCAATAGTACGTCAAACGAAAATACTCATCTTACCTACTAACGCCCAATTTCTGAATTGAGTATTCAAGCTGAGAACGACTTTAGTATCGTTTGTCTCATTCAGTTGTTAAGATTTCAATGCGACAGAACGATACTTAAGTAGTTCTCAGCTGGAATATTTAATTCAGAAATCGGTCGTTAGTTTCATATTGTTTAACTTCAAATTTAAATACATACATACATATACTTACGCCATTAATTCCCATTGGGGTAGGCAGAGACTATCGATCGCCACTTCGTACGATCCTGACAAACCTCTCTAGCTTCGTTTACATCCATCAATCTTTTCATACATGCTCTTTTGTTCTTCATACTTCGGACGCCAGCCTTTTTGAGCACACTCTCAATTTGGTCTAAGTGTGTTCTCTTTGGTCGTCCTGTACTAACATTACCATCCACACTAGCTCTATAGATCCCTTTTACCAATTTTCTATCATCCATCCTCTCTATGTGCCCAAACCATCTCAACATTCCTTTTTCTATCTTTCTTACAATATCATCTTTCACACCACACTTTTCACGAATAGCATTATTTCTCACTCGGTCACACAATCTAACATTACAAATTTAAATAATTTACATATTTCAGAAGTTTGATTAAATGGCTAAGTGAAAAGGTATATAATAATGTTAAAAAATAAAAAAATAAAAATAAAAATCATTTATTTGCCTATACATGAGTATAAATGGTGGTGTATAAAATAAAGGCCTATGCATGTACTGCCAGTAAGGCGTGCAAATTTTTAAACATTAAAATTATTGATAAACTTTTTTCGACATATCTTAAAACTACTACAATAACATTGTCTATCATAATAAAAATAAAAAAATAAAAATTAAAACATTATTAAAATTTTGTAAGTCAAACAAGGCAACACATGTCAAAATATTATCAATTTTATTAAAATTAAAATGTCATTTAAAAATAAAGATAAGAGAAAAAAACCATAATTATTATATTATAAAGTAAATCAGGGCAACACATGTCAAAATATTATATAAACTTTATTACAATTTCAATGTCATAAAAAATAAAAAAAGGAAAAACATAGTTAAAATTTAAAAGTCAAATATTGCAATTTTTAATAAAGTCATCAATTGTATAGAAACAGTTGTCCAAAAGATAATTAAAAATGATAACTTTATATTTATTGAATGTCAGTAATTTTGTCTCATCCTTTACTAGATTATACAGCTTGATCGCCATTTCATAACCGTTTCTCTGACAAATCGATAGACTTTTAATATTTGGTTTAGTTAGTTGTATTTTATGGTTTCCTCTTTGTGGTCTCGATTTTGGCTCAGTTTGTTGAAAAAGTGATCTATGCTTATACACGAATAATAATATTTCGTATATGTAGAGAGATGGCAGTGGCAATATATTAAGTTTTTTAAATAATGGTCGACAGCTTTCAAGAAAGTCGGCTCCACACAAGATTCTAACGCATTTTTTTGCACTTTAAAAGCTCTTATAGAATCTACTGAATTCCCCCAAAATATGATCCCATATCGTAAAACAGAGGCAACATAACCGTGGTAGCAGGCTATTGCCGCATTTTGTGATACCACATACCTGATGCGGTATAGAACGTAAATGTACCTATCAATCTTTGTACAAATTCCATCGACGTGTTTTTTCCAATTACAGAAGCTATCCAACGTAAACCCTAAAAATTTTATTGATTCCGTTTCTTTTATCTCTACCTTATCGTGTTGAATTTTGAGTTTTAGAGGATTCCTTTTGTGCGTCCTAAATTGAATTAATTGTGTCTTGGTCAAGTTTATTTGCAATTTATTATTATTTAACCATATTATTATATTTGCTAATGTCCTATTTATTTCAGTCTCGAATTCGTCTATATTTTTGCTATTTATAAGTATCGTAGCATCATCTGCGTATAGAATGCTTCTGTTTTTGGTGGTTTTTGGTAGATCGTTAATATAAATAAGGAATAAAAGGGGTCCCAAAATACTTCCCTGGGGTACACCAGTTTTGACAATTTTGAAATCAGATTGTACATAATTCCTATGATTTCTAATAATGGTTGATATTTCTACGCATTGTTTTCTATCTTTCAGGTAACTCTCAATTAAATCGTAAGCTTTTCCGCGAATACCATATTTTTCTAATTTAATCATTAAGAGTGGGTGATAGACAAAATCAAAGGCTTTTGTCATATCAATAGATAGGCCTACAGTTGGTATTTTGTTATTTAAGCTTTCTGTTATCATTTTTATGAGATGAAAGCATGCAACTGTTGTAGAAACACCTTTTCGGAAGCCGAACTGACACGGAGATAAAATAGAGTGTTTTGATAAAAAACTCGTCAACTTATCATTTATAACTTTCTCGAAAATTTTTGACAATACCGGTATTAGTGCGATCGGTCTGTAGTTGGTTATAAGATCACTATCACCTGATTTTAAAATAGGTTTGACTACTGAACATTTAAGTCTGTTTGGGAAAGTACCTTCTTCAAGGCCTATATTAATAATATAGCTTAGAAGGCCAGCAAATAGCTTTGCACACCTTTTAATAATATTAGTCGGGATTTCATCGTATCCTGTAGCAGATGTATTTTTAAGCCTTTTTATTATTTTAAAAATATCATTTTCGTCTGTTGGAGTCAGAAAAATTGAATTAGAATTAAAGGGAATGTCAAATTTACTATTATTATGATTATCATTTGTCTTATAAGCTAGGTTGATATAGTAGTCATTAAAGGCGTTTGCCATGTCTGTTGGATTTGAAATTAATTTATTGTCAAGATGTATTTTATCAATGTCACGTTGATTCAAATTTTGTTCAAAATTTGATTTGACTATGTCCCATGACGTTTTGCCTAAGTTCTTAAACTTACGTAGGTGTTTTGCATTGCTTATACGGTGGGACATTCCGATAATTTTTTTCAACGTCATTGCATATTTTTTATATTCGCATTTATTTTGCTTCTTGTTCGACGGTTCAAAGATGTATTTAAGATGCAATTGTCTTTTACGAGTACAATTTCGCTTTATCCCTTTGGAGAGCCATTTATTTTTAATCGGTTTTTTTGTTAGTTTTATTGTTTTAAATGGAAAACATAGACCAAAAAACATAGTCACAAGATCATGAAATTCGTTAAAAGATTGATTTAAAGTTTCCTTTTCTAGGACGTTATTAAAACTTAGAGATGCCATGCACTGAACGAACTTTTCTATATTTTCCTCTGAGAAATCTCTAATTTTTTTAAATATAACGGAATGTTTTCGTATATATGTTTCTTTTAATGCAATATCGAAAGTTGCGCTTTGTCCAGTTTCGTGATCAGAAAGAGATAACAAGTGTAAACATGAAACGGCTGATTCTATATTGCTAGCAATTAAGTCAATGCAGGCTTTTTTTCTAGTTGGGCTGGTAATGTGATTGGATAGATTATAGTTTACTAACAATGAAATTAATTCTTTCGATAAATTATTATTTTTAAGGGTATCTATATTCCAGTCACCACAGAGAATAATATGTTTATTTGATTTCGACTTCAGTAATCTTGATAAAATTTTATTCATTTTTTGAAAAAATATTGCATGAGATGCGTTTGGGGTCCTATATATGCAGATGACGATTGTGTTGTATTCTGGTATTTCAACTGAACACCATTCAAATTCCTTTTCGATTGCTTCATCATTTATCCACTTAATTGGTACAAGGAAGAACACATAATTTAAATTTTTATAGAGAACATACTAATGTCTATTATTGAAGTAAAATATAAATCACAAAACATATTTTATTCATCTCATCATTTACTCCCCATATCCCCGAAGGTGCGCCAGAGATAGTAGATCCTACTTTCGAACATCGGGTGACAATATGTCCACGGTGAACGGTTCTGAGACGAACGGGTGCCCGATATGGGAATAATAATATAGGTTATGTTAGAAAATTGCTTAAGTAAGGAAAGCTAGCCGTGTAGTGTCGGCTTAGAATAACACTACCCCGTTTCTACCGCGTAAGAGGCGACTAACGATATTGGGGCTTTTAAGGGATTTTTTGGCGATGTGGTTGGAGACCCATCACCAACAACCTTTACTTTACCATCTTTTACCCACTCAATTTTCCAAAAGTGGCTGAGGTATTTCTGATTCCTTAGCTCTGGCTACCGATTCTAGGGATTTATAGCCGTGAGTATATGTATGTATGTATGTAAGGAAAGCTAGAACTAGAGCGGCATCCCAGGATCAAATATGTGGTCGATAAATAATGGCGTTAGTATAAGTGAGTATGTAAAGCATTTTGCTCTCACGAAGCTACGCGCATTATACTTGTTGATATCTTTATACAAACACGTTTATACAAACACGTTTATACAAACACGTTCCAGAGCTTCAGAGCTAGAAACTCCTTAGCCAGATTTGGAAGTTGAAAGCCGAATGTATGCGTGCTTAGGTAGGAGTACTGAGTACTGCGCGCTCATATACCGAAAACGTGTTTGCATGGAGTTAACTACATGTATATCCTCTCCCTCTTTGTGGGATGTGATGGAACTTTTAAAGTAGGTATAATATAATGATATTGTGAAATAAAATAATAATAATACAGACAGTGAATAAAAACACTCCTCTAAAGCAAATGGCAAATTACTGTCCTTGTTTGACACACATACACACACACTAGTGACCCGCCCCGGGTTCTTACAGCTAGTGTTATTTTTTACTTTCTTAACCATACTCTGGAGGCCTAGCACGAGCGTTATTTTATCTTTGTTTAGTCGGCTAGTATGAGGTAAAAGTATACGATAACTATGTAAGTGCAAAAGAGATAGCTGTTTTATACCCCGTAATATTTATTTATTTGGATAAACAACAGCGATATACTATAATAATCCTAAATATAATATAACTAATACTAGGTAAGCATACCGCCTTAAACGTTCATCACTAAGGCACAGTAAAATATTTAAAAAGTGATACATTAAAAAGGTACAACAACAAAGCTATACATACTAAAAATCTTAATACATTAAAAGTAGTTAGTCTTACATAATGTCATTTAAAATTTTCCTAATTGCTCCCTGTTTCTAATTAAAAATATCCATTGGCAAAAACTTTTCATTATTCATTCATTCTTTCATTCATATACTCACGGCTATAAATCCCTTGACGGGGTAGCCAGAGCTTTGGAATGAGAAGTTCCTCAGCCACTTTTGGAAAGTTGAGTGGGGAAAAGATGGCAAAATAAAGGTTATTGGTGATGCGTATCCAACCGCATCGCCCAAAATCCCTTAAAATCCCCAATACCGTTAGTCGCCTCTTACGTACACCCACCGGAAGAAATGGGGTAGTGTTATTCTAAGCCGACACTACACAGCAAACTTACTCTTACATTTAGCATATTAGCCTGTATTTCTAACGAAGGTTGTAGCTCTCCAAGGTAATGGTTTTTGCAATCGGTGAACCTGATACAGAGCCTACAAACTAATTAACATAACATAATATAACATATATTCACAGCTATAAATCCCTAGAAGGGGTAGCCAGAGCTAAGGAATTAGAAATTCCTCAGCCACTTTTGGAAAATTGAGTGGGGAAAGGATGGTAAAGTAAAGGTTGTTGGTGATGGGTCTCCAACAGCATCGCCCAAAAAACCCTTAAAAGCCCCAATATCGTTAGTCGCCTCTTACGATCACCCACGGGTAGAAATGGGGAAGTGTTATTCTAAGCCGACACTACACGGCAATTTCGTATATTAGATTTATACAATGATGTCAATTCCGCACCCTTTATATCGAAACTAGCTTTCAATTTTTTGGAATTATAGCCATGTCTAAAGTTAGTAAACCATAAGAAAACAAAGCTAATCTTTCCTGCAGCGTGTGTCGAGTTTCCTTTGTAAAGTTCTATTTAGAATTGACGCCCAAAAATACACGATTCCCTTGAACTTGATCGCGCCAACTGTCGGACGCAAATAGTTCACAACATGGTCGTCTGCCAAATTTAACAGGAGGTATACTCGTACATGAGTCTAGGAAACTTGTAGGGGAATTTCTATTGGATTAATCTATTGTGTAGTGTCAGCTTAGATTGCTGTGTAGTATCGGCTTAGAATAGCACTACCCCATTTCTTCCGGTGGGTGTACGTAAGAGGCGACTAACGGTATTGGGGCTTTTCAGGGATTATTGGGCGATGCGGTTGGGACCCATCACCAACAACCTTTATTTCACCATCTTTTTCCCACGCAACTTCTAAAAGTGGCTGAGGAATTTCTAGTTCCTTAGCTCTGGCTACCCCTTTAAGAGATTTATAGCCGTGAGTATATGTATGTATGTATTAATTGATTGTTTAGCGGGATTCTATTTGATTGATTGGTTTGGGGTTATTGTACCCAATACTTTATTTGCGTTCCACAATGGTTGTTAAAGTTATAAAATACCCTTTCCTGTTCCCATTCCGGCACAGCAAATTATAGATATAGATTACGAGAAGAGGCGTTTCATAAATAATGAATATTATAAAAATTAATAACTAAGATTTTTTGATTATGATTGTTTTATGGTTGAGCAGATTTCTTAATTGATTGTTTGTCATTTTGCTAGTCGTAGAATTCTCGCTTAATACGACTTACACAGTATAAAATTGTATGTAGTGGAATTGGATAGATTTTGAAATCCCTTTTGCGTTAGTTTGCACATTTACTGAGTAATCTCACATACACGATGCTCAGTCGATAACTTCTTCATCTTTCATACGAGCCGGTTTTCTTAGTATCTTGTATCTTATAAGTAAGTAAACTGAGGCAGATAATGTTCTAGAAACCAAGTGTAATCTGCAAATATTTCATTGTAATAAACGTATTGTCAAATCTACGCAATATGAACTTTTAAATGCGACGTGAATATCTGCGTAATGTTTCATATTTCTCAGTAGATTGGTCACTGTTCCGCTCTTAGATAGATAAATAAGGTTGTCAGAAGGGCAAGCACGAGCGGTGTTTAAACTAGTTATCGCGTGGGATAAAGCAGCCATCTCTTACGCACTTACTTAGTATCGTATACTGCCATCTCATTCTAACCGTTATCGTGTCGATAAAATAGCGCTCGTGATTGCTCCAATTGTGCTTCTGTTCAAGAACGCACAATCTCTGTAAAATGTCTCATCTGTGATGTACGATAAAGAGTTTTCTATTCTAGTCTATACACACGTTGCATCATCATATAAGACGAAAGTTATTGGCTTCTCCAAAACCAACATGTTCTCCTGTAATCCATCAGCTTTGTCATCATAATTGGCATTATCTCCACCAATCGTCTTCATTATAGGAAACCTTCTTTTACGTCATTTGTAAGTGGCAGTTGTTAAAAACCTTTATGCACAATGATTAATTATTATAATTAAAACCTCTTTCTTTTTTATTGAAATAATAAGAAGAAATAAGCTAATAGGTGCGTACTGACTGAGCGAGCCGCCTCGCGAGGCAGCCTCGGACGTTTGCCGCGGTACACATGCCGCGCGAGCCTGCCTCGGTCTGTAAGTTTTCTTCCAATGAAATAAAAGGATCGTTTCATACTCGTATCATATCTTAACATATCATAACTTTCGATATCGTAACTATCTTCATTAATGATGAGTTTGTGAGATGCAGAGAGTTTAATACGAATATTAGAATAAGCCCATCATGTTTGTACCGTCATGTTTTTCGAGAGGGACGATTTCACCCTTAAAACCCTTTTACGGTGTTTTTAGCAAACAGACTGTGTAGTGCCGACTTATAATGTTACTACTTCTTTTTATCCACGGGTGTGGTAAGAGGCGACTAAAGAAATAGAGCTTTTTCAAGTGGTTTTTGGGCGATGCATTTGGACCCATTACCAACGATACTTTTTCTACCATCTTGTCCCCTATCAACTTCCAAATGTGGCTGAGGAGCTCTCAAGTTCTGGCGTAGGGGGTACCTATTTGGGATTTATGGCCGTGAGTATATGTATGTATGCATGTACTATGCATATATGCAGACATACAATGGGACTCATCACTCCTGCTTTTATGGAGATTTTAAGGTAAGTTTGATAATGAGAATATGAGTGTGAGTGAGATGTGAATACATGTTTCTTATATTGAACTTAAAACTATTGCAATAAATCATTTAGTAAAGTATTGTCACTTCTGCATTACTTATGTCCTCAAGTAATACACAAATTAATTAATTTTTGAATGCATGTAACAGTGCTATCGCAACAGTAAATACTATGTCGTTTAAGTCCAATTAATATGCCATTAATAAAATTAATCTATTAACTTTTATTAGCTTTTATTGTTGAACAACATGCTGTTGCTATTGTAGTATATTTATTTAGTAGTAGAGTATAGTATTATATTATCTGTGGTAGTGGGCTTATCTTTGCAATATTACGAATGATTGTTCCTATACCCATACTCTCTCGGCTATAGATTATAAATAAATACATACATATACATATACTCACGGCTATAAATCCCTAGATGGGGTAGCCAGTGCTAAGGAATTAGATATTCCTCAGCCACTTTTGGAAAGTTAAGTAGGGAAAAGATTGTAATTAAAGGTTGTTGGTGATGGGTCTCCAACCTCATCGCCCAAAAATTCCTTAAAAGCCCCAATGCCGTTAGTCACCTCTTATGTACACTCACTGGAAGAAATGGGGTAGTGCTATTCTAAGCCGACACCACACAGAAAATATATATAAATAAATATAGATTAAAAATATATTTTAACACGCTTTTGAAGCACATTTATTTTAAAAAGCAAAAAAGTAATTCTCAATATGACTATAACATAATATGTATATAGTAAATATACATACATACATACATACATATTCTCACGCCGTTAGTTCCCATTGGGGTAGGCAGAGACTATCGATCGCCACTTTATACGATCCTGGCAAACCTCTCTGGCTTCGTTTACATCCATCAATCTTTTCATACATGCTCTTTTATTCTTCACACTGCGGACACCTGCCTTTTTGAGCACATGTTCTATTTGGTCCAAATGTGTAAATATAATTTCCCATATTTTTCGTCTTCCGAGCAACCCCCGCTTTTTCATAACCGTAACCGTTTTACATGTAACCGACTCCACTAAATTTTGACCCACTTTAAAGTGAGTGATTGAATTCAAAATAACACTAAGTACCCTTATCGAGATTCAGGGACTTTATAATAATTTCATAACTTCATCCCATTATCCTGATAAGGGTCGCTAGGATTAAATAATTTCAGATGATTCAGTACCAAAATGTTTAAAATAACTGAATAACACACTTTTGAAGAACATTTGGGTTGCTCGAAAGACGAAAAATAAGGCACAGAGTGTCCCACACTTTTTCATGATTTTCACCTTATATTCGGAATACTCTTTTACTTTTCAGTTTAATGTGCTTCAAAAACGTGTGATTCAGTTTATTAAACTAAATTATATGGTAATAAAATGGACTAAGTATCAATATCTAGAATATTAGGTATTATTCGTTGACCCTGTTAAGTCTAGGTTGATGGACAAAATTTTTTGATTATATAAATTCGGATAATAAGTATTAGATGCTTCATACATCTGTTAAAAAAAGTCCCCGAATGATTGGACATTTTTCAAGAAATGGATCGCGGAACAAAGTGGTCATTTTAAAGCCTTTTATTTTCCTCGGGAGAACTCCAGGGTGTATGGGTCTCTGAGAATAATAGTGTATCTAAGCAGGAGTCATAACTCATTTGTTTGAGTTTAGGTTCTTATCACTTTTTCCTATATATATTTATTTTGCTCAGAGATCGTCCTGTGATTAAAATTTGATACATAACTTTAAAACTTCCTCGCTCTATCTCATTAATTATTTTATTAGTTTTGGTCTGAATAACCATTAAAAAGCTTACCCTATTTCGATGTACTATTCTAATGTTGATAGGTTTATATAATAATAAAATTGAAATAATGCTGTGTAGTATCGGCTTAGAATAGCACTACCCCATTTCTTCTGGTGGGTGTACGTAAGAGACGACTAACGGTATTGGGGCTTTTAATGGATTTTTGGGCGATGCGGTTGGAGACCCATCACCAACGACCTTTATATTACCATCTCTTTCCCCACTCAACTTTCCAAAAGAAGCTGAGGTATTCCTAATTCCGAAGCTCTGGCTACCCTTACTTGGGATATATAGCCGTGAGTATACGTATGTGAGTATATGTATGTAAAATACTTTGCGCGTATAAAAACGATTAATTAAAAAAAACCATTACTACTTGTTTTTTAATTATGATTCGTAGCATACATCTATGATTCGTAATTTTTTCATAAGAATAATGTCGTTATTTCTTTTATTGACCCGAATTTCTTGTCCTTTTATCATAATTAATTTCATTGAGACCCGTGTTAATAAATAATGAAATAAATATTGAATTACATAGTTTTGTTTGTAATGGCCCCTGCACTGGGTGACACCTGTCTTAAATTTACTTTATATTTTTAGCATACTTTTTTGCCTTAGTAAACATTATCACAATTTAGCAATGACGATCTCAACTTACGAAAATCTCGGTCATTGCTTTGACGTTTTTTGACTAATCACGTGATATTAATGAATGCAATGTTAAGTAATTCGCGATATTATTTAAAATCATTACAGACATCAGCCTCTAAATAGACGGGATATGTGATCAAGTGAGACATAGCGAGATACGTGAAAAGTGTGGTGTAAAAGATGATATTCTAAAAAAGATGGAAAAAGGAATGTTGAGATGGTTTGGGCACATAGAGAGGATGGATGACAGTAAATTGGTGAAAGAGATATATAGAGCCAATGTGGAAGGTAATGTTTGTAGAGGACGACCTCGGAGGACTCATTTGGACCAAATAGAGAATGTGCTAAAAAGACCGGTGTCCGAAGTAAGAAGAATAAAAGAGCATATATGAAAAGATTGATGGGTGTAAACGAAGCTAGATAGGTTTGTCAGGATCGTACAATGCGGCGATTGATAGTCTCTTCCTACCCCAATAGGAAATAACGGTGTGAGTATATGTATGAATGTATACATAAACACACACCCTTAGTTCCCATCGGGGTAGGGAGAAACTATCGATTAGCGTATCTTAAATATGTGCAGCGGCACACTAGAGCCACTTCTCTGGCTAGATTTGGCACCTTATGTAAATAGCTTATTGTTAATATTTTAAATTTTACTTTTATTTATTAAATCTAAGTCTAACCAAACTAACATAATTTAAGTATCTCGATGTTACTAACTTACTAACTTTACTATGGATTTACTTTATGATCCGAAATAAAGTTTTTATTATTATTATTATTATTATTAAATTGTTTTTATATTAATTTATTGATTTCTGTCAATCATTAAATGCCTCTTGTATGCTGACGATCAAGTGCTACTTGCATCATCGGCAGAAGAGTTGCAAGAGATGATGAATATTGCATGTGAGTCTTTTGTAAGAAAGGGAATGAGGGTGAATGTGGATAAGACCAAAACGATGGTTTTTGAGAGACAGGAAGATGTGACAGAATGCTTGATTGCAATTGATGGTAAGGATGTGGAACAGGTGAAGGAGTTTGTATATCGGGGAAGTTTGTTTACAAGGGATGGAAAATGTGATGAAGACATTGAAAGAAGAGTGAAAAAGGGTACTGCGGTAAATGGAGCAATGAATAGCCTAATGATCAGTCAATCGGTGTCTGAAAAGGCTGTGCATGATGCTGTTCTTGTTCCTACGCTTATAAATGGAAGCGAATGTTGGGTGTGGCAGAAGAAGCATGAGAGCAGAGTGAATGCAGTAGAGATGAGGTCCCTCAGAAAAATTTGTAATGTTAGATTGTGTGACCGAGTGAGAAATAGTGTTATTCGTGAAAAGTGTGGTGTGAAAGATGATATTGTAAGAAAGATAGAAGGAATGTTGAGATGGTTTGGGCACATAGAGAGGATGGATGATAGAAAATTGGTAAAAGGGATCTATAGAGCTAGTGTGGATGGTAATGTTAGTAGAGGACGACCACGGAGAACACACTTGGACCAAATTGAGAGTGTGCTCAAAAAGGCTGGCGTCCGAAGTATGAAGAATAAAAGAGCATGTATGAAAAGATTGATGGATGTAAACGAAGCTAGAGAGGTTTGTCAGGATCGTACGAAGTGGCGATTGATAGTCTCTTCCTACCCCAATAGGAAATAACGGTGTGAGTATATGTATGAATGTATACATAAACACACACCCTTAGTTCCCATCGGGGTAGGGAGAAACTATCGATTAGCGTATCTTAAATTGTTTTTATATTAATTTATTGATTTCTGTCAATCACTCATCAGTTTCTACTGAGTTTCCGAATTTTTATTTCTGGAAGAATCGGATGACGCGAACGTGAATTATTTAAAACTGGAGGTAATAGTAATATTTTACATGCAAAGCGTACGTAGAAATAATTCCTATTTTTAATTTTGACTAGTTTATGTTGGCTCGGAGTTATATGTTTCGATAGAATATAAACTATAAAGCACGTCTCTAAACAAACAGTAGTACAGGATTTACTTGTTGTAATAAAATGGTAACTGATTTATAGACATACTAATGTCAAGACGTATTATAAGAAAGTTAGGGCTGAGGACTATACTGGACACAAACATTAGTGGCAGACGGTGAAATAAAAGTGCAAATGGTTGGTTGTCGTCTCAAAGTCGTACGCCGCACACGCACTGGCATTGCAATTTATCACTTGTCAATTTTACTCTTACGCAATATCCCTATTGCATATAAATGTAAAACTCATTTAAGGTGGCGTCTGCCACTAGTATTTGCGCGTTTTTATTTATCATTTCTACACTTTTATTCAATCATCTTTTTTTCTTCGACATGTGTATAAATCCTCCGCACAGCCCGTATATGTCCCCACCAAGGGGCTCGAGCCTACCCTATATAGGGCAATTTGGCCATAGTCCACCACGCTGGCCGATTGCGGGTTGGCAGACTAACGACTACTTCTGTGATAGTAGCCGGGACCGACGGCTTAACGTTTCCTCCAAAGCCCGGAATCATCTTAATTTTCATACATATGTGGCGACCGCTAGACGGCGAACTCACTCGCACACTAGCAGCGTCATAAAAAATCGTACATCGCGGTATCGAAATGTTTCTCTAGCTAAAAGATAAATAGAAATTCTAAGTTGGTACACAGCAGGGTGTACTGGCCAGTATATCTTTGCTGTTCCCACACATACATATACTCACGGCTATAAATCCCTAGAAGGGGTAGCCAGAGCTTCGGAATAAGGAATTCCTCAGCCACTTTTGGAAGTTGAGTGGGGAAAAGATGATGAAATAAAGATTGTTGGTGATGGGTCTCCAACCTCATCGCCCAAAAAATTCCTTAAAAGCCCCATTACCGTTAGTCGCCTCTTACGTACACCCACCGGAAGAAATGGGGTAGTATTATTCTAAGCCGACAATACACAGCTGGTATTCGTAATAATCAGGTAATAATCATGGTTTGTATAAGCCTGCAATATCCTTCTAAACTGGGTTAATTGAGACCTCCGTACTGGAAACCAAGCGCTTAAACACGACACAACGGAGGCAGTCAAATGTATAAATACTTAATAGATTTTGAGGGTACCCTTAGTAAAAGATATAATAGCTTTATTAATAATCATATTAATCATACAGCGCAAATATAAAGGCGGGGATCCGAAGTGAGAAGAATAAAAGAGCATGTCTGAGAAGGATAATGAATGTAAGGGAAGCAAGAGAGGTTTGTCAAGATCGTACTAAGTGGCGATCGATAGTCTCTGCCTACCCCAATGGGAATAATGGGCGTGAGTATAAGTAAGTAAGTAAGTAAGCGCAAATAATACTCAAAAAATAATATTCGTCCATTTTTGAGGGTAAATTATATACATGTGGTGCATAGCGAAGTCTAAATTTCATAATGGTTATGTAACTGGGAGGGAATGACTTGAAAAATGTTTCAGGGTACAGCTAAGCAAATGGAAAATGTAACAAAGGGATTCAGTTATTTGATTTTATAACATTGCATTAAGTAGCTAAAGTAAAAGCTGTTTTAATTCGAGTAATTTCGAGTTTGTTTTATTATTATTTATTTACTTCTAACGATATTCAATATTAATTTCTATTGGGGTAGGCAGTTACTATCGATTGCCACATTCGCCACTTTTCATGATTCTGATAAACATCTGATAATGTGAATAATTTGAATAAACATTGAATGACCTACCATTTGTGGCCGTTAAATTGTTTCCACTTAGTTTTGATATGTTAATTTCCAACAATCGTGAGGGTATGGGAAGCTACTATAAGTGGTTTTCCCGTGAAAAAAAAAACGTTTTGCTGCCAATATTACGAGTTTGTATTTGTACATACATACATACATACATATACTCATGCCATTAGTTCCCATTGGGGTAGGCAGAGACTATTGATCGCCACTTCGTACGATCCTGACACACCTCTCTCTAGCTTCGTTTACATCCATCAATCTTTTCATACATGCTCTTTTATTCTTCATACTTCGGACGCCAGCCTTTTTGAGCTCACTCTCAATTTGGTCCAAGAGTGTTCTCCGTGGTCGTCCTCTACTAACATTACCATATTTGTATTTTTAAAATTCCAGCACCTGTAATATCCTTTCAATATAAATTAGACAAAACTCTTAGGTAGCAACAGAAAAACAATATGTTTTATTATTTTGTTTCTAATTTTTCGGATAGTACAAAGTGGCGATCGATAGGCAAAGCCTACCTAAATGAAAACTAATAGCGTGAGTATATGTATGTATGGGGTATGGAATAACGTATATTAAACTTAAAACAATAACATTGAAAACACACATATGATTATTAATAAAGTTATTATATCTTTTAACCTTTATCTCACTATCTTTACCCCACTCAACTTTCCAAAAGTGGCTGGAAATCTCTAATTCCTTAGCTCTGGCTACCCCTTTTAGGGATTTATAGCCGTGAGTATATGTATGTATGTATGTATCTTTTACTAAGGGTACCCTTAAAAACTATTAAGTATTTATACATTTGACTGCCTCCGTGGTGTCGTGGTTAAGCGCTTGGTTTCAAGTACGGAGGTCTCATTTAACCCAGTGTGGAAAGATACATTCATACATATACTCACGGCTATAAATCCTAGGGGTAGCCAGAGCTAAGGAATGGCTTATTCCGTTTATCCACCCTAAAAAATCCTCCCTAAGTCGGATATTCGGAAACGCATGTCCGATTATCCACCCTGAACGGGGTGGATAATCGGAATTCATAATAAAATGTTTCTTCCGATTTTCTACCCTGCCTACGCACAGTCATTTACAGATAAAATACCCTAAGTTTGTAAGATATTTTTATTCAAACTGTAAGTAAGAAAGTAGGTATGTTTATCTTAAGTATTTTAATGTTCACGATGTTTCTTGGACCCATTTTGTTTCTGTAAATTACTGTACTTGGGGTAAAAAATCGGAAGAACCATATTATATGCATTCCGGATATCCACCCCGTTCAGGGTGGATAATCGGACATGCGTTTCCGAATATCCGACTTAGGGAGGATTTTTTAGGGTGGATAAACGGAATAAGCCTAAGGAATCAGAAATCCCTCGGTCACTTTTGGAGAGTTGAGAGGGGAAAAGAAGGTAAAATAAAGGTTTTTGGTGATGGGTCTCCAACCGCATCGCCCAAAAATCCCTGAAAGACTCCAATACCGTTAGTCGCCTCTTACGTACACGGGCCAATTTATTTTTAGGTGTAGGTACCACCATCCAAAATGATGATTTTTCATAAAAGTACGAGAATATGAGTTTTTTTACTTTACAGAGTTATTATACATTAAAGTATCATAAAATAGTACAAAATCAAAGATATTATGAATATTTCTCGAAATAAAATGATTTCTATGTATCATGGGGTGTAATTATTTCCATTCCGTGACCATTTATAGACGTTTATAACTCATAAAAAATAAAGAGATAATATTAAAATTTCGGTTTTATCTATATCTATATACTATAATAAGACTGTAACGAGGTCAAAACTGTACATTGAAGAAAAAAAAATAAAAACCGGTGGAATATGTTTTATTTTCGATACTGAAGCCAAATTTGCTATTTTTGAAAAAAATGTCTGTCTGTCTGTCTGTCTGTATGTCCGTTCATCACGTTAATTCTACCGGACCGATCTTGATCAAATTTGGCAAGAATGTAGGTTATACACCTGGCCAACATATAGGATATAATTTATCCCGGATTTCGCAAGGGTTCCCACAGGAGCATAAAAAAACATAACTTTTATATGGTTCCCCATATTTACACGATTAATTTTTTCATCGACCGACTTTTTCGGACTCTTCATTAATAGTCTTTTTGGAAAAAATAAGGGTTTCATCCATTTTCATCAAAATAATTGTCCATTTAATTGTTTGTCAATAGTATGACTACTAGATATATAGGATATCACAAATTTGAGACTTACACAAATGTCTGCGTGGCGTAGCGGTATACCGTTTGGTAAACACTAAGTACGAAAGACCCACGTTCGTATCCCGGGTGGTCAAAGTCTTTTTGCGTATTTTTTTTGCTTTTGTGTTAGGTTAGAATAATAGGATGCACTAATCCTTCTTTTTCACAATCAACTATGCGAATATGTATGAATAAAGATAATTGAAAGCATATTGTATGAATTTTGCGTATTCATTTGGCAGGTTTGAGAATATGTTTATAATAACTTTTGTTTATTTAACTATTTTTAACTAATATTCTCATAGATATATTATTTACGCATAAATTAATATTCTGTTTAAGCCTCAGAATGCATAGTTTGTAAATAATAGTAAATATCTCAATTTTAATTCAGTAGCGCCATCTATTGGCCGATGATTGCAATCTCTCTCACATCACCAACTTATTGCTCCCCATATTTACACGATTAATTTTTTCATCGACCGACTTTATATCAGACGCTTCATTAATAGTGTTTTTGAAAAAATAAGGGTTTTATCCATTTTCATCAAAATAAATGTCCATTTAATGAATTGCTGTGTAGTGTCGGCTTAGAATAACACTACCCCATTTCTTCCGGTGGGTGTACGTAAAAGGCGACTAACGGTATTGGGGCTTTTAAGGGATTTTTGGGTGATGTGGTTGGAGACCCATCACCAACAACCTTTATTTCACTATCTTTTCCCGACGCAACTTCCAAAAGTGGCTGAGGAACTTCAAGTTCCTTAGCTCTGGCTACCCCTCCTAGGGATTTATAGCCGTGAGTATATGTATGTATCTATTTAATTGTTTGTCAATAGTATAGCTACTAGATATATAGCATATCACAAATTTGAGACTTACACAAATGTCTGCGTGGCGTAGCGGTATACCGTTTGGTAAACATTAAGTACGAAAGACCCAGGTTCGTATCCCGGGTGATTATAGTCTTTTTGAGACTTTTTTGCTTTTGTGTTAGGTTAGAATAATAGGATGCACTAATCCTTCTTTTTCACATTCAACTATGCGAATATGTATGAATAAAGATAATTGAAAGTATATTGTATGAATTTTGCGTATTCATTTGGTAGGTTTTAGAATATGTTTATAGCATTTGTTTTTTTTAACTATTTTTAACTAATATTCTCATAGATATATTATTTTTTACTTACGCATAAATTAATATTCTGTTTAAGCCTCAGAATGCATAGTTTGTAAATTATAGTAAATATCCTCTATCCACTTTTGGAAGTTGAATCGGGAAAAGGTAGTCAAATGGGTCTCCAACTGCATCGCCCAACAATCACTTAAAAATATGTCTTTCCTTTTTATTTTATTTATGGTTGTGAGTATATTATGTATGTATAAATTTTAATACTTTACCTCTTCTTAAACTATGAAAAATATTTGTGGAAGTATTGTCGAAGTATGTTGGAGTTTCCTACTGATTCAACTAGATGGCGCTAAATATAAAAAAACAGAAGTTGTGATAGTGTTTAGGTGTTTTGGATGTAAAGCGGATGCAAAAAATGTAGTCCACGCGGGCGAAGTCGCGGGCAAAAAGCTAGTTTTAAATATAGCTTTATTAAGATAAGAAAAAAAAATTATCTTAAAAGTATTATTTTGAACTAAGAAAGACCCATTAGAGATCCATTCCGTTACTTTTTGAAACTTGGCAATTTTTAATTTACTTATTTCTACTATTTGCACTGATGTACTTCATAAAATATTATACAAATAACAAAGTTAGGACTACGTTTAAGAACGTTACGAAAAAACATACATGAAAAGTTACACATACATAACATAACATAATAAGACAAAACTTCTAAAAAATCCAGGGGACAGTTTCGGTCACAGGAAGACAAAAGTAACCGAATGGAACCTTACAGCGTGTTTATATTGTTCACAAAACAAATAATTTTCCCTCGTTATATGCTTCAACACATTCAAAGTCGTGCTTTATTTATGAGATTATAATAACCTATAATATTTTTAACCATACTTAGATGCCATATGTATGTCTCAAAAACTAGCATCGCCAATAAATATATCTTTTCTGCAAAATAAAAATTATGTAAATAAAAATTTATTTCCGAGCGTCATTCATAATGAGTATTCATTGACTGTATATAGAATTTTAAAAAAAAATATAAAGTGCAACCGTAGCAATAAACAAGAACAATAGTTTATTGAAATTTAAATAAATGAAATAAAAACTATAAAATGAGTGATCTCACGTTTTCTCGGAAAAGATATCAAATATATTTTTTATCGTAAATTAATAATTATAATAGCCAAATTTAATAAACTAATTTTGAATTAAAATTACTAATTTAAAAAGCAACAGTTTAAAACAACCTTTATGCTGTCCATTCCGAAACCAAGAGCATTCCCCTAATACGTTACCATGTTAACGGTTTCGGAAAGGAGGTTTCGGATTACCAAAACTCATTTTGAAAATTTATATGTTATGAATTTCTACGATAAATGACGAGTAAATAATTTTATTGAGATCAAAATTAGTTAAATAAAGTACTTATAACTAAGGTAATTGGTTAAAATTCCACTTTACCTTAAAAACTTGGTAACAACATCGGACCAAAAAAAAAAACCACTTCACACAGCCACACTTAATGCACTTTTGCGCAAACTAAACGTCATAGAAAACAATAAAATATCCAAAAAATAAGATTAACAGTAGAGTCAGGATGTAATAAAACTGTTAAACAGGAGAAAAAATTTCTTTACAGTCAAATAACTCATGGTTTCGGAATAGGAATTCCACTTGTACCAAATTCTGGATTTTGATTTAAACTGTTGTTTTGATTATCTAAAGTGAAAATTAATGGTATTTTTAATAAACAGATGAATCTCGTCAAAATTTTTCATAAAGGTGTATGAAATTCGAATGTACTTTTCTTACAAATTCATAGATTTATTTGGTGTTGAAGTTCCACGATCCCGAGGGGGACATAGTAAATAACGTCATTTTCTTTCAATAATTATCGAATAAAACCTATAATATTAAATATTTAAGTATCGGAAGCATGTAAAATGATTGTTTATTAGTTAATACAATGATAAAATTCAAAATTAAATATGATTGTCATACGAATAGTTGGGGTAAAACCGCTTCAAACCTGGGGGACATGGAAATTAGACGAGTACACAAAAAGAAAATAAAGCCCACACGCCGCCACAGGAAGAAATGGGGTAGTAGGTAGCTATTCTAAGCCGACACTAAACAGCATGACTGTAACTTTAAAAAAAGTGCATTGCAAAACAATGAACCGTAACTAAAAATTAATCTATGATATAAATGTTAAGATTTGTTCTGTACGTAGATTAAATAAACGTAATCTGTAGTCATGAACGCCCTACTTTTCTACAGATTACATTATTTGCTATTAGCGCTACCTATGAGTCGGAAGCAACACTTTTAGTATCAATGATTTATAGTTCAGCTAAAGTAATTCTAGTTGTATCACATAGATGGCGCCAGCTATATTTATAACATTGGCGCCAAAATATTTGATTGAGCTGACCCAAATTTCGCGGTTGATGAATGGAAAAGTTGTTTCTTGAATGGAACACACGCTTTATGAATAATAGAGAAGTTGTACGAAGAAGTAAACAGAAATTGTATTGTTACGTTTGAGCAGATTGTTTTTTTTTCACTTTATACTTTACTTATAAAGCTTCTGATATCATACTAAAACATTTCCGGGATGTTAAATATAGTGAAAACTATGTGTAGAAACCGATATAAAAAAGTTGTAGTATAGATGTGACCATGCGTTGCTACAAGGCGCTGGAACGGATCCAGCCCTCAAAAAATGTTGTGGGCATAGGCTCCCAAAAATATATTGGTCATAGTGTTTAGTACCATCATATCAGCTTTAGCCACAATAGACCATAAAAGTGTGAGGTCGTGGATCGATTAGGGTTGCGGGCATGCCCATATGGCTGGATCCGCCCTTGACAAGGCGGTTATAAGCCTACCCACTATGATGATCTGTAATAATACCTTTACCAACCCTGCAGGAATAAACAGCGTGAACAAAAAATCTGTGTGTATATTCGGATAATTATGTGTTATTCAGACGGTTTGCTGTGTAGTGCCGGCTTAGAATAGCACTACCCCATTTCTTCCGGTGGGTGTACGTAAGAGGCGACTAACGGTATTGGGGCTTTTAAGGGATTTTTGGGCGATGCGGTTGGAGACCCATCACCAACAACCTTTACTTTACCATCTTTTCCCCACTCAACTTTCCAAAAGTGGCTGAGGAATTTCTAATTCCTTAGCTCTGGCTACCCCTTCTAGGGATTTAGAGCCGTGAGTATATGTATGTATGTATGTATGTATGTATGTACATAGTATCCGAAATGTTGTACATGCATCTAAATAGTCACGCCTGTAGTTTTTGCGATCCTGGCAAACCTCTCGAGCATTTCATACATGCCCTTTTTTGTTTACAGTTTTTATTCTTCCGAATGGTATTGTCACCAAAAAAGGGTAAAAAATCAGTAACTAATTAAGCACATATACATTCATTTACTCACGGCTATTAATCCCAAAAAGGTTGGGCAGAGTTTAAGAAATTAAAAAGATGGTAAAATACAGATTGTTGGTAGTGGGTCTCTAGTGAAATCGCCCAAAAATCATTGAAAAACCCAGTTAGATCATCTATGGCTTATAGAATAGAATAGAATAGAATAACTCTTTATTGCACATCAAACACAAATTTACAAAAATAATAATATGATCAAACAGTTTACAGTGAGGTACAATTGGCGGTCTTATCGCTAAAAGCGACCTCTTCCAGGCAACCTTTTGAAGGTGAGATCGATAAATTAATTATTTGGGTAGATGCACAAAACAAGGCCAAAAAAAACATGATAATCTATTAAGCTTACTTAAAACTAACTTATTATGTCACTTAATATATCTTTACCTTCCTATCATATTCATAACATACATACATATACTCAGGGCCAAAAAGGTACCACCAGAGCTTCAGAGCTGGAAAATCTAAACTAAAGTGTATATTCATAACAAAACCTAATTAATAGAATAATGACCGAATTCACATTGAAGTCGCATTACGGTAATAAATAATTGAACATAAATACGAGTAGTATCGCGACAGGTTAATTACATAAAAGCCCTCGCCATCCGGTCCTTAGCTGCAGCTCTATTGTTAGCGCATTTGCATTCGGAAGTATATTCTTACTGATGATAAGTTAAAACGTGATTCATTTTATGCTAATTGGAATTATTATAGCGGGTCTGAAAATTATTGTAATGCAAGGGATTTGCTTAGGAAAACTTTTACCAAATTTTGTTTTGGTATCAATTTGGTAAATTATTCTCAATACTCAAGACTCAAGTGTTCACACCCTATATCCCTGAAGGGCTTGGTAGAGGTACTAATCCTTGTGAACATCATGTGACATCGTCTGCTGGTGCTCATAGTACCCACGTTTTGCTTGGACAGTGTACTCACGTGATAGAGGGCAGAACTAACGCCGTGTTGGTACGAATACACTGTCACATGACTAAGAACAACTTAGCCATCATGGGGGTTTCCTCAAGATGTTTTCCCTCACAGTTTACATTCGTGATAAATTTACCACACATATGACTTTAGAAAACACAAATTGATGGTATCCTGACCCGGGATTTGAACTCACGCCTGTCTGTATTGTTGGGTGGTCGTTTTAACCATTGGACCACCACGGTTGTAAACGGTTCCTAAATTATCTTATGTGTGGTATAACTTTGATTTTAAACAAAAATGAATATTTGGTGATTGAAAAAGTAGAAATGACAGAACAGTTTGTCGGGTGTGCAATAATACATGTTTGAATACCCAGTTATTGACATAAAAATAATTTTCTTAGAGTAAAAAGTATTGATCAAAAATATATCAAAACGGTCTACTATGCGAACTTTGATAGTATCTAAAAATTTGATCAATGATGTTTCGTTATATTACGTTATATTTATATAAAGAACACAAATATAAAATAATTTAAGTAAATCGTTAGGATTTTTTAACTGATCTAATATGGACTTCCTTTGTATCCTGCAAGATACATTAGACTTCAAGAGACTTTCGTTTCATAAAATAAATTTTTATATGTATATTTCTGACTGCACCCGTGTAGTTGGTAAACTTAAGTGACATTGTACGCGGAACCGACTGCGATTGAACTCTATGGCTCGGAGTAGCGGCCACGTACATGACAACGTGATGACAACGCATCGTGTCTTCTTCCATTGGATAGGCCGACGACTTGTCATTCTAAATATATTTGAAGGACTTATATATCCAGCACTCGACCTCTATGGACTTATTTGATGATAGGGACTAGTAATTAAAATATCGTTCGACATCAGATCAGATCTATTTGATCGACTGTAAAAAATATTAAAACCAATTTTAACTAATTGAAAGAGAGCAAACTTCTTGTCATGTCGATAATGAATACGAAAGCGATAGCAGTAACTAATTAAGTACTCGATCGAGTCATATGGAAAAGTTAGCACGCACGACAAAGGCCGAACAACCAGGTCAAGACAAATGCGGATTTCACATACTAATCAATGGGACCCGGTTTGCCTACATTACATACATACATACATATACTCACGGCTATAAATCCCTTAACGGGGTATCCAGAGCTTTGGAATGAGAAATTCCTCAGCCACTTTTGGAAGTTGATTGGGGAAAAGATGGTAATAATAAATGTTTTTGATGACGGGTCTCCAACCACATCGCCCAAACATCACTCGAAAAGCCCCTACACCTTTAGTAGCCTCTTACGATCACCCACGGGTAGAATAGGGGTGATATAGAAGCCGACACTACAAGGTTTGCCTACATTTGTGGAATGCGCCCTTTACTCTACATTTGAATTTTTCTAGGTTTCATTCAAGAATGGTTTTTGATTAACGCTTTTATGTTCATGTGTTCTTATTATATTTGTGTTGAAGCTTTATACAAATAGTGCTGTATGTTTTAACTTGCAACTTCTTCCATACATACATATACTCATGCCATTAGTTCTCATTGGGGTAGGCAGAGACTACTGAAAGCAACTTCCACTTCTTTCTTATTGATGTGTTTTTATTTTTTTTTCAGGTAAGTTAATAATAATTCAAGAAATGTGTCTGGCCATCAAAATGATTATCTACCATCGTTGTGGTTCTTTGGGTAAGTAGAAGCTGTTAATAAAATATTGTCAGGTTCTTCCTATGTACTCAATCGCCTCTGGCACTTGTATGCCAATAGCTGGCTCTCCCTCTAGTTTGCACGAGGTTAAAGACTAAGCCTTCAGGCATATAGATATATCAGCTAAGTTATGCAACGATTATTATTATCAATATGCATAATCAATCATGCTGTGTAGTGTCGGCATAGAATAGCACTACCCCATTTCTTCCGGTGGGTGTACGTTAGAGGCGACTAACGGTATTGGGCTTTTAAGGGATTTTTGGGCGATGCGGTTGCAGACTCATCACCAAAAACCTTTATTCTACCATCGTTTCCCGACTCAACTTCCAAAAGTGGCTGAGGAATTTGTAATTCCTTAGCTCTGGCTACCCCTTCTAAGGATTTATAGCCGTGAGTGTACGTATGTATGTATGTATAATCAATCAATCATCATATATAGATTTGTAGTGAAGGTATAGAATATCACTTACCCATTGCTTCCCACGGGGGTGTCGTAAGATGCGATTTAGGAAGGTGGGTTTTTTAGCGATTGTTTGGCGAATCGGCTGAGGAGCATTCATATTTATTTTTCATATTATTCCTAATCTAGTTCTAAAGAGGCAGAGGAACTTCTAAACTTGGTGATGGGACTAAAGCCACGTTAACCCGCCTCTTACGACACCCACGGAAAAAAAGGCAGTGCTATTCCTTAGCCAACACTACATAGCTACTACTAATCTTTACTGAAATATTAAAAGCGTTTACATTCTACTATAAAACGTAAGTAACATTTTAAACGCATATTCATTATTTCATTCACGGAGGTAGGAAACGCAAACACTACTAAAACGTGTAAAAGAAATAAAGGATAGAAGAATTTCGCGCTGGCGGCCATTGACACGGTAGCTCAATTGGCCAGAGCGACGGGGGCGTAAACCCGAGGTCGCGGGTTCGAATCCCGCCTGTGTCGAAATTTTTGCTTTCCTTTATTTATTAGCATATTCATTATTTAAAAAACGTAACGTGACTATGAGATATGAAGAACGATGTATGAATCTGTTTTTTTATCGTCTGATAACGCTTAATGAAGTGCGGTTATTTTCCTCGGCATTCGCTTTGCAAATATTTAGATTGACGTGGTTAGTTGTGATCAACTGGCCTGGGTTACGTTACCGGATGTTGGAAAAGATTAGATTTGATGGAGAATCAGTTGCACAAATTTTCAGAACCTAAGCACTTTCTTTGACTCTTAATTATACCGGATAAATGCTGTGTAGTGTCGGCTTGGACTTGCACTTCCCCATTTCTTCCGGTGGGTGTATGTAAGAGGCGACTAACGGTATTGGAGCTTTTAAGGGATTTTTGGGCGATGCTGTTGGGAGACCCACCACCAACAACCTTTATTTCACCATCTTTTCCCCACGTGACTTTCAAAAGTGGCTGGGGAGTTTGTAATTCCCTATCTCTGGGTACCCCTTCAAGGGATTTATAGCTGAGAGTATATGTATATATGTAAATGAGGTATGATTTTTACAATTGTCTTAAAAAAATGTAATTGGTAAATAAATAAATATTACAGTAAAGATTAAGTGATAGAAATATTTAAAAAATGGGTTGTATGCTGTGATTAAACTAAAAGGGAGAGATTTGGTACATTTTATGCAAATGTCATGTAGTAATTTACGAACCGAAGTAATAACGTAGAAATTTAAAAAGTGACATAATATTTTTTTAACCAAATATAATTAACTTGTATGGAAACTAAATAAATGTAAATTGGTACTGAATAGTTTGAGTTGTGGGGAAAAAATCTATCTATTCTTATATCTAAAACCGCACCTGAACCAATGTTAGCGAAAATCTTGATAAAAACTATTACTTCAGCTATCTATCTATTTCAAGGCATCGGAAAACGTTTTGTCTAGTTTAGTTTCGAATTCTGGGGTTTTTGATTACAGAACACGTATAGCCATACAGAGAGGCCATGGTGCAAGGATTTATTGCCATATTCAAAACAGACAACATCCTATATAACGTAACTTGGTTACATTCTCTCAAAACTCTTGTGCTAGGGATATATTCATAAATCAATAGTAGCTTTATTTTAAAGTAACATACATATACTCACGGCTATAATTCCCTAGAAGGGGTAACCAGAGCTAAGGAGTTATAAATTCCTCAGCCACTTTTAGAAGTTCAGTGGGGAAAAGATGGTAAAAATAAAGGTTTTTGGTGATGGGTCTCCAACCGCATAAAAATAATGAAAAATAATATTTTATTAAAGTTATATACGTGATATGTTGCGGATATTATTTTTAAGCTCTTGTGACAAAACCCGCGTGTAAATATATATTAAATATTAAACTACTTATCAAAGGAGGTGTATGCAGTAGAAATGAGGTCCCTTAGAAAAAATGGTAAGGTAAGTGTATGTGATCAAATAAGAAATAGTGTGATTCGTGGAAGGTGCGGTGTGAAAGATGAGATGTTTGGACTCATAGAGACGATGCCGAAGGTTTATTGCAAATTGTTGGAAGAGATTTATAGAGCCTATGGATGGAAATGTTAGTAGAAGACGACTTTGGGGACACATTAAGATCAAATAGAGAATGTCCTTAAAAAGGTAGGTGGAAGTGGGAAGAAAATGAACCTCGAAAGATACGCCATAGCGTACAAAGTAGCGATCGATAGTCTCTGCCTACCCCTATGGGAACTAACGAATAGAGTGAATGTATGTATGACTTATAAAAAATCGTATGCCAGACATATCTTCCTAAACAAACAAAATGATACATACAATTCAATTCCTACACTATCCCTTACAAGTCCAAGTATCAAATGCTAGGTTAATCACCTCCCAGACTATATCGCGATCCAGTAAGAACCGGATAAAGGCGGTTTCAACTAGTGCCAATATCTCCGGAATGCGTACTAATTGCTCGTACGCTTATTGTCATGCGTACACGTGGTTTACTGGGTTTAGGGATGGGAAGACGTTTGCTATTATAGGCAAGGCATACGTGAAGAGATGTGCTAGAAATTGTGGGCCGAATATAATGAGCATAAGCCTTGTAGTGCCGGCTTAGAATGTCAGTATCCCTTTCTACCCACGGGTGTCGTAAGAGGCGACTAAGGGTATGGGGCTTTTTAAAGTAGTTCTTTGGCGATGCGGTTGGAAACCCATCACCAACGATACTTTATTCTACCATCTTGTCGCCATCAACTTCTAAATGTAGCTAAGGAGTTTCTAGCTCTGAAGCTCTCTTCATTGGGGTAGGCAGAGACTAACAATCGAGTCCTTGTAAAATCCTAGCAATCCTGTCGATCTCCATCTACCAATGAAAATGAATGATAGATGAATGTAAATGGAAGCTCGAAAAATTGCCTATGCTTGTTTATGGCAGATACCGTGTTCTGTTTCCTATAAATAAATGTTTAATAGTATTTCTATAATAGTAGTTGGAAAACAATTGCAAAAAATAGCTTTAATAGTTGACCTAGCTCACCTTCCGAAGATTTTTTCGAAGCTCTAGCTTAGTTTTGACATTATTCTGGGTTTAAAGCCTTAGTATTAATTTTTAATTTTATTATAGTTTAATTGGTAGAATTCAATTCAGTTTATATATTTAGGTAGGAGGTAACTAATTAATTTAACTTTTTGTTTAAAAGATGAAACGTTTCCCTATTTTGCTTTCCCGTCTGTCTATCTGTCTGTCTTACATCCCTACCACTCATGCTCCCTATAAGTCTTAGCTTTCCCATCACTAGTCTATTCTTATAAGATACTTAGAACATATTTTGTGAATTAAAATTTAGTGACATCCTTAACACGCGGCATGCTTTTATATTTTTTACTATTCATTGGTACGAGGTCACGTGAATATTTGGAGTGATCAAATAAATTGTGAGGAGCTTTTTTCTTAATATTGTCTTGCCTCGTATTAAAAAACTTCCACATCTGACTTGGTACTAAAAAGTAGAGGTGAATGTGTTAAAACTTGATGTAAGTGATGTAAAATGATCTATTCTATACATATTACATACATACATTCAAACATATACTCATGCCGTTAGTTCCCATTGGGGTAGGCAGAGTCTATCGATAGCCACTTTGTACGATCCTGGCTAACTTCTCTAGCTTCGTTCACATCCATCAATCTTTTCATACATGCTACTTACTTACGTACTTCTATTTAAGGACAAAATCTACGTAAAATGTTTTAACTGTGATGTACAATAAAGAGTTTCTATTCTATAAGATGATGAAGTATAAAAATCGCCAGCGTAAAACACCATTACTTAGTCGATTGAATTGTAGGGCTTTGCGGTTAGCAACTCATCACCATTTATATAAAGATAATTTATAGACTAACCTCGACTCTTTAAATTGGTAATAAATACACATTCATATGGTAAATTATATTGCGTATGAGTTTCTAGTTGGTGGTATGACGATGTGTGTTCCAGACAGTGTATGACGTCATTGTCAGACACTACGCGATTGGCAAGAAGTGGCTATGAGCAATGTCTACGTTCATAGGAGAAGCGAATTCCTCCAGAACGGTACAACTGAAATAAAATTAACTTATTTTTAAAAGATATTGAAAAGACTATTAAGTATTTTTCATTCAAATGGTGATCGAATTATGTAGTGAATAAGGTAAGGTCAGAAATCTTCTAAGAGCTTGGACTGGTGAGACCCATCACTAAAAACATTTTTTAAATCTTTTTGATCATGAAAACCTCATGTGGGGATTATTACTAAAAACATTTATTTTACAACCTTTCCCCCACTTAACTTCCAAAAGTGGGTAAAGCATTTCCTGATTTTGAAGCTCTGGTTACCTTTTAACCTAAAGGAACTTAAAGGACCTAAGCTCCTTTTAGGGAATTATAGCCGTCAGTATTTGTATGTATTTAATAATGAAGATCGGGAGGTTTGCCAGATTCTCTTCCAACCAAAGGGAACTAATGACCTGAGTTTATGGATCTATGTTAGAAGTTATAAAGGTCCCTGTAACTAGTTAAGTAACTGTAACATCATTATTTCTTGCTCTTGGTCCAGATTTTTTACTAGCCTATTGTCCTTTCTCTATATATAATAAAACGTATTTAAATACTTGAGTACCCCCTATCACGTGAGTACACTGTCCATGCAAAACGTGGGTACTCTGAACACCAGGTGACAAAGTCACGTGATGTTCAGAAGTATTAGTACCTCTGCCAACCCCTTCGGGGATATTCGGCGTGAACGTTTATGTTTATGTTATGTTATGTATTTAAATAATTTTGTACCTAAGTCAAACAATAAATAACGTAAGTCATTGAACATAATTGATAAGATTGGAAACTTAATCTTTATGTTTTTAAGCTGTACTTATTTATTTAAACATAAAAACTATGTAATAGTTAAAATGATACAATAATTTAACTATGACAATTGTACTTCTGAATTAATATATTTAATAGAGTAATAAATGATTCATTGTTAAGAATATTCAATGCCTTGTGCCGCTTTTATTCGTTATTTTCAGTCATAAATTGGTAAATTAAGTTGTATTACGACAATAGAGTCAAATCGTGTTAAACTATTGAGCAAATAATATAAATCTTTTGGAATTAGTACTTATAAGTATTGAATAAAGAGCTTATTCCATTACACTTTGTCGTTGCTGAATTCAGACGTCCTTCGAAGTTACTGCCGCAGACGCTTGTTATTCCACTACACAAATTTCAGTTTGAACGTTATTCCACTAGTCTGAATTCAGATTCTGTGGCTTTCAGACGTCTTCATTCAGACAAATGGAATAAGCTCTTAAGGCTTAGGTAGTATTAATCCTTGAAATAAAATAAATATTTAATATATTTCTGTATCATATCTACATAAATTGCCACTTGCCAAAAAAAATTTAGAAGAACCGGCCCAGTTTTGCACTAGTGGTGTGACTTTTTAGATATATATGTTACAGTCATAGTGATTAAATAGATATTATACATTATGACTGGTCATTATATATAAAAGCCAAAATCAAGAGACAAAGTAATAAATTAATCACTTTAAGTGGACATTATTCATAATAGCGTGTCAAAGTTAGCCAAAGTAATAGTACGGTCTAGACGACGATTAAATGACAAAAACGTTTCTATGGAAAATAGTCTAATTGCAAGAAAGCCCCCTGCAGGCGAAGAAAACTTAGATCACATTTAGCTAGGTTAGGTTAGGTTATGTATAAGACGAGCGAGCGAAGCGCAGCGGAGCGAGCACCTTAAATGCATAATCTGTGTTTTAAATATATTGAAAATGATTTTATTTTATTAAAATAATATTATTCTTATTCAACATTTTCAATACAACAGACAATATTATCCTAGTAACAATATTACTAATTAAAACAATATGATCATTAAATGTTATGAAGTAAAAAATTCTTGAATAAAATCAAAGGTTCAAAAAAAATCTATGTAGTAATATTATTTATAAAAAATATGAGCACTAACTGTTATGATGATTATGACCTCCGTTGGTAGTATAAAAATGTTAATAAATAAAGTATGACAAATAAATTTATGAAGAGTAATTATTATGAACACAAATCTTTAGAAAGACAACGAATATGATTTAGAGTTTTATGTGAGCCATTATCCAAGTGTTCGAAGATATTATATAAAATAGCTAGTTAATGTGATTAGTTTTGTGTCATTTATCACTTTATCTAAATTGAGTAGACATTATACATAATGGCTAGACAGTATATATAATATCCAGATTTATTACTTTGGCTGTAACATATATATAAGGTTTCTTCAATCACTCCTGGCCCACCCCATATGAAATTTACATTGATCATGTACCAGGCCACTCAGAAAGTATTGCGAAAAAAGGTTTTAATGTATGAAACACTGGCCGGTTGTAATGTATACTGAAAATATGAGTCTTTATAAATAAAAAAAGGTACGTTCCAATTTTAAAATTTCCCTCTTTATTTTTTACGAGCTATTTTAAATTGTCGTGTCTTACTGAAAAATGAGTCTGAGCCGGGAACATTTTCGCGCTATGATTTTTTACGCTTTCAAATGTCGCTTAAAACCAGACGAATCATACGATAGACTTCAAATGGCGTTTATGGATGAAGGGCCTTCCAAGGCAACCGTGTATCGTTGGTATAATAAATTCAAGCGTGGTCGATTAACTTTGCGGGATGAAGAAAGAAGTGGTCGCCCTCTAACGGCTGTTACGGATGAAAACGTGGTGGAAGTGAAAAATTTAATTCATGACAATAGGCGAATAACGTATCTAGAGATTCAACACATTATGCAGATTGGATCGGGAAGCGTTCATGAGGTTTCACACGAACATCTTCACGTGAGGAGGATAGTTTCACGCTGGGTGCCACACAACCTCACCGAGGTATAGAAACAGGCCCGGGTGGAATGGTGTCGTGATATGATTAATAAAATTGATGCTGGCTCGTCTCGGCGTGTTTACGACATCGTTACAGGTGATGAGTCCTGGATTTATCAATACGTTCCAGAAACGCAGCGCCAGTCGACGGTTTGGGTATTTCAAAACGAAGCGATGGGAAGATTTTGATCGCAAGTTTTTTCAATATGACTGGCTATTTGGTGTCAATTCCTTTACAAGATCAAAGAAGTATTAACGCAGACTGGTATACTACTAAATGCTTGCCAGTAGTTTTCTCAGTTGTGAGCAACAATCGACCAAACACAGGGCTCCGCGGGCTACTGCTTCAACACGACAACGCGCCCGCTCACACCGCGCTCAAAACGACGGACTTCCTGAACAGCACGCCGGTCAAACTCTTGGGTCACCCTCCTTACAGCCCTGACCTGGCACCGTGTGACTTCTTTTTATTCCCTAAAATAAAAAATCAACTCAAAGGGATACAATTTTTATCGCCGGAAGATGCGCTGTCAGCGTTTCAGCGGGCTGTAAATGAGGTGTCTGCGGCGGACTGAAAAAAGTGTTTCGAAAACTGGTTTAGACGTATGAAACTTTGTATAGATGCTGGTGGAGAGTACTTTGAAAAGATTTAATAAAAATGTCCCACGTATAGTTTGTATTGTTTCTAAAGGTAGGTTTCTAATAAAAAAAAAACATTTTTATCGGTTGTAGGATTCGAATCGTATTCATTGCAGACAAATAAATTTATAATAATTGTAGGTAAATAGCATTTATTCGTATCTCAAAACCATAACCTTACACCTATTTTAAACTACATTTCATGACGTAAAAGTGGTGACGGATTCAACATCGTCAAGCGGACAGGTGCCGGCTTCGTCATAACTAATAATAACACTAAATTGTAGTAACATACATGCATGCTCCACTCACTCACTCACTCACTCACGGCTATACATCCCTTGAAGGGGTAGCCAGAGCTAGGGAATTAGAATTCCTCAGCCACTTTTGGAAGTTGCGTGGGGAGAAGATGGTGAAATAAAGGTTGTTGGGGATCGTTTTACTAATCAATTAAGTCTGATGGTGTAAAAAAAACATTTCTTTCGTTTATAGTTATTACTACCATCATTTTTCTTTTTTTCAAAGTTGGCTAAGGAATAGTTTATTTCGAAACTATTGCTCGTAGGATTATAAGGTCTGAAAAATAAAATCAGTTACATGCATTAAATTAAAGAGCTAGTCGGGAATAAAAAGCGATTCACTTCCGAGTAAACGATACCACGGGCTGCAAACAACTATGAAGTTGTTGACAACTTGATCAATAAATGAAATCTATTTTACATACTACGAGGGCGGGTTAATAAGTCCGTGACTTTTGGAATAAAACACAAACTTTTTGATAAAAAAATAATTTAATTTTTTAACGTAGTCTCCCTTGAGCTCTATACACTTTGTCCAACGCTTCACCAATTTTTTTATCCCTTCCAAAAGTTATGATTTGTCGAGGTCCTCAAAATAGGCCTTTGTTTGCGAGATGACTTCATCGTTGGAGTCAAATCTTTTTTCACCTAGCCATTTCTTCAGGTTTGGGAACAAGTAGTAGTCGCTCCGAGCCAAATCTGGAGAATAGGGCGGATGAGGGAGCAATTCATAGCCCAATTCATGGATTTTTGCCATGGCAACTGCGCATGTGTGCACCCTTGCATTGTCTTGGTGGAAAAGAACTTTTTCTTGGCCAAATGAGGTCGGTTTTTTTTTCAAATCGTCATTGAATCGGTCCAATAAGTTGGCATAATATTTCCCATTGATTGTTCTTCCTCTTCGTAGGTAGTCAATGTGGATTATCCCGCGTGCATCCAAAAAACAGTCGCCATAACTTTATTGGCTGACAAACCGACCTTGGCCTTCTTTGGCGCCGATTCACCCTTTGAAACCCACTGTTTTGACTGTTGTTTGGTCTCTGGTGTGTTGTGATGGATCCATGTTTCGTCCATGGTTACAAAACGGCGCAAAAACTCCTCCACATTGCGATTAAACAACGCCAAACCTTCCTGTGAAGTTGTTACACGATTGCGTTTGTGGTCGACTGCGAGCAAACGCGGCACCCATTTTGCGGAAAGCTTTATCATGCCCAAGTGATCATTCAAAATTGAAACCACTGAGCCATGCGAGATCCCTACGGCTTCCACAATCTCTCGCACTTTCAATTTTTGGTCGGCCAACACCATATCGTGATTTTTTTCGATTGTTTCGGGTGTAGAGACCTCAACTGGGCATCCAGGACGTTCGGCATCTTCAGTGCTTGTACGGCCACAACAAAATTCGGTAAACCACTTTTTACCATTGAAATCGATGGTGCAGAGTCCCCATAGTATTTATCAAGCTTAGCCTTGGTCTCGGTAATGGTTTTTTTTCGCAAGAAATAATCCTTAATAAGCACACGAAATTCACTTTATTCCATTGTCTCCTCAAATTTGTGAGAAGTCTGATAAAAATAGCTGTCTAACACAAACTAACTGACAGGAGTCGCAGGGGCATTGTTGTTGTTTCAGTAAACAGGTCAGAAATTCAAAAAGTCACGGACTTATTGACCAGCCCTCGTAACATACATACATATTCTAACCGCCATAAATCCTGAAAAGGGGTAGCCTGAGTTTCAGAGCTAGAAACTCCTCAGCCACATTTGGAAGTTGATAGGGAATAAGATAGAAATAAAGTATCGTTGATAAAGGGTTTCCAACCGCATCGCCCAAAAATCACTTTAAAACCCCCATTCACCATTCCATACCCTTCGTCGCCTCTTACGACACCCGTGGGTAGAAAGGGGTAGTGACATTCTAAGCCGGCACTTCACGGCAATCTAACCTATCTGTATATAAGTTTATATATTTATTTTAATATACCTTGAATAATTTACACATGAAATAAGAATGAAGTATGAAGAATAAAAGAGCATGTATGATAAGAATGATGAATGTAACAGAAGCAAAAGAGATTTGCCTGGATCGTACAAACTGGCGATCGATAGTCTCTGCCTACCCCAATGGGAACAATGGGCGTGAGTATAAGTAAGCAAGTAATTTACATATTATTATGTTAAAATTATTCTATTTTTAACTATCTCTCATGATGAGGTAAAAGTGGTGACGATGAACAACACGACGTCAACAGACAGGTGGCGACTCCGTCATACAATTCATTAGACTACGTTATAGCACTCATACGCCATTTGCTATTTTAAATTTTACTTATCACACAATCTCGTATGTATTAGACTGTAATTTATAGCAAAACACTTAATGTATACCTACTATAGATATTTTTTTCTTGTTATATGAATTTTGTATGTAACCGGCCGCTGAGAAACAAATCTAGTGGGTTTTACTGAAGCTATTAATAACTCACAAGATATCACATATAGATAGATATTAGTCATAACTTTTTCTCGTAAGATACTAAAAATACACCGAAATTCGTTAAACATTCGGTATTACCGAAGTTCGGCAGATTTACCGAAGTTCGTATTCGGCCGAATTTCGGTTAGATTTAGCAGATTTATCCGAAGTTCGGTAGATAATAACATACATATACTCTCACGGCTATAAATCCCTAAAAGGGGTAGCCAGAGCTGAGAAATTAGAAATTTCTCAGCAACTTTTGGAAGTTGAGTGGGGAAAAGATGGTAGAATAAAGGTTGTTGGTGATGGGTCTCCAACCGCATCGCCCAAAAATCCCTTGAAAAGCCCCAATACCGTTAGTCGCCTCTTACGTACACCCACCGGAAGAAATGGGGTAGTGTTATTCTAAGCCGACACTACACAGCAATAGGTAATAGGTAGATAATAAATAAATAATAAAATATACTGAAAAATAAATAAATAGTTGTGTGAGTCGAGTTTTGGTGTTTGTTTTAAGTATGTGTGTGGTGAGTGTTGGGTGTGGCAGAAGAAGCATGAAAGCAGAGTGAATGCAGTAGAAATGAGATCCCTCAGAAAAGTTTGTAATGTAAGGTTATGTGATCGTGTGAGGAATGATGTGATTCGTGAAAGGTGTGGTGTAAAAGATGATATTGTAAGAAAGATAGAAAAAGGAATGTTGTGATGGTTTGGGCACATAGAGAGGATGGATGACAGTAAAGTGGTGAAAGAGATCTATAGAGCCAATGTGGAAGGTAATGTTAGTAGAGGACGACCTCGGAGGACACATTTAGATCAAATAGAAAATGTGCTCAAAAAGGCAGGTGTCCGAAGTACGAAGAATAAAAGAGCATGTATGAAAAGATTGATGGATGTGAAGGAAGCTAGAGAGGTTTGCCAGGATCGTACAAAGTGGCGATCGATTGTCTCTGCCTACCCCAATGGGAACTAACGGCGTGAGAATATGTATGTATGTATGTATGTATATGTTTTAAATATAAAAGAAACGCATTAATAAAATATTCAAACATAAAGCAACTTAACATTATTGTTGTTATCCATCCATACTATCCATACTTCCATACTAATATTATGTATCGGGAAGTGAGTTTGTTTGTTTGTTTATTTGTGCCGCTTTTACGCCGTAACTACTGAACCGATTGCTTTGAAATTTTGCAGACGTATAGTTAGAAGTCCAGATTAAATAATAGGGTACTTTTTATCCTGGAAAAAATGATATTCCCGAGGGAAAACTAAAATATTCTTTAAATATTGCTGGATGGATTGGAGATGGCGCTGTGTGTCGTTTAAAACAAGGTCATATATTGCAAATGAATATAAACATGTAAGTTTAGAAGCTAAATGATACGATAATGTATCCTTGAAAATGAGGAATTTCCGAGGGATGACGTACAATTTGTTTTATAGTCTAAACTGTTTTTTACATCTACGACTTATCCTGAAATAACTATAAACTAGTGGGTAACCCTGGCGCGACTACGTCACGTCCAATAAAATGAGTTTATTTTGAAATTTTCCGACCAATCACAGCGCAGCTCTTTTGAATTTCTAGTGAATTTTTCTGATTGGCCGGTTTGAAAAAAATCCGATTAATCACAGCGCATCTCTGATCGACTAAAGTTTGCGCGCGCTTATGACACTCAAGCAAAGTCTGTGGGCCAAAATCGAAACTTTGAAATTCTGTAACTTAATCCAGTTACATACATCAGATGTCTGAATTTTGTGCACACCACGGCCGCGAACTGTACAAAACGATACCTGAACCAAATTTCTAGCTTAACTCATCGCGTCACAGGCTTCTGGGCAAGAAAGAGGCTTACAGAAATAATATATAAAGATAAACGAATTACTAATTGGTATAAGTATTGACGTAGTTCTTGAGGTATGCAATAGATGGCGCTGGGTGTTTTTTAAACTGTCGTGGTATCGGTTTTTTTTAAGATACGTTAGAAGTGGAATGATATCTTGCGCTTTAACCTGTAGCTCATACAATTATTCGGTGCACTTTTCGAACCATTTACTTACATGCTGTTTTATCTTTATTCACTTTTTTTCGTTTTTTTGGTACTGACCATTTTACATTGAATTGTGGATTTTGGCGCTCGACATCGGTAGGGTATAAAAATGCGGGTTTATACAGCGGGAGCGGGAGTAAATTTAATTGTTTGTCAATAGTAAGGCTATTAGAAAATAAAGGGTATTCAAAATTTGCCTTTAAAGTTAGCGTATCTGTGGCGTAGCGGACACAAGCTTTTTGTAAAAATAAGGTTGTTGTGTTAGCTAGAGCGTTAATAATAGCAAGAACTATCGCAACATATATAAATCATTCATCTCGGACAATCCCCATATTCCCGAGCAATCTCTGCTACAAACTCACCCACCATCACCAACGGTCAGTGTAGGGGCAGCACCCACCGGGCTTCCGCCCCGCAGTGCCAAACTACTATCCGTACTTAGTATTTTCTAAGACTTTCGCACAAAAACATAACAATTGAAACAACTATTATAAAACTAAACCCATGTTATAACACGCGATAACATTTCTGTATTTAGAAACTTGAAACTTGGTGCGATTGACTGTTATAACCACTACAAAAAAGAATTTATGAAATTCATCCATCAATTTTATTTATGAGTATATATATAGTGTGTAGTGTAGTATAGTGTAGCCATAGCTTCGGACATAGTAATTCTTTATCCACTTTTGGAAGTTGAATGGGGAAAAGGTAGTCAAATAAAGGATTTTAGTGATGTGTCTCCAACTGCATCGCACAACAATCACTTAAAAAGCCTTAATGTTCTTTATACCCTTTGCATCGCCCACGGGAATATAAATATAGAAAACAAGAAGTTGAGATAGTGTTTTGGTATTTTGGATGTAAACTGGATGCAAAAAATGTAGTCCACGCGGACTCAAAACGCGGACGCGGTCGCGAGCAAAAAGCTAGTATAATATATATTTAAAATATACTCTTATAAATCAAATACTTATACGTTGCTGTGTAGTGCCGGGTTAGAATGTTACTACCCCTTTCTACCCACGGGTGTCGTAAGAGGCGACTAAGGGTATGTATTTATAAGTGGTTTTTTGGCGATGCAGTTGGAGACCCATCACCAACGATCCTTTATTCTCGTCTCTTATGAACTTCCAAATGTAATGTAAAGAGAGGGTGTGGGGCTTTTTTAAGTAGTTTTTGGGCGATTCGGTTGGAGACCCATAAGCATGGATACTTTATTTCTACCATCTTGTCCCTACCCTTACCCCTATTGACTTCTAAATGTGAATGAAGAGTTTGTAGCTCTGAAGATCTGGCTACTCCTTTTTGGGATTTATGGCCGTGATATATTTATGTTTGTATTGTATGTACTTATCTTACATTTATTTCTGACTTATTTTAAGTCTTTATTTATGTAACAAAGCAACAACATACCTACTGTCAAATACTTATAATTCTTCATTGATCAAAAACGCGCAAAATTTAGCCGAACTTCGGCCGACAAGGTGCAGGATTTTACATTTATAAACGTTTCGTTTTTTTTGCTTATTCGGTGTAAATATTTATGTTTTATTAAAAAAATTGAAGTCACACTACGACAAATAGAGAATTGTCGCATCGTTGTTGTTTTTGTTAAAACATAAAATGTTCATATTTAAAAAAATAAAAAAAAAACAAAAAGAAACGGTGTTGTGTCGATTCTCGCGGAAATAAGAAATACTTGTTTATGGCACTAATGGCCGCCTTTATAACTGTGTACACATTAAATATTATTATTATTATTGAATTAACAATATTTTTGGCGATTACTCAGTATTTAAAACACTCGATACACTAACGAGCGCGAAAACTCCATCATGGCCGCGACAAATGGCGCCAAAACGACGGAATGGCGGGAAACTGGTGCGGAGTTGGAGTTGGCCACGATGCAATTTTCTTTCATCGTGTTCCATCGGTATCGTGTTTGGCAAGGTGCAGGATCTTAAATGAATGTTTAGTTTTTTACTATTCTGTGTAAAGTCAAACTACGAGGAATAGAAATTGGACATGCTTTGTTTTGTTTGAAAACGTAATAATTATTCAGAAAGTCCAAATATTTCTACTGATTGTGTGTTGATGAAAATATGGCGCGGCGTCATTATTATTTAGGATAATCGAACTGACTCTCTGAGCAAAATATGTCTCCACAAAGCGCGTCAAAACGCGTACAACTCGGCCGCAAAAGAGACTAATTTGCGCCTCCAGAGACCCTCAGCTTCCGTTGCCGCAATAGCAGGAGACCCCAACAAATGAAAAAGTGCCGCTTGTGTGTCGGCAAAAGTAGCGTTCCATACTAGAGTCCTTCCATTCCTCCATGAAATCAATTGCATACCGTCTGGTCTCTTACATTATAAATGCTGACGATGACGGTAGTAAGGGCCCTTGTGGCGAGGTGTGCAATCAGTGAGCACTGCGGCGACTTGATAAACCACTACTGGGGCCACTACTGAACGACTAATACTTTTCAGCAGCAGCGATGTTTCTCATTTATTTATGTGCACGACCTTCAGCCTATGGCTAAATAGAAAGAGAATCCCTGTCAAGCAGAGAACCAAGGATGCTAGATGGTTTTAACCAGTGTCCTTAAATATTTTCACACTTGCTCTTTTATTCTTCATATTTAAAATATTTTCATATAAATGAAGTGAGTACATGTATATAAATGAAATTTTGAAATACGAAGTCTGTCGGGTCAGCTAGTTAAAAATATTTTTAACATATAAAATTACTTCGCACAGTTATTGGAACTCGGTACTTTGGGATTCAAATATCTGATTGCGCCACTTACGGCTTCCATTCCATCTTAATCACACCGTAACGTCATAAATAACAAACGCACACCTGTATAACAAAAACGTAAAGTGCCCGGAATTCGTGTGACCTTTCAATTAATCGCAAAATTGTGCACTGCCTTGAATCCGTGAGTGTTCCATTAAATTTAGCTTCAACCCTAAGTGTCTGGTAAAACAGACGCAGAATCCAATTAGGTATTCTATTTTAGAATGTCCGCGGCCAGATGAAAACATCAGTCGCGTCGCGCCAACCAACTCATACAAACTCTAATAAAACAAACCGTCAATAAAAAACTATAACTTACAAATGAGCGATGGTATTTAACCTCTTTTCGATCGACTCGGTTTGAACGCAATTAAAAATGATGCAGTTTTCGAATTTCAATTTTCCGCGGGATCCGATCCGCCATTATTGTGTTTTTCAGCTGTGTTGTTTTGTGGTGTATCGTGTTTAGTGTTGTGACAATATGGATTATTTTAAACTATTGGTAAGACAAATGTCGCTTGAGATATTTTGTAAAAACATATCTTTGTTACACGTACTTATCTTAAACAAGACAGATCTTTGAGTCAAGTGTTACAGTTTTATCTTGAAAATTTTAAGCTCTTATCATTTTGATAAAATAGTTTTAAACGTATTTTCCACGTTTGTAGACAATGATTCGTGAAATGATAAACACCTCAAATATAGGGCACAAATTCTTTAGATCATAAGCAGTTAACTAAGAGATACGCTCAGTAATTTGTTTAGGTCAACTGCTAACAGGATTATTACAAGTTTCAGTACGACCTACTTTTATCTCGAAATATAGATTTTAATTTAACTTTCATTGAGATTTTTTTGCTATTCTGTGCATGTTTTAATCTAATCTTAAAAACAAAGTAAGTGGATCAAAAGGAGGGTCTATTAATTAGTTGTTTGGTATATACCTGAGCCTGTCATCGGACATTATCGAATGGACGGGGAAGGAAAAGAGTGTAGTAGTTTTGCGCTTCTAAATATTTAGGTTTCTTCACTTTCAGTGTCTGCCATAATCATGACTACATTTACAGAATATTTTGTACGACGCAATTCCTTCAATTCTGAAATAATTTAGTCTTATGTAATATGTCAACAACATTTCATAGGTCACTAAACATTTTGCGGTTTATTAACTGTAGTTGTAATTGAAACTAATTAAATAGTTATCAACGTACAAAAGCAGTTAATGACCTTTACTAATGTTATCAAACAGTTTGACAACAGCAAATATGAAAAACTTGTTTTATTTGTAGCCGATGAACATAACACCAATAATTTCACGACTGTCTAGCCGAAAGAGAGTAAGCTAAATAGAAGTCAATATATTATTATATGATTATTTTTGATTGATCTTACCATTCAAGGGTTGTCTGGAAAAATCGCTTTCAGTGATAAGACCGCCAATTGTAGTGTTTCTTTTGTACTGTTTTTTTTAATATGCTATTTTTGGTGATGTGCAATAAAGTATTTTCTTTGAAAATTGAGACTTGAGAAAAGAAAAGTTAGTAATGTGTGATGTGCCGATGTACCTCTTATCGATGTTTAGTAAGGAAAAGTTTTCGAAATAATCGGCGTTAATGGATACTACTGTTTTTGACAAAATTATACTCTAGCCCCCTAAACCAGTAAGATGGTGTAGTGCTATACTAGTTTGGTTAATTCTCTCATACAAAAAAAAACAGATAAAGATAATTGCTTTCATTTGAGTGGTGGTTGTGTTATTAAGGCCAATATGAATTTTACGATATAACTTTTATGTGCACTAAAATAGCATAATGGCGGTCAAATGATATTAACTGTGTCGTTTGGCCTTCCTAGTTAATTTACTAGAATATGTGGACGTTTTAATTATTTGTAGGTAAAATATATCGCAAATTTGGGGAGGTGTAGTGCAGTTTTCAACCTAATCTTTATTTATTATCCCATTGATTCCTACTGGGGTAGCCAGACCTTCAGTCACCACTTTGAGCCCACCCACTATCTTGTCGGACTTCTCTTGCTTCTCTCACATTCACAATTATTCCCATACATGTCCATTTATTTTTCCCATAAGAGACACTTGTCTTCCTTAAAAGGTTTTCTATCTGATCTTCAAACGTCCTAAGTGGTTCACTGCCACTATGGATTCCATCCATATCAAGAACAATCGAAATTCACATAAATAATAACATGCTTTCATACATTTAGTATGAAGTAAGGCAATGACCTTTTAGTATTCTATTACCCCAAATAACGCCGGTAGTCGCAACATATCCCCGCTGCATTATTAGCTGTGTAGTGTCGGCTTAGAATAGCACTACCCCATTTCTTCCGGTGGTTAAGAGGCGACTAACGGTTTTGGGGCTTTTGAGGGATTTTTGGGCGATGCGGTTGGAGACCCATCACCAACAACCTTTATTTCACCATCTTTTCCCCACACAACTTCCAAAAGTGGCTGAGGAATTTCTGATTCCTTAGCTCTGGCTACCCCTTCTAGGGATTTATAGCCGTGAGTATATGTATGTATGTATTATTAGCACAAGCGACCTTTTACTAGATATCGCGTGGTATAAAACAGCTATCTCTTTCGCACTTACGTAGTATCGTATACTTTAATTTAATTCTAACCGACAGTCACGATAAAATAACGCTCGTGCTAGACTTTCTGAACTTCCAAAAATGTTTTGAAAAAATATATTCTCAGGCTACCCTTTTCTTAGATTTTAGCTTTGAAATATAGAACAGAATAGAAAACCCTTTATTGTACGTCACAGATACAGACATTTTATACAGTTTATTTCTTAAATACAATTATTCGGCGGTCTTAGTAAATATGTATTATTACAAGTATTATTTTAAAAACTGGAGATGAAACTTGTTATGCACTTAATATATAACTCCGTTAGACCTTAAGAAATCCAGTACATAACGCGATGTAGGTATAATGTAAGTCGGTTTGCGTATATTTAAATACTCAATGGTTTGCATAATGATGGTTATCTGTCGTTGTTTTCAGCTATTTATATCTTATCTGGCTCTTCTTGTAAAGATGAGTTTATATTAGAATTGTTATTTTATTATACTATAAACAACATACATACATACATACATATACTCACGGCTATAATTCCCTAGAAGGGGTAGCCAGAGCTAAGGAATTAGAATTCCTCAGCCACGTTTGGAAAGTTGAGTGGGGAAAAGATGATATAATAAAGGTTTTTGGTGATGGGTCTTCAACCGCATCGCTCCACAATCCCTTAAAGGCTCCAATACCGTTAGTCGCCTCTTACGTACACCCACCGGTAGAAATGGGGTAACGCTATTCTAAGCTGGCACTACACAGCTGCAAAAAAAATGACACATTTACGTACATACACATACACTAACGCATTAGTTCTTATTGGGGTAGGCAGAGACTCGATCGACACTTTGTACGATACTGGCAAACACTCGAGCTTCATTCTTAAAATCAGTTTAAAATATATGGTACTGAGGTAAAAAATACTTAGATACATAGGCTGACGATATTATAACCCTGTTTTTTGGTTTTGCCATACCTTTCTCAACTCAACTCAAATGTTCACGTCGTATATCGCCGACGGGGTTGGCAGAAGTACTAATACTTCTTAACATCACGTGACATTGTCACCTAGTATTCAGAGTACCCATATTTTACCTTACCTTATAGGGCCAAATAACAAGCGTCCTAAATTTGATCATAAAGGGACACATAAAATTAATTGGCATTAGAGGCAATTTAGGGTTTTTAAGTAACTGGATATGGCGGGAGACTTTCTTTATCCCATTGTTTTACTATCTTCTCCCCACTCAACTTCCAAAAGTGGCTAACTTATTTCTAATTCCGTCTCTGGCAACCCCTTTATGGAATTAAAAGCCGTGAAAATGTTTATTAACTTAAATTTTATTGAAATTATTATAGCACATTAAACATGAACTACTTTAGTTGTGCGTGTTCGTAAGAGGCGTAGTCGCCTTACTTACTTAGTAGTCTGTTGGAGATCTTTAAGTGATTTTTGGGCGATGCTGTATGAGGCCAATCATCAAGAACCTATATTTTACAATCTTTTCCCCACTTAAATTCCAAAAGTGGCTGAGGAATTTCGTATTCTGAAGCTATGGCTACCCCTTTTAGGGATTTATAGTCGTGAGTATGTGTATGTATGAGAATCTGCTTACACTTTTATATGTTTGCGGTTGTTCCAGTATTTAAATTAAGTAATGTACATTCTTCGGCATAATCACTTAATCGACTTGCGAAGTTCAAACCACGGAACACAAACGCTGAGGATAATGAATGTAGAGAGTAGAAAGTACATACCTACATATACTCACGCCATTATTTCCCATTGGGGTAGGCAGAGAATATCGCGACTTTGGAAGATCATGGCGAATCTCTCTAGCTTCCTTAACATCCATCAATATTTTCATACATGCTCATTTATTCTTCATACTTCAGACGCCTGCCTTTTTGGGCAAACTATATTGTTCAGTATTGTTGCTTTATGACATGTTGTCGTCCTATGGCACCCCACTGGTGCACAGGGCCTGCACAAGCTCCCGCCACGCCTTCCTGTCTGCTGCGACTTCCCTGGCCGCACTCCAACTCAGTCCCGCCGCTCGCAGCTCGCTCTCCACGCTCCGGCGCCAAGTGTGTACGGGACGGCCGCGGGCTCGCTTGCCGTCCGGTGGTTTCCACTCGAATGCGATGCTGGCGTTTGTGGTCCCTCTTCGAAATGTGTGCCCCATCCACCTCCATTTTCTCAGTGCGATGTCAGTCACAACTGGAGTCTGCTGGCATTGGTTCCACAGGTCCACGTTCCGGATTGTCATTGGCCAGTAAATGCGGAGGATTGACCTCAGGGACTTGTTGACGAAGACTCGGAGCTTATTCGTCAGCCCCTTTGTCACTCTCCACGTTTCACAGCCAAAGAGCAGAACGGATTTCACCACGGATTCGAAGAGGGAGATCTTTACTCGACGGGAAAGGACATTTGACTCCCAGACAGGTCTCAGTTGGGCAAAGGCCGCGTTTGCCTTCCGTATCCTGCTTTCAACATCCTCGTCTGCACCTCCTTGACACGTAATAACACTACCGAGGTAAACAAACTTACGAGCGGATTCTAGGGGGGTATCTTGAAGCTTCAATGGTTCTGTCGTTGAAGGATTTATCCGCATGTCGACGGTTTTGCGTTTATTAATTCGCAGGCCCATGACTTCTGCTTGCTTTCTAAGGCTCTCAAGTTTAGCTTCTAAATGGGCTAGAGTTGGCGAGATTAACACAATGTCGTCCGCGTAGTCCAAGTCTTCTAAGACAGAAGCGCCCCACTTCACACCTCGAGGTGTTTGGGTGACCGCTCTCATGACGTCGTCCAACAGAATAATGAAGAGAAGCGGCGATAAGAGGCATCCTTGCTTGACGCCCGCAGAGATGCATATTGGTGCTCCCAGCTCCTTTTCATGAATCACCCGGCATGTGCTACCTTCGTACAGGGCGCGGATTATCTCAATAATACACTGCGGGATGCCCCTGCGACTAAGGCTGGACCACAACGCGCCCCAGTTCACGGTGTCGAAGGCTTTATGACATGGGGAAAAGAATGTTGGTGATAGGTCTCCAATCGCCTCGCCCGATTATCACTTTAAAGCCTAATACCCTAAGTCGCCTCCTTCCAACACCCGTGTAGTGCTACTCTAAGATTTAATTAATAATGTTTTTTGCAATATCGATCATATAAATATTCCATTCACATATATGGCTCCCGAAATTTTGTAGAAATATTTTAGAAATGACTGATCGGGTCGTGTCGAGCCATACCGCACTCTGAATTTTATTTTAAGTATGTTATTTCATCACTTCTGGAATTTAGAAACATCAGATGAGAACGTTTCATACTGACCCGACTAAGGAGCAAAATAGTAAATAATAGGAATTTTCTAAACATTATATTTTATTAAAACACTCAAAAGACTTTAAAGATTGATGACCTTTCTGATTTGCTTAACTCTTTTATTCATTTGTGTAATATGAAAAATGACTGAAAATAAATCAAATCCTTTAACATTTAAGTAACAGTTTTAACAGGCAATTTTACTCCTATAAAAAAAATTAAACAAAAATATGTCTAAATAAATGTAAAAATGATTTTTATTTTATTATTTTTGCAACTATTTTTCATGGTAGATAAACCGAGAAACCCCATTGATTTAGTTTAAAATTGTTATATTTATGATGTTACCATTTTTTTAACAGCTATCCCATCTCTTTCGGGGGTGATACCAACCCTCATACATTTTTACCCATGATCCTTTATTTAATAAAGCACAGCCTAAAACGCAATGTCCTCCCCATATTGGTTCCACGTCCAAACCGTTGTCCTTGCAATAAGGTTGCGTTCAACGAATTTCACTTTTTCCCGTTGCTAAAATTCGCGACCGAAGTCACGTCACGTAACATGACTTGTTTATTGAGGCAGGTTTTTGGCAGGCTGTTTTGATGTTTGCTAACTTGCCTGCTTTATGTTGGCGAGGGATTCATGATGGGAGTGTTAATATGTTTTATGATTTCCTTTTAGGATAGATAAATGTTTACTTAAATTAATACATACAAATATCTGCCATCATCAGGCATGTTGGCAGGGGACTAATACTTCTGAATGTGTAACAATATTATATCACGTGATGTTTAGAAGTATTTGTACCTCTGCCAACCCCTTCGGTGATATACGGTGGAAACGTTTGAGTTTGAGATAAATCGGCCATGCGTTCACATTGGGGTAAGCAGAGACTGTCGAGCGCAACTTTAAATGACCATTTACTTATTTAATTACATTTTGTATATGTGGCCTCCCTAGTCAACCTCTACTGGCGTATGCTTTTTAAAATTATATACATACATACATACATATACTCACGCCATTAGTTCCCATTGGGGTAGGCAGAGACTATCGATTGCCACTTCGTACGATCTTACAAACCTCTCTAGCTGCGTTTACATCCATCAATCTTTTCATACATGCTCTTTTATTCTTCATACTACGGACGCCTGTATTATATTATACATAATTTTAAAAAGATAATATACGTTTACAGTTGGTGCAGGCTTGCATTGGAATTCTAAAAAAACAATGTCAGGCATTATTTGATTCAGTTCGATTCCTTTTAACTTTTATAATTTTTCATTTTACTTTTTTTATAATGCAATACTAGCAGCTGAACCGGCAAACGTTGTTTTGCCACACACGTTACTTCTAGAGAGCGAATAGTTACAAACCTATTCTCAGACCTACTAAATGTATATGCAAAATTTCTTTTTAATTGGTAAGCCGTTTCGGAGGATTTTGGTGACAAACACTGTGACACGTGAATTTTACATACATATACTCACAGCTATAAATCCCTAGAAGGGGTAGCCAGAGCTAAGGAATAAAAAATTCCTCGGCCACTTTTGGAAAATTGAGTGGAGAAAAGATGGTAAAGTAAAGGTTGTTGTTGACGGGTTTCCAACCGCATCGCCCAAAAGTCCCTTAAAAGCCCCAATACCGTTAGTCGCCTCTTACGTACACCCCGGTAGAAACAGGGTAGTGCTATTCTAAGCCGACACTACACGGCGTGAATTTTATATATCAAAAAAAAAAGTCAAAAAGTTTATTTTTCAAAATTAAGTTAAAAATTAACATTTTTTGAACGTCAAATTTTTTTAAATTTATCATTAGTCCGTTGCTTCGGAAGGTGTTCGTAAAGAGAAGAAGCAACAAAGAAACTCTTTACATTCACATTTTTTCATTTTTTCAAAACATGGTTTGTACAATTTCAGTTTATTAACATGTTTTTACTTTATAAAAGATTTTCTATGCGACAAAACCAAACGCTAGTTTGACATATTTAAAATAAATTGTCCATCACAAAAACCAATCACATAACGTGAGAAGAAAAATCCTCACCAGACAATTATTCCTAGGAATAACGAGGGAAGATTTATAGCTTTACGGACACGGTCATGTGCGCGTTGGGTCCTTGTCGTTTAAAAAATCTTGAACACTGTAGTAAGACTTCTTTAAAAGCATAGCTTTTATTGCCTTTTTAAAAGATGCCACAGGCAATTCCAATATGTCAGAAGGAAGTTTGTTGAACATTTTCAGGGATAGTCCCATAAAGGAGTTACTTACTTTATTAAGTCTCCACTTCGGTACGTGAAGTTTGTCCTTATTTCGAGTGTTAACAGTATGCCTATCACTAACTTTACTAAATTGGCCTATATTCTTTTTGGCATACATTAAATTCTCAAATATGTATTGGCAAGGGACAGTTAAAATGCCAATTTCTTTAAATTTTTCGCGCAACGAATACCTCGACCTCAACATGTAAATAGATCGGATAGCTCGCTTTTGTAAGACGAAAACTTTATGAACATCAGCCGCTTTACCCCATAATAAAATACCGTACGACATAATACTATGAAAATAACTGAAATACACAATGCGAGCTGTTTCTACGTCTGCTATTTCTCTAATCTTACGCACGGCATACGCTGCTGAGCTCAGCCTTTTAGAAAGTGTTAGTATATGGGGTCCCCATTGCAACTTAGAATCGATTATTATCCCTAGGAATTTTGTTTCTTTCACTAATTCTACTTGTTCACTATCAATAACAATATTGTTATCAACTTGCCTAACATTCGGTAAAGTAAATTTAATACATTTAGTTTTTTTGGCATTTAGAACCAGGTTATTTACAGTAAACCAATGCAATACCAGTGAGATAGCTTTATTTACGTCGTCAAGAGATGTAGAGGATCTCGCTACATTAAATATTAAAGATGTGTCATCTGCAAACATAACTATCTCAGAATACTTTTGTACCATAAATGGTAAATCATTAATGTAAATCAGAAACAGTAATGGGCCAAGTATAGAACCTTGAGGAACGCCCATCTCTATTTCCGATCCTTCCGACGTGGTTCCATTAATATCAACCTTTAAAGTTCTTTTATGAAGATATGATGCCATTAATTTCAGTGCTTGCTCGTCAAAACCGTAATATTTAAGTTTAATCAACGCTATTTCTTTTTTTACACAATCAAAAGCTTTTGTGAGGTCACAAAATATACCTAATGCATCCCGGGAGTTTTCCCATGAATTAAAAATATGTTTCATTAGTGACACTCCTGCATCTACAGTAGACCTACCTTTGGTGAAACCATATTGCTCGTCATGGAATATATTATGATTGTTGAAATATGAAAGCATTTGGTTGGACATGATTTTCTCAAAAACTTTACTGAGAACTGGCAAAATAGAAATAGGCCTATAATTGGTAAAGTCCTGACTATCTCCTGATTTATGTAGTGGGATGAGCCTACTTAACTTCATACAGTCTGGAAATTCTCCTATATCTATACATTTATTAAAAAGTATCGTTAAATGAGGAGCGATTATATTTATTATTCTGTTTATGACGAAAACTGACATTCCTGTTATGTCTTCGGTTTTTTTAAGATTAATAGTTTTAAAATTTTTAATTATATCATTATTGTCAACATACTTGAAAGAAAACTGTGCTGTTGTTTTGGTAACATTTTGTTCCAACAACTCAAGAGCTTTCTGGGGACATGAATTTAATTTCTCTGTTGTCTGAGTGGGGGTATTTATAAAATGATTTTCAAAAATGTCAGCAATTTGTGATTTTGACTGTATCAGTTCATTATCTAATAATAAATTGAGATCATGTGGGGACTTTAGTTTTCCAGTTTCACTGTTAATTATTTTCCAGACAGTCTTACTCTTGTTAGAAGAATTCATAATTTTATGTTTTATGCATCTAGATTTAGCTTCACCACAAACTTTTTTGAAAATTTTTGAATAATTTCTGACATAAATAATAAAATCTTGGTTGAAGTTAAAGGACTTTTCTCTATAAATGTTATATAGGTGATCTCTACTTATTCTAATTCCAGCGGTGGCCCATTCAGCAAAAGAGCATTTTGTATTACACAGTATTACCTTAGTTTTAAAGATTTTGTTGAATTTAGTTTTTAGCTCATTGATGAATGAAAGACAATTCTCTAATGATTCACTGCTTCTCATTGGGGGGCTGATGCTAGACCTAATATTATTTTCAAATAAGCTAAGTTTTTTTTTCAGTTATCTGTCTACATACTATTGACTTTTTCTTTTCGATGGTAAATTCTAAATTTATAAATTGACCCTTGTGGTCTGAGGTAATGCAATCAAAAAGGAAGTGACCGGAGTAATCACAATTGCAATAAATATTATCTAAACATGTTGCAGAGGTCGAGGTAATTCGGGTTGGCTCATTAAATACATTTAGAAGATTAAATGATTGAAAAAATGTCAATATTCTCTCCTTTACTAGACCCTCACCCAACAAGTCAACATTGAAATCCCCACAAACTACAACCTCTCTGGAGCTGCGGGAAGCCATCCCCAAAGCATCTTCCATCGCTGCTTCAAAGATGTCATAGTTACCTTTGGGTGGGCGATATACACACAAAATTATATACTTGCTCAATTCAATGCATGAGATTTCTACATGTTGTTCAACAGAGAGTCTACAGATGTCTTTTCTTTCTTTAAATTTAATGTCTACATATAATAGTATCATACTACCCCCACACATTATGGACTCTCTGTTAAAACAACTGCCCACTGTGTAATTCTTTAAACTAAAATTCATTTGTTCTGCTTTTAACCAGTGTTCTGTTAAACAAAGTATTTTGGCATTGTACTTATTAATGAATAACTCTAATTCTAATAGTTTGCAGGAAAGGCTCTGTATGTTCTGATGAACTAGTGAAATGTATGCCTTTTCCTTTGTCTTACTACCTAGTTTAAAGCTAAATTTGCAGATACATTAGTACATGTACTAATAACTGCATCCAAGTCAGATGAAATTGTTATGTTATTCAAATTAATAACATTGTTGTATACAATATTACTAGCTAGTAACATAGCTAGACGTTTTTTAGAATGTTCAGGTACTTTCAAGGTACTTTTAGTCAATAATGGTTTCTTAATATAATTATTTATATTAAAATTAACAATTTTTTGCCTATATCCCAAGGTCAAATTATATAGTAACATATTTAGTTTATAAATCCTAGTATTAACCTTATAGCTAAGATGCTTGGAATATAGGAAGTCACTTATAATTATTTTTCTAACATTTAAATTGACCAATTTGTCAAATGATTTCTTTAAGTCACTTGGATTCACCTTATTACTCGAACCAATTAAAATAACTAAAGTAGTATTGGAGTCATATTGTTCTTTTAAAATGGTATTTATTATTTGAGAGTAACTTGCTCCGGGCATACAAGTATTTAAAATACATTGGTCTAATTCTTTGTTTAAATGATGGCCAATGTTAACACCAAGAGAATCGGAGAAGACTAAAGTCCTCTGAGTCGACACATCTCTATTGTAAGCAAAAGTGGGCTGAACCATATTATTTCTATTTTCAGGAGATACATCATTTATGACAGTACTTACACTTTCACACTTAGTGCAAAAACTAGATAGTGTTTCTACTGTTTTGATATTTTCATTACTTAACTCTATGATTTCTTCTAATCCTACTATGTAGCTTTGCATTTCTAAGTGACTATTATGATAGTTTACTGTAATATCTTGAAGAGATTTTTCTAACTCTATAATTCTATTACTATCATGACTTAGTTTAACTTTGTTACTGTCTAGAGAAAGTTCATAATCACTACATAGTTGTTCTAGCCTATTTAACTTAAACTTCATCTCATGATGTTGACTACACCTAAGTTTATTAAGTTTTTTTACAAGATTTCTTACAGTTCTTTTAAGTTTAAGGTACTTTTTCAACTTTCTGGAACCTTTTATGTTCACAATTGGTAGGGATTTTTCCTCCTTTAATGGAGTAGTCAAGTCTATTGTTGGCATATCAATAATGTTATCATACATTCGCTGCAGAATAATTGAGTTCTCCTCTGTTTTCTTACTTCTTAATGAATGTAGTTCTAATTCAGCTCCTGCTAGTTGTGCTTTTAACAATTCTATTTCTTTCAGTGCTACTTCATGAAAATCATAACTGTTTTGGTGCAAACTAACATCTCTTTCCAGGGCCAATCTTTGGGCTATGCTATCTTGCAGCTCTGCATCCAAGTCAACAAGTTGTTTCCTTAAACAAGAATTGGTTTTAATAATATTGTTTATTTCTTGCTCACTATCCTCTCGTTCCTCTAACAATTTTATGGTATTTTCTTTAGATTTTTTTAATTCTAAAAGGGTTGAATTTAACTTCTTTTCTAAATTACTAATAGTTTCACTGCGAGTAGGCATTTTAACTATTTTTAAGCTAATGGTACTTGATATTGTAAACTAAGTTTTATTTACTAGATAACTTATTGAATAATTTAAGGTTATATTTTATGATAAGAGTATATCTAGTAAAATATAAGTGGATAAGAAGAAATATAACTCATTTATTCAGTATTTAGTTAAACTGAGGTATTGTTTTAATGTGTGAATTGTGAAATAAAGAAAAAATACTGGCCTGAAAAAACCGTTGAAACAAGCGCAAACCAATACTTTAATATAATCATGAAATAATTATTAAACTTCAATACTCCTTATATAACATATGTTATCCTTAATAAATGGAGTTCTTTTCAGTGAGAATTCTTTCGATATCTATCTTAATTATAATTAAAAATTCTAAAAATTAAATTTTCGACACAAAAACTTGTCGATGCCACAGAGTATGATATTTTGCGTACCTCATGAACCAATTGATTATAACTATCATCAAGTATTTAATTTGTATGTATATACTTTTAAATTGGGCAGATTGGTTGGCCAATACCATCAGATGACCTTCAATTTCGGATTTATGGCCCACTGCTCTCAATAAACAAGAACATGGTTTAATTTTCATTTACGTAACGTAATAATGTACACCATGTGTCTTGAATGGAGACAAAATATTGGTCATTTTTGAGATATGCCAGTTGAGATTCTTTGTAACTTTCCTTATAGCTGGAGTACACATAATTTCACCGCTATAGTGGATGAAGAATTTTTATTCTGAAACTCTGGCTATGCCTTCTTGGGATTTATAGCCGTGAGTATATGTATGTATGTAAATCTTCGTTTTCCAGACTAACAAATGCATTTATTATAATATGATACTCGTATTATAGTCAAAACTGCATCTCGAGCTGAGTCGCTACTATACATATAAGAAATTGTGTGGAAACATAAAATGCCATTCCAACTAGATAAATATTTACCTACACGATTAGTTTTCTATAAGGTTGGGCTAAAATATCAGTTGGCACTTTGAGATCCTGTCTAATACTTTAGGCTTTATTTACATTCATCAATCCTTTCATACATACCCTTGCATTTTGTGTATGGAGAGACCTTTAACCTAACTGCTTCAGACGGAGAGTGGTGGTTAAAAAAACTATACACATATAAACAACATCCAAGATTAAGAACCAATCATTTTATGCTCATCACATAAATGTTTCTCTCAGCGGGGATCGCACCCCTAACCTCAGCCCGGTTGTCGTCAATTCATATGTAAAAGTTGCAATCACTTTCATTCATATGTAATAATATGTTGTACTATATTCCTTACTAAACCTTGGACGAGTTGTTAAGTTAAATTTATAGCACGTCATCTATAATTTTTTCATTCGCAGTTTAACTGATCGTTTTCCTTATTCAAAGGAGGCTCGTGCCGTGATCATTTCGGTGTGATGTGTAAATGTGTTTGTACAACACTTCATATGAAAAAGGTATATACAAAACTATGCGGGTTTCTTTGTACTAATTTTATAATTTGGACCTTTGTACTGTGGAAAAAGTAAATTTATATACCACGTTAAAATAGTTCTAGGTATAAGCCTCTTTTATTATTACTTATTACATTATATGTTTATAATTCACGTTAATATTCGGAGTATTCAAATAAACATATCACTTCATTTCATTTGACTTTTTCGCCAATCAAGTGACAACTCGTTAATGTATTTACTTTACTATACAGTCATAGGTTGAGGATATGTCGCATTGTTACTTATATTCATCATCATCAGCCATTAGACACCCAGTGCTGGATATAGGCCTCCCCCAAAGATCTCCCACAACAATCGGTCCTGTACTGCCCTTATCCATCGGTTTCCCGCGACCTTGACCAAGTAGTCCATCCACCTTGTGGTATCCTACCCACACTGCTTCGTCCGGTATGTGGTTGCCACTCCAGAACCTTCGAGCCCCAGCTTATATTAAAAATAGTTATTTCCCATCAGGGAAGTCAGTGATTTTCGATGGTCTTTCTACAATAAAGACCGTCTCGAACTTCAATTACACTTATTAATCTTCTCCTACATACTCTTTTATCTTGGATTTCTGCTTTTAGTACTTTAAAACAAAAATTCAAAATGTGTCCCCATAGTCTAGGTATTCGTACCGAACATACATACATACATATACTCACGGCTATAAATCCCTAGAAGGGGTAGCCAGAGCTAAGGAATTAGAAATACCTCAGCCACTTTTGGAAAGTTGAGTGGGGAAAAGTTGGTAAAATAAAGGTTGTTGGTGATGGGTCTCCAACCGCTTCGTCCAAAAATCCCTTAAAAGCCCCAATACCGTTAGTCGCCTCTTACGTACACCCACCGGAAGAAATGGAGTAGTGCTATTCTAAGCCGACACTACACAGCAAATCGTACCGAACTAATAGAAATGTAAATTTAGTCTAGTTTTAATTGATCAAATAAATTACATTATTATTACCCATGTTTATCCATTACATGCACAGTTTATGGATAAGTAGGTAACAGTATATTCTGCATTTTACGAACTTACTTTTCGACAGTCCAAGCATTGAATGCGAATTGCCCATTTTTCGGTGTGCGTTTTGAATATGTATCCGTGATTTCAAATTGTATTTGACGTTGCCAAAAGTATGCTTGTTTATTGCCTTGTTTTGCATACATGCATATTACATACATACTCACGGCCATAAATCCCAAAAAGGGGTAGCTAGAGCTTCAGCTCAAAACTCATACATACATACATACTCATGGCTATAAATCCCGTAACGGGGTAGCCAAAGCTTTGGAATGAAAAATTCCTCAGCCACTTTTGGAAGTTGATTGGGAAAAGATGGTAATAATAAATGTTTTTGGTGATGGGTCTCCAACCACATCGCCCAAAAATCACTTAAAAAGCCCCTATACCCTTAGTCGCCTCTTACGATCACCCACGGGTAGAAATGGGGTAGTGTTATTCTCAGCCGACACTACACGGCACTCAAAACTCCACACCCACATTTGGAAGTTGATAGGGGACTAGATGGTAGAAATAAAGTACGAGTATCCTTGGTGATGGGTCTCCAATTAATAGCCCAAAAACCACTTAAAAAAGCCCCATACCCTTAGTCGCCTCTTTCGACACCCGTGTATAAGCGTGTAATAATTACATTTATAAATTTTAATAAAGAAACTTTGCTTTTATCACACAAAGTTAAACTGAAGTCTTTGTGCAACGTTTTAGGTAACTTTGTCATTAAATTTTAAATTAAGGTCTTCTTTTCAACTTTCTAGCTGACTTCAACACTCGTTCTTTACTGTTTTACTTTATTTTTTTCGTTATAATAAAACGTACTCCATATTTGGTGATAAATGCTATTATCAAGTAAATCTAAGATGTACAAGCAAGCCTTGGTCATAAGGAAATTTGGAAATGTTAATAAGAAGAGCAAGCAAGACATTATACGCGTATTATTACGGTCTAAGCGAAGAAGTTTGACCTTCAGCATCACGTGTCATGGAAGACTGCTCATCTGTGGGTCAAGTTTTTATAGCTCGTCCTCTTTTTATGGGCAAAAAGTGGGAACTTTGAGCTAGCGGTTTTATTCTGTTGTCTTTATTAAGTTTAGTACGTCAGAGGTGCGAAGTATTTTGTAAGTGTATAAGATGTCCTTTTATGAAGTCTTCGTTTTAAAGACTTTCGTAGTACAGTGGTGATGTTAGCTGCTAAGTCGGGAGGTTGCAGGTTCAATTCCCGCTGTGAACTAATTGAAAATGATGAATATGGATGTCAGTTCTTAGTTTTAGTGTTAATTTATGTAACATGATCCTCTGTACTCACGGCTTTAATCCCAGAAAGGGGTAGGCAGATCTTCAAAAATGATGTATTTCAGTCACCTTTGGAAGTTGTGTGAGGCAAAGATTGTTTTTGGTGATCCATCCTAGCCGACTGCGCACGCGCACGTAAGAGAGTTAGTGCTATTCTAAATCAACCCTATAAAGCTTAGTTATTAATAAGAGTATATTCAGTCATCGTTATGCCCATTGACGTAAAGTTGCCTAGTCCTAAGTTCATTCCGTTTGATCTTTGTTATTATGTCACTGTAAATAACGTTGGAATTTCTCATTTACGAATTTTAATGCAATTAAGGAAAACCAGGTATCATACTAATCTATTAAAAACTAAAATATAATCTATGGTTTCGTATTGTTTCCTTTAATGGATATTAACACGCTTTTTTCATACTTAAGGCTTTTTATATCTATTCTTTTTCGATGCATACATACATACATACATATACTCACGGCTATAAATCCCAGGAAGGGGAAGCCAGAGCTAAAGAATTAGAAATGCCTCAGCCACTTTCGGAAATTTGAGTGGGGAAAAGATAAGTAAAAATAAAGGTTGTTGGTGATGGTGATGGGTCTCCAACCGCATCGCCCAAAAATCCCTTAATAGCCCCCTACCGTTAGTCGCCTCTTACGTACACCCACCGGAAGAAATGGGGTAGTGCTATTCTAAACCGACACTACACGGCAAACCACTTTCGATGCACTGTCTCCATTTATAAAGTCTTTATTATTTATTAAACTCTCTACATTGCTGAAACACATATCAAGATGAAAGTGCTGTGGCGTGTAAGCATCTTTATGTTTCTTGCATATACGATGCAGCATCTAGATTGTTCAGCAACTTTTATTACAGTAGATAAGCGTTTTAACTTACTTATTCAATGAAATTTATTCTATTCTTTTTCTCAATAGTTTTTTTCATAAAAGTAAAAGCTATAAAAACTATAAATTATTAATAATAAATTATCCTTATATATTAAACGAGAGAGGGTGGATTTTGCGAACCAGCCTGTGTCGCGATGCTAAGAGCTAGAAAATTGGTTCAGGTATCAAGTTAAGGTTTACCGAAAACTCATACATTTTTCATAACTGGATTAGTAAAATTGTTAGCGATTTATAAATTGTCAAAATTGGCCCATAGACTTTGCTGGAGTAAAAGCGCGCGCAATTGTGTCAGTCACAGCTTTTAGTATTATAACGTCCACGGGAATATAAATATAATAAAACAGAAGTTAAGATAGTGTTTTAGTATTTTGAATGTAAACCGGATGCAAAAAATGTAGTCCACGCGGACGTAGTCGCGGGCAAAACGCTAGTTAAAATTATTTGTCAAAGTAATTTAAATTAGGTATTAAATAATTCTGAAACAATCTAGCAATCTATCAAACAAGCGTATATTGAAGTTGGACTAAGCCTGATAAAGCAACACCTATGATAGTCGAGCATCTTGCAAACAGTAGCTGAATAATTTACAATTCGCTGACATAATGAGATCAGTTCGGTGTAAAGTAGGGGTGCCATCCGTTTTATTGTAAAAGAAAAAAAATGCTGGCTAAAATGTCACTACCCCTTTCTACCCACGGGTGTCGTAAGAGTCGACTAAACGTATGGGGCTTTTCAAGTGGTTTTTGGGCGATGCGTTTGGATACCCATCACCAACGATACTTTATTTCTACCTTCTTGTTCCCTATCAACTTCCAAATGTGGCTGAGAATTTTCTAGCTCTGAAGCTCTGGCTACCCCTTTTTGGGATTTATGGCCGGATATTAATGTATATGTAATGTAGAACCAAATAGTTGGAACATTTATTACAATAGAAAAAGTTCCATAGTTATATAATACCTACTTTACACATTTTATTCGTAATGCGTAATGAATAGTAAGTTTTGTGATTAGTCACGTGTTCTTAATATTGAGTAGCATATCAGAATCACGAGTACCATCGATTCGGCGTCACTGTCATCGGAAATCTAAATTGCTTTTAATAATGTCCTTTATACCACTTACACAGCTGTGTAGTGTCGGCTTAGAATAGCACCACCCCATTTCTGCCGGAGGGTGTACGTAAAAGGCGACTAACGGTATTGGGGATTTTAAGGGAATTTTGGGCGATGCGGTTGGAGACCCATCACCAACAACCTTTATTTTTACCATCTTATCCCCACTCAAATTTCCAAAAGTGGCTGAGGAATTTCTAATACCTTAGCTCTGGCTACCCCTTCAAGGGAATTATAGCCGTGAGTATATGTATGTATACTTCTTATGTTAGGTAGAGATGTTCTATCGTTATTTTGGACGTGTACGTGTACGTGTGTGTGTTTGTGTGTGTGTGTGTGTGTGTGTGTGTGTGTGTGTGTAGTGTGTAATATATAATATCCTCATCACTACAAAATGAAATAAATTAATATATCAAGTTAGCTCCATAGTAAGTACAATTTAATAACTTTTAGTATAGGTTCTTAACTCAACGATAGATTAAATACTATGTAATAACATCTAAACCCAAAAATTTGGATCAAGGAATGAACCTACAACCTCCTGACCCAGAAGCTAGTCATACACTAGGCTATAGTTCTCGTCATCGAATCAAATACCTAGTGATTATTTACTCTGAGTTCCATAGAATCGAAATGGCAACCCTAGTATTAAGTCATCGCACGTGACAGTGTACAGTTGTACTTGTATTACGAGGTATTATCACATCTGTGTTGTTATCTATACTTTGACGAGGCTGGCACGTAACATCTTCCTTTTATGCACTCCTGGTACTTATAACTCACATTGTGTTATTTTAATAATATTTTGTAAGACATTTCTAAAGGGTATCTTTATATATTATTTCTGTAAGCCTCTTTCTTGCCCGGAAGCCTGTGACGCTAGAAATTTGGTTCAGGTATCGTTTTGTACAGTTCGCGGCCGTGGTGTGCACAAAATTCAGACGTCTGATGTAACTGGATTAAGTTAATTGTTACAGAATTTCAAAGTTTCGATTTTGGCCCATAGACTTTGCTTGAGTGTCATAAGCGCGCGCAAACTTTAGTCGATCAGAGACGCACGCTGAGAAAAATTCTCTAGAAATTCAAAAGAGCTGCGCTGTGATTGGTCGGAAAATTTCAAAATAAACTCATTTTATTGGACGCGACGTAGTCGCGCCAGGGTTACCCACTATTTAACTTAATTCTAATAATCTTTTGGATAGGTAAACTTCGTGGTACTTATCACATATCTGTGTTGTTATCAATACTTTGACAAGGCTGGCACGTTACATCTTCTTTTTCTACATTCCTGGTACTCATAACTAATATTGTTTTGTATTAACAATATTTTTTTGGTATTTTGTAAGGCTTTTAGCCCTTATGTATTACAAATTTTAATTATCTTGAATTTATCTTTTGGGAAGGAAAATTCTAGTATTTTATAATATTTCTTGTTACCTTTGGACAAGACTTAAGGAAATCTGTATATAGTGCTTGTATTTATAAATGCATTATGGCATTGATTTTACCCATGACTCGAACTAAACATCATTGTCTCTTTTAAAGTGTTGTATTAGGTGCTTTTGGCGAGAAAAGATAGTGCACGAGGAAACCCAGATTGATGAATTTGTACATAGTCATTTCAATGTCCATTCAAAATGGCGATAGGTTAATCTCATATCACGTAGATAAACCTAGGCATAAAGTGGGTACTACGGACCAAGCTTACAAAATCACTCCAATAACATACATACATATACTCACGGCTATAAATCCCTTAACGGGGTAGCCAGAGCTTTGGAATGAAAAATTCCTCAGCCACTTTTGGAAGTTGATTGGGGAAAAGATGGTAATAATAAATGTTTTTGGTGACGGGTCTCCAACCACATCGCCCAAAAATCACTTAATATGCCCCTGTACCCTTAGTCGCCTCTTACGATCACCCACGGGTAGAAATGGGGTAGTGTTATTCTAAGCCGACACTCCAATAAATATAACATAATAGCGGTAGGCCTGCCCACTATAATGTGAGTATACTGTCGAGGCAAAACGTAAGTACTCTGGACACCAGATGAAAATGTCACGTGATGTTCAGAAGTATTAGTATCTCTACCAACCCTTTCGGGGATTTACACAACACATGCCCTGCTTATTACAAATTCATTGATTTATGTCAGTTGCACTGGCGTTGGTTCCTCACCGGTTTCCTATTATCCAGAGGTCACCAGAGTGACTTTACAAATTATGAGGTCAATAAGTATGGCATACGATTACTATTAGCATGCATTTATTGTTCAATAATAATATTACATTCGCATAATAATATAAAATATTTGATCATCGGTTTAGAATAGCGCTAACCCATTTCTTCCCTTCCTTCCATGTGATTATTTGGCGTCATCATTAACCGTCGTATATTTTATCATTTTTTCCTTACTCTAGCTCCTAACCTCAGTCTACTCTTTTATGAGATTAACAACCGCGAGTAAACCTCTGAGGATTCATTTGGACCTAAATCTCTGTGCTCAAAAATGCAAGAGTCCGTAGTATGAAGAATAAAAGACCAATTTGAAAAGATCGATGGATATAAACGAAGCAAGAGATGTTTGCCAAACTCGTACAAAGTGGCGATTGATAGTCTCTGCGTACCCCAATGGCAACTATCGGTGTGAGTATATGTATGTATGAGTATAGGTAAACATACAAATAGCCCATTTCTTCCGGTGGGTGTACGTTAGAGGCGATAAACGTTATTGGGGCTTTTAAGGGATTTTTGGGCGATGCGGTTGGAGATACATTATCGACAACCTTTATTTCACCATCTTTTCCCCACAAAACTTTCCAAAAGTGGCTGAGAAATTTCTTATTCCCTAGCTACCCCTTCAAGGGATTTATGAGCCGTGAGCATATGAATGTATGTTACTAATAAACATACATCGGGGTTTTCGGTGCGGGAATGGTTGACATTAGCCAAAGAGTAAGTATTATCTTAAAACAGAATGTAGATATAAATAAGTATTATTTTAAAGTACAAACCTTCTTTTCCGTGCTTTCTTTTTATTTTAATTACATTGTCAAATTTGACAGTACCCAATAAATAAATAAAACCTAAACCTTTAATTTGTTTAGCTATTATTTCTTGCTCATTCTTAAACCATGATTTCCCCGGAAGAGTATCGCCAATTTTCAAGGGAATTCAAGACGAAAATTGAAATTAACAAAATTAGACATGGAGATGGTATGGAATAATGTTGATTGGCTTAGTTTTTCCTTTAGGCTGTCAGTAATTTTAGCAATTGTTATTTCCTACATTACAGGCAAAGAGATCTGTTTGTGTTGGTGTTACCTAAACTTCAAAGAAAGGTGCTTGAAGTTCTTATTCAAACATATCCATTACTTACAATTTGATGAATGCTGGGAGGAGGTGGTCGGTGTATTCCGTAAATATCAAGAAAAGGAATATCAAACGTTCGAAGATTGCACCTGCAAGAGTTCTATTCAGGAATCCGAATTGCGGAAAATGCTAAAGTATATACCTATGGTAAAGTTTGAAATGTTTTGGTTTGACATCATTAACGTAATCGAAACATACATAGGTACCTACTAATGTAAAAAATTAAATATTTATATCCTGTGTGTATTCGTACATAATTATTATTGCCCTTTCTAAGTGCTCTTGAGATAAACATATTAGTGTCCATAGATAATCACGGCCACTTGACTTGAATATATTGGTAACTAAATGCTTTACGTCATTTTTTTATGTCAAGTTTAGTATTATTCGTTTTCTTTCCTAGTCAATACAAACATGCCTCCAAGAAAAAAGCTCGTTACGAGTTTGTGCATTCGTGGCTAGAAAATAACGCAGACATACAGATTCGAGATTCAGCCTTTTTTTGCATCAAGTGCAACGTTAGCTTCGCTCAAACGAAGTTTGGGGTAACGCGACATGTTGCGTCTAATAAACATACGTGTATGAAATATGATTTCAATAGTGAGCTCGTGAAATTTGTTGTGGGCTGTAATATACCATGGAAGCAGGTAAACAATCCGATATTTAAAGATTTCATCGAAAAATGTGTTTCAGGTAAATTCGGAAAAACTGTAAAAGTTCCTTCGGAATGTCAACTGCGGCGAAAATATTTAAGTAAAGTTTACTATGAAACAATGAATAAAATAAAGAATGAGCTCAAAAATGAATATATTTACGTGAGTGTTGACGAAACCACGGATGATGTCGGTCGTCAAGTAGCTAATGTCATAGTAGGGGCATTACGTAATGATAATATTGGCGCTCAACACTTGATATCTAGCAAATGTCTAGACACCACGAACAATGAAACAATAACCAACGCGGTAACAAGTGCTCTTAATGAATTATGGGGTGCTGACCATAATAATCACAATAGATTCCTTTTACTTTTAACTGACGGTGTGGGTTACATGCTAAAAGCTGGGAAAACATTAAAAAGTACTTTCCCCAACCTTTTGCACGTCACATGTTTGGCTCATGGTTTGAATAGAGTGGCTGAATTAGTCAGAAAACTTTATCCAAATGTGGATGCGTTAATCGCAAATGTTAAGAAGACTTTTCTGAAATCTCCGAAAAGGATAAAAAAGTTTAAAGAAATGCTTCCCGGAGTACCTTTGCCACCACGACCAACAATTATTCGGTGGGGTACCTGGATAGAAGCTGCAACATATTATAGCAAACATTATGATGAAGTGAAACGTGTTCTAAATACGTTTAGTCCCTCAGAAGGCCAGAGTGTTACTAAAGCAAAAAAAACATTTGATGATGCAAATATAAGAAGCGACTTAATTTTCATTGCAAATTATTTAATGACTATCCCAAATGCAATTAAAAAACTACAGGGTGCAAGTCTGTCCATCAGCGATAGTCTAAAAATTGTTCATAAAACCTATCAAGATATTTCCAAATTAAACTTGAGCGTAAAAGGAAAACGTATTTTTAATAAACTGAAGTTGGTTTTAGAAAAGAATTCTGGCTATAGTACACTAAAAACTATGAACGAATTATTACAAGGCAAAGAAATAGAACTGCGATCACCAACTTTGCGTGCAACAATAGATTCCTTCAAAAAATTTAAATATGCACCTATTACAACTGCCGATGTGGAAAGATCGTTCAGTACGTTGAAATGGATATTTACAGCAAGACGTCGCAGATTAACCGTTCCAAATATAGAAAAAATATTAATAGTTTATTCTGAACACCGTGACAACTACTAAAATTTAAGTTATATAAATATATATTTGTTCTGTTTTTGTATTATTTAATAGAGTGTATATTATGAGCTGTCGCATATACACTCGCATATATATGCAAACTGTCGCAGAGAGGTAGGTATTCATTAGGCATAATATGATACTTTTTCAGACTAACCTATCTGTTTATCTCTACTCTTTGTTAAATCATTCCCGCACCGAAAACCCCGATGTATGCTAATAAACCAGTCAATCTTAACCCTTATAATAACCCAACACAATACTCACGTAGTTGTACGATTGGCGACCTCAGCCGCCATGTTTGTGTGGTACAGTTACATCACAACATATAAGACATTACTTACGAGCTCATTGCTGCTCGTGTTGACCGATTGTCCTGTTCGTACGTATTCGGACTCTGTTGGAACATAATACAAACAATAAAAAAAATACTTATCTATAGTCATGGCTATGATTAAAAAGGGCTGGCCAGGATTTCAAAATGAGATTTCCTCCGCCGCTTTGGGAAGTTGTATGCGAAGAATAATGTAAAATAAAAAATGGTTTATACCTTAGTCACCTCGTACAAAACCTATTGGCAAAAATGGAGTAGTTCTATTCAATGCCAATACTACACAGCAAAAATATAATTTATTATTAAAATTCATTTAAATGTGCGAAGCAACTAGAACAATTATAAACATTTTCGTATCTGACTCTGATTCCAAAGACTGAGCAAAATGAGCGTGTGTGTACGTATTTGAAGATGTAGTTTTAGGGTTAGTTTTAAAAGACTACTTTATTGGTATGTTTTCGTTTTTTTTTCAACGCTTTGGTGGTGAAGATGAAGTTCGACCGGCATTACATACATACATACACTCACGGCAATGTTTCCCTAGAAGGGGTAGCCAAAGCTTTAGAGCTGGAAACTCCTCCGCCACATTTAGGAGTTGATAGGGGTCAAGATGGTAGAAAATAAAATATTGTTGGTAAACGTTTTTCTGACATATTAATTAGTAACAAATCAAAAGTAATGATGAAATGTTAAGATGCGACGCGTCATATGAGAATGCCTTCACGTGTATGTAAGAAAATTAATTAAATTATTGGATATTGGTTCATTCAAATAAACCTAGCCCCTATTTCACCACTCTGACAAGTCAGACAATTGTCAAGAAAAACTATAACTGCACGGATTTCATTTATTAAATATTCGACACTTGTTTTGCGTATCCGAATTTTTTCCTTAAACGCAAATTGAGTTATGTTGAAGGAGAAATTTATCCGTTCTCTTTACATTGTATATGCAAATTCATCTAAATCACTATCACTACCACTACTATGAGCGCCATTTTGTAACTAAAAAATACGACAATTGTAACGCCAGCCCTCACGCTAGCCTGACACTGTCTCGATCTCATGTCAATAATTTCCGACAAATCTACAAATATGACGAGTTGGAAAATTATCCTTGTTTCACAACATGATTGTCATTATCGACAATTGTAACATAATGCCTGTCATGCTTAGAAGTATTTCTATACGAAATATTTTTCAAATTTATTACTTGTCACCTGTCGCTGACATATTTCAGGCGACATATGTCTCTGACAATTGTCATGTTGGTAAAGTAGGGGGCTAGTTGTTAAAAATAATTTGGTTTAATTGAAAATTAATTTTAAGTTTAGAATGGAGTAGACTAACTATTAGAACTAATAGCGTATGTGTATAAATGTATGTTCGATCTAAATTTCTATACTGAACTCATACGTTCACCCCGTATATACACAAAGGAGTTGGTAGAGGTACTTATACATCTGGTCATCACGTGATATTGTCACCTGGTGTTCACAGTACCCACGTTTTGCTTGGATTTGTATGTATATAAGCCAAATTGTAGTGAATCATAACGTGGTAAATTTTCAAATTGGTATTAAAATATTAATATAGTTTGATGAACAATCCATAAATGACAATTCACGACAGTAAGTACTCTTGTAGTCATTATCTGGACTCTGAACTATGATTCGCAGAACATTTGAAGCTTGGTCATTTCAAAGTACATATATAGTATGAATATACATATGCTCACGCCATAATATCCCATTGGGGTAGGCAAGGACTATCGATCTTCACTGAGTACGATCCTGGCAAACCTCTTATCATACAGTGGCCTTTTACTGGCTAATCGTCTTCATCACCTTAAATGCCAATTTTAATGTGTGGTTACACAAACATATGCAAACAATCGTTCGCGTTAATGGACACGATGTTACGAATAATTACATTTCAGATTAACATTAGAGTTAAGTTATAAACATCTTGCAAAAACATTCCTGTCCAACAGAAACCCTAATTTATTCATAAAAAATATGTCTCTTACTTTTCTTAGTCCGGTTTATCTTGTAAGCTTATTTCTTCGAAGTCCATTGCGGTTTCAGCTAATCGCGAGATCCATAAAAACTGGTAACTGAATGTAGTTTATTTCGCGGCAGTCACTCCATATTTGTCCGTTTGTCTGACATACATCACCTTGCACAAAGGTATTAGCTGGATTACTCACTGGTTATACCCTTGCTCAATGTTTTGTTGACAACTGTCTCTGTCGTAATCGAATAAATGGAAGGATTTCATGTTGTATATAATAACTATGTACTACTTACATGATAGGATACTTATGCATATAAACATACGCTACCAATACAAAGATCCAAAAACCATTATTTTTTTGGCGTGGTCACTTTGTTTGGTATGTCTCCCGAAAACTACATAGAAAACATAAACATAATAATAACATAACATAGAAAACTAATAAATAAAGAACAAATAAAGGACCGTGCTAGCCCAGTGGGTAGAACACTCGGTTATCGTGCAAGCGACTAGTGTTCAAATCCCGGGTCGGGCCTACACCAATTTGTCTTTTCTAAAGACATATGTGTGGTTAATTTATCATGGTTGTTAACGGTGAGGGAAAACATCGTGAGGAAACCCACATGGCTGAGTTGTACTTAGTCATGTGACAGTGTATTCGTACAAAACGGCGATAGGCCTGCCCCCTATCACGTGAGTACTCTGTCCATGCAAAACGTGGGTACTCTGAACACCAGGTGACAAAGTCACGTGATGTTCAGAAGTATTAGTACCTCTGCCAACCCCTTCGGGGATATTCGGCGTGAACGTTTATGTTATGTTATGTTAAATAAAGGAAAGAAAAATTTCGACACAGGCGGGAATCGAACCAGCGACCTCGGGTATACGCCCCGCCTGTGTCGAAGTTTTTCTTTCCTTTATTTATTATTTATTTATTAATAATAATCCCCACATGAGGTTTTTATGGCCAAAAAGATTTAAATTACATAAAAAAACTTTTGTGTATGAATATTGATACTAATTTTTTATCTTAGATATCACCTGATGAAAGTTTTAATACGCCGAATTTTCGGTACTTTTTGCATGAAAACGTATTATCACTTACAGTGATCTCTTGCAAGAAGGCTTTGATCGGTACAATAGTAACGCACATACGGGGTAGCCAGAGCTTCAGAGAATAGAATCAGCCTCAGCCACATTTGAAAGTTGATAGTGTAGGGGAACAATAGGAACGATATAGTCATATCAGCTTAACCTGCGTAATGGAGTGCATAGGTGTTCTAATTTAGAACACTAATAAGTACTTCATCTAATCCATTTAAGGCGAAGATCAAGTTGCTGGAGCTGGGAAAAAAACAATCCCACCAAAAACATTTTCATGTTAAATGTTACCAAGACCATATGACTCGCACTGTCAAAAAGTTATCAAATCTCATGTAGAGCCAAGCTTCTAACACTACACGCCCTAACTCTACAAGGCCTAACTTCACAAACTCTACACCTTAGTCAAAATATGTGGCTTGGCCATCTCGCTACATTCACATCGGCTTATAGTGAGAAATTAATTCACTGTTCATTACTTTGGTGTTATACAATAGTTCTTGTAGTAACGAATGGCCATGCCACATATTTTGACTAAGTTGTAAACTTTGTGTCATATGGGCTCGTCTTGGCAACATTTTACATGAAAATGTTTTTGGTGGAATTTCATTTCTAGTTTAAGGGGTTGGGGGATGAAAGTTACAAGTTTTATATTTTTTTGTTGTGTGTGCTATTTATATTTTATGTAATACTAGCTTAAATAAAAAAAAACAGCTTTCTAGGACATTAGGAAATACCCTAAGAATTTTGATGATCATTAGTGAGTCAGTGAAGAAATCAGCGTTTTTTAGATATAAAAAAAATCTGAAGCTAATGTAGTAAAAACCCTATATGTTCAAGTCAGCTATTGACAATATATCCCAAAAATTTTGTAGATCTAGTTTTACAACGTTTAACATTAATATTTGAATAAAAATAAAATAAAATAAATATTTGAATCTTGTTCGGATGCAGTCGACATCAAATAATGTATAGTTCCTCCTCCTATTGTTTTGAATAAATTATATTATAATATGTCATATATTTTGAAATAGTTTACCAACTTACTAATGTTTTCCCTTATCGTTCACAGCTTAATCATGACATTGACTTGATTTTTATTATTCCTAGTTAAAATCCCGCTGAAAATAGGCGCCATGACTAAAAATGAGACAACGCAGCCGAGACGTGCCAGTAAACTATAAAATGAATCATTTACGCACATTTTACGTCGCACGTTTTTGCACTCATTCACCGTAATGACTTTATGACTGTCACATATATTTATAACCTAACCATACTCACGTCTATGATAAAAAAGGGTAGCCAGCGTTTCGAAATCCATAATTCCTTAGACACTTAGAGAAGTTTCATGTGGTGAATTTCCAACCATATCTATTTGCGAATACTTGTTATTGGCTCAGTTGATAACTGAATTTATAAACACTGATTGTATGATTTGCTGTAAGTATTCCGAACAAATAAAATAAAAAAATAAAAATATTGATCGATAATCTCTCGTACTTTGAATAGCCTTATTCGAACCCACGGAAAGAGATGGGATAATTCTATTCTAAACCAACTTAATACTGTCGATCGATAAGTCTGCTTACTTTGATGAGAGCTCATGGCGTGTCTATATGTATGCATGAAACTGGAGCGGCTGAGTGAATCCATCAAAACTGGCCATAGTGTTAACCTGTACCTGCCTCCACCTTTCTCCTCTCAACTTCTGAATAAGTAAAACATCAGTAATATTTATATGTTAAGCAAACATTTAAAAGAGATCTACCTATACGGAGGATATTTTTTTTGAAACTGAAATTGTGTAATAGAAAGTACATTAAATCATCAAAAACGCATTTCGCATACAATCATATATTCAACTTGACATGCATGCATACCTAGGTTTTTCAGGCACACAAGAGTTAAAGAAACTTGGTCAATACTTGGTTCCTAAGATCTGCCTACCCTTTTTTATACAGAACATTACTTATAAAGATTTATAGCCACTAGTTTTTAGTTTGTTATTACCAAGTAAGTATTAGGTATGCTAAAGAAGACCTAATTAGTTTCCACTAAGTAATTAATTATATTCATTATGCCAAAGACGCGATAACTTATTTATGTCATTGTCTCAGTATTTCGTGTTTGCCTTTTCTGAATTATTAAAGGATTATTTTTAACTTGCTGTGTAGTGTCTTAGTTGCTTAGAATAGCACTACCCCATTTCTTCCGGTGGGTGTACGTAAGAGGCGACTAACGGTATTGGGGCTATTAAGGGATTTTTCGGGCGATGCGGTTGGAGACCCATCACCAACAACCTTTATTTTACCATCTTTTCCTCTTTCAATTTCCATAAGTGGTTGAGTATTTTTTAATTCATTAGCTCTGGCTACCCCTTCAAGGGTCTTATAGTCGTGAGTATATGTATGTATTAGAAAATATATTCTTAGAATAATCTTCAACACAGCCCATATATTTCCCCACCGATGAACTTGAGCCCACCTTGAATAGGGTGAGTTGTATAGACAACTCCACTACGCTTAATTCAGGATAGCAGATATGGTGGAATAGGTGGCTTTCTGATGGTACATACATACATACATATACTCACGGCTATAAATTCCTTAACGGGGTAGCCACAGCTTTGGAATGATAAATTCCTCAGCCACTTTTGGAAGTTGATTGGGGAAAAGATGATAATAATAAACGTTTTTGGTGACGGGTCTCCAACCACATCGCCCAAAAATCACTTAAAAAGCCCCTATACCCTTAGTCGCCTCTAATGATCACTCACGGGTAGAAATGGGGTAGTGTTATTCTAAGCCGACACTACACGACACTTTCTGATGGTGTAAGAATTAAGAAGACAGGTATAACTATGGAACATTGAATTTGACTCGATTCTTACAAGATGAGGTTAGTTAGTTATACAGCTTATGTTTCTATGCTTAGTTGCCTACCCTTGAACTATTTATGTCATTATAGCCATACTAAGCCTGTGTGCAAGGTGAAAGGCGAAAGTTGCATTTGTTGTTCACAACATTCTTCTCATACATGTTGATTTATATATTGTTTTGTTTACTTTATTTCGATTGCAAGCTATTTTTATATTCTTTTATAGGTTCGGAATACTTATAGCAAATTATACAATAAGTGTTTATAAATTCAGTTATCAACTAAGCCAATAACAGGTATTCGCAAATAGATTAAATTACGCTCTTGTTCGTGTAATTGTACAAGTACATCCCAAACCTAACCTTACCTATTTTGTATGCTGATAACAAATGCAACAGTGACCGATTTTTACCCAATCTTCTTTTCCTCTCTTTCGGTATATGACGATAGAAAATTTTTCTCGTGAAATATTATTCAGTATATTTTATCAGTTATCGTTTTTTAAAATAAAAATACATTGTTGTCTTTGGAATGCGTGACATTTTAGAACGCTTCGTCCGATTTTCCTCAGTTGTTTTGGAAATATACGTGAAACTACAAATATGCGTTAAAATTATGTTCGAGCGGAAAACTGTGAAAAACTTGTTAATGGTTTTGAGACATACATATACTCACGGCTATAAATCCCTTAACGGGGTAGCCAGAGCTTTGGAATGATAAATTCCTCAGCCACTTTTGGAAGTTGATTGGGGAAAAGATGATAATAATAAACGTTTTTGGTGATGGGTCTCCAACCACATCGCCCAAAAATCACTTAAAAAGCCCCTATACCCGTAGTCGCCTCTTACGATCACCCACGGGTAGAAATGGGGTAGTGCTATTCTAAGCCGACACTACACGGCAAAGACACAAGATTCTGTTTTGAAGCCATATGTTCTCCAAGGTATGGCAGAGGTATGTCGCTTATTGCTTCTGAGTACAGTTTCGCTTTTACCACAGATATAATACTATACTAGCTTTTACTTAGACAATATACCCACGCGAGAAGGGTTTCACCAATCTCTTGCAAACCTGATGAATCGACTACACGATTCCTAAACACTGGGTGGTACCCGCTTCAGAAGTAGAACCACAGTACTCTTCAGCTTTTCTGTAGCTGACGGTCGTCAAAGCGGAAACAACTTATTTATAATCTCGTCCAGCTATCACATCGGCTTATTCCGTTTATCCACCCTAAAACAGCCACCTTAAGGCGGATATTCGGAAACGCACGTCCTTCTATCCACCCTGAACGGGGCGGATATCCGTAATTCATATAATAAGTTTCTTCCGATTTTCTACCCTGCCTAAGTACAGTCATTTACTGAAATATATACAACACAAACCCGATCCAAGAAACTTCGTGAACATTAAAATACTTAAGATATACATACCTACTTGTTCGAGCTGTAAATAGTTTTGTTTACATGAAGTCTTGGCATGCGATTAATAAAGAAATAATTTATCTGTTATTGTGTGTCAGTAATGAAAAGACACAAAGTTTTAATTTTGTTACTTTTTTGTTGAGGGTTTCTTTCTTATTATGGTTTCATTTGTCACAACTGTCATTTTAAATGTTTTTTTCCTAAATACTATCTCCCAATCCTTTAGGTGCTTACCTGCAATTTAGATTTTAGATTATTTTACGTTTTTTGTTTAAACAATAAATATTAAATTAAAACTTCCCACCCAGATAACATACTCAAACTGTTAGTAGGAATGTATATCTTAAGTATTTTAATGTTCACGAAGTTTCTTGGACCGGGTTTGTGTTGTGTATGTTTCAGTAAATGACTGTACTTGGGGTGAAAAATCGGAAGAAACATATTATTATGAATTACAATTATCCACCCCATTCAGGGTGGATTGAAGGACACGCGTTTCCAAATATCCGGCTTAGGGTGGCTGTTTTAAGGTGGATAAACGGAATAAGCCATCACATCAACTAGGCACATAAAGATTTCATTGAGCTGTCAAATCATATCATTGCTATATTTGTCTCCAATAATCTCCATCGATTGCTGTATCAATTTCCTCTCTAGATTTTGTATGTGCTGATATTCGAAACTCGCTCTGACAAATCCACTCGTCAACTACATACGCGTTGACAGCAACAATTTGCACAACAAACAATAGAATCGAACGCTCGATTCGATACGGCGAGCTCGAATACGCCATCGGTATCACAATATCAATCGAGTTACTTCAGTGTCATTTCGACTGCTCCGGAGTGCTGTGGTGTGCATTGTGCTGTTACGTCACCGGCCACGTGTTTACGAGTAAATAAACATTTGTGTTTGTGCCTGTGTGTGTGTAGTGGATTCGTTTCGCGCTCGGAGTTTGAATCGGTATTTTTTTTCAATCGGCTGTTGTTTTTTTTGTTTTAGATGCTCGAAAGGCTTCTGAGAAGTCGTATCATCTTTAACATTGCGTTTTTTTACTTATTAACAAAGTTTATTATTAGCGGTCTCTTGATATAGCTATTAACAGTTTTAATTTGCATGTTTTTATTGATAGCGAGTAATTTATCGTCACTTTCGATATCCACTGACTTATAAATACAATAACTTAAGACATAAGCTAAACTTTTACAGGAATCATGCTTCTAAAAGGGCTAATTACTTACATAAATATTTCTCGAAAAATTTAATTACTAAACAGAAAATTAAAAACAGTAAAAAAACCCGGCGAAATAAGCTTATTTTTATCACAAATTTGGTTATCTCAAGGCTGTGTTTTCGCACCGCTTTCGTTTAGCTTATTATTCAAATTAATATTTGTTCAGTTGAAAATATACTATTATCAGTGTTGTATTAAAATGCATATTAATTGCCCCTCTTTCTGTCGTGTAAGAATCATATCACACATCAGTATGTGCTGATAACAAACTATGTCAGATTGTCAGATTCTGTTTTATTTTATTTAGTTTATCATAATAGTGCAAATATTATCAAGCATGTACGCAAGTATGCTTGTTTGTATTATGCTCCTAAGTATTTGCATTCCTGTTTTTAGTAGTTTCCACATGAAAAGAATCTTTGAGAGAAACGTCACTAAAACTGATTTATAACAGAATCAAAGTTTTCATTTGATCCTTGGACAACAAATGAAGGTATGTTTAGCAGTTTCATACATACATATACTCGCGCCTATAAAAATCCTTCAATGGGGTATCCAGAGCTTCAGAATTAGATAAATTAACGTTTAAAAATAAACTTTTTTGGTGATGGGTCTCACACCGCATCGCCCATAAATTACTTAAAAAGTCCCGATACTCTTAGTCACCTCTTAATATCATCCATGGGAAGAAATGAGTTAGTCTATTCTAAGCCGACACTACACAGTAGTTTCACGCTAATATATTTTGCTATAAATAATGAATTAGTTTTAAACATGAGTCTTTGATCAAGCAGTAAGTAACCTATATGTATTCAGGATGTATGACGTTTGTAAATATAATTGACAAGTCAATTAGGGCATCAGAGTATACATTAGTTTCGTCGAATATCTATTTTTGTCTGTTAAATTCATGACATAACAAGTGCATATTATGCATGAAGTTCAACAGGAAAATCATTATCGAATAACAACAAACGGAATCTTAAGAAAAAGTACTGATCATATCTGATCTTGATTCTAAATTACTGCTTAATAATGCCGTTCAATTCATTCTTATTTATTTAAATCTTTGCGTCCATATGAACCGGCTTAGAATGTCACTACCTCTTCTAACCACGGGTGTCGTAATAGGCGACTGAGGGTATGGGGTTTAGGTGGTTTTTGGATGATGCGGTTGGCGACCCGTCACCAACGATACTTTATTTCTACCATCTTCTCACCTATCAACTGCCAAATGTGGCTGAGGAGTTTCTTACTCTTAGTCCCTGGCTACCTCTTTAAGGGATTTATGGCCGTGAATATATGAATGTATGTTTAACAGGAAAATCATAATCAAGTATTAACAAACGGTTTCTAAACGGTTTCGTAAGAATAAGTACTGATCATATGTAATCTAGATTCTCAACAACAAATAATGTCAATTATTCTTATTCATATAAACCTCTAACTTCCTCGTAGTAACTAAGGGATAGGGAATAATGGAAAAACCTGAATTTTCAAGTTATATGCTCTGATAGATGAAAACAGCGTCGAAATTAAAAGGACATTATTTATTTGAACACTTTATTGCATACAGAATAGATATAATGTATTTTACAAAAGTACAGAACATAAAAACTTAGTACACAAAGGCGGACTTATCGCCTTAACGCGATTTCTTCCAGTCAACCTTTATGGTGAGGAAAAACAAGTACACAACTCTTAACTAGAAATAAATGATAATCAGTATGCAAAACCAAACTTAACTAAACACAACCTATTTACAACCTTAACCTAGATATTAATTTATATAACTAATATGTATAATAATAAATATTCTTCTACAGTATCTTAATAATATACATATATACACATATATATAAATAAATTAGTTTTTATTGAACCTTTTAAATTGTTTTAATATGGGGGAAATACAAAGTTACCGTATATTTCAAGTATTTATAATTTGGCTTATTATGAATGTCTGTCTCTCAAATTTAGTAGACTGACACGCTACGCTTTTTCGTTTTATTATATATTTTAAAAAAAATAAATGGACTTGTATTATTCCTGAATCCTTGTCTGCTCTCTTATTTTTCATACCGCAGGGACCAGCCTCTTTGAGCTAATTCTCTAATAGGTCCAAATGAGTTCATTAATACATTTGTGATCACTAAAGAAAGGGATCCTTTACATATTGTAATTTTATCTGTACACGCAAAACTGAAGTAGCTAATAACACGATAATAAGTTATTAGTACGTGAAATTTAAACTCAAGTATTTGTTCGATACTTCAGTTCAACGAGCTCGTGTCGAGTTCTTGGGATTAATTAATAGTGACTCAGAATTTATCTATCTAGAAAGAGAACACACTAATTTGAACATATTAAAACAAATAGCTGTGTAGTGTCAGCTTAGAATAGCACTACCCTATTTCTTCCGGTGGGTGTACGTAAGAGGCGACTAACGGTATTGGGGCTTTAAAGGGATTTTTGGGCGATGCGGTTGGAGACCCATCACCAACAACCTTTATTTTACCATCTTTTCCCCACTCAACTTTCCAAAGGTGGCTGAGGAATTTGTCATTCCTTAGCTCTGGCTACCCCATCTAGGGATTTGTAGCCGTGAGTATATGTATGTATATATGATGTAAAACAAATAATGTTTTTTTTTAATCAAAATCTTAAATACTTATAATCTGTGTTCTTTCATAGAGGTAAGTACTTAATATTTTCAATGGTGATGAATTATTTAACGAAACCTTTTTTAATACATACAAATTATAAATTCTTAAGCCAACTTTAGAAATTAGTTGGGGTAAAAATTATAAAATAATGCATTTTTCATTATAAAAATTGCGTATATGTGTAGGTACATGGTACTCTAGCTAACAGACTAACTAAAACAATCTGTACTGTACGGTCAAACTACAAGCGACCTATACGTTCATTCTAATTTTGGTAGGCTCAATATCTATACTAACGGCTATAAAATCCAAAAAGGGGTATTAGAATCGAACTTGAGCAAGAACATAATTGTTTTATAAAAAACGCTAGGCGATATATCTCCAACCACACCGCCCAAAAACTTAAGAAATAGGGACTCATTTTTATTTTACGAGTATTTTGTTTAGAAGATTAACAGCAAAACGTAACCTATAAACTACTATATAAATATTCGTGTACCAATTTATAAATCTTCACCGATATACTTTCAAGTACTTAAACATACATACATACATATACTCACGGCTATAAATCCCTAAAAGGGGTAGCCAGAGCTAAGGAATTAGAAATTCCTCAGCCACATTTGGAAAATTGAGTGGGGAAAGGATGGTAAAGTAAAGGTTGTTGGTGATGGGTCTCCAGCCGCATCGCCCAAAAATCCCTTAAAAGCCCCAATACCGTTAGTCGCCTCTTACGTACACCCATCGTTAGAAACGGGGTAGTGCTATTCTAAGCCGACACTAGCCGATACTAGTATTAAAATTTCCAAAAAATGCAGCAAAATCCAAAGTATTCAATGATAAATGATGTTACGAATTTCGGAGTGTCAAATGGCGGTCAACAATAACAATCATTAAGTGACAATGCTGACCAATCATCTTCAATCAAACGCGCATGCGTCGGTCGTCTGCGCATGCGCATGCGTGAGTCGTTTGTCGATATTGGTTGCGCTTGGAAATATGCGGGTTATGATAAATATACGATAATTTTTATATGATATTTTTTATCCTTAAATAGTATTTATGGCACACTCTCTATTATTACCATATAGAGAGTGTTCCCAAAATGTCAGTTGACCGAAGTATGAAGAATAAAAGAGCATGTATGTAAAGATTGACGCATATGAACAAATCTAGAGAGATTTGCCAGGACAAAGTGGCGATCGATAATCTCTGCCTACCCAAATGGGAACTAATGGCGTGACTATATCAATGTATACATGTCTGGATGTAAATGGTATAACCCGGAAGAGTAATATTTTTGATCCCTTATGCAATGTTCATTCTATGTCTCCACCGAGGGGCTCAAGCCTTCTGGTACATTCCATTGTGTTTCTTTATATAGTCAAGCCTTGAGGGTAATTATGTGTTGTGTGCTATCATATTTCCACATATACATATACTCACGGCTATAAATCCCTAGAAGGGGTAGCCAGAGCTAAAGAATTAGAAATTCTTCAGCCACTTTTGGAAAGTTGACTGGGGAAATGATGGCAAAATAAAGGTTGTTGGTGATGGGTCTCCAACCGCATCGCCCAAAACTCCATAAAAGCCCCAATACCGTTAGTCGCTTCTTACGAACACCCACCGGAAGAAATAGGGTAGTGCTATTCTAAGCCGGCACTACACGGCCAGTGGGGAAACTTGTTTAATAAAGTTTCTTGGTAATGGGTCTCCAACAGCATCGACCAAAAATCACTTAAAAAGCCCCAATACCGTTAGTCGCTTCGTACGAATATCCACAGGCAGTAATAGGGTGGTGCTATTCTAAGCCAACATTACACAGCTTATTATATTGATATTTCCCCAAATAATATTTAGTGATCGATATTATTACTCGTTAAATTTGTCACAAAAACAAGTATACAGCCAATACTAAAAAGTTATACATATATATACTCACGGCTATAAATCCCTTAACGAGGTAGCCAGAGCTTTGGAATGAGAAATTCCTCAGCCCTCAGCAAAAAAGTTATGTTTTACTCAATAACACAAAAGACACACAACAAAATCGCAAGTTATAAGTGGTGAGGTATTTTCCTCTCAGACGCTTTTTATACTACGAGAGAAAAAATACTATACAAACAAACAGGCACAGTCTGTCTGTTTTTAACTTGATGATATTCTTCGTGATTTTCAAACCACTTTCGTTTTCAAACAACACATATTTTTATATTTCCTGTGTAGTGTCGGCTTAGAATAGCACTACCCCATTTCTTCCCGTGGGTGTACGTAAGAGGCGACTAAGGATATTGGGGCTTTTAAGGGATTTTTGAGCGATGCGGTTGGAGACCCATCACCAACAACCTTTATTTTACCATCATTTCCCCACTCAACTTTCCAGAAGTTGCTGAGGAATTTTTAATTCCTTAGCTCTGGCTACCCCTTTTAGGGATTTATAGCCGTGCGTATAAGTATGTATGTATGAGAGGCAAAATACTATACAAACAAACAGGCATTGTCTGTCTGTTTTTAACTTGATGATATTCTTTATGATTTTCAAACCACTTTCGTTTGAAAAAACCCATATTTTTAGAAAAAAGTAGGATGAGTTGCCATGTCTCTATGACATCTTTAAATTATACCCACAACATGTTTATAACAATGAAATAATATCCTGCAGGTTCTTAGTGATCTTTTAGAAATAATACAGCATATAACTCTGTTCATTTAATATTATCAACTCATAATTCTGTCTTAAAAACCTTTGGGTCAATATTTTTAAATTGGATTGCTCGAGGCGTTTCTTAGAATAAAAACAAATGACCCTTACTGTCTGCAAAACCTGATCAGGCTTCGATGTGAAATTTACTGTATGTGTTGATATAAAATATTTACAAATTTTAATAGCTGAAATTGTTTCAAATATTTTGAATTTATTAATGTTTAGGGAATATTATTGTTCGATAAATAACAACACAGGATAAAGTTAAGTCACTGTATATTATCAATTATACCTATTTAGATTACGTCGCACGCACCCGGGACGCTACCGGTAAACGACTGACTAACCAAATGATACGTCGCCGCGTGTTAGAAACGCTGACGCTACAAATGCAAACGGAGCTCAAGATGTTCATAATCAAATCTTTGCATTAATGCACACTATAGTGGTCTTCCTCTTCTGAACATCAAATCAACATTTCTTGTATCAATTTGCTTTCATCCATCCTCTCTTCAATCTTCTATCCTATATATACAACCGAACCCAAAACCAAACCCGTACAAAGTTCTCACTCTCACTCACCCCAATAAATCTTAAGTTTCGCTCTCGTAAAACCGGTATGAGATAATCTCAGCAACCTTGCCGACATGTGTAATGTATGTATGTGACACACACATTGCACTGTATGTATGTAACACTCACACATGTGTACTGTATGTATGTAACACTCGAACGCGGACAATCAACGAGCGGGTTGTATGCATCTGAGGTGATCCACTTCTATCGCCTTCACCTATATGAGACACTCATAGATTATATGCTCACGATCTTATTTTTCATTAGGGTTGGCTGACTATCTACTGTCAGTATTAAGTGACAAAAGAAAAACACAATTTATAATTCTGAAGCTCTGGCTATCTCTTTCTGGGATTTGTAACCGTGAGTATTAAATTATGGTGTGTGTGCTCAGCTTCCCTAAGACAGGAGAACTACGTACATAATGAAATAAAAACTTCTGTCATTTAAGGTACCTTCGTTGTGTATTGAGCGTCATTCCACATACATACATACATATATAAATATACTCACAGCCATAAATCCCAAAAAGGGGTAGCCAGAGCTTTGGAGCTAGAAAGGCCTCAGCCACATTTGCAAGTTGATAGGGGACAAGATAGATCGAATCGAGGTGATGGGTCTCCTAGCACACCGCCCAAAAACCACTTTAGAAAGCCCCATACCCTTAGTAGTGTCTCACGACACCCGTAGATAGAAAACATAAACATAAACATAACATAAACGTTCACGCCGTTTTATCCCCGAAGGGGTTGGCAGAGGTACCAATACTCCTGAACTCACATGGCAAGCGCCATCTAGTTTCCAGAGAAGGTACCCACGTTTTGCTTAGACAGTGTACTCACGTGATAGGGGGCAGGCCTATCGCCGTTTTGTACGAATACACTGTCACATGACTAAGTACAACTCAGCCATGTGGGTTTCCTCACGATGTTTTCCCTCACCGTTAGCAACCATGATAAATTAACCACACATATGACTTTATAAAAGACAAATTGGTGTAGGCCCGTCCCAGGATTGGAACTCACGCCCTTCTGTTTTTCGGGCGGGTGTTCTTACCCACTGGACTATCATGTCTGAGGTGTTATTGATTTAAATTTACTAACCGCTAACCAACTTACCAAAACACCGCCCTTACAAAATCCTCCTCCACCATCTTTAAAGTTCATCTCTCTTTCGTAACAATTATGCAGTCATATTAATTGGTGCATGAACTCAAAGTGGTAAGTAAGGCTGCAAACCAGACTCGAACTCTCGACCTTCACCCTACCATTCTGAACTTGTTTCGACCGCCTGTCGCATATATCAGTTTTGAAAGATTGCTTATTGCTTAATTTAGCCCGAGGGTCTCGGCAGACAGAATAATAACAATCACTTTCGTTCATATTTTTACTTACTGAATGCGTTGATGTGGAAAGTTATCGAAGAAAGATAATGAGTTTAAAAGGACAAGATATCATTACCGATAGATCTTTTTATTTAACTGCCATAGTCAAAACTAAATCTTCCTTCACTTTAATGCCCCAAAATTACAGTTGGTGGTGATTTTTTCGAACTATGCAAATTTGAAAAGTAAATTTAAAATTCAAATACATACATACATACATACATATTCTCACGCCGTTAGTTCCCATTGGGGTAGGCAGAGACTATCGATCGCCACTTTGTACGATCCTGGCAAACCTCTCTGGCTTCGTAAAATGTAAAATTCAAATATCATCCAAATTAACACTTTAACCCAAAAGACGGATTTTTTTCGGTTATTAACGAAGACGATGAACACTTGCTGCTTATTTTGCTGTGTTGTGTCGGCTTTTAATAGCACTACCTCAATTTTTGCGGTGGGTGTACGTAAGAGGCGACTTTTGGGCGATGCGATTGGAGACCCATCACCAACAACCTTTATATTACCATCTTTTCCCCGCGCAGCTTCCAAAAGGGGCTGAGGAATTTCTTATTCCTTAGCTCTGGCTACCACTTCTAGGGATTTATAACCGTGAGTATATGTATGTATGTACGATGAACACATATGGATTTAAGTAATAAAACGTCATATAATAAATTAAACCCTGCGCTATAAAGAAATATAAAATATAAGGAGTGAAGCAAAATGTAAAGTGCAAAAAAGTTAGCTTACACGCAAACAGACAGACAAGTGAACGAAAGCGTCTCTAGCGGAACTAACCTCCTCCATTAACATTAACGGTAGCAAGGTCGTGTTTGATTTGACGACAAAACTGTGATTCACTTGCCTTTCATTATTATGTCGTGGCTCTAGATTTATTTGCGATCGGAGATAATTGTTTGTTATGTATTTTATTGTTGGCGTAAGTTCGATTGGTCTCTTTACTACTAAAACAAACAAGTATGTAAAATATAAGTCTAATAAATAAATTTTAGAGAATGTACATACATACATACATATACTCACGGCTATAATTCCCTAAACGGGGAAACCAGAGCTTTGAAATGAGAAATTCCTCAGCCACTTTTGGAAGTTGAGTGGGGAAATGGTAATGGTAAATGGGATGGTAATAATAAATGTTTTTGGTGACGGGTCTCCAACCACATCGCCCAAAAATCACTTGAAAAGCCCTTATACCCTTAGTCGCCTCTTACGATCACCCACGGGTAGAAATGGGATAGTGTTATTCTAAGCCGACACTGCACAGGGAATGTCCAGTCGATAAAATAAAAATAAAATGTTAGGGGTTTATAAACCTTAACACTTAGGAAAAAATAGGTACGGAATTCTTTTACATGTTATTTAAATTCATGGTACCTAAGACATCTAATATTTTTAATTCGATAAAATATAATTTACATTTCTTCGCCCTTCTACCAATCTAAGGTCTGCCGTGCTGATAGATGCGTGGCCAGGGGTGAGCCTGGTCTCTAGCTTGCCACCGTCCCGGAGCCTGGTGAACTCCGGGCACTAAATAAACTTGCTTTGTCAAGCGAGGCTCTGACAAAGTGGACAGAATACTACAGTAGAATAGTGGTTTGCCTGGATCGTACAAAGTGGTGATCGATAGTCTCTGCCTACCCCAATGGGAACAATAGGCGTGAGTATAAGTAAGTAAGTATAACTTACACTTTTCATACATACATACAAATATTCACGCCATTAGCTCCCATTGGGGTAGGCAGAGACTATCGATCGCTACTTTGTACGATCCTGACAAACCTCTCTAGCTTCGTTTAGATCCATCAATCTTCTCATATATGCTACTTTATCTTTCATATTTCGGACGCCTGCCTTTTTGAGAACACTTGCTATTCGGTCCAAGGTGTCCTCCGTGGTGACGACCACTTTATAAATCTCTATCATGAGGAACATTACCTTCCATTTTAGCTCTAAAGACCTCTTTCACCAATTTACTGTCACCCATCTTCTCTATTTGATTATTCAAATAATTTTATCCGGAACAATTAAGAACACTAGTAAACGCCTATTACTTTCAAGATCAGCTAAATGGAGCGAGCTACTGTTTTTCTGCTTACCTTCTCATAAAAACAGTGCGACCTCATTCGTTAATTTAGTTTTCCATTAACTGGTACCAAGGTTTTGTTCTTGACAATGCATACAGCTCTTCCGTCATCTTCGATGCGTTTTTAATTTAAATTTTGTTAAAATATTGATACATCGACCAACTTATACCGAAGTTTTCATAGTACGATTAATATTTTCTGCGTAAATCTTACGTCGGTTGTCGTCTGTCCCTTGTTTCTCTTACTATACATTTATACATCTCTAACTATAGTTTGAGTAAATGCTAGTTGGGGTATAGGTTTTATTACATTTAAAGGTGTACAATATAGCGCCAAATGAAATTTGAAACCGTTTCAGCAGTAAAATCTTAATATAATAACAACTGTCTTCGTGATAAAGAACAATATCGACAAGTCTTTTATAAAAGCCAATTAATTACTAGCATAAACATGTCGTTGTCCTTATAACTGTGTGAAACTATACCATTACGACAATTTGTTTAGAAGAGCTGTCATCATTGTTACTTTGTTATATATGTAAATTATCTCAATAAAACTAATTTAAATTAATAAAAATAAATTGAGCTATTTTTGAGGAATTGCTTATTTTATAAAAATAATTTTTTTCTGTGTTTTTCACAGAAACACTATGAAAGACAAAGATAACACATATACTCACGGCTATAAATCCCAGGAAGGGGTAGCCAGAGCTAAAGTATTAGAAATTCCTCAGCCACTTTTGAAAATTTGTGTGGGGAAAAGATAGTAAAAATAAAGGTTGTTGGTGATGGGTCTCCAACCGCATCGCCCAAAAATCCCTTAATAGCCCCATACCGTTAGTCGCCTCTTACGTACACCCACCGGAAGAAATGGGGTAGTGCTATTCTAAACCGACACTACACGGCAATTCTAAACCGACACTACACGGCAAGATAAGTTTGCGTTTTGATATATCTTACTACTACGAAACCCTCTACGAGCAAGTCCGACTCGCGCTTGACCAATTTTTCTAAAAGGTAATTAATAACTAACGACTCCATAAACACGTCGTCCTTAGCTGTGAAACTATACCATTACGACGATTGTTTAGAAGTGCTGTTATTGTTACTATGTGTTGACGTTGTATTGATTTACATTGTCGTCGGTTTCGTTCGTGACTGCTTGGCGATTTGGCATTGGTCACACTTGGTGGAGAGGTTTGATTAATTGTTACATACATAGATAAATGCTGATGGCTTAATAGATAACTAGAAAGAGTAGCCAGTTGTTCAAAATAATAAAAAAACCTCAGCCAATATTAGAAAGTTAAGAGAAAAAGATTGAAAACAATACGTTGTAGATGATAGGTCTCCTATACTGAGCCTAAATGGGTGATCTGATTACATTTATTTGGCAGAGGTACTAATACTTCTGAACATCACGTGGCTTTGTCACCCTGTGTTCAGAGTACCCACGTTTTGCATGGACAGTGTACTCACGTGATAGGGGGCAGGCCTATCGCCGTTTTGTACGAATACACTGTCACATGACTAAGTACACCCAGCCATGTGGGTTTCCTCACGATGTTATCCCTCACCGTTAACAACCGTGATAAATTAACCACACTTATGTCTTTCGAAACGACAAATTGGTGTAGGCCCGACCCGGTATTTGAACACTAGTCGCTTGCACGTCAACCGATGTTCTACCCATTGAGCTATCACGTCGTCATCATCGTCATGTTTTTATTTCGATTACCTAGAATTAGTCCAATCAGTACAATCATACTTTTTATATTATCACACCGAACAACAACCAACGCTCCCCATCATGAATCGATTTCTCCAGCAGACAAACGAACAAACAAACGCACAAACACCCAACAAACGTACTCATAAACGTACACGTGACAATTTCCAGCAAGACAGACGAACATAAAAATAAAACGTACTATTACGCGACCTTCGATTACTCCACCGTAACACAATAAGTCGTTACGATGTTCTTTAAATTGGTATTCGCTGCAAATCTTGAGGAATAGGTACAATGGAAATTTGTTTGTCTCCTATGAGAGAATTAGGTTGGCTGTTTTGGCTTAAAATAGTCGTATCTACATACATACATATACATACGCCGCCGTTAGTTCCCATTGAGGTAGACAGACACTATCGATCGCCACTTAGTACGATCCTGACAAACCTCTCTAGCTTCGTACATCCATCAATCTTTCCATATATGCTCTTTTATTCTTCATACTTCGGACACCTGCCTTTTTGAGCACATTTTCTGTTTGGTCCAAATAAGTCCTCTGAGGTCGTCCTCTACTAACATTTTCTTCCTTAGCTGTATTCTAGTCTCAATTCTTTCAGACCCTTCAGCAATTATTGTATTGATACAAATAAGTTGCTTATTCTTAGTCAATGGAGCTGAAATTGAATTGAATCTTCTATTGTTTCACAAATTGTTTATACGAAGAGGAATCAAAAAGAAGTCAAAATCATATTTTAGTCGACATAACTATGTGACTTACTTTCTTATACTCATCATTATCCCCATTGAGGTTGACAGAGACTATCGATAAGATCTTTTCACGATCCGGATAAATCTCTCTTATTACCCTCTCATTCATTTTGTTATACGTCCTCTTTTGTTCTTCTCTTTTCAGAATTCCAACTTTGTAAGAACGTAATATGAATAGTAAATAAATTTGTTGAAATTATTATTGCTATTTTCTTATTGTGCATGTTTACCATCCGAGAAGTTTATTTTTATAATATACGGTATGCTATCAGGGCAAAACAAACCATAAAATAAGCGTCATGGGCCATAAACTAGCAGACTTTTGTTCTACCGCATGACCTTTAGTAGGAAGGGAGAAATTGTGATTGAATCTTCATGCATGGTCTTCTATTCTTACCAAGTCAGGGTCTCCCTTTTTCTAAAATATTTTCTATCCAATCTTATTTTGATGTTATAATAAACATAACGCATTCGGTTGACTGTTCACCACTTTCTTTGTCTTTGTCTTTCTTTTGACACTTTAAAACTCCTCGAAAGCCCCCTCATCAATTACCTCGATGATATTATAGTGATTCATCATAATATCTATAAGTACAACTTAGGGTATGTAGGTACCATAGGTTACGTTAAGGGCTAGGTTAGGTTAAGGGCTAGGTTAAGTTAGAACATGGTACTACTACACTACTACACAATATAATTATCTCGGTATTAAAACTTTGAGCAACCTTAAATTACAACTAAAAGGTTAGTTTGTCTGGTGTTTTGTCCTAATTTCAATTAATTCATATATTTTTACTTTTTCTAACTGTGAATCAAGGTAGACTTTCGCGACATTTGTGTTTGTTTTAACTTGAACGTATATACTAAAGATGAAATTGACATCACGCCTACCGATGAATAGGACGCAGTGTTCCTAGTGCCTTGTAGTGCCGGCTTAGAATGTCACTACCCCTTTCTACCCAGGGGTATTGTAAGAAGCGACAAAGGGCTTTTTAAGTGGTTTTTAGGCGATGCGGCTGGAGACCAACGATACTTTATTGTTACCATCTTTTCCCCTATCAACAGCTCTAAAGCTCTGGCTACCCCTTTTTGGGATTTGTAGCCGCGAGTATAAGTATACATGTATGTATGTTCTTAGTCTGGAGATTACTAAGCCTAAGCCCAAAAGTGCAGATTTAGCAGCATCATGCTGAATGTCGATCGATGTATACTATAGTAATGTAGAAGTGTACATTACCTATAAATAAGTACATAGATACGTTAGAAAATATTCGTGACTTCAAGTTTTACATAAACCAAGAAACGTGACTGAGTACGAAGGATACGTTATCATGCATTTATGTCATATTGTGTAATGTATAGTATCCTCTAACCATGTAGTATTGACCCACTGAAATAATACCGATATTGTTATTCCTCATACCCGGTTTTGAGGATAAATTGTCTTGTTTTGTCTTAGACTTGGCTTCTGTAGCTATATTCACTACATACAAATATCTGTAGTATATACATATAAATGGGTGGAAAAGTTATAAAAACCATTTAAATACATACATACATACATACATATTCTCACGCCGTTAGTTCCCATTTCGGTAGGCGGAGACTATCGATCGCCACTTGGTACGATCCTGGCAAACCTCTCTAGCTTCGTTCACATCCATAGATTATATCATACATGCTATTTTATTCTTCAGACTTCGGATACCTGCCTTTATATATCCTATATTCACGACCTAAACCTAAAAGAGGTATCTTGGATTTATAGCTTGTTTTAGAGTTAGTAGTTTGTAGTATTGACTCACTGAAATAATACTGATATTTTTCTGCATCATACGCGATAGGTTTTGAGAATAATTGTCTTGCTATATTCACGACCAAACCAGAAAGAGGTATCCAAAATTTATAGCTTGTCTTAGAATTATTTCATACAAACATGCATATACTCACGGCAATAAATCCCAAAAAGGGGTAACCAGAGCTTCAGAGCTAGAAAATGTTCAGCCACATTTTGAAGTTGATAGGGGACAACATGGTAGAAATAAAGTATCGTTGGTGATGGGTCTCCAACAGCCTCACCATTTAAAAAGGCCCATACTCTTAGTCTCCTCTGACGACACCCGTGGGTAGAAAGGGGTAGTGACATTCGAAACCGACACTACAGGGCTTAATTAGAATTAATTGATAATAGTAATTACCCACTGAAATAATACTGATATTTTTCTGCGTCATAAGCGATCAGTTTTGAGGATAATTGTCTTGTTATGTCTTAGACTTATCTTGCATATATGGATATATTCACGACTTGATCCTGAAAGTGATAGTCAGAGTTTTCGCTTTAGCTACTCTTGCAGTTTGGGTAGGTAATGTGTCAGTAGTATAGCCCTTTAAGGATATTAAAATACGTCGTAACTTTAGTCACCTCTTACGATGACTGTGAGGAAAACTGGGCTATATTTTAAATCGAAAGATACGGTTATTAAATTTAATTTCAGAATTTTAAATCAGAGATATTTAAAAAACTTTGTGTTATCTCTAAACCCTAACTTTCTTTTCTTGTATTTTTTGGCGATGTGCCTGTAGACCCATCACCAAATCTTTTGTTGTACAATATTTTTCCCACTCAACTTCCAAAAGTGGCTGAGGAATTTCAAATTCTAAAGCTCTCTCTTTTATTTTGGTGTTTTTAGTTGTGAGTATATTTAAGTATGGATGTCTAAGCCCTACTAGCAAAACCATTTTTTTTTCTAATAATATACTTTCCTTTGCCCTTCTACTCGCATCATTATTGAATCCATTATAGTATCGCCCACCTATTTTTTATGGTGACATTTGCCAGCTGTAGTGTCAGCTTAGAATAGCACTACCCCATTTCTTCCGGTGGGTGTACGTAAGAGGCGACTAACGGACTTGGCGCTTTTTAAGGGATTTTTGGGCGATGCGGTTGGAGACCCATCACCAACAAACTTTATCACACCATCTTTTCCCCACTCAACTTCCAAAAGTGGCTGACGAATTTATAATTTCTCAGCCACTTTCACACACAATAAAAGGGGTAGCCTTTTAGGGATTTATAGCCGTCCGTATATGTATGTATGTATGTATGTTTTATCTACAAACAGTGAATATTTTTTTGCTCTGATTTCTATAAATATAGTTTACTCTCTTCTTGACTCATAATAAATAGCTTACAAACCGGCACCTGAAGAGAAAACCAAAAAGCGAAGCTACAAGAGAAAACATTTTTACGAAATCTCCCGTCTGTTTCAAAATTCAAAATGGTCGGATAATTGTCAATGCACGATCATTCCAGAACAAATATTACATGCGATATCGCTAACACAGCCTGCCACGATTCCGTGACGAAATATTTGATAAACATATTTGTACCGAATTTATATATTCGTGAGAGAAATTTGGGTTACCTGCGTAGTACTAGTTTTCGGTTTGTGTCTCGAGAAAGACATAAGTATATGAAATAGGGCCAGAACTTTGTTCACGGTGCGGGTATTGTAAACAAGTAATTAACTACAATACTAGTATATTAATTCATGAACGCGGCATAATAATAATATATTTATATAATTATATTTAAATGGTTTTTATAACTTTCCCACCCATTCGATAATATCAAGTTTTGTGTAACTTTAAATGGCGCCTAGAATATTATTGGTTCTGGTGGATGGTCTTAATAAAAAAGAAATAAATAATGTTCCTTTGATAATTTACATAGTTACAGAGATAAATATTTTAAAACAATTAACAAATAAACATACAATACATACATATACTCACGGCCATTAATCCCAAAAAGGGGTACCCAGAGCTTCAGAGCTCCTCAACCACATTCGGAAGTTGATTAGGCGAAGATGGTAGAAGTAAAGTATCTTTGGTGATGGGTCTCCAACTGCATTTCCCAAAAATCACTTTAAAAAGCCCCATACCCATAGTCGCCTCTTACTACACCCGTGGGTAGAAAGAAATTGTGAAATTCTAAGCCGGCACTATACGGCTAACCAGTTTTTTCAATGTTAAAATAATCTTTTCAATAGATACTATAACGCCTGATTTCTGAATCGAGTATTCAAGCTGAGAACAGATTTAGTATCGTCTTGTCTCATTCAGTTGTTAAGGTTTCAATGCGACAGAAAGATACTTAAGTTGTTCTCAGCTGGAATACTCAATTTAGAAATAAATAAATAATACAAGCCTACGTTCTAACACGAGGATAAGTAGTAATAATGCGAAGTAGGAGTTCCTATTAGCAAATGGAGTGAACGGGTTATACATATATTTTTTGCCATAGTTATAAATTTATGCAAGTTTTATGAGTGAGACCTGTACACTGTGATGTATGCTGTTCTCAAATAGATGTAAAAAACCGAAGGTACCCAATGTTCAGACTCCTACACTTAACGACAAAAAAAACTATTATAGACCTGTTACGATCACAGCTAAACGAATTTAAACGTTATGCTAAATCACTATGAGCTTGTTAATTTTTTTATGTTCTTAGTCTACAATTAGCCATGAAACATAAAAAATCTAGACTTAGACGCATTTTTATGTTAACATAGAAGAATGCAGAAATTGCCTTTTCGTAATATTTTCTTTATCTTCATGGACCTTTTACCAACTTCATCGTATACTGCCTAATTTACAACAAGATTTCTCTAATTTTATATTTATAGTAGATTTTAATTGTTTCTCATTAGTGTTTGTGAAAATCAAGAAAGTTATATAGTCTAATAAAATTATATTATATTTATGGTCGAATTTGATCACTGGATGACTTCTATAATTTTCTACCAACTTTCGTCTTCTATTATTTATCCGAATTATAGTTTAATAACAATATTGAGGGAGTTTACAATATCCATCGGCCTTCCACGCAACAAGTCGAAGTTTTAATTCGATTTAGAACATACTTACATATACTCACGGCTATAAATCCCTAGAAGGAGTAGCCATAGCTTCGGAATAAACACATCCTCAACCACTTTTGAACGTTAAGTGGGGAAAAGAAGATGAAATAAAGGTTGTTGGTGATGGGTCTCCAACCGCATCGCCAAAAAATCCCTTAGAACCTCCAATACCGTTAGTCGCATCTTACGTACACCCACCGGAAGAAATGGGGTAGTGTAATTCTAAGCCGAAAGTATAAGTAAATCACTCTCAATACCACAGGATTCTCCATTGCACAATCAGAGCAAAGTTGCTCTCGTCAAGTGTGCTGTGGCGACACCACTATCATAATCATTTGAGCCAACAATTTATCATTGCTGATACCGCCAGTCGAGATACGCGAAAACTGGTGCCTTTTACACGCCTTGCGAATACAATAATATGTAAGATTCATATTATTATATATACACATACATATACTCATGCCATTAGATCCTAGTAGTTTGCCGTGTAGTGTCGGTTTAGAATAGCACTACCCCATTTCTTCCGGTGGGTGTACGTAAGAGGCGACTAACGGTATGGGGCTATTAAGGGATTTTTGGGCGATGCGGTTGGAGACCCATCACCAACAACCTTTATTTTAACTATCTTTACCCCACTCAAATTTCCAAAAGTGGCTGAGGAATTTCTAATTCCTTACCTCTGGCTCCCCTTCTAGGGATTTACAGCCGTGAGTATGTATGTATGTACACATATATTTATGCCATTAGATCCTATTAGGGTTGGCAGACACATTTGGTTACCACTTTCTATGATCCGTGGTAAAAGTCTCGAGCTTCATTTGCAGTCGATTTTTTATAAGCACCCTTTTATTTTTAATATTGTTAAGCCTGTCTTTTTAAACATTCTTCCAATTTTATGTGATTAATACCTAACCAGGTATTTCATTGAAAGTCTATGAAAGGCTCAGATTAAAAGTCATTGCAAATATCATACTGAAACTCCCAGTCTTCATCTTCAATCGCATTTTCCCTTTAAGCGCAACAAAAAACCCTGTCTACCCTCTCAGGTATAATCAGCTCAATGGCTAATCCACGTTATAAGAACACGGTATAACAGTTAATTGGTGTTATTCCGTGTAATAGCGCACTAAGTAGTGATTTTCGTCACGCGACTCGCACTATTAAGTGTTCTACACAAATCATTGCAGACTTGTTGACATAGAATTTTTTTTGCCGATGTTATAATATAGCTGTGTAGTGTTGGCTTAGAATAGCACTGCCCCTTTCTGCACACGAGTGTCGTAATGGGGTACACGACTAACGGTATGGGGCCTTTTTAAGTGGTTATTGGGTGATGCGGGAAGACCCATGTATGTATCTTGCTTAATAGTTGTTTACTGATTATCATCTACTTACTTCAGTAATGGCTCATATTCATAATCAAGTAGTGATTCCCCAGTACGACTCGCCTTTTAAAAGTTTATCCAGAAAGCACATATTAAGGCAGTTTGTTATTTTTGTAAGCTTTGAGCTCAAACCCGTAAGTACTGACGAAATTCTTACGGGTTCTTCTCTCCACTATAGTCTTTCTGAACCCAGAGAAGAAGTAAATCAAAACTTATAGTTGAATTGAAATCGTCTTGTAAAACAAATACAAATAGTTTATTCAAGAAAAAGCGTACAAGATAATTATAATGGTTTTTATATTATAAAAGAAGGAAAGTGAAATAGATTATTACTATAGTATTAAACGTCAAAGTGAAACCAAACCAAATTTCCATACTCGCATTTTCTAGCTATTATAGTCTAAAGATCTATGAGAACACAGCCTAGGACTCGATCCCGCACATATCGGTCACGGTCGTCTAACGTCCAACTCCTGAAAAGCCTTCCATTCATTCGTCATACATATTCATCGTCGCTACATAATTAACATACACGGTTCATTTGCAAGGCTCATTATTGCTGGTGGTATTGTTCACTTAAAATGTCTTGATTCTTAAAATATAGCTGAAAACGAAATCGGTGGGTAGATGTACTATTTTTGTACAACTAGGGAGTCCTGGCTTGGTTTGATTAGGACCTACTTATCATCACGGATATAAATCTCAATAAGGATAGCCAAAGCTGAAAGAGAAACAAAAGATGTATGTCAGGATCGTGCGAATTTGCAATCTATAGTCTTTGCCAACCCAAGTGAGAACAAGGAGCTGATAGTACTTAAGTAAGTAATTTAAGTGTGTTATTTAGGCTTGTCTATACAGACTGGAACATGGGAGTTTTCAGTTTAAATTTGTTTAATGTTATACCTATGATAAGATAAAACTATGTCTAGCATAAGTCTTCATGTATTATTGTGTTACCCTAGTCCAAGAAATACGTAACAGATCCGACATTCAATAAATATATGACGGTTTCCTTAGTCACGCATTGATTATAAAACACCTTGATTGATTTTAATGATTTCTCTTTAATGTAGAAGAGATTGTCACAAGAAGATTTCTTTATTAAAAAAAATAAAAATCAACGTTGTCCAAAATCAAGGGCCGTAGCACAATCAAAATAATACTGTTTTATTTAAGAAAGAGCTAGATATAGGATGCTTTTGAAGTGTGAAAGAGATAGCTGTTGTAACCCAAAAATTTGTAATAAAATGAATGAAACACCATAAAAATAAATATCTCAAAAATCAAACGAGTCGAAATCCGATAATGAGCACTTATCTCGAGCATTTACGTTTTTTCACGTTATCACAAACAACGTAATCAGTCGTGTAAGGTTTGTGCGCGAGAGCTGACGTACTGTGCCGTCGCTGTGGTGGTTCTGTGATTGGTTGCGAGTCGGTATTTTACCGCGGTTTATTGGTAAAGTATGGTGTTAAAGATTTTGTATGTATAGGCGATTGTGTAGAGTTTTATGGGTTGTCACATATAAGTATTTGTAAAGATTGTTCAGTTAAAAAGTGGTTGTAGTCATTTGGTTTAAATTCAATGAAGTAGTTTATGATGTACGAAGGTTTTCTGTGTATTCATGAATAGTTGGTTGAATACTCTTTAAATTTCCTATGTTTTTCCTACGCAACTTTTGTGTTTGTATATAGTTAATTCTTAAGATCTGGATACACGTTTTCTAAGTGTTGCCGTGAAGAACATTAAGGGCTTGAGTTTGAGTCACAAAAATAGAAGTTTTTATATTTCTGCTGGTCTACAACCAGTTCTTAAGTATAGATCTGCTAATCACCTTATGTCCGATTAAGTGTGTAACTTCACGCCTAATTCCATTCAGGCAGTAAACACGAGTTATTATAGTTTTATGAACACAGTTTAACCTACTAACCTGTGTTTACAGCTTAATCCCAGAAAAAATTAACTAGAACTCACACATTTTTTTTGCTACTATTAGAAGGATCAATTTCGATGTTCAGGAAGCTTAGTGTTGTGCTATGTCCATCCGACACTACACGACCATATACTTATATCTATCTTAGTTTATCTAAATAAAAAAAAACCATGGTATAGACTCGTATCACATTAATTTAATGTACGTTAATTAAAGTAATCACTAGTATTATAATGTAATATTTATGTTATGCAAGCTATCTTATCATTGTATCAAACTATTTTGGTTCCTTATTTTATACTTGGAAATTGACAGTAAATAGAAGAAGTATTAGTTAAGTCATATATTTTTTTAATAAGATGGATGAATAAGAAGTTGATTACTGTAAGGAAAGCGAACAAGGTTTGTTAGGTCAGCGACTCTCAAAGATGCGATTAATAGTCTGCCTATCTCAATAAGAGTTAATGGCGTGAGTGTTAGTAAGAGTATTGGGTTCCATACATACATACATACATATTCTCACGCCGTTAGTTCCCATTGGGGTAGGCAGAGTCTATCGATCGCCACTTTGTACGATCCTGGCAAACCTCTCTGGCTACTTTTGCATCCATCAATCTTTTCATACATGCTCTTTTATTCTTCATACTTCGGACGCCAGCCTTTTTGAGCACACTCTCAATTTGGTCCAAGTGTGTTCTCCGTTTGGATTTTGGGTTCCCTACACATTAAAAACTTACATAGAATTAATACGATATAAATCTATTTAAAACATACCCGTTACACGTCACTTAAAAAAATTATGCAGAAATTATTTCTTAAGAACATAAAATGCTATTTAACCTTTACACTTGAAAATGCGATCTCGTTCAAGCAAAATAAATCAAATTAGAGTTACTGGACGTTATAGCACTCCCTTAACAAAATACAGGTATTTCAGGTGTGTGTGTAAATGTGTGTGTGTGTGTGTTTGGTACTCAGCATGACATAAGATTTCTAAAAATACTAGATTATTCGTAATTGGGTCGAATATGACCCAGTAATAGTGTAATTGACGATCACATACATACTGTCAAGGTATTTGTAGGATTGGCTCGTGTTTTTGCGACTAATATCAGTCAAACAGACTTTACTCCAACAACATATACATGTAAGAATATATTCTTAGTAGTTAATAGCAGTAATATTATCATAAAATCACATTTATTTACACTCCTCCCCCAATTTCCAAAAAATAGTGACTTTTTATTTATTCCAATGCTATATCTACATCGATCTTTGTTTTTACGTTTTATAAACTTTTCTTCTTAGTAATATAGTACATATTTAGTTTTCTATTAGAAAATAGAACGGTAATTCAGCAAAACAGTGGTTTATACTTATACATTCAGATAAAAGATTAGCGAGATAACAGCGCGTTTTCATAAAAAAACGAAATGAACCGAACCACAAAATGAGGTCAAATAACAATCAATTAAAAGCGAGACATAAGATACAGAACTGTCGGTCAAGGCTGGAAAAAATAAGTGCGAGATAAAAAATGTGTCCGCTGCTTTAGATGAGAGAAAACTCGGATTATATATGTCTTAAGCGTTACGACCGTATTTAGAAGGGATAGGCAGTATCTCTCTTTGCATGCATACCATCACAGCCCGAATATGTCCCTACCGAGGGGCTCGCGCCTACCCTTAAAAGGTTGATTGAGGTACAGTCCGCCATGCTGTCAGGGGGTAGTGGGGGATAGTATCATTTATTTTTTTAGAAAATTCTAAGAAAGGTTTTTTCTGTAAATTTTTCTTTATGGTATTAGCCTGAGAAATATAAATTTTGCATTGACGAAATAGACCCAGCAATTTTAGAACGTCTACAAAAAAAGATGAAAATGTGTAAACTTATGTTCTGCACGGAAATTCTTGTTTGTTGTTGAAATTTTGCTTATACGATTTAACATATCCCTTTTGAGAAACTACCGAGGGGCCGATATGTAAAGGAAATCGCAACACCGTTTCGTTTTGGTTTTATTTAGTCCATCTCTAGCCTAGAGCGTCCATTGGATAAAATAATGATTTTCTAACTTTTAGAGGCCTTTAGTAAAAACTGGCAGTTGAGGTTAAGCGATGTTATTTTAACTTGTCTCATCATCGCCATTTCAACGGACTTATCACAATTGTAAAGATGACTACCTCTGCCTACCCTTCCGTGTTCGTAACAAAGACTGCATATATGTCATATTGCATAAGACCGGATAAACACTATAGACAATCAGTGTCCTTGCGAAATTGACCGAAAACCAACAAACGTATTTAAATACCAAAATTCCTATTATTATGTAAAATTCACAACTAAACTGTAAGCGGTGTCATTTGTCAATAATGGTTAAATCGTAAGTGTTTTACGTGCACGATATTTTCAGTAAATTAGTCTAGTTTTTGTGCAACAAATATTTAAGGCTTTAGGAATACTAGTGTTTGTTTCTTGGCTAAATTTACTTCACATAATTGTGAAAATGACGAGAAGTAAAAACGTATAAACTGTGCATAATTTTTTAAGTTTTTCTTTCCGTACAATTTCGTGGGATATAATATCATGAGGGGCAGTCAGATAAATCGTCTAGAAAATTCCTGGAAGGCGAGGTGAGAAAGGTGGCCAAAGATACTGGTACCTATCACTTAAATAGCGTCATAACCTTTATTGCCTCTTCCTACGACAACGCTTACGAGAAGAAATTCGGTATTGCTATTCTAAGTTGACACTTTACGACTTACAAAACTATTATGTGCCTCTGTCCTGTGCTAGGCCAATCCGTAACAAAAATGTCAAAATACTATAGTTACAGTATTTTTATCTCACGAAGCGACATGAATGACATGATTCTTTCTGTTTCTTACTGTATACAAATAAGTATGTTAATACGTATTGTGTACAAATTGTTTTTTGTTGTCTTGGATATACTTCCAGAGTGGTCTCATTTAATTTTCATTACGTTTGATAGCGTGTGGTTATAAAAATATTATAAAATTAAAAAAAGACGTGGATGACCTTAGTGATAATCGAATTTCGTATGAAAAATTGGGTTTCCATCAAATAGCAGTTCTATTTTGTTAAAAAGTATATAAATACTGTTAATTTTGACATAGTAATAGCAATAAAGGACTATGGAACCAAAATATATCAAGATATACAACGTTCCGTACGACTGTGAGTACATAGATTAGATTAGTGGCAAAGTAACTTCAAATCTGTCGACAGAAATGTATGCAATCAAGTCGGTTCAGAATGGATTTGTCGGTCATAAAATAAATTAATATTTTCATAATAAATCGTATTCGTGCCATTCTTACGACATGAATTAAATTAGGTACTGTATTGATAAGGATTATCTTTAAGTTTTGTTTAATTTTTGTGTTCGATTACTGCCGTGTAGAGTCGACTTAGAATGTATCTACCCCTTTGTACCCACGCCACGGGTGTCCTAAGAGGCGACTAAGGGGGTCAGCAAACGATGGTGGTACAACAGGCAAAATCTGAGGCACTTGTGTTGAATCTAGTTCATTTGGTGTTTGAGGTGGAGGTATTAATGTTAAATCTATAAGCTCGGCTTCGGTTTCTACTACTGGTTCTTGATAAGAAAAAAAGGGCTAACTTCAACACATGGAATTAAATGGTTTTTGGGCGATGCGGTTGGAGACCCATCACCAACGATACTTTATTTCTACCACCTTGTCCCCTATCAACTTCCAAATGTGGCTGATGAGTTTCTAGCACTGAAGCTTTGGCTGCCCTTTTTGGGATTTATGGCCGTGAGTATATGTATGTATTTATGTTTCCCTAGTGTTCTACTCATACTGAGTCTTTCGCTTAGTGACCGCCACTCTAGAACCTTTGATCGGCTCAACCAATGTGTTCTACATATTGCCGTTTAAGTGTTACTATTTGATACTTATCTAAATAAATATTAGTTTAAACTTGTGATGTAAAATTACAAACAAAGTATTACATAATAATATGAAGTGATAACACAAGATAGTTAAAAGATATTAAAGAAACCCTTTGCAGCGTTGATTGCCAGCTAGTGTCATATGGTTTGTGGAAATACTATGAATAACTTTTGAAACATAAGTAAGTCAGATAAAATAAATAATGTGACTTTCGTGTATTTCCAGAAAAATGCGGCTAATAAGTATAAATAATTATAAAATAGTCAAAATAATTACTAACTAATTATTAATACAAAACGGCGATAGGCCTGCCCCCTATCACGTGAGTACACTGTCCATGCAAAACGTGGATACTCTGAACACCAGGTGACAAAGTCACGTGATGTTCATAAGTATGAGTACCTCTGCCAACCCCTTTGGGGATATTCGGCGTGAACGTTTATGTTATGTTATTATGTCAAAATAATTTGCAGGCATTTTAAGAGAACACAACTTGTTTGGCCAAAATTCAGTTAATTAATAGTTAAACTCTTAAAATTTCTCTATTTCCCTTAGAATTTCTAGAAACTCAGAAGACCGTTCAATCCATACATACATACATATACTCACGGCTATAAATGCATAGAAGGGAAGAAGAGAGCAAGAAATAAAAGAAAAAAGAAGAATAAAAGAGGATGTATGAAAAGATTGATGGATGTGAATGAAGCTAGAGAGGTTTGCCAGGATCGTACAAAGTGGCGATCGATAGTCTCTGCCTACCCTAATGGGAACTAACGGCGTGAGAATATGTAATATGGAAGGGGTAACCAGAGCTTAGCAATTAGAAATTCCTTAGCCACATTTGAATTTGGAAAAGATGGTAAAAATAAAGGTTGTTGGTGATGGGTCTCCAACCGCATCGCCCAACAATCCCTTATAAGCCCCAATACCTAGTACTGCTAGTATAATCTATACTATAATTATGAATACAATATATCTAAAACCGTAGAAATTTCGACACTCGGCAACAGATTTTAAGTAGAGCTGTCATTGTAACCTTGTCAAGTTATATCAGCGTCTGTTAGTTTATCTTAAAATCTCACTGTTATCACTTACCTCTTATTTGGCGTTCCAAAATAACTCGTAAAATAAGGAGGCAAGGGTACATTTTACGTTTAAAAGGCATCAAATATCTTGTTCTTAGAAGAAATCATGGAATTTGATTCCGTTTTGGTGTCAGTATGCAGTATATAGCAATGGTATGATGTGTAGTGTCGGGTTAGAATAGCACTATTTCACATATTTTCCCACAGGTGTCGTAAGATGCGACTAAAGGTTTAGGACAACCAATTTTTTGGCTGGAGACCCATCACCAACGATGCTCTATTTTCATTATCTTCTTTGCAATTACCTTTTTATAAGGGACTGGCTTATTGTTAGTACTAAAGCTCGAGCTACCCCTTTTCGGGATTTATAGCCGTGATGATAGATTTGATTATATAACTATTGTATAAACATACATATACATACATATACGCACGGCTATAAATCCCTAAAAGGGGTAGCCAGAGCTAAGGAATTAGAAATTCCTCAGCCACTTTTGAAAAGTTGTGTGGGTTGAATGTGGGATATATTTTTTTGTATAAACCTATCACATATAATATATATCATCATATAATTCATACATATGCTCACATCGTTTATGATTTTATTCTATTTTCATCACTCAGAGAAAATATTTAATATAAATGTATACGTATATAACTTTTTATCTCATAACTATGTCACGCTTATATGAGTGAGTAAATTTTACGAGGAAAAAGAAATCTCATTAATTTTGTATCTCGTGTTACATTTTCTCGTTGTTATAATAATTTGTGTATAATAGGAATAATATATGATAGGATAAACATTTACATGCAAACGTTGTTCGGTTTGATCGTTTCAAGTGAACATACATACATATACTCACGGCTGTAAATCCCTAGAATGGGTAGCCAGAGCTAAGGAACTAAAAATTCCTCAGCCACTTTTAGAAATTTGAGTGGGGAAAAGATGACAAAATAAAGGTTGTTGGTGATGGGTCTCCAACCGCATCGCCCAAAAATCCCTTAAAAGCCCCAATACCGTTAGTCGCCTCTTACGTACACCCACCGGCAGAAATGGGGTAGTGTTATTCTAAGCCTATTATGTTATATTCTACACAGCACAAGTGTATTCAAGTGAAATACCTCAAGTACCTAGTACGTCTATTTCAAACTAACTTGTTTTCTTTGTGTATAATGTTTTTTTTAAATTAATAAACAATATTTTCTAGATAATTTCTTAAAATATTTACACGCCTAACCTGTTATATACACTTGTTCTCGTACAGAAACGATATTTATTTTCGCTGTAACAATTTTGATAAAAAAAACTTTACCATAAAATATTCCTAATATAACTACCCCTTGAGTAAAAGAGGTCTTGAACCGACATACATAAAGTATAGACGGTCAACGTATCTCTCGACAAAACGTCACGTTTCGGATTTACTACAAGATATGTTAATCAACCGCTTATCAGATAATTGTAATTAATTGCGCGTTTTCAATTAAAATGTCATATCTATGTAGTAATGTCAAACATGTCCCGGCAGCATGAGTCGTGTGAGAGTATTTTAAGTCTAAATGTCACGTTTTTGTGAGAAACATGATTATATTCATACAAATAAAGTTGGACGTAAAAAGGGTCATACAAACTCATAAATGATTTACATTACAAGGATGGTTACATAGTCATCATGTCATATTGGTCAACTATTTTTAGATATTGGATTGAATCAGGCGTTACTTTGTGGAAATCCATAGCAATACTAATATTAATAAATTTCTTCGCTTAATTCCGCTAAATAATACCTGCAGTCTTCATGCAACATGCACTGTGCACCGCCCGCCCTCCCACTTACAAGAAATCGAAAAGCAGACAATGCACCACACACACACCCGCAAGCGAAAACCACAGGCAACCACAACATGCGACGCGTTTCGACTCAACACGAGTCATTGTCGAGTAGTAGACAGTTCGGCAGCTGACCACCGACTCGGTGCTCAGGTATTATTTAGCGGAATTAAGCAAAGAAATTTATTAATATTAGTACAACTATTTTTACTAAGAACAAGCAGAGAGCTTTGGTATAAAGAGTAGTTAAAAAGGAAAAGGGCCTAACTTACTCCTTAGCTCCTCAGCTAATGAAAGCCTCGTAAAGAATGGTAAAGCCTTTCAGAGATTAGCCGAAACTGACATAAAAAAAGTTGTTTCGGCATTAGTGTTTATTTTAATATAACAAACATACACTCCAATATTATGTTTGTGTAAAAATTAATGCATTCGGTTTAGTAGTTTCGGATATTACGACCTAAAAACCTATAAACTTTTCCTCTTTACAATACCATTCACGTACTTTGAACAAAATGCATCGTGTTACTCATACATACATATACTTACTTTTACTCACGCCCATTATTCCCATTGGCGGTAGGCAGTGACTATCGATCGCCACTTAGTACGATCTTGACAAACCTCTCTTGCTTCCCTTACATTCATTATTCATATAGTATATTATTATACATATACTCACGTCTATAAAATCTCAAGAAGGGATTACCATTAATTAGAAGTTCCTCAGCTACTTTTGTAACTTTAGTGGGGAAAATATTGTAAAATAAAAATTATTGGCGATAGCTCTCTAACTATTATTTGAAAATCCTCAATACTCTCGTCCTTCCGACACCCATGAGAATAAATGTGCTAGTGCTATTCTATACCGACACATTTCTTACATAACACCAAGTCTCCCAACGCCTAGTTAGCACACAAAGTAATGGCGATTTCTAAATATTGTCAGTATACACATGAAAAGCCTCAGTTTTGCTGATAGCCGTTATCACAATCAGTTCGTGTCACTATGTATCATCATTCATCAGCCGTGTGACGTGATTAGGTGCGCAGGCGCCGCTCGGTCCATATGGCTTAGATAACTGTGTACTGTTGTCGAGATATTTATTATGTTCCTTGTAACGTTATATTTGATTGGAGCTTTAAATTGTTTTTGTGAGATGTGACTAGAGATCTATAATCATACATACATACATATTCTCACGCCGTTAGTTCCCTTTGGGGTAGGCAGAGACTATCGATCGCCACTTTGTATGATCCTGGCAAACCTCTCTAGCTTCATTCACATCCATCAATCTTTTCATACATGCTCTTTTATTCTTCGTACTACAGACACCTGCCTTTTTGAGTACATTTTCGATTTGATCCAAATGTGTCCTCCGAGGTCGTCCTCTACTAACATTACCTTCAACATTGGCTCTATAGATCTCTTTTACCAATTTACTGTCATCCATCCTCTCTATATGCCCAAACCAGCTCAACATTCCTTTTTCTATCTTTCTTACAATATCATCTTTTACACCACATCTTGCACGAATCACGTCATTCCTCACACGATCACATAACCTCACATTACAAACTTTTCTGAGGGACCTCATTTCTACTGCATTCACTCTGCTTTCACGCTTCTTCTGCCACACCCAACATTCACTGCCATACATAAGCGTAGGAACGAGCGTATCTATAATCAAGAATCTTTTATTTTATAATCACTCAACTTTCAAAGGTGGCTTAGAAATTTCTAAGTCTCAAGCTTTGGCTAGCCCTTATCGGGCTCATAGTGTATATTTTTTATTTTTTTCCTCCTTCGAAGGGGACGTTGGGATCTATCGTCTTCTGTTACGGTAGTAGTTTATTGTTTGATTACGTACCAGCCACAGTTAGCCCAAGGACCAAAAATCACTTAATATTTGCTAACGCCCGATTTCTGAATTGAGTATTCCAGCTGAGAACAACTTAAGTATCGTTCTGTCCCATTGAGATCTTAACAACTGAATGAGACAAAACGATACTTAAGTCGTTCTCACCTTGAATACTCAATTCAGAAATCGGACGTAAGTCGCCTGTTTTGACACCCGCGATAAGTAATGAGTTAATGCTGTGCCAATCCGACACTACACGGCACAAAAAAAAACAACTGATATCAAAAATAAGACAAAATTTATCGTCGTGTGAAGAAAACTAGTATCTCTATTACCCTTTCATAGATATAATACTTAAATAATATAATACTTAAAATCCCAGTCGGGATAGCCAGAGCTGCGAAATAAGAAATTCCTGAGCCACTTTTGGAAGTTGTCTAGGGATAAGATTGGCATAGGGTCTCCAACCACATCGCCAAAAAATCAATTAAAAAGCCCTAATACCCTTAACCGCCTCTTACGAACACATACGGGTAGAAATGGGTTAGTGCTATTCTAAGCCAACACTACACAGTTTTTATTTTTTTTATTTAATATTTTTGTGTTCACAATAAAAGTTTTGAACAACCAACTTTTAACATGATATTAAAAATACTAGTGTATCTCTGTCACCCTTCCACGGATTTACAGCGTGAATATGTCTGAGTTTACAACAAATTATTTGTGTAGCGAATTTCATATACTTTCATTATCTTCGCAGTTAATACTCGGTTTAACCTAATGACGTTTTTTATGTAAAGAACAATTAGTTTCAATGAATGATTCATATTATAACTTCAAGGTTTTTTTATCTCAGCGAATCTGAACTAACTGACTGTGGCTTTGAATTCATATTTAAATTATTATATTTATTTTTAAATATTGAAGGGTTTTTAAATTTATGCACTCGTTTGGCGAGTGATGATTGTTTGTTCCTTGTTAGTAAGAAAGTCTTTTTTCACCCTAAATTTTACACAGCATTTTAATATACAAACTATGCAGGTTAGAGGTATTGCAAAGTTGTACTCTCTGATTACATAATTTTGCATTGGCGATCTGAAAAATGATAACTCTTACTTCCTCTTCCTAAACTTAGGGTAAGATATAGGATATAGGTTAAATTGATTGTTGACTATCGAACGACTTTTTACGATCCTGAGAAAACTCTTTTCCAAAGTTCATAAACACATTCGCACTCTCAGAACGAAAGAGGCTCAACTCAAAAATAGTGATATTGAGTTACAATCCTAGAGAGACATAAAAAGGTATGCTCAATCCGATGAATAGTAAAACAAAGGCACTAATTGTTAAAAAAACAGGATAGCGAATTTTCCGACCCTATAACAATAAGTGCCGTTGTTTTAGAACATATTTTTTTATGCCTCTCTATGTATGTAACTCAATATCACTATTTTTGAGTTGAGCCTCTTTCGTTCTGAGAGTGATTTTGGGTTTCTGCCTTTTTTCAACATTTAAAATATGATCTTCAAACGTTATGCGTGGCCGTTCTGTACTAAAAATATAATCCATATAGGTTTTATTTATTGTTTTTTACCCCTTGAATTTGATTCTAACTGTTTATGAGCCGAAACCACTTATAAATTTACTTCTTAAGCTACGGAAATGAACAGACCGAAAATTTATACGTCGTCGTCACTAAAAGAAAAAGTTCGGTTTCTTTATAAAAGTTAGAAAAACTTTTCCTATTGTTATTAAATGTATAAATCCTATCCCATAATGATAAGAGATACTCCTTAAACAAAAAATACCGACTCAAACCAATTCCATCGTTATCACAGAACTATGTCAAAAAGCAACCATCAGTATTAAAACCAGTGATAACCCAAAAACGTAATAATAAGTGCAAAATGGTGAAGTGTTATGTGATACAGTGATAAAAAATTAGTGAAAATGAGGTGACAGTACAGGAGTCGATGTGTAAAACTTTAACCATTCCACTGTTAAAAATTCTGAGGGGCCCAAAGGACTCTGGCAACGAGCTTTGCAAGATGACCAAGGGCCCTCGGAAAGTTAAATTAGTTATTGTCGTCAACAATAAGAAAGAGTAAGTATTCAACTTTTCTATTTAAGTATATCTGCAATTATTTTTAGAAATAGTGTTTAAAGTAAGAACAGCGAATTCTACCAAAAACTGGAAATATAATGCATCTAGGTGATAATGGCGGTGTGATGTATTTTATTTACGTATACTCACGGCCATTAATCCCAAAAAGGGGTAGCCAGAGCTTCAGAGTTAGAAACTACTCAGCTAGCTAGATGTTAGAAATAAATAAAGTATCGTTGGTGATGGATCTCCAACCGCATCGCCCAAAAACCACTTAGAAGTATTTTATTTCTCTTTTCTTTATTTTCAAATTCGATGGTTATTTTAGTAGAAAACGATGGAGGATACATTTAACATACATAAATACATACATATACTCACACCATTATTTCCCTTTGGGGTAGGCAGAGACTATTGATCGCCACTTTGTACGATCCTGGTAAACCTCTCTAGCTTCGTTTATATCCATCAATCTTTTCATACATGCTCTTTTATTCTTCATACTTCGGACGCCTCCCTTTGTGAGCACACTCTATTTGGTCCAGCTTTGCCTCCGTGGTCGTGGTACTCATATTATCTTCCACATTGGCTCTATAGATCTATAAATGTACAAAAAGATTAATGAATTTAAATGAAGCTTGTGACGTTTGCCAGGAAGTATAGAGTGACCATCGATAGGTTTGCCTACCCTAATGGTAACTAATGACGTAAATATGTGTTTCTTCTTTGTGTCCAAAATTTACATTCCCAGCCATTTATATATTAGCTTTTTATCAGAATTCCAGACCACTTTTAGAAGTTTTTGAAGGGAATATAAGATATAAAGTAATTTGTATTAATTAGTAATTCTACTTCTTACACTAAGTACAAGTAATTCAAGAATCAATGTTTACGGAGTACTAAAACTCCTTATCACCGCGAGACATTATTGCTACCTAAGTACAAGCAAATGCCTTTTAAATGAGATATACATCTTCCGCGTCTGGCGTGGATCGTTACTCCATACAAATGGAGACTTCCCAGTCTCATAGTAGCGTATAATCTCTCGTATTCAGGTTCATTACTTTCATATAGTTACCCGGCTCTCTGCTTTTCTTTTTTCGAGTCAAAGCTTCATCAGCTGCAGGGCAAGCACGAGCCGTGTTTAAACTAGTTATCGCCATCTCATTCTAACCGATATCGTGTTGATCAAATAGTGCTCGTGCTTGCCCTACAGCTTTGCAACACTAAAGCTACAGACTACAGCACCAATAAGAATGGGATAACATTCTGTGTGACATTAAAACATTTCTGACGGCTGGCTGACAGTCGCGGCGGCTTTAGTCCCGCCCTTGGCACTCTGGCATCATTTGACGCTACACTGGACGCTGTAAACGATTTTACCCGACTACAGCAAAGCTATTAGTGAGGGTTATGATTTTAGCAGTCTATTTGAGAAAATGGACAGTGTATTATAAGGTACATTTCTTAACAGAAAAAAAGCATTTAGAAGTGCAACTCTCATAGCTATAAATACCAAAAAGGGTGCCAGAACTTCAGAATTAGAAACACATCAGCAACTTTTGGACTTTGAATGTTGAAAACATTGTAAAATAAAGGTTGTTGGTGATTAATCTGCAGCTACATCGCCCAACAATCACTTGAGAATTCCCGAATCCTTAAGTCGCTCTGTACGACATCCGTTCGAAGATATGTGTTGGTGCTATATTTAGCCGACTACACACAGCATTCCAGTCGTATATGTATAGTATATAAAGTTGGTATTATATAGAACTGAGTATAAAACGAGAACAGTTTTGACGGCTGGCTGACAGTCGCGGCGGTATTAGTCTCGCCCTTGGTACTCGGAAGAGCATCATTTGACGCTACACTGGAAGGCTATGGATGGTGCAATGTGTGAGCGGTAGCGATTTACTCGTAGCGATTTAGTGGAATGGAAATCATGCAGCGTTTTTTATTTTGACTTTTTGCCTTAGATTGTGCAGGATTAAAAATCAACAATCTAATAAAAATATATCTTTTAAGAAGAGATGCTTGAATAAAACAATAATTTTATTTGATACTAAGTTCTTAAAGTTAATTTTTGGCATTTTGAGAATGAATTAATTATGTTTTTTTTTAAATCAGTTAAACATTTATTTCATTAGGAAAAAAATAGATATTCACTAACAAAGAAACATTAATGAATTAATTAGCACTAAAATAAGCTTAACTTTATTAGAACTAAGTGAAATAAGTAATATTGAAAAACATAGCATTATTTTGTGTGTACTATTATTATATTAGGCAATCATCAAGGCAACAAGTAATGACGCATACAATACAATTATTAATTAGTTGACTTCAGACCCTCTTCCCGTAGTCCAAGTTCCATTCATTAATACTTCCACAAACAAATTGAGCAAATGAAAGAATGGCGTGATTACAATTAGTTCAGTTCGTAGATGCTTCATCACCGAAATATGGAGCACTGTGTCGCAAGATAATCAATTGGACATGCGATGTGCGTAGCGTTTGATAAGTGGAGTATGAATATATTGGCTTCATATTCATCTATTGAAGAGTTTCCATAGATGGCGCTTTTTGGTTTCAGTCGGCTTAAACGCTAAACGTTAGTAGCATAATGGTTTCGAAATGGTGATCTTTTTATATAGTGTAATTTCAATCTACATATTTATTACTGTACCGTGATTACACCAACTGTTTGTACACTTATGGTATGCAATAAAAGTTTGAGTTTTATCTTATTTTTGTATAATCCGTCACCTTGTAAGATAATCGCCGGTGGGGATACCCGTATATGCAAATATTAATCAGTCTATTTAGTAGATTTGCATGTCAACGCACAGTGTAGTAATCACCGATACTTGAAATTTCAAACTTTGCTTAGATGTTTGAGGTAAGGAAGTATTCCCATATTGGTTCATCAATCAGCACAAAATAAATCATATTTTGAAATAATAGAGTAAGCTGGCATTTATAAATAACAAAGGGTCTGGCAGGCTAAGGAAGGAACAGTGGCCACTGTGAGATTTCTGATTTTTAGAAAAACAAAATTCACCGTATGTCAGAAAATGACATTTGTTATTGTCTATGATTGTAATAAGAAATAGAACTTATATTAATATTGTATGGATAATATATTTATGTTACATTATCAACATTAATAGATTTTTAGCGTATACGCTCCCAACCGAATGAAACAATTTTTGGTATGCTGAAAGATATTTGTATTTTTGTTTTATATTATAATTTTCATGGGTACGCCTTTCGAAGAACCTGTCAAAAAATAAAAAGTGAATACATAAACATAAACATAAACGTTCACGCCGAATATCCCCGAAGGGGTTGGCAGAGGTACTAATACTTCTAAACATCACGTGACTTTGTCACCTGGTGTTCAGAGTACCCGCGTTTTGCATGGACAGTGTACTCACGTGATAGGGGGCAGGCCTATCGCCGTTTTGTACGAATACACTGTCACATGACTAAGTACAACTCAGCCATGTGGGTTTCCTCACGATGTTTTCCCTCACCGTTAACAACCATGATAAATTAACCACACATTTGTCTTTAGAAAAGAAAAATTGGTGTTGGCTCGACCCAGGATTTGAACACTAGTCGTTTGCACGATAACCGAGTGTTCTACCCACTGGGCTATCACGGTTGCTTAAGTAAAAAGTGTTTTTTTCTGGAATTTTTCAAGCAACCCTTTGTTAAATAATACACCAGAGTATACTTTAACTCAATGCACGTAGATACTAGTTGGTTTCAATATTCTGCCTACTATAGTTAAGGAGAAAATATAAATTGAAATAACGTCTGCAGATTTGACGTTTTTGTCAAAATCTCGGAAAGTATTTATGGTAGCCGGCTGTAAATTGGAGTGTTGCCTAGTTAAATGGTTGCAAAAAAACGTGTAAAAAAAATCGAAAAATCTCACAGTGGCCACTGCTCCTTCCTTAGCCTGCCAGACAGTTTAACTAGGGTAAAACTGTGAAATAACGGATGTTTGATGATGGTTAACTATATTTCTTATCATTCTCTTTAATAGCTCTAGAATCCATAGACATAGCGTAATAGAACCACAAGAATGATGTCTACTGATTCTGGTGTAGTAAGCTGGTTTGTTTAATTGACTTGTTGTGTCTCCAAATTAAATAAATAAATTAAAATCATTTCAAATCATAAACTTCCAGACATCACCATCTAAATTTCGTATTGATAAAATTCAACCTTAAAATTTTAATAAGAAAGTTTATCCAAGAAGGGTACTTCACAATAGATTTTTCTCATGTTATATTCAAATAAATCACACATTTATATAGAGAAAAGATACGAAAGTGTAGGCCCGTACCATGACTTGAATTCGCTGCCCACTAAGCTACCCAAGGTAAAAACTAATCAAATCCATAATGGAATACTTAACGGTAAAAGAAATCAAATCTATAATAGAACATATTCTTTCTAATCAGTTCGTACCTTGGACCACACATAATTAGAGGTTCATTCAAACAGGCTTTATGTGGGAAAACTAAAGCAGAATTTCACGGCAAATATTGTTTCTTTTTTATAAATTATACTTTATTTCAATACCGCTAAAGTAGGTTATTGTTTGTTTTATAGAAGCAGCTAATTTCCAAATGAACCTACTAATCGCACCGAACATCCTGTTACAGAATTGAATGCATTTAATGAACGAATATGAGAAAAATCACTGTTTTTATCTATTTTGGATTTCCATATTTACAAGAGACTACAATTATTATATTGTTTTTTGGTTCATCTAAAATTTTGTTTTGATGCTGCTTTGGTCAGTTTTGTTTAGAGTCGTGTACTCACGTGATAGGGGGCAGGCCTATCGCCGAACGTAAATATCAACGCGCGATAAATGAAACTGAAAACTCGAAGCTAACGTAAGATTTCTATCAAAGATTGTTGCGAAACACATGAATGAAACGTCTTGTGAATGGGCGGGCGTGTTTTTATGTAAATTTTATCGGAAAATCAACTTAATTGCTATGGATAATGAGCTTCAAATCATTTGCATCCGGTTTGTGTACATCTTGTTACGATAGACGTGGCCTACGTACTTTGCGAATTAATATCACGTGTATTATTTTATTCAAATGAGTTGGCAGAGACATAACTTGTGAGGTAAATTAATATACTATATTTAATTATATAATTATGTTTATAATTAATATACTATATTAGTATGGTATATTATACGAGTATGTCTTAGGTTAACTTAGGTGAGAACCACAGAAAGAGGTAAATAGAGGTTTGGTATTAATAATTTTGGAAATTATGTGGGAGAAGATAGAGAAGGATCCTTTATTGATGTTGGCTTTCTAACCTCATCAACTAACAATAACTTAAAATGCTTTATTCCCTTAGTCTCCGTTTAAAATACCCTCATGAAGAAATGGAGTACTGGTTGTCTAACAGCGATGATAAAACAATCAAAACACGTATTTCAAATTAAACTCTGAAAGCCATCCTAAATCTATCATATTGTTTGCATACATACATACATACATATACTCACGGCTATAAATCCCTAGATGGGGTAGCCAGAGCTAAGGAATGAGAAATTCCTCAGCCACCTTTGGAAAGTTGAGTGGGGAAAAGATGGTAAAATAAAGGTTGTTGGTGATGGGTCTCCAACCGCATCGCCCAATAATCCCTTTAAAGCCCCAATACCGTTAGTTGCCTCTTACGTACACCCACCGGAAGAAATGGGGTAGTGCTATTCTAAGCCAACACTACACAGCTACATATTGTTGACATAATCGTAAATGGAACTGGTAACCGGTCTCCAACCGCACCCACCACTCATTACTTAAAAAACGCCAAAACCATATCGCCTGATTTCTGAATTGAGTATTCAAGCTGAGAACGACTTAAGTATCATTTTGTCTCGTTCAGTTGTTAAGATTTCAATGCGGCAGAACGATACTTAAGTTATTCTCAACTGGAATACTCAATTCAGAAATCAGGCGTAAGTTGCTTCTTACGGCATCCGCGAAAGAAGCATACGAAAGAAATGTATTACTAATATTCCACGCCGACATTACAAAGCTGTATAATTAATAAAATCCATAAATGATGATATGATTATGAAGTTAACGACGGGAAGTGTACACTGGTTCCGTGTCGGCTAATAGGTGATGATGCTGCAACTATTTACCATAAGCTTTGATTACCATCCTATTGACGATGATACGGACTTATTGTGGTTTACTGTCGCTATGTAGTTTTTTCTGTGATACATTGAGATATTGTACATACATACATACATATGCTCACGGCTATAAATCCCTAGAAGGGGTAGCCAGAGCTAAAGAATTGGAAATTCCTCAGCCACGTTTGGAAATTTTAGTGGGGAAAAGATGGTAAAATAAAGGTTTTCGGTGATGGGTCTCCAACCACATCGCCCAGAAATCCCTTAAAAGCACCAAATCCGTTAGTCGCCTCTTACGTACACCCACCGGAAGAAATGGGGTAGTGTTATTCTATGCCGAAACCACACAGCAAATTGAGAAATTGTGGGATTTGTAAAAGATGTTGGTTGAATTTTTTATGTGATAAGTTGAGAAATTGTTGGATATTTAAACAATACTGGATGAATGGGAAGGGTGATATGGCCGGTATATGTGAAGGGGCAAAGAAAATGCAAAGTTAAGAGACGGTTTGAGCACAGATTTTTCATAAAACTAATGAGTTGAAATTACTATTCTATTGGAGGTTAGGATGATATGGACTTATTGTGGTTTACTGTCGCTATGTAGTTTTTTTACATACAAATACTCACGGCCATAAATCCCAAAAAGGGGTAGCCAGAGCTTTAGAGCTAGAATCTGCTCAGCCACATTTGCAAGTTGATAGGAAAAAGATGGCAGAAATAAAGTATCGTTGGTGATGGGTCTCCAACTGCATCGCTCAAAAACCATTCGCCAACCAACGCCCCAACCCTTTAGTCGCCTCTTACGACATCCATGGGAAGAAAGGGGTAGTGACATTCTAAGCCGGCACTACACTTGTAGTTTTTTACCATGTTACAAGTTTTTTGGTAGGTTGAGAAATTTTGTAGTTTGTAAACGATGTTGGGCAAATGTGAAGTTTGATGCAAGATGGATAGAAAAAGGAATGAAAAGACGGTTTCAGCGCTGGTTTTTCATGAAAGTCATGAATGAATATTATCATTTTATTGAAAGTGATATACGGACGGATGATACGGACTCATTAGGATTTACTGTCGCTATGTAGTTTTTTAGGATTTACAATTTACACTGTCATACAAATTTACAATGTCGAGTGTCTCTCTAGCACCATTTACTTTCTTTTCATACATGCCATTTTCTATTCTTCACACTTGACTACTTCATACCACCTTCATTCTCTTGATTCTAGTCTAAATCTCCTACACTGAAGTTTTGACCAAGTTAACACCACTTTAATGAGTAATTCCATTACAAACCCCATTAAAAACCAAAATCATTTCATCGCCATTATCAAAAGATGGCGTGCGCGTCCATATCCACTGGTACAGCCGCACTCGTCTCATCACACAATTACATAAACTATTACATACTGATAGTTCAGCCGTCCTTGCGTTTGTCACCACGTTATACGCTTCAGGAAAACTTCTCTAGCACCTTGCCCATTCTTTTCATATATATACACTTTACTTTTCTTCACACTTGACTACTTCATATCATCATTATTCATTACTCTTGATTTTAGTTAAAATGTCGCACACTGAAGTTTTTAGCTAGTTAACATATACTCTCGGCCATAAAACCCAAAAAGAGGCAGCCAGAGCTTTAGAGCTAAAAAACTCCTCAGCCACATTTGGAAGTTGATAGGGGAGAAGATGGTAGAAATAAAGTATCGTTGGTGATGGGTCCGCATCCCTTACCGTTACCCTTAGTGGCCTCTTCACGTGTGTCGCGTGGATAGAAAAGGGTAGTGACATTCTAAGCCGGCACTACGCGGCAAACCATTTTATGAATAATACATACATACATATACTCACGGCTATAATTCCCTAGAAGGGGTAGCCAGAGCCAAGAAATTACAAATTCCTCAGCCACTTTTGGAAGTTGAGTGGGGAAAAGGCGGTAAAATAAAGGTTTTTGGTGATGGGTCTCCAACCGCATCGCCCAAAAATCCAATAAATAGCCCCAATACTCTTAGTCGCCTCTTACGACACCCGTGGGTAGAAAGGGGTAGCGACATTCTAAGCCGGCACTACACGGCAATAAATATGTTTATTACATGGTATGGTACCATTACAAATCCTTAATAAAAATCAGAATCATGTCTTCTCCACCGTCAAAAGATGGCGTGCTCGTCACATCACACAATTACACGAACTATTACATACTAAGTTGTTCAGCCGTCCTTGCGATTGTCACCACTTGGTCACGCGATGCGCCATCACGGGCGAGTGACGTCATGGTTCTGAGGAATGGACACGAGGAGCTGGTTTCGGAGAATTCGGTTTTTGTTTAATTGTGGAGTTAGATGGGAGATGGGTTAAAAAGAGTGTGAAAGGTTGTTTATTTATTTATTTGTACACTTTATTGCATACAGAATAGATATATTTATTATTAGCTGTGTAGTGTCGGCTTAGAATAGCACTACCCCATTTCTTCCGATGGGTGTGCGTAAGAGGCGACTAACGGTATTGGGGCTATTAAGGGATTTTTTGGGCGATGCGGTTGGAGACCCATCACCAACAACCTTTATTTTACCATCTTTTCCAAAAGTGGCTGAGGAATTTCTAATAGGCTATTTGACTGTAATAAAAATATACATTTCTTTTATTTCATTAGTCTTAATATTTCTTTTTTGGAGCAATATGTAAAAATGCGAGATAAAAATATTGCATTATTTCATTAAAATCCGTCTTCTAAAATAAGTAATTTTGATGCAACTGTCACGTGACTGAAAACGACCGTGATTGGCTGTTTCTATAATGACGTAGATTGCATATAAACTGTCTGTGTATCGCTTCGCTCATTGGTGTTTAATGCGGAATTGACGTCATTTGTGCTACAGCCGCCTTAAAGTCGCGTTTTCGCGGCACATTTGAATATTGCATTTTCTTTTTCGAATTTTTAATAAAATAGCTAAAATGAAGACAGTAAAATATTTTTTTAGGGCTCCTTATAAACAAATTAGCACCGTAAGATAGTTTTCAAAGCTTAGTCAAATAGCCTATTCCCTAGCTCTGGCTACCCCATTAAGGGATTTATAGCCGTGAGTATATGTATGTATGTATGTAGAATAGATATAATGTTTTTACAAAAGTACAGAACATTGAAATTGAGTACACAGGTTGTTGAGTGGAAGAGAGGATTGGAGCAGTGGCTGACCTGATGGTATTAATTATTGTAAGTACGGTAAAGGCTATGTAGTGCTATGGGTGTCGTAAGAAGCGACTTCGTGTTTTGGAGCTTCGTGATAGTTGGGTGAAGATATCACCAACCATCCTTTATTTTCAAATGATTTGCACAAACAAACTTCCAAAAATAGCATAGGTAATTATGAATCTGAAACACTCGTTATCCGTTTTAGGAGTTTTAGTCGTATATTGTAGTAGTATTAGTATAGAGTATAGGTAAAAGAGAACAGTAAAGTGGTGTTTTTAAAGCAATGGGTATGTTGATATTAGTTCAGTCAGACGTCCGAAGTTTGAAGGAATAAGGGAATGATTGAAAAGATTTTTTAATGGATACAAAGGCGTGAAAGTCTCTTACTATTGCAATTACAACTTTTGGCTGGAGCATGCATGCATCTGAAAATTGGTCTGTGTGACGTGTTTGAACACACAAACACATGAGGTTTTCATGAACAAAAACATTAAAAATTCTGTGTGACGTGTGTTGAAAATATCATCACCCCGATTTCGACTCTTTATGACAATGTCTTGCAAAGTGACTGAGGAACCTGAGGCATTTACATACAGTAAGCCTTTATATCGACACACATTTCCAGAATAATAATAGGATTAATAACCGTGGATCTGGGTCTATGTGAATTAAGAGACTAAAATTTATATCGTTTATTTAGATTCAGGACAAATTAAAAAGTAGTAAAGTGAAGGTGTTTTATTTAAAAAGTATATATGATAGTATTTGATTTAACCTTATTAATAAGTTTTAATTTGTTTCTAATTCGAGTATCATCCTCATCATCTGCCAATAGACCAAAACTGCTGCATATAGGCTTCCCCTAGATATGCCAAGAACTACCGTTCATCTGCATCTAACCGGCTTTCCGCGACCTTCGTCTTGTGGCTAGTTTACCGTATGGAAGGTCTATCTACACTAGGACGATGTATAATGTATATTTTTTTCTTAAAGAAATCTATTTCCTAGTAAAACAACGAAGATCTCACAACTATCTTCACATAATGCCAATTATCCACAATAGTTGCGACTGATAAATATCGATAGTAAGCATGGCGACCTCGACCGCTAGACTGCACTTGGTTGTGCATCTTGATTGTAATTAACCTGGATTTGTGGTTTGATAGCTGTGTATTGTCTGCTTAGATAGCTGTGTAGTGTCGGCTTAGAACAGCACTACCCCCTTTCTTCTGGTGGGTGAACGTAGCTAGCTCTGGCTACCCCTTCAAGGGATTTATAGCCGTGAGTATGTACACCGCAGAATCGTACATTTTGCTTACTCGGCATAAACAAATTTTCCAGTTCAGCATGTAGCTAGAAATGTAGTTCTGGTTTGGAATAGCATTACCACGTCGTTTCAAGTGTGTCGTACCAGGTGTATATGGGTACAGGGGTTTTAAATTAGTTATGTAGCTGAAAACTATTTATGCTTTGCTCTCTTATACCATAAAAATTAGTTCATAACATACATACATACTTATACTCACGGCTATAAATCCCTAGAAGGGGTAGCCAGAGCTAAGGAATCAGAAATTCCTCAGCCACTTTTGGAAGTTGTGTGGGGAAAAGATGGTGAAATAAAGGTTGTTGGTGATGGGTCTCCAACCGCATCGCCCAAAAATCCCTCAAAAGCCACAAAACCGTTAGTCGCCTCTTACGTACACCCACCGGAAGAAATGGGGTAGTGCTATTCTAAGCCGACACTACACAGCAAATGCATGTATGTATAGTTCATAACATACAAAATCGAAAATTTTACTTTGCAGCTTCCTTTGGCTTTAGCCAAATAATAATTATAATAAACAACTGTAGTAATTTCTTAATTTGATGACAGACTTTAAAAATAAATAATGAAGTCGATATGTGTGTTTGTATGTCCAATACATGGTATGGTAATTTATTTATTTTTATTTTCTTCGGAAGATTAACAGACTAATACAAACAATATGAATCTCAGTAAGAATACACAATGCCGTTTACAAATCTATGATCTAATCTATAATATATAATCATAAAGAAGAATATATGTAATTTTGGTTTTACTCATTCTATGTACTTTGTGAGAATAATAAAAAACTTCTCTGTGTGATCTATAACTATGTGAAATTATGAACTCTTCTGTTTGCGTTATATTCGTAAAAAGGGGTCCAAGATTTATGCTTACATACTCACGGCTATAAATCCCTAGAAGGGGTAGCCAGAGCTAAGGAATTCAAATTTCCTCAGCCACGTTTGGAAAGTTGAGCGGGGAAAAGATGGTAAAATAATGGTTGTTGGTGATGGGTCTCCAACCGCATCGCCCAAAAATCCCTTAAAAGCCCCGATACCGTTAGTCGCCCCTTACGTACACCCACCGGAAAAAATGGAGTATTGCTATTCTAAGCCGACACAACACAGCTTTATGCTTCCCATATGAATATATAGTTTTCTAAGCCCTGGCTTCTCTTTTCTGTATTCAAGTTGTGAGTATTAGTAATTATTGCGCGTCATTGAAGGTTATGTATAGAATTCATGGGTATCTCATTTATTTTCTGTCTCGTACTAAGAGAAACCATTTATTTCCTAGATAGTTTTGAAGTTTTCATCGCTTTCCTAAGATGTTAATGAATGATTATACTCATCTATGACGAATTACTGAGCAATTTACGATGTTGAATCAATAAAATGCTAGTAAATAAATTGTCTATCTATATAGTAACATTGAAAGATAAAGATAAGCGAGTATGTCTGTTACTTAAAACATTTTGACTGTTGTAAATCTTGGTTAATCCTATTTAATCTATATTTTTTCTTATCTTAATATCAGCGTACGTTTGTCTTACATTTAGTTGATTTACATAGAAAATTTAAGTTGTCAAACCAATGGTTTTTACTTTTCCTGTGTCTTATCATCATTATCGCAAGAGGCGTTTACTGTTGTTTGCGGACCTCAGGAGACCTTATATAGTCAACCTTAATGATAAGACCACTTTATACTGACACAAGAACATACAAACATATATATACTCACGGCTTGAAATCCCTAAAAGGGGTAGCCAGAGCTAAGGAATGAAAAAAAAACCTCAGCCAATTTTGAAAAGTTGAGTGGGGAAATGATAGTAAAATAAAGGCTGTTGGTGATGGGTCTCCAACCGCATCGCCCAAAAATCCCTTAGAAGCCCCAATAACGTTATAGCACAAGAACATAATATCTATAAAATGTATTTATGTAGAGGTAATAATGTTACATGAAGATTTTTGATGACGATGCCAATCCGAACTAAGCCATACAGGGAATGCTTGAGCCCCTCGGCCTCGGTGTGGGGACATTTATGGTGGACGGAGAAGACTTCTTTTTACCTAATATCAAATCCATCGTTCAATTCAACTTAGTAAATACTTGTCAAGCTGAGTTGCTCTTTGTCAGGTACTAATACTTCGGACCTGAACCTTACGTAACATTATTGCACTCTCTTACATTTTGTTGCCTATGCCTCAAAGCTTTGCTTGGACAGATTATTTACATTTAGGGCTAGGACAATGTAAAAGTCAGCATGGGTTTTCCAATTGATTTCCCCCCTATTCCAAAAACATTATTTTTCAAAATATTCCATAATTACAATTAGTTGGTATTGTTCCAGTCCGCCTACATTCAAGACGCTGACGCCGACGTCGCGCACGCAGCTCAAACAGCAGTTGATGAGAGAGCATGCGCAGGAGCAGTTGAGGAGAGAATCTTTACAGGTATAGTTATCTGCTATATTATTAGGATATATTATTATTTTAATAAATAAATTTTATTTATAGTTATTTGGATTTTTTGGTAACCTATATTCTCACCGATATGCTGTCCCATTTTATGTAGGTGTCATACAAGGCCTTTACATAAAAAAAAGTACATAAAATGTTACACAAATAAATAATAAATAAAATACATACATACCTTTTTTCACGGCTATAATTCCAAAATAGGGTAGCTTCTGAATAAAAATTCTTCAGCAACTTTTGGAAGTAATGTAAGGAAAAATTTGTGTAATCAAGATTATCGATGATGGGTTTCCATCCGCATCACAGAATTCCTCTTTCAACTCTTTAAAAGCCCCAATACCCTGAATACCCTTTATGTTATTTGCTAAGCTTGTTTCTTACCCACGCGTCATGCAATGACCATGGTAATGTCCGAAGAGGACAACCATGGAGGAAACATTAAGAACAATTAGAGTTTGCTTGAAAAGGCTTGATCTTCGATGTGACGAGTGCGACACGAATATATTTTACAAACAGATAGAAACTGTTTAGTGTCGGCTTAGAATAGCACTTCCCCGTTTCTTACCGAGGGTTTACGTAAGAGGCGACTAAGGGTATTGGGGCTTTTAAATAGATTTTTGGGTGATACGGTTGGAGACCCATTACCAACAAGTGGCTGAGGAGTTTCAGCTCTAAAGCTCTGGCTACCCCTTTTTAGCATTTATGACCGTGAGTCTATGTATGTACATCTATTGCATCCCACGACTACTATTCATCAAAGTTTTGGTGCAAACCGCTACCGATCATTACATGTCAATGCAAAATCAATATAATTATTAATTCCATACAGTATTACGTCCTCTGACATGTCTCCGTATTGCTCGTAATACAATTGTATAAAACGTCTTACGCAATGTATCGTCCAGCTATTTGGCTTGTAATTGTCATCATTGAGTACGGGATCGATGAATTGACTTGACCGTCTGTCTGTTTGTATGTTGATTTTGTGTGTTAATGTATGAGTTTTTAGCTCGTAAGAATATGTAATAGTTTACAGGTCTGGTTTTTTAAAATATAACTTTTAAGCTTTACTAATCAAACTTAAACTGAATGTAAATTATTTTCGATAGCTAAGCTGACTCTCTTAGACTCTTGTAGTTTATTTATTTACTTTTTGGTTAACTTACAACTGCATCACATAAATATAAGTTTTGTTTAAGTATGTCCTTAAATTAAATAATTTACAAATATATCATCTTTTTAGGCTCTTAGGAAGGAATATTGTTAAATATTTTTGAAAAACAACGTTAACATTAATGCCCGACGCAACTAAAAGTAACTGAATGTAAATTATTTTCGATAGCTAAGCTGACTCTCTTAGACTCTTGTAGTTTATTTATTTACTTTTTGGTTAACTTACAACTGCATCACATAAATATAATTTTTGTTTAAGTATGTCCTTAAATTAAATAATTTACAAATATATCATCTTTTTAGGCTCTTAGGAAGGAATATTGTTAAATATTTTTGAAAAACAACGTTAACATTAATGCCCGACGCAACTAAAAGTAACTGAATGTAAATTATTTTCGATAGCTAAGCTGACTCTCTTAGACTCTTGTAGTTTATTTATTTACTTTTTGGTTAACTTACAACTGCATCACATAAATATAATTTTTGTTTAAGTATGTCCTTAAATTAAATAATTTACAAATATATCATCTCTTTAGGCTCTTAGGAAGGAATATTGTTAAGTATTTTTGAAAATCAACGTCAACATTAATGCCCGACGCAACTAAAAGTAACCGCATTAGTACAAGTGAATAGTCGTATGACAAAGGGTTACCTTCAGAAACACTAATTAATCAGTCACATTTAAAACTGAAGAGCTAATAATTTAAAATTTACGGATGTTTGCTGATAGGTCTCCACATTGCCTGACAAGCACCGACAAGCCCCCTACCCTAAGACTCTGTTTACATCACCTGCGAAAAGAAAGTTATTTATACACATACACATATACTCAAGGCTATAATTCCCTAGAAGGGGTAGCCAGAGCCAAGGAATTATAAATTCCTCAGCCACTTTTGGAAGTTGAGTGGGGAAAAGGCGGTAAAATAAAGGTTTTTGGTGATGGGTCTCCAACCGCGTCGCCCAAAAATCCAATAAAAAGCCCCAATACCCTTAGTCGCCTCTTACGACACCCGTGGGTAGAAAGGGGTAGCGACATTCTAAGCCGGCACTACACGGCAATTACAAAGTTATTTATAGATCGATAAAGAACCATCTTTGTGGCTATTATTTACCTATTTTACTGTCTTTAGACAGTAAAAGATCGATTTCAACTAACTTAACATAAACGTTCACACCGTTTATCCCCGTAGGGGTTGGCAGAGGTACCAATACTTCTTAACAACAAGTGACACCGCCACCTAGTGTCTAAAGTAGGTACCCACGTGTTGCTTAGACAGTGTACTCACGTGATAGGGGGCAGACCTATCGCCGTTTTAATCGAATACACTGTCACATGGCTAAGTACAACTCGGCCATGTGGGTTTCCTCACGATGTTTTCCTTCACCGTTAACAACCATGATAAATTAACCACACATATGACTTTAGAAAAGACAAATTGATGTAGGGCCGACCCGGGATTTTAACTCACGCCGGTCTGTTTACCGGCGGGTGTTCTACCCATTGGACTATCATGTCGATTTCAACCATTAATAAGTATATTTCCGATATTCCAGGCTCAGCAGTCAAGTCAACTCAAAGAAGATGAAGAGAAGAAGACAGTCCCGGCTGACGTACCTCGAGTGGTTCCCCATGTGGAGCTACCCCCGCAAGTATTACAGGTCGGTACATAAACTGGGAAAATCTTCTATACTTATAATAAATCTGTAGAGAGGTCAATTCTGTACATGAAATATATTTTGAAAATAACTATCAGGTGGTGATTAGGGATCGATACTGATGCCAAAAATGCAATCAGTAAAATTTTTGTCTGTCTGTCTGTCTGTCTGTCGGTTTGTATGTTCCTTATGGAAACAAAAACTACTCGACGGATTCTAACGAAACTTGGTACAATTATTCTTCATACTCCTGCGCAGGTTTTTGTATACTTTCCAGCAGATTAGTAAAGGGGAATTTTGGGAAATTTTGGAAAAACGGGAGAAGTTACTACATTTTTTAAGCTTCCGTCGCGTGTGCAGCCTTAATGGTTAAACTTACATAGAAATTATGTATGACGGAAATATTCTTCATAAAATTATCTAAAAAAAAAACCTCAACAGTTTATGTCTATCTTTTACGGTTGACTCACAATAACACGTGTAATTCCTGATAGCTTAGCAGTTCGGAACATTCTGATTATATTTGTTTACTCTTACGTTTGTAAACCTCTCAATCATCCCTAATTTAAAAAAGGTAACATTATTACCTATTCAATAAAAAAAGAATCATAGAAATCGGTAGAGAAACACCGAAATTATACATAAAATAAGCCATCGCGCCCGTGACCAAAACCGAATCGTTACTAATTTACATATAACATACTAGATGGCGCCAGTAGTTGCATCCTACAACACGTAACGATTTATTTTTTAGATTGTTATAAATACTTCATAGCGTTTTATTCCAAAATTTGCTATTAAACGGAAATACTGAACCGTTCATTAAAGCGCATTAAAATCACCAAACTCTGTTTAGCGAGTGCTATATATTTAATAAATTGAAAACATTGCGCTGAATTTCACAATGCTTGAGCAGTGACTAAAGAAAGAAACCTCAGATATTTAAAAAACAACGCTACCCGTGCGAAGCTGGAACGATCCACTAGTATTTAATATACCTTACGTGTTGGCATAATTTATTTGTCGGGCGGATAAGGGAGTTTTGTTCTGTGATAATATACGCAGCCACTCTCAAGCTTAAACGTCCCTATTCCCAAAGAGGTGCCCGAGGTACTATTACTTCTGTATATTTTGTTGCATTACGGTTTTTGAGATTATTCTCATGACGATTACTTCTATAGTTGACAGTTACAGTTTCATTTAAATAAATGTTTATTTATTTATTTATTTTTATTTATTTATTTAACTTAAAAACATAATCTTAACAGGTAAAACCTAATGCGATTACATTTTACTTACCAACTAATTATACTATTTACAAATAATAATAACAATGAGTTGATATCTAAAAATAACAAACTATACATTTTTAAAATAACATAAATATCTGTGTGATGCATTAGTGAAGTCTCCCAGTCTGCACGAGAATATATCCACTTCCTCGGCGATTTGATTGAGAGCTACCAGCGCTCTAGTAAGTGAGCTCTCACTCTGCAGGTTAGTACGAGCCCGCGGTAAGGCTAACAATCTACCGGGCCGTCGTCTCAGCATGTTATTGGGAAGAGATATTTGTAATACATTCAATAGTGTTGGGTTGTGAGTGATACACCTCAGAACAAAAAGTAAATATTGTAACAATGTATAATCCCTTCTTACGGCTAATGAATTGTACCCCACCATACCAAGCACAAACAATGTGGGATACATTAGTGGGTAATAGGGATATACACCATACACTTTCCAGTATAAAAATCTTGTGAATTTATTCTGTACTAGTGGATCGTCCCAGCTTCGCACGGGTAGCGTTGTTTTTTTAAATATCTGAGGTTTCTTTCTTCAGTCCCTGCTTAAGCATTGTGAAATTCAGCGCAATGTTTTCAATTTATTTAATTTATACGAGTAGCACTCCCTAAACAGTGTAGTTTGGTGATTTTGAATGCGCTTTAATGAACGGTTCAGTATTTCCATTAAATAGCAAATTTTGGAATAAAACGCTATGAAGTATTTATAACAATCTGAAAAATAAATCATTACGTGATGTAGGATGCAACTACTGGCGCCATCTAGTATGCTATATATAAATTAGTAAAGATTTGGTTTTGGTCACGGGCGCGCTGGCTTATTTTATGTATAATTTCGGTGTTTGTCTACCGATTTCTATGATTCTTTTTTTATTGAATAGGTAATAATGTTACCTTTTGTAAATTAGGGATGAGTGAGAGGTTTACAAACGTAAGAGTAAACAAATCTAATCAGAATGTTCCGAACTGCTAAGCTATCAGGAATTACACGTGTTATTGTGAGTCAACCGTAAAAGATAGACATAAACTGTTAAAGATTTTTTTTAGATAATTTTATGAAGAATTTTTCCGTCATACATGATTTCTATGTAAGTTAAACCATTAAGGCTGCACACGCGACGGAAGCTTAAAAAATGGAGTAACTTCTCCCGTTTTCCCAAAATTTCCCAAAATTCCCCTTTACTACTCTGCTGGAAAGTATACAAAAACCTGCGCAGGAGTATGAAGAATAATTGTACCAAGTTTCGTTAGAATCCGTCGAGTAGTTTTTGTTTCCATAAGGAACATACAAACCGACAGACAGACAGACAGACATACAAAAATTTTACTGATTGCATTTTTGGCATCAGTATCGATCCCTAATCATCACCTGATAGTTATTTTGAAAATATATTTAATGTACAGAATTGACCTCTCTACAGATTTATTATAAGTATAGATTTTCTCCACCATGAGGCAATATTTTGCTTCATGTGGAGACCAGACAACTGCGTTGTATTCTAGTTTACTACGGACTAAAGTGTTGTACAATGCCTTAATAGCTTTTAAGTTGACAAATCCTTTTGACGTGCGAAGCACAAACCCAAGAATTCTAAAAGACTTTTTACATTATATCCACAACGTGATTCCGAAAATGCAGATCTGACGTAATTTTAACTCCTAAAGGGCCAGTTTTTTGATCCGTGGTTAACTCAACAATTTGTTAAATATCGTAACTATTAGTTAAATGTCAGCAAAATACATTTTTTGACCCGTGGTTAGAGTAACTAATGGTCAAATATCGAACCATTAGTTAAAAAAGTTAACTACTCAAGATTGGAGGGTTAAACAAGATGGCCGCTGGTTATTTGTATAATAGCAGCTGTTTGTCAGACATTTGAGATGAATTTGAACATAGTTACAGATCCACAAACTTTTCTTGGCCGGTAAAGGCGTCGCTGTCATCGATATTAGTATTGCCAGTAAATAAAGTAACCATTATAAGAGGAATAATTTTAAATCATACAGACTAATTTTATATACGTAGGTCACCCTATAAGTTTTATTTAGTTGAGAGTTAACAGACAATGACAGGCTGAAATTTCAAAACGGCGACAGTAGTACCAGTAGTGGCCGTCGGCCAAGAAAAGTTTGTGGATCTGTAGATACTTTGATGTCGAAAGTTCGTCAGAAGAAGAAGACAATGATATTATATTACAATGTGTGTTGATGAGAAGGTTAAAAATATTTAGGCCACGCCATCCGCCGTTAGAAACCTGGGATGATGTAGATTTTTGTCATCGTTACCGCCTATCGAAGGAAGCAGTACTCTGCATTGTTACTGAAATTGGGAATGATCCTAAAACGCACACTCTCAGTTACATACATACATACATATACTCACGGCTATAAATCCCTTGATTTATCATCTTGCATTTCAGATACTTTGTATAGGCTATCTTATACATCACTGGTCATTGTTCATTGCACAGGCAACAAATTGACCAATTGTTAAGTTTGACTATAGTTAAAAAAGATATCAAAAATGGATTTACGATTTAACTACTGGTTAGTCATTTAACTATAGTCAATGTAACAAATGGTTATATTTTTAACTCCGGATCAAAAAACTGGCCCTAAGTCCCGCACCTCTTGTACCCGCGGTAGCACCGTGCCGTCAATGAAATACTCAGTATGGTAGGGATTACGCTGGCGGGTAAAAGTGATTATTTCGCATTTACTTATATTTAACTGTAGTTTATTTATTTTACTCCAATCGACTACTCTGTTTAAGTCATTTTGCAAACGAACGCAAGCTTGCATGTTGAGCTGTGCTTGCAAATAAGCTAAATTTGATTTGACTTCCGTTATAGGTGCGGACAGTTCTGGAGAACCCCACCAGGTATCACGTGATACAGAAACAGAAGAACCAGGTCCGGCAGTACCTCAGCGAGTCCTTTCAGCCGCAAGCACAGGTCAGTTAACACAATTATAAATTAAATTATTACTACATATGCTTAGTATATTCCGTATTTAAACAATCTATTAAAAATTTTAATTATGTTTACATGAAAATAATTAAGGTTTTGAAGGTTTAAAGAGTAGGTAGTGAGTGTAGGGATTTATAGTTGTATCTCTTTTGTAGCTTTGTTTTTCATACAAGGGTATGAAAAAAACAGTATTTTATATATTCAACGATTTTAAAATTTTAAACTTTGTGTTCATGCATCGCCGGGACCCCTCAAAAATAACTTTTCTTATTATATACATATACTCACATCATAAGTTCTCATTGGGGCAGGCAGAAACTACAATATATCGCCACTTTGTACGATCCATGCAAATCTCTCCTGCTTCTGTCACATTCATCATTCTTCTCATATAAACTCTTTTATTCTTTTCACTACGGACTTTGGCCTTCAATTTTCAATTAGGTTTTCAAACTTCTCACGCGGCCGCCCTCTACTAACATCATCTCTCATAAGTACTCATAACCTATATACATAAACTTTTAATTACCTTTATTACATATTAATTCAGAGTACCCACGCAAAACGTGGGTACTCTGAACACCAGGTGACAAAGTCACGTGATGTTCAGTAGTATTAGTACCTCTGCCAACCCTTTCGGGGATATTCGGCGTGAACGTTTATGTTATGTTATGTACATATTAATTCCAGCCAGTCCTTCCACATCGTACAATATCATCGTGTCCAGAGCGTACCTCGTCTCCAGACCGTGGCTCCGTGTCTAGTTTAGTTAGCAACGGACATTCTGGCACGCCGAGTGTGTCTGAGGTCAGTAATAGTTTTATTATGTTATATATATATATATATATATATGGGCGATGCGTATGGAGACCCATCACCAACAACCTTTATTTCACCATCTTTTCCCCACGCAACTTCCAAAAGTGGCTGATTAATTTCTAATTCCCTAGCTCTGGCTACCCCTTAGAGGATTTATAGCCGTGAGTATATGTATGTTTTATATTGTAGCTAATAAATACCCACGAGAAGAAATTGGGTAGTGCTATTCTAAGAATTTCAGTCGATGAGTTCGGAGACCACCAAAAACCATAATTTAACGTTTAAAATTATAAATTTGCCATATTATTGTGTCAAGTTTCGTTAACGTTGTCCCTAACATCTTAACGATGAGACGCGTGAAATGTGTTTGTATTATTAGGAATATTTACTTGAGTTTGTAGCAATCTCCAGTAAGCGTACTCACTCACACACTAGCAGCGTCTCTTTTATATTCTACATCGTAGTATCTCAACTCAAGCCAAGTTTAAAAACTAATATTAATTTAGTTCACAGTGGGGTGTACTGGCCAGTTTTTTTATTATGTTTTGTTGTTACTACAAGTATTTGGATCCGTGATTTTAGTTTTTGCACGGTAAGCGTGTCCTAGGTGAGATAGCTGTTTATTTTATAGTCGAGAGAGTAGAATGAGTTCTAAGATTCTGCAAAAACCAAGAATCAACAACTTGGCCTGGCAGTACTTACTCTGTGTTTTTCTACAGAATCTCAATTTGTTAAAAAAAAATATTTTGTTTCTGTACCATATACATTACTTACCTACATTTAAATAAAACAGGGGAATTTTCCCAGAGTAGAAAGTAGAAGGCTGATTTTTTGCATCAAATTGAATTGTAGGACTATGCTTTGACACTTTTTGTCTTGGCTTGTAATGATAAATTTTAATTACATGCGTTCATTAATTACAGTTGTTAATACAAAAAATGAGACGCCAAAGCTATAAAGTAAGGAGTTTGTCAGCCACTTTTGTAGTTGAGTGAGAAAAAGAGGTTTGAATAAACAATAAACATAACATAAACGTTCACGCCGAATATCCCCGAAGGGGTTGGCAGAGGTACTAATACTTCTGAACATCACGTGACTTTGTCACCTGGTGTTCAGAGTACCGACGTTTTGCATGGACAGTGTACTCACGTGATAGGGGGCAGGCCTATCGCCGTTTTGTACGAATACACTGTCACATGACTAAGTACAACTCAGCCATGTGGGTTTGCTCACGATGTTTTCCCTCACCGTTAACAACCATGATAAATTAACCACACATATGTCTTTAGAAAAGACAAATTGGTGTAGGCCCGACCCAGGATTTGAACACTAGTCGTTTGCACGAAAACCGAGTGTTCTACCCACTGGGCTATCACGGTTGCTTAAAAGGTTGAATAAACAATAATGGGTAATAATTACTTAAAAAGCCCCAATACGCTTCTTACCACACCGCCGTCAAGAAATGGACTAGTGCTATTCTTAATTATATTATAGACGATAACATTTAACTCTATGTTAAACTTTAACTTTATTATACTTTCAATGTGTTTATTTTTTTTGTTATTTTAATACATACATATACTCACAGCTATAACTCCCTAGAAGGGGTAGCCAGAGCTAAGGAGTTCGAAATTCCTTAGCCGCGTTTGGAAAGTTGAGTGGGGAAAAGATGGTAAAATGAAGGATGTTGGTGATCGGTCTCCAATCGCATCGCCCAAAAATCCCTTAAAAACCCCAATACCGTTAGTCGCCTCTTACGTGCACCCACCGGAAGAAATGGGGTAGTGCTATTCTATGCCGACGCTACACTACTGTTATGCTAATCTTATCAATTATTTTCACTTTATACATTTCCATATCCGTATGTTGATATATTTTTCAGACGGATGATTTATTCGAAGAGCTGTTGTCTCTAGACGGAGCTTCCCCGTCCCCCGGCGGAGACGATTGTATGTTATCCGAAACCGACATACACGCGCTCGCTAAGGATAGGCAGAAGAAAGACAATCATAATATGAGTGAGTAGTTTATTTATATGCATACTATTAGCGATAATTTATTAAATTATTGTATTATATTTTGTAAGATTGAAACTCAAACTTAAACACGCCGAATAGTTCGGCCAAAGAATTCACGTGACATTGTCACATGGTGTTCAGAGTACCCACGTTTTGCTTGGGCTGTGTACCCACGTGATAGGTGGCAGCCCTTTTTTTACAAATACATTGTCGCATGACTTGATAGAACTTAGATATATGGGTTTCCTCGCAATGTTTTTCCCTTACCGTTAACAACCATGATCAATGAACCAACTTTGACTTTATTGGGATTAGAACCAACGCCTCTCTACTTGGTTCTACCTACTGATCTATCACGGTTGTGTTTATAAATCCATTCATATACAATATCACGCTATTAGTTCCCATTGGGTTTGGCAGACTATTGATTGCCACTTTGGGCGATCAAGAAGATCTACTTTTAAAATCGACATCGATAATTTCATCCGTGTGTCTTCTGACCCCTATTAATATTTATTTCTGTCTCGCTCACACGAAACGAAGATTCGGATTTGGCTAAGTGAGTATAAAAATATAATATGATATACGTTAGTTGTCATTGGTTTTAGCGACTAGTAAGCGCCATAATTATTATAGTTCCAATCCAAAATTGTTATATTGATATTTATAAACTCAATTTGACCTTTGAAGCCGCAAATGCGACGCTTATGTGTATTTTACAAGCAATGAAAAGTGGTGTGGACAAAATTCTACTTGTAGGTTTGAAGATTGCCGTGTAGTGTCGGCTTAGAATAGCACTACCCCGTTTCTACCGATGGGTGTACGTAAGAGGCGACTAACGGTATTGGGGCTTTTAAGGGATTTTTGGGCGATGCGGCTGGAGACCCATCACCAACAACCTTTACTTTACCATCCTTTCCCCACTCAATTTTCCAAATGTGGCTGAGGAATTTCTAATTCCTTAGCTCTGGCTACCCCTTCTAGGGATTTATAGCCGTGAGTATATGTATGTAGGTTTGAGAGTAGTCCTCCTAACAAATCTCTAGAGCTATGAATCTCTATAATATTAATTTGACTCATACAGGGTCCCAACTGAAAATCAGCGTGCATTAGAGCTTAAAATCTAGTGTACATGTGCTAAGTCGGCGCCTATTTGGCTCTCATTACACATTTTATATGTATGGAAAATAACGTTGTATTATTATGAGGGGCTAAATACAGTTTTTTTTTACTTTTACATATTTGTTCTTTTATTCTTCATACTTCGGACAAATGTCCTTTTGAGCCCATTCTCTTTTTGGTCCAATTGAGTCCTGCGAGGTCGTCCTCTACTATCATTACAATCCACATATATATCTCTTTTACCAGTAAATACTGATAAATTTAATTGTGACAGTCACCATTTTTTTATGACATTAAGTAAAAATTTAAATTGTTTATTTACAAGAACAAGAGTTTAAGTTTACCAATTGCTTAGATACTCTCCGTATTCACTTTCGGTATGATTTAATGTATAGGAAACAGTCTTAAATTTTATATGATATTAACATTTACTGATTTGCTTAGATTATCTAGGATGTACGCCAAAGAGCCAGGTTTATATGCAGACCATTATACATTTTCAACAATGTTCAACTATTCCAATAAGAATTATAAAACAAACAATTTTTGCCTTCGATTTCAGTCGAACGCCGTCGAAGATTCAACATAAACGACCGCATAAAAGAGTTAGGTACTCTTTTACCTAAAACTAACGACCCCTTCTACGAAGTGATCCGTGATGTTAGACCCAACAAAGGCACCATATTGAAGAGCAGTGTCGACTACATCAAGTGTTTGAGGGATGAAGTTAATAGGCTGAAACAGAGCGAGCAGAGAAGAAAGCAAATTGAGCTGCATAATAGGAAATTAATGCTTAGAATACAGGTAATAATTCTATTAATATTGGTTAGATTTGTTTGTTTACTGAACGCAACTCCGTGCTTCGGAGGACACGTTAAGCCGTCGGTCTCGGCTACTATCACGGTAGTAGTCGTTATGGGTAACACACACGCACGCACACATATACACACACATGCACATACTCGAGATATCGTGGATCAAAACATTTTTGCTTTAAATATTGTTGTTAATATCTATTTAATTTCCTCTTAAAATTGTATGTATTTGTTACAGTTACTTGTTGTAAAAAAAAACATGTGTTGAAAATTTACTTATTAGCTTTTAGTAATATTCTATAAGTTCTAGACTCATCAAATGTAACGTAAAAACGTATGGTTAGATGTGTTTTCTGTACATCTGTGAACATCTGTTATTGGCCTTACTTGATTTCTATTATTAACTGTGTATTATTACTTATGTCGCTGTTGATGTTCCTAATAAAAATAAATAAATAAAATAGTCTGCCAACCGGCAATTGGTAAGCGTGGTGGACTATGGCCAAATCACCCTATATAGGGTAGGCTCGAGCCCCTTGGTGGGGTCATATATGGGTTGTGAGGATTACTGAACGCCAATAGCGATACAGCAAGATGAATTTTAGTGTGCGATGCAAATTTGGTCAGATAAAAGTGCAAAAAATAGATATAATCTGGAAACACACCACACTAAAAGTGACTTAGTAATTATTCCTTACGATACAGTAGCTATTACAATTGAGCTGGTGGCTTAGGATATGATGAAACCAATTCTTCCATTTGTCTTTTACCTTAAATAAAATTCGGAGGACGCGAACGCTAATTTTGGCCGAATAAAAAGTCAGAACCAACTCACTTTTCTAAAAATGTTCTAAAAATTTGTCATCTCACTCACACATAAACATAACATAACATAAACATTCACGCCGGACATCCCCGAAGGTGTTGGCAGAGGTACTAATACTTCTGAACATCACGTGACATTGTCACCTGGTGTTCAGAGTACCCACGTTTTGCATGGACAGTGTACTCACGTGATAGGGGGCAGGCCTATCGCCATTTAAACATTAAATGTTTACTTTGGCGTTATCCTACTAATTCCCATTTCCAGTCTCCAATTTTGCTAAGTTAACTTATTATAATTAATATTAATATATACTCACGGCTATAAATCCAAAAAATGGGCACCCAGACGTTCAGAATAAGAATTTCCTCAGCCACATCTGAAACTCGAATAAGAAAAAAAAGGGTAACATCAAAGCTTGTCGGTGATGGATCTCATGCCGCCCAAAAATCACTTAATAGGATGTCACTAGACAAACATATAGATAATTAACACCTACCTAACTATAATATTCCAGGAACTAGAACGTCTCGCCAAACTCCACGGTCTAGCGGTATCAGAGGCTGGTTGTTCTAGCGATGACTCGGGACTAGACACCGCGGACTCGCATTCGATACCTGGGAGTAGTCATGTGAGTATTTTGTGTACTGTATGGTATAGCTTATATGTAGTGTCGTTAAATTTAAGGATAACCTTGATTTAGGCAGTCAGCCTTAGTTTACCTAATCAGGGAATGTACATTTTAAATTCCTCACAATGTTTCTTTAACACAATTTATTCATAACTTATTGTCTACAGTCGTAGTAGTAATATGATACAGAAAATATATTTGAAGTTTTTAACAAAGGATGGATGATCGGAAATTGGTAAAAGGTATCTATAGAACTAATGTGGAAGGTAATGTTAGTAGAGGACGGCCACGAAAGACACACTTGGACCAAATTGAAAGTGTGCTCAAAAAGGCTGGCGTCCGAAGCATGAAGATTAAAAGAGCATGTATGAAAAGATTGATGTATGTAGACGAAGCAAGAGAGGTTTGCCAGGGTCGTACGAAGTGGCGATCGATAGTCTCTGCCTACCCCAATGGGAATTAACGGCGTGAGGATATGTATGTTTTTAAAAAATTAATTCATCTCATCATTTCCACGTCACCTTGATTTGATGATGAAAGGTGTCTGTACTATGTTTTTCTATAACAAAATAGTCAAAAAATTAATTCATTTGACTTTCAAAGACACAAAAGTGTAGGTAGTGTTGAACCAGCCTTGAACAGTGGGAACGCCACCGCATCTCTTGCAGGTGCCATGGGTTCGAATTCTGAGTCAGGCCTTGACCAATGTGTGTTTTATTAAGTCTTGTGTATGGTTTTTATATCGATACTGGCATAAGTAATTATGTGACAGTGTATTCATACAAATTGTGCATCCTATCACGTTGATTCAAATCTCTTTCGCCAAATTTCTAATAGTATACATATACACTTTTTAGATACACCCTAAATAAAAATAAATATAACACACACTCACACAAATATACACACAAGCATGTATAATTCTAAATTTTTTTTTAATTTTTTTTTTATATAAATTTATTTTCTTTTTTATATTAGTTTATTTTCTTTTATTATTTAATGTAACTATATTTTTCTTACATTGTCTTTTATAATAGGACACGTCGGTATTGCTCATTGTTACCTGGGAATACTTCTCACACTACGGGCAACCCTTGTGAGAATTAGATTTCATTATGTAGTGTCATAATTTATGCCGATAAACAATTTTTACTTAAAAATAAAATAAAATGCAATCATCAATCGCCTCTCAAAAAAGAAAACTTATATTTATTTTAATATTTTTTCAGAAGATAGTACCAAAGCAAGAGCCGGTGGCCCTATTAGAGTTATGTTCGCAACCTGACCTACTGCGAGACATGCCGGCGGATTGTGCGGAACATGCTATGGGTATTTACTTTTTTATTTATAAGTATAGGATTATAAGTTGTATAAATTTTTCCGTGTAGTGTCGGTTTAGAATAGCACTACCCCATTATTTCCGGTGGGTTTACGTAAGAGGCGACTAACGCTATGGGGCTATTAAGGGATTTTTGGCCGATGAGGTTGGAGACCCATCACCAACAACCTTTATTTTTACTATCTTTTCCCCACTCAAATTTCCAAAATTGGCTGAGGAATTTCTAATTGTTTAGCTCTGGCTACCCCTTCCTGGGATTTATAGCCGTGAGTATATGCATGTATATAAGTATAAGATATGTTATGTAGTGTCGGTTTAAAATGACATGAATCCACTGTTTTGGTTGTATTGGCGACTTCCGTCGAGTGGATAGCTGACTTAGCTTCTCGGTCCGGAGGTCGCGGGTTCGATCCCTGCTGATGGCAACATTCATGTGATGAGCATAAATGATTGTTTCTTAGTCTTGGATGTTATTTATATGTATATTATATAATATTAGATATATCCTTGAGTTAGTATCCCATAATACAAGTTATACTTAGTTTGGGGCTACCTTAATCTGCTTAAAATATGTCCGTTTATTTATATTTATTTATAGAAACTGTGCTGGATACATATAGGCCGTGCAGTGTCGGTTTAGAAAACTACTTATCCATTTCTTCCCACTTGTGTTATAAGAACGTTATTGGGATGATTATTATTGGGTAATTGGGTAATTCCCTAGAAGGGGTAGCCACAGCTTCAGAGCTAGAAACTCCTCAGCCACTTTTGGAAGTTGATAGGGGCGGAGATGGTGGAAATAAAGCATAGTTGACCTGCATCGCCCAAAGACCACTTAAAAAAGCTCCATACCCTTAGTCGCCTCTTACAACACCCGTAGGTAGAAAGGGGTAGTGACATTCTACACGGCTTCACAAAATATTGTTATAAAGAAAATCAAAATAAAAACATGTTAAAAACTATTACACTAAATAGTTTTAACCATACTAATCAGTTAACTTTCTTCTATTCCAGATAGTCTAAAACTAGGCTCCTGCTCACCCCTTAGTCGCGACGAAGGATTGTCGTTGGATTGTTTAGAACCAGATCTCTGTTTGGACGAACCTGAACAGTTCCTACACCATAAGGATATCAAGGTAATTTATATGAGAAAATAAATAAATTGCTGTATAGTCTCGGCTTCCAATAGCACTATATCATTTTTACCTGCAGGTGTTGTAAAAGGTAAGTTGGGGATTGGGACGATTGCAAGTTGTTTTTGGCTATACAACATAGCCTTTATTTCACAATGTTTCCTCCACTCAATTTCCATAAGTGGCTGAGTAATTTCTAATGCTAAAGTTAAATATTTCTACCTTTGGCTTTGGCTTTCCTTTTTTGAGATATGTATGTAAAATAAAAAAAACTTTACCATCATTACTGGTGATTTTTTTGTTAGATTCAGGTTTTATTTAAAAAAAATGTTAATGATTATTTATTTTTATTACTTAACACTTTCTTGTTAAAAAAGTGGGTAGGCTGAACATATAAAGAACAATGCAATTTATTACTTTAGTATTCTATTGAATAATATATATTCATACATACATACATATACTCACAGCTATAAATCCCTAGAAGGGGTAGCTAGAGCTAAGGAATTAAAAATTCCTCAGCCACTTTTGGAAGTTGCGTGGGGAAAAGATGGTAAAATAAAGTGTTAGTGATGGGTCTCCAACCGCATCGCCCAAAAATCCCTTAAAAAGCCCCAATACCGTTAGTCGCCTTTTACGTACACCCACCGGAAGAAATGGGGTAGTGCTATTCTAAGCCGACACTACACAGCAATATATATTCATATCTCTTTTACTTCCTTAAAAGCATTCCTTTACTTTGAAAAACTTGTACTGAGTATTCTTGGGATTGTACATTTAAATAAGTTATATAAATGTACATTTGCCAGAATTAAATTCGTTTAATAATAGAAAAAAACATCAATACATTATTAATATGAATTAATATTGTATTTTCTTTTACTTTTGCTTCAAGGATCTTGGTAAGTTATCACGTAATAAAAATGACACAGTTATTCTAAAGCTATTCCTAGAAAAAATATCTTTTAACCTCCTAGGTCCCAGCGTGCTAATATGAGTACAAAATATTTTGTCGCTTCAGACCGGAGCATAGTTACGTATAGCAAGAGTAGAAACCTAACGGGCTATTTTTATCACAAAATATTTATAATAATAATAATAAATAAGGCGTAGGGATGTGACGACCCCACCGCCCATTGTTGGAATGGCAGGATGACATTTTTACCAGCTTGCCATTCCAGCAATGCAAATAGTCAGCGCTTGAGTTTGTAGGTGTTGACCGTGTCTACAAACTGGTCTCAGCGCAAAATAGAGCAATAACGGTCTCCCCGGGGCGAGTGAGTGAAACCCCGGGTGAATCTTCGCTCATCGTAAAATGGCAGAGAATAGAAACGATGAGCGAATAGGGCCGCTTCCCAGGGGCTATCGCTGGGGCGCGTCTGGAGCTGGGGCTGGACGTGGCAGCATGCGGTCCCCCAGCCGCCGCAGACCGGCCCGACCACCTGGTAGATCTGCGCGATCACCTCAGCCACCAGATGGCTTGGCATCGGTTGGGACTGAGGCAACTCAGTCCCAGCAATCGGTGCCCGCCGCTGGTGGAACAAGGCGCCGCATGGCATGGACGGTCGATATGAATAGAAATGCCATGCGGGCCTATCTTAGGGCCTCGGGTTCAAGAACTGGACGGACGGGTTATCGGGCAGCAATGTACCGCGAATTTCTGCGGCTGGAGCCCAATTTGACTGTCACAGAACAAAACCTGGCGGATCGAGTTCGGTACATACAGCGCTCAGAACTTTTTAGCACTACCGAACTCGAACAATTGCGACGCGAGGCTGTTCCCCCGCTAGACGAAGAGCCACCTTTGCAGGTTCTCCCTCCAGTCCCTGAACGGGAAGTACGGAGGGAGCCAATTGCTAACCTGCCGGATGTGGGTGGTGCGGAAAGCGATTGGGGAACAGTCTCCCTGGATTTGGATTTGGTGAGGAGCGCACTCGAAGAGACGATCCTGGAATATCGCCAAGTGCCTCTCGAAAGGAGGCCAAGGCTGCCCCGAGTTCCTCTCAGCATCAAGGTTCGGGATGTCGTTGAGGCCGTCAATAACATGCTGCCCTCATTTTTAGAGAGCAGCATGGACCTTTGGGATACGGATTCAATTCTCTTTGGCGCCGCAATGACAGTTTGTCAATTTGTCGGCGTCAGGATGCCGCCAACAAGAGCTGGTGGCTCCCGCCAGGCTGGCAGTACTAGTCCCAGGACTAGAACTAGACCAGCCTGGATGAGGCGGATTGAAAGCCGTATCACAAGGGCCAGGGTCCTCATCGGCAAACTGACCAGCTTCAGATCAGGCAACAATAGGCCGAGGGTGATGCGCTTCGTCAGGGAGGCACTCCCTGGTGAGAATGTCTTTAACAACTCACCGGAGTTTGCCTGTAGACTGGTGGAGCGCATCGATGATCTGAAGCAGAAGATCGCTGCTTGGGGTAAGCGAATTAGGCGATATTCTGAAAGGGTAAAGAGGTACCAACAGAATCGTCTCTTCATGAGTGACCAGAAGAAGTTCTACAGAACTTTGGAGCGTCCCGATGTGGTTTCGACGGGTCAGCGACCGGAAAAAGCCGACGTAGTTGCCTTTTGGCGTGGGCTTTGGTCGCTGCCTGTTGATCACGAAGAGGGCCGATGGTTCGAGGCGGTCGAGGGAGCGTGCGAGCCCATAGCGCCCATGAACCCCGTCAACATATCCGAGGAGGATGTGGTGGCTGCGATCCGTAAGGCTCCGAACTGGAAAAGTCCGGGGCCGGACGGATTGCACCATTACTGGTTGAAGGGGTTCACGCGCTGTTACGCTACTCTCGCCCGTCAGTTCCAAAGCGCCCTCGAGAGTAGGACGCTCCCGAACTTCTTAACTACTGGGGTCACTCATTTAGCTCCAAAGAGCGATGCTACCGCGGATCCATCACAATACCGTCCCATTACTTGTCTTTGTACAATTTACAAGACTTTGACATCCGTTCTGAGCTCCAAGATTACTCAACACATTGTTGATAACAATGTGATCTCTGGAGCTCAGAACGGATGTAGGGGCGGTAGTCGCGGTAGCAAGGAGCTGCTCCTCATCGACGCGGTCGTAGGCCAACTGGTCAAACGCAACCGTTGGAACTTCTCCGCTGGCTGGATAGACTACAGGAAGGCGTTCGATTCGGTACCTCATACATGGCTCATGAGGGTCCTCGAGCTGTACAAAATTGATAGTACAGTTCGACACTTCCTCGGGCAGTGTATGGGGTGCTGGAGAACGATCCTGAGTTTAGACGGTCAGCGGATGACGGACGCGGATGACCAAATTGATATAAGGCGAGGGATTTTCCAGGGCGATTGCCTGAGTCCAGTTTGGTTTTGCTTGGCCCTGAATCCTCTAAGTACACTCTTGGAGAATTCGGGGACGGGCTTTCAGTTTCGGAGAGGCGGACCACGCTTGCCTCATCTCCTTTACATGGATGACCTGAAGCTTTACGCCCCCACGGCTGACAGATTGGCGGAGCTACTGACGATCACTAACGATTTCAGTGGTTCCGTCAAGATGGAGCTCGGGGTCGATAAGTGTGCGGTCATCCGTGTTGAGAAGGGGCATGTCGTGCACTCTGATGGTGTCGATGTCGGCACCAATCATTTGAGGGCACTCTCCGAGGCTGAAACATACCGGTATCTGGGCATGTCACAAACCATCGGTGTGAAGGTGGCAGACGTGAAACAGGGTGTTTGCGAGGAGTTTTATGAACGCCTGAAAAGTGTGCTTAATAGCTACTTGTCAGGCGTTAATAAGATCCGAGCCATTAACTCCTGGGTCATGCCTGTACTGATGTACACATTTGGCGTGCTCAGATGGACTCAGATCGAACTCGACGCTCTGGACAGACGAGTCCGCACGATGATGACCTCTCATCGAATGCATCATCCGAGGTCGTCGGTTATGAGATTGTATATCCCGCGGAAGTGTGGTGGTCGAGGCCTCTTGAGTGCCAAAACCATGCACAACCGCGAGGTATGCAACCTCAGAAACTATTTTTTGACGATGACGGATGATAGTATTCGGGGAGAGGTGGTCGCTAGTGATAAAGGACTGACTCCCTTATCGTTGGCCTCACAGGATTGGCGAACCCCGGAGGTACTTAGCACCTCTGATCGGGAGTCCGTATGGAAAGAGAAGGAGCTGCACGGGAGGTTTTACAAGGTACTTCACGAACCTTACGTGGACCGTAAAGCCTCCCTGCATTGGCTGCGTTTCGGGGACCTCTTTGGGGAAACCGAAGGTTTTGTCTGTGCAATACAAGACCAGGTTATCAAGACGCGGAACTATCGGAAATACATCCTAAAGGACGGTACCACAGACATCTGTCGAGCATGTGGCCGTCCCGGAGAGTCACTTAGGCATGTTATTTCCGGTTGTTCGGCTCTTGCTAACACTGAGTACTTACACAGACACAACCAAGCAGCCAAAATCCTGCATCAGGAGCTCGCTCTGAAATACGGACTCTTGCAACAGAGGCTGCCGTATTACAAGTATCTGCCGGAGCCAATCCTAGAAAACGACCGTGCCAAAATCTATTGGGACCGATCCGTTATCACGGACAGGACTATTCTAGCGAATAAGCCTGATATCGTGGTATGGGATCGGTCGCAGTCGAGGGTATTTCTAGTGGATGTCACTATCCCTCATGACGAGGGTCTCGTGAAAGCCGACACCGAGAAGCGTCGGAAATATCTCGATCTGGCTCACGAGATCACCGACATGTGGGGTGTGACTTCGACAGAAATAACCCCAATTGTTTTGTCCGCGAACGGGTTAATTCCAACCAGCCTCGCGACCAACTTGAGGCGGTTGGATTTCTGTGGCGTGTCGGTTCCAGCACAGATGCAGAAAGCGGTGCTGCTCGATACGGCTCGGATCGTCCGTCGGTTCTTGAACCTGACTCCCTGACCCCGACCGACTGTGCTCTTGTCGGGGAGTACCGCCTCTCCCATTTAAAATTTATATTTTCTTTTTCGGCCATGGGAGAGGCGAGGAACTAAATGTCATACCCAATAATAATAATAATAATAAAATAAAATAATAAAAAAATAAAAATAAAATAATAAAATTTCTACCCTAAGTTCGGATATTTCTTAGACCTAACGTCCTAAAAAAAGAACCAAATATTTTCTTTTTTTTACGAAATAATATTTAGGATTTACCAAACATATGTAATAAAATCAATCCCACTTACTAATTAATGGAAAACAAACAAAATATTTATTTTTCAATTCAGGTCTGAAAAGCAACTCTCATTTTGTACTATAATTAGTACGTTAGGTTTGGATGATTACATAATAAAAAAATATCTGGGACTCAGGAGGTAAATATATATAATAATATAAGTGCATAAAATCATGCGCGGGAAACAAAAATCTCCTAGAGAGATTAGCAATAATGCTGATAGCACACTTATACGCCCGATTTCTGAACTGAGTATCCAAGCTGAAAACGACTTAAGTATCGTTTTGTCTCATTCTGTTGTTAAGATTTCAATGCGACAGAACGATACTTAAGTTGTTCTCAGCTGGAATACTCAATTCAGTAATCGTAAATACGTTAACCCCAAAGGACACTGCAGTCTTATTCAAACCGTTTTTCTTTTCCAATAAATGTACAGTAAAGATATCTATCTGAATTTTCTGTTGCTTTAAATATGATGTACCGTTTATTTCTCAAATAAATAAATACATCCTCTATATTAATCCCGGACTAACAGTTTTTCCGATTTAAATTCAAAGCCACGGACTATTGTGCCTTCTCGCTCACGGAACGTGTCACTTTTTCAAGCGTGCATCTGGAGTTATTTCTTACAACAATTTCTGTATTGTTTTTGGTATAATTATAAAATGTTACTTATTATAAAATAATACATAAATACATATACTCACGGCTATAAATCTCTAGAAGTTGTAGCCAGAGCTAAGGAACTAGAAATTCATCAGCCACTTTTGGAAAGTTAAGTGGGAAAAAGGCGGTAATATAAAGGTTTTTGGTGATGGGTCTCCAACCGCATCGCCCAAAAATCCCTTAAAAGCCCCAATACCGTTAGTCGCCTCTTACGTACACCCACCGGCAGAAATGGGGTAGTGTTATTCTAAGCCGACACTACACAGCTAATACAAATAATGTGGTATTAATATATATTTATTTCCAGATGCGCCTCTCCCCCTCCCCCGGTTTACTCCCCGCAGAAAGTGGGGGCGAGACTGTACTTAACTTGGCGCAGATTGAAGACCTCATGGATGATGATAGCCATAACCCAGTTACGCAAGGTAATTATTATCAGTATTTTTGATTAAAAAAGTCGTGTTATTGTAGAATTGTATAAAAAGATCGGTTTTAGTGATAAAACCGCCATTAAAACGTTTATTCTGTAAAACTATTAACTCTTGTTGTTAATGCTTTTTCCGTGAATTGCAAGATACAGTTTTTTTTTACATTCGCTTTATTCTAATATGAAATTGCAAAAAAAATAAATTAAAAAGGAGCCTACACAATGCCAACTTTAAATGTGCCTATTTTTTTTTATTTTTTATTTATTTATTTTGTACAAACAACAGACACAGACTAAATACATTATTTCTAATTAAATTACATGGTGAAATCAGTCTGTATCCAGAACTGTTCATCACAGAATATTTACATTTCTATTATTATTCTATTTATCTTATCATAATAAACATATTTTAAAAACTTATATGAAACTGAACTTTGTATAAAATATATAATCAGCATTTAAACATTATAAAGCTTATAACTAATACATCTATTAAATGGGATTGTGTTCATACAAGTTTGTGTGTGTGTGAGTGTGTGTGTGTGTGTGTTTGTGTGTGTGTATTTCCAAAGATGATACTAATGTTACCTTCATATTTTACTTCTAATGTTAATTTACCCAGTATTCTTAGTATGGCAAAAATATACAACTATGATACATATTTTAGGCAACCCAATGTTACGTTCTTCGCCCACGAGCCAACCCTTGACTTCAAAAATAGTCACATTCATCGTTCTTATCTCTTTTGTGAATTTCCCCGAAATGACTGTACTAATTGGCCTAGACTTCGTTTTTAAAACGTACCCTTTTTATGTTTTAAATTGATAAAATACATCAAACTAAACAACTTTGCCTGTGGAATACTTATCTAAAATATTGTATTTTCCAAAATAATTAATACATAAAAAGTGTCGTACCTAGATCAAACTGAGAAAGTATAGTGAGGTTCTTAGCCTCAGCTGAAATTTAAAAAAAAACATCTTGTGATTTGACCATGGAAGTATTATTTAAACAGGAACGCGCGCTGGCGACCTAAAGTGTCCTGAAAAAGGATGGCTAACTAGCTAACTGTGTCTCGTTTTAAGTAGGGTGACCATCTGTTGGTGTTTTTATAACAGTTCCTCTAAAGGATACAAAAACACTTATATTTACATATTTTGAATGTTTTTGTTCATGAAAACCTCATGTGGGGACCTGATGCAGCCTTTGACACGGTAGCTCAATTGGCAGAGCGACGGGGGCGTATACCCGAGGTCGCGGGTTCGATCCCCACCTGTGTCGAAATTTTTCTTTCCTTTATTTATTAGTTATATTTACATACATACATTATAAAAAATATTTATTATAAAAACACTTATATTTACATATATACATTGTTTTTGGTAAATCAACGTGTTTTTTATACATATTTATTCTTAATTAATAGAATATAAAAGAATGAGTAGCCAGTGCTTGAGGATTAAAATTTCCTCAGCCACTTTTTGAGCAAAACCAAATTCAAATCGTTTAATGCATTCATGTGGTAAAGTTCGAGATGATACAGGTTATTTTATTTATGGTTCCATAACATGAACCCATATTTACCACTATTAAATGATAAAAGCTCCAAAACACTCAAACAGATGATAAATTGTGGACACCACATTTATCTTGTTTCGATGGGGATACCCGTGACAAATATTAATATCCCTTTTGCCAAACTTAACCAATCATTTCTCTCCAAATCGATAGGCGACAATAATAATTAAAATAAAATACAAAAAAGGAACATTTTATAACCTGCTTTTTATAAAATACTCCCTATAAATAAGTTTAATTTGTTTTTCTTTGAACTTAATCTCGACTGGCAACCGTGCGAGCGGGACACACTTCTCTCTCACACGGCTCTCGTTCTAGGACGTTTCTCTGCTTGACAGTCTTTAAAAGATAATTAACTTTATTGCATGGTAATAAATTGCATTTTTGTTTACCATATTTTTGTGAGTACTCTCTCCTGTTTAGTTAGTAGCTTCATGATTTGACCATATGATTTTTACTTTTATTTTAGCTTAGGCTAAGAAACTCACCATACTTTCTCAGTTTGATCTAGGCAGTGACACTTTTGAATTTTTTAATAATTTTGAAAATTTCAATATTTTAGATATGCATTCCATAGACAAAGTTGTTTAGTTTGATGGCGTTAATCGATTTAAAGTATAAAAAGGGTATGTTTTAAAAGCGAGGTCTAGGCCAATTATATCAAAACTATACATAAAACAATAAAATATAATTCCAGGCGATCCAATGCTCTGTTCATCCCCCACAAGCCAGCTTTGTCTATCAGAGATGGTGGCGGACGCGGCGGACGATAAGTTTGAACTAAACGAAGATGAACTACTGTCTGTGCCCACTTCTAATGGTATGTACCTAGTAGATAGTGTCTACTGACACTTAGGATATAAATGTACTTTTCAATGTTATACATTAAATCACAACCCTAAATTTGATAGCTCAGCAACATCAACGTTTCTCATGCAGGAGACGTGAGTTCAAATCCTTAGTCGGGCATACACTAATGTATCTTACATACATACATATACTCACGGCTATAAATCCATAGAAGGGGTAGCCAGAGCTAAGGAATTAGAAATTCCCCAGCCACTTTTGGAAATGTGAGTGGGGAAAAGGTGGTAAAAATAAAGGTTGAAGAAATGGGGAGTGCTATTTTAAGCCGACACTACACAGCATCTACTAATGTATCTTCTGTGGTTAATTAATTGAAGCTGAAGCTGGCGAAAGCTTCTCTTTGTTGTAAAAAATGATATCCAAATGGTTTAACCTATAACCACTCACCGATGATGATTATAGGCACAAAAAAAATTAAATTGGACATGAACTCGAGGAATAATCACCACAAAAAAAAACCCATGTTAAATCTATGGATTTTTTTGTAAACAATACTAGCACGTGCAAATATAAATTTCTTTGTACATACATACATATACTCACGGCTATAAATCCCTAGAAGGGGTAGCCAGAGCCTAGGAATTCGAAATTCCTCAGCCACGTTTGGAAAGTTGAGTGGGGAAAAGATGGTAAAATAAATTTCTTTGTGTGTTAAATTATTAAAGTTCATAAAAAAATGCTCAGCTGGCATTTATGGCATTGCGAAGCCTTCATGCTCCTAGTTTATCTTGTTCGTCAGCGGTGAAGAAGATCATTTTGAGGAAAAGCACATGGTTAAGCTGTACTTTATCATTTTGTGCCCCAATCACAGAATATTTTGTGCCTTGTTTCTTGTATTCGTTATTGGATTATGGTTGTCAGTTAGTAAAGTTTTATTTACAGAAGTTTTTTTGTAGAAGTTGCTGTGTAGTGTCGGCTTAGGATAGCACTACCCCTTTTCTTCCGGTGGGTGTACGTAAGAGGCGACTAACGGTGTTGGGGCTTTTTAAGGAATTTTTGGGCGATGCTGTTGGAGACCCATCAGTGATGTTGTTGGTGATGGGCCATCACCAACAACCTTTATTTCACCATCTTCTCCCCACGCAACTTCCAAAAGTGGCTGAGGAATTTCTAATGCGTTAGCTCTGGCTACCCCTTTTAGGGATTTATAGCCGTGAGTATAGGTATGTATGTATGTAAGTTTTTTTAATGTAATAATAATAATAAATCTTTATTCAAAGCAACAGGGCTCATATTCATGTTATGTTCACACTATTCTATCTTTCAACATTCATTTATATTTTTTACACCTTATATTATTTTTCCAGCATCGTCATCCCTTATGGATACTCCAAGTATGGGCCTCCCAAATCTAGGGGGTCTAGGGGACCCCGGATGTTTACCTTCCCTACTTCTTGGCGGACCCCACCACCACGCCCCTCATTCTCACCACTCACATCCGAGACAGCATTGCTTTGATATGGACTTAGGGGCTTAGGGGCAAATTAGTCCCTGAATCGAGGGCATTGGAGTACAAGAGATAGAAAAAAGAAAATTATTCTTGATGAAGTATGTTAATTTTCATGTTATTGATTGCTTAAAAAATATTGAAAAATGATTTCGATGTATGGGTTTGTTTTGGAAAAATTACTTTGATTTGAAGAAATACCTATTATTCAAGCAAAAACATTTTTAGAATAAAATACCTTACACTATAAAGCGGCTATATTATCACTGATTAATATGCATTATATTCAAGATAATATTACATAGCTACAATGCACTTTACATTCAACCAAATACAGAAATGACATTTCAAATGTAGGGTGTCCATTCATTTGAATATTTAAGATAATAATATTTGTTCAATGTTATTATATTCTCAGTTTATTCTAGTGAAATAACCATAAATTCAAGGCTGAAATATTTCGCCAATTTCTTATTTCACCAAAGTATTCTTTCCAAGACAAACCTGGCAACAGTAAGATTATTTTACAGAAGTATTATATAACGAATTTAGAACCTTACAAGGTATTTTCAATCGATTGAGATTAAAGCTCAAAATAATGATATTATTTTTTTATCAACAACATTGAGTGTCATACTACCCTGTTAACTAAAATATAAAAACAAACTGCATAAAGAACCGATAGCTTTCTCTTTTTGAAAGTCGGTTCAAAATAACCGAAATCCCAGTTAATATATGATTTCACCAAAGAGTTAGATGGGGTTTAAAATTGTTATGACATAAAGTGACTCCACTCTACGTACAGATCAGACATCTTAATTTATAACACTTCTGATAATATTTGAAACATTCTAACTTCATGCTTAAGGCCTAATGTAGAGCTTCGAAGGATATTTTTAAACACTTGGGAAAAGTGATGAAATGAAGAATTGTTCGCGTTGAATTTCAAATAATCCTATCAACTTTTAAGATACAATCTTCATTAATCTTTTTTTCAGTAGATCATTCCCCCAGTATTATCGCCGTGATTTTATTTATGTATGTGTGTTGTATAAATTTATGTTCAACGACTTTGAGGCAAAACATCAGGAGGATATTGAAAAAGCTGGGCTAAAACTTTTGACTTCGCTTATTTGACAAAGAGTTGATGCTCTCAGATTCTAGTATCAACCAGTATTTGGATATCAAAGAAAAATATATTTAATCCTTCATATTGTTATCTACTTAATTAATTAGGTATTGACTAGTTCAGCATAGTGTTATAAATTAAAATATCTGATGGGTACGTCAAAAAGTAGCTATTAGTACATATTTTCCTATAATAATGTTAGTACAGATTTTTTTTCTAGAATTTTTTAGTGAAAGTGATAGTTTAATGTTACCATTTTTTTGTGTGCCTTTGTCGTGTGATACTGTTGATAACGTTTTTAAAAATATTTAATATTTATTGAAGAAAAATAAAATAACATTCTTAAAAAAAACTATTATACTCAAAAGTTGTTTTAGCAACTCACATTTAGAAAAATTTAGAATCTTAAAATTTTCGTATATCCTGGAAAAAATACTATATTTTCTTATTGACATATTTCTATAAAAAAAACGAAAGATCCTTTTTAAAATATTATGCCCTTTAACCTCTTTTGGACTGGTTTTTTAGTCTCGCTCACCACTAGATAGAGTTATAAAAGCCATTTACTTATTTTTTCATTTTAAATGAATTTTAATTTGAAAATATTATATTTAAATAAAGTTATCAACAGTAGAAGCGCAATAGTGCTAGAGGTCTTAGACCTTATAAACATAAATAGTTTTGTAAATGAAGTTATATTAATTTTAACTTTTTGTCTTAATATATCTTTTTTATATATCTTTGTAATATTGTCTTAATATATCATATAAATGTACTTATATATTGTTATATCCATAGAAAAAAACACGATATATTTTTTAAATATTTTTCAAAGAACTCGATAAGCAATAAATATTATGGATATATTTTTATATTTATTATACATGGTGCTTCGTATTTATCTGTTTTCGTTTATAAAATATATATACATTTTTTTAAAAGTTTCTGTTTAGTAAAACGATTCAGCAGTAAAGTTTTTAAATGAAATTTTGCTAAAAATGTACAAATTAAAAATAACTATTGTTATTTTTCTGCATTTGTATAGAACACTAAAAGTGTTATTATATTATTAATTCGATGGAACAAATATTTAACAGTGTTATAAACATAATACATAAACGTTATTTTTACATACCTATGTATTACTATAGTTTGTAAGAAAGGACCATAATATCAAAGCATGTGATAATGATAAATTATTCAATGAAACAAAATATTATTAGATCAATGATATTTTCAAAAAATACTTCTAAAAATATTTATAAGTGACGAGAACTATATTTGTTTGATATATGGCAAATAAATAAATATAATAAAATAGATACATACTAGCAAAAGCTAGATAAATTATCTATTTATAAACATACAAATACACACACAAACACATAATTACAAATATACTTTTTAATAAGAGAATAATATTTATCATTTGATCAGCATCAATGCCAGCGACTTAATATGACTTCTTAAGGATAGTAACCTCAAGTAGTTTTTTTTGTCACATTATATAAATTTAATGGTTGTTTAGTAGTAAAAAGTTTTAATACTCGAAAGGGCAAAGGGGAGGTCCTCAATTTTATTAATACTATAGAGACTTATAAATTAATTGGTTTTGTTAAATTATTGCCTAGGTTAATTTAATGTCAAAAATTATGAAGAGACAAAAATACTTGGGGAAATAGAAGCATTAAGCTATTTTTGACCTTTCGAATATTAAAGTTTTTTACTCCCACAAGATATTTAACAATCTATTCTCTACTCAAGCTTCATAAGTAACTGAGTATTTTGAAATCTGAAGCTCTGGCAACCCTTGATAGCCGTGAGTATATCTATGACGCTTAAATGGTTCCGTAGATTAGTTTTATGAAAGAAATTAAATTTGAATTTTCATGTTAAACTATGTTATGTTCAAACTTGTGGAAATAAATTTTCTTATATTAATAATACAATTATTACTAGATTATTTATGATAAATATTAACATTATTATTTAAAATGTATAATAATATTGTTATTTAATGCAACGGTAATAAAAAAGCTGTCCATTAAAAATCACCAGTATTACTATAGTATAGTAAGTAGTGCGTCAATTAAAAAATATTTTTTGAAGTTTTTTTTTCTTATCTTAAGTGATGAATAAAGTAAATAAAAGTCTACCATTTGAAAAAAAAAGTTTGTATGTATGTTTGTCTCAGCTTTTTTGTAATACTGCAACTATCAAGTTAAAATGGATTAAAAGCTTTCTCGTCACTTATAAAAATGCGTTATTAGGAATAAGAATAAGGTTTTAAACAACATAACATTGTTGTTTGATGTAAATATTTAAAATAGTATATTTTTCGACACTGGTTGATCAACCCACACACAGATATTTTATTATATTTTTGTTTTTAATAATATTATCTTAGAAAATCGTGTAAAATTGTGTTCTTATGTAATTTGTTAAAGTTGATAATCGAACAACATGTCAAATGTTTTCTTGTTAGAATTATTCGATAAGTATTAAACTGGAATTGAACTTAAGTGTCTGATTTGATTCTTATGATTGTTGTATTTGCTAATTCTGTTCAGAATTTTTGAAATTTATCAGGGTTGTTAACGGTGAGGGGAAACATCTTGAGGAAATCTACATGGCGAAGTGGTACTTAGTCACATACTTGAGTTTAAAAAAAAAAATACTCATAAACCCTTACTAGGTTGACCTAAATTCCTTAGAATAGCGTACCTATTTATTGTATTTACTATCAAACAGGAGTACCTAGAGATCCGATTTACAAAAGCTGTACTTTCTTTGCTGTTGCTGTACGATAATAAAGCTGTAAAATTTCTTTGCAGAAATTACGAAAATTATGGCTAAGGGTGTGACTTGTTAAGACGTATTTAAGGTGACGATTAAAGAAACAAAGAGAGATTTTTATTTCTTGCTGACTTCAAATAAACAAATTTGAGTAACAAAAAAATACACAAAGAGAAAAGAAAACTATTAGCAATCAATCAGATTATACAATCTATTTTATTTAATATTTAGCTACTGGTTCTGTTATTTATTGTACAATAACTATGAAGAATTTGATTATTTTTAAATACTTATTATGATAAATTTGATAAAAAAATAATTATAAAATATCAACTATAAATTTTTAAGTTACTATCAATCCATATTCAATCAACAATGTCTTCCATGAATTCAATTGAGTGCCTCATCTGTTTTGGCAAAATGAAAAACGGTAATTTTCAAAAATTCTGATCGGATTAAGCAAATGGTTATATTGTTTAATGTAGTGTAATGAAAGTGTTGTAATTATAATCGAGAGATTAAAAAATCGAAGTACAAGAAAATAAAGCATTAATGTTTATATTTTAATAGACTTTTATTCGGATACCTACCTTTGATATTTTTCAATACTTTGCAATGTGAGTAGGTCACAGAATACCTTACAACCCTACATACATATACTCACGGCCATAAATCCCAACAAAGGGTAGCCAGAGTATCTATTTATTTATTTATTTATTTATTTTTCTTCGGAAAACTTACAGCCTAATATCTTAATAGCTAAAACAAAATATATAACTTAATGCCAATTACAAGTTTTCACATATTACTATCTAAATGGATAAATATATACAATAATAAATCACAATAAAGCATTTTGCGCACAGTAAACGTAAAACAAATTTAACATCACCGTGGTAAACAAAAGTAAAAAATGGACAAAGCAGCAAAACATAACAAAAACATATATCTTAAATTACATTGCATAAAACAAATTAACTTTCAAAGAACTGATTCACCAGAGCCGATCTTATAGAATGTGCACTAGAACTATATATGTCAACATCAACATCGTTGGTGATGCGTCAACCGTATCGCCTACAAACCACTTAGAAAGCTCCATACCATCTTAATCAATTAAATCATCTTGACTCACTAAAGTCGATCTAGCACAATCGTCAGAATAAGCCCGAAATATTCGAAATCTTGCATCGACATTGAGAAGATCAATCAAACCTTCGAGAAAGCAACACAATCGTGCATCGCTATATACCCTTTAACTTTGTTTAGCCTTCTTAAGTGTATTCTGGTACATACCATAAATATACTGACGGCCATGAAAGGGGTCGTGACATTCTAAGCCGGTATTCTGGTAAAATTTTCTATTAGCCAAATGAACTATTTAAAAAAGGCTGCGGGAAGTCGATGGGTGATATTAGCGCTTAGTAATTTTAGAAGGACCTTATATTCTGCTGTGGTAATGATGATAACTGGATTATTTAGTTGCATTTTACTATATATTTGAGGGAGCTTAATGTGTAGATCTAAACTACATTAAATATGAATTTATCCCTATATGCCATTGATTTTTATATCATCATTCTTGTTAACTATTGATTTACATTTTATCTTATTTTTAAGCATAATTCAACCATTCGTTATGATTACTCCTTCAAGGATTACGGTCATAATTATAATTCGGCCATTCGAGCAAAATGCAAATGGACCATTGAAAAAATGTGCACAAATCGGTGCAGCATGCATAAAAATTGTCATTAATTCAAGTCCATTCTCCATACGTTGGAACACAATGGGTCCGAAACGTTTCCCCCAAAAATTGGAATTTTAGCAACAATTATTTTTATTCATTCCGCGCGGACAATGGGGCGTTTCAAATTTCTACTTTCGATTTTGCGTTTTTGCATAAAATGCATCGAGAGCAGCGCGTGCGCGGGCTATGTGACACATTAGCTGTGGAGGGTGGCCATGATGTTGGAATAAATATTATTTTTTATATTGATTCTAATTTATTGTTTATAGTTAAAAATTCATGGCAATGACTCAACAACTATACTATTATTAAAAATAAAGCTATTGAAGTTACAGAATCAAGTACCAATAGTCACAGAATTTATATACAGTAAAGATGATGAAGAAAACTAAATTATTTTGGTACTTATTATTCATAATATATATAGATTTTTTTACCCCTCTACTAATAATAGCTAAAATACTTATAGTTAGGTAGAGAAAAACTGAGTTTAAACAAGCAAAAAACAACATCAACAATGTCCATAACAACGATTCCGAAAGCTCGTTTTATTTGGTCTTTAAATTTCCACAGCTTTATTTATTAGGTATTTACTCTAATGTATAATACAATCTATACTAATATTATAAAGCTGAAGAGTTTGTTTGTTTGAACGCTAGGATCTCAGGAACTACCCAATCAAATTGAAAAATTATTTTTATGTAGGATAGTCCATTTATTGAGGAAGGTTTTAGGCTATATATCATCACGCCGCTACCAACAGGAGCAAACTATTGGCGAATAATGTTGCAAAAACGGGGATAATTATTCATACTTTAAGGCTTCCGTTGTGTGCGCTGCGTAAACGGTACCCAAAAAAATGTATTAAAGAATTGTTTCTCTTTAAATGATCTAAAATAATGTCCACGACAGTATTATGTCTAACTTTTAAGATTCACTTACTCTAACCATTTTTATGGTAAACAAATTTGGTCGAATTTAATGCATTATTGCCATAATGTTTTATCAACATAATATTAATCCTTATCCAAATAAATATGTTGTTGATTAAGAGTATTTAACTGAGAACAAAATTGACCTTGACATCACTTAATTTAAATAAACATCTTAGAAGATAATACAATTTTAAAATTACTCCGTAACAAAATTTACACGCGTGCATGAAGCGCAAGACAAGACGCTGCGCTCGCTGGCCGGCGAGCGAGGTCACCTGCGCGAGAAGCTTATGTTTAAGCCTTATCCTATGAATATTATAAATGTGAAAGTTTAGATATTTGGATGTTTGTGTGTTTGTAGCTAAATAAAGACTAATTCATAGAACGTGTTTAAAATAAAAGTTACAGAAAGCCAGATACATACATACATACATACATATACTCACGCCATTAATTCCCATTGGGGTAGGCAGAGACTATCGATCGCCACTTCGTACGATCCTGACAAACCTCTCTAGCTTCGTTTACATCCATCAATCTTTTCATACATGCTCTTTTATTCTTCATACTTCGGACGCCAGCCTTTTTGAGCAGATAATGATCCCAATTAACACAATAGGACACTTATTATCCCAGAAAAATTAAGAGATCAATAAATTTTCTTAAACAATGTCCAAACTGACTAACTGACTAAGAATCAATGCACAGCCGAAACTACTATACTTATAAACTTAAAATTTATAAAGTGAAAAAATTGTGAGGACACTTTGAAATAGACCTTTTTCTCATCGCATGACAGAGACCCTCAACGGGTCAATTAAATATTTCAGATTGACGACGTGAAAGTCTACACTTTTGACAGTACGAAGTCTGTGGGGTCAGCTAGTCACCAATACAGCGTCAACGTTATTTAATAAAAATAGTGCACTCAATAAAACTTAGGGCAGAAAGCAAAATTCATTTTACAGAAAAAAAAAATTACCTGAAATGATAGTCACCCTGCAAGCATTGTAACATTGCATTGTAGTATAATGGAGACGATACAGTTTTCTAGTTTTTTTGGCGAATTTTAAACAAATGAGTTCCCCTACGGCACATGCGCTACATTTGCATGTAGATGCGTTTAATTTTATGGGAACGATATATTTATTGATTTTATAGAATTTTCTACCCTCATTTTAATATTTCACGTTTTTTGTCGATATTTTCTGTGAATTGTGGAATTCATTGCTGTTTGCTAGCTTGCTTTTGGAGTTATCTGTTCAGTGGTACAAATGAAAGCATCCTTTTACTAAAATCAATCGTTTTAATTGACGCTGAATTTTTAATGCTATTCAATAACTTCATTCATAAATAAATGTACTTTATATTCTATAGCAACCTTTTTTTGTATTTGCATTAGTGCAATCTGGTTTCTATTGTAGTTTTTCCTTTTTACATATATATACTCACGGCCGCAAATCCCAAAAAAGGGTAGCCAGAGCTTCAGAGATTGAAACTCCTCAGCCTCATTCGGAAGTTGATAGCGTCGAGATGGTTTAAATAAAGTTTCGATAGTGATGGGTTTCCAACCGCATCGCCCAAAAACCACTTAAATACCCCATACCCTTACTTAACTTACTCTAGTAGATTACATGTTAAGCAGATAGTCTAGGGTCGCAAAGCAAGTAAAAGTCTTAAAAAATGAATATTAATGATTTTCAATTATTGAAAACTAACCTAGTTGATAAGTTAGGAATTCTAATTATTTTTATCTATAAATTATTCTTAATGCTTGTTTATAGATATTTATTTTGCTTATTATTAGAAACATGTATGGTACAACTGTTGTTTTGAATAATAGCAGTACTTTTTTCTTCACCATAAGTTTATTTGTTGTGGAGTAAAAGTTGTAGGTAGTGGTCGGTGTATAGACACTATTTTTACTTACTTATACTCACGGCTATAAATCCCTAGAAGGGGTAGCCAGAGCTAAGGAATCATAAATTCCTCAGCCACTTTTGGAAGTTGTGTGGGGTAAAGATGGTGAAATAAAGGTTGTTGGTGATGGGTCTCCAACCGCATCGCCCAAAAATCCCTCAAAAGCCCCAAAACCGTTAGTCGTCTCTTACGTACACCCACCGGTAGAAATGGGGTAGTGCTATTCTAAGCCACACAGCAAATGAGAATATACTCGTATACAAGAAAGTTGCGAAAACAGTTGAGGTGTAGGTTGTGGTTGCTGATTGAGTAAGAGAAAGGTAGATGCAGCGCTTGTACCAGGATCTGTCTTAGGGAACATGGCAGTTTTCATGAACATGTTATGGAAGTCTGTATCACTTCAAAACTTTAAATTTATTTAAAACTTGCCGTAAACTTCTTTACTACTAGCCGTACACGTTGCAAGTCATATTACGATGAAGAGTGATAAATAGTGTGATTCGTGAAACTTGCGGTGTAAAAGATGATATTGTAATAAAGATTAGAAAAAGGAATGTTAAGACGGTTTGTGCACATAGAGTGGATGAGTTAAAGTAAGTTCGTAAAAGAGATAAATAAAGCCAATATATATATTGTATGTGTTGACGTCAGCCGTGGTCGAGCGGGTAGGTGACTAGCTTCGCCGGAGGTTGCGGGTTCGATCCCCGCTGAGAGTAACATTTTGTGATGAGCATAAATGATGGTATCTTAAGTCTTGGGTGTTATTCAAATGTGTATTACATAGTATTAAATATATCGTTGAGTTAGTATACCATAATACAAGTCTTACTTTGTTTGGGGCCAACTTGATCTTAGTAGGTATAATATGTCCGTATACATTTATTTATTTATTGTGATATCAGTAGCGGATGACCACCGTGGACAAATCTAGATAAAATGAGAATGTGCTAAAAATACATGTATCCAAATTGTGAATAATAAAAGGACCTGTATATAATATATTTTTGGAGTTGTCAGGATCGTACAAAGTGGCGAACTAATCTGTACCTACCTTAATGTTGAGAGATTATGTATGTTAAAAAATTGGATCTCTGCTATCCCTTCGTCGATAAACGATGTAAAAGCTATATATATAACCTTAAAATAATCTCATAGCGATACGATAGCGAACATTTCAGAACCAGACCGCTAATATTATCTTTCTGAATTAACACCAAAGGTTTCTTTATTAAGTGTTTTTAATCATTATAATAGGGTGTCCAAAAATACCATCTATTTTCCGAAAGGCAAGAGCACTCCTAACTTGGTTGTTTACAAATTTAAAACAATATTTATGTCGCGAAAATAAATTCTTAACGGCCTTTTTGAATAATGACCAGAAATTAAATCGGACTCCGGCGATAAAATGCAAAGCGAAAAACAACCACGTACTGACAAAGAAAATGAGTGCTTATTTTCAGAGGAGTAAGGACAATTGTAGTGTAGCAATGACCACTTGGACATTAATATTAAAATGAGGGGTGTCGATCGTTACATTTTTAAATACATTTTTCTCATTTATGAAGCAAAAACTGTAATTTCTACCCTAAAAATTAATGTGCTTGCATTCTACGATCCCCATACATATGCATTGTATTTAAACTTTTTACGGCAGATGTCCGTCTGCGATTAAATGGCGCGAAATTTTGATAAAATGTGTAATTTCTGTATGCAATAATGGCATGACAGTAGAAACGATATAAAAAACGTTAATATTGGGTATTTGCACGACCCCTTTTCCAAAGGATTGAATATGATTGATGAAGAAAAAAAATGTAAGGGGTTGAAATTGCACCGATTTTTGGAAAAAGCAAATGTAGGTCAGTGGTGTTTTTTTATAGTTGATTTCTTTTTATCTGTTTTTTACAAATTTTAGGGGAAATTAAATATCGGCGCGCGCTTGTCACGTGTTCAAAAGCAAGGGTTTAAACATATAGAGGTCGAACAATGGCTCTTTAGGAGATGATTTAGATACGTTTTTTCTTGAAAAAATAACGGATTAACTTTTTTTCCAACAAAAGTACTTTTTATAGAAAATTGCAGCTGCTCCGTGGTTGTTGATAAAGAAATTGTGTTATTCAGTTTTATAATTTTTAATTGTCGTATTGCACTTCCAAATCGGGTATTTTTACAATTTCAAATTTCGAATTTATAGCTATACAAGAGACTGAAAGGCTGAGTGTATTGTCCAAGGTTAGCATATGTTCAAACTGACTTGATAAGTGTTTATTAAGCACTGAGGATTTTGTAATTCCTTAGCTCTGGCTACCCCTTCTAGGGATTTATAGCCGTGAGTATATGTTATGAGTATATGTGAGGATAAAATATCACGCAAAAGCAAAATTTTCACTTTAATTATGCCTTACGATACATAGGCTGAAAGAGTATGTCAGTGATAGAGGCAATGTTACCTAGAAGATTATACATACATACATATACTCACGCCGTTAATTCCCGTTGGGGTAGGCAGAGACTATCGATCGCCACTTTGTACGATCCTGGCAAACCACTCTTGCTTCGTCTACATCCATCAATCTTTTCATACATGCTCTTCTTTATTCTTCATACTTCGGACGCCTGCCTTTTTGAGCATACTTTCAATTTGGTCCAAATGTTCCCTCTGTGACCGTCCTCTGCTAACATTACCTTCCACATTACCTATATAGATACCTTTTACCAATTTCCTATCACCCATCCTCTCGAAGTGCCCAACCATCTCAACATTCCTTTCTATCTTACTTACAATATCATCTTTTTTACCACACCTTTCACAAATCACGTCATTCCTCACACGATCACATAACCTTACATTACAAACTATTCTGAGGGACCTCATTTCTACTGCACTCACTCTGCCTTCATGCTTCTTCTGCCACATCCAACATTCGCTGCCATACATAAGCGTAGGAACAAGAACAGCATCATGCACAGACATTCGGGCCTTATCTTTTATCAAAAAAGATTATTTTATGCATAAAAAACCAAATGTGATTAAGTTGGTTGTATTATTTTAACTTACAGTTTAATTAAGTAAAGATACATACATGCATATACTCACGGCTATAAATCCCTAGAAAGGGGTAGACAGAGCTAAGGAATTAGAAATTCCTCAGCCACTTTTGGAAGTTGCATGGGGAATAGTCTCCAACCGCATCGCCCAAAATCCCTTTAAAGCCCCCAATACCGTTAGTCGCCTTTTACGTACACCCACCGGAAAAAATGGGTTAGTGCTATTCTAAGCCGACACTACACAGCCTTAAGTAAAGATATAACAACTAAATAACCGTAGACAGTTATACTCAATTGTAGATCGTAAATAAAAATTAATCTGGATCTCAATAATAAATCTGGCCCTAGGTCTTACTTATTATATTGGCTTCTAAGAATGACATTTGTGTAGGAATAGGTTTGTTTATAAAATGAGAAGCGGCCTCTTAAAGTGGGTATTACACGACCTTGTATTACAGTACGGTAGCAAGTGAACCGTAGGTGTAATGAGCTTACACTACACGATCAGCTTGCTCCCGTAGTCTCAGCATCGTGCTGTGAAATACACACTTTATGCCGGCACTGCTTATCGGCAATGACCGTTCATCGTGTGTCCGTTTACAATCAGTGTAATCATTTTGTAAGTGTCTACAGAATAGTCCATAGAAGTGGATCTTTGTCAAACGGCAAGCATCCAGATAAATGTGGACTGTGATGCTGCTGGAATAATTGATAAAATACTGCTGTTACTATTATTGTGTCAATGTGATTCAAAGTTCTGTGAGCCCTAATGTTACTTTATTTGACCACCCAATTATCGTAGCGGTTGAGTAACAGTGTGGACACCTCCAAATACTCAGACATTCCTTTCGATGCGTTCCGAAAAAACATGGATCGAAGGCGATATTACACCATGATAGGAGATGTCTACAGTTGGACAGCTCAATAATAGCCACTCCTGCGCTGCCCACATATTTGGTAATTCCGGGTGGACCCGATGAGAGCATAACCTTATCGAGATATCGAGTTTAAGATGGACACCGCACCAACGGCCTTCAATTCTGCATGTAAAGTACAAAAACTTCAAAAATATCGATATCAGAAGCTCGGAAACTATCAACATTATTTAACAATTGAACTTCAAAACAACCTCATGAATTAATAAAATACTCAACGAAATCCTCCGTGTCGATCTTTGCTATCTGCTCTAGGGTTAAGCTGACGTGTAACGTTTTGATTGGCCGTGACGCCGATCTTAACCCTCCGCCGCGTGTCGATTTCATTGTTTGCAATTATTTTTTTAACATTTAACCCATTTTTCAACAACAAAATCACTTTTTACACATTTTCCCCTAATACGTTTGACAGATGCGCGACACAATAAGAACCCTCGCGATTCCGATTTTAATGGGTGTCGTTTTTTGATTGAAAACGTAATTTTTTGTTCAAAAAACACAGATTTTTATTTCTATTTCAAAAGCTGACAGTTGACGCGGATATAATCTTTAATTAAGTCTATTTTCGGTTCGGATTTTGCGCTTTTTTGTGATAATATGTAATTGCATGATTTACGAGTATTTGTTTGATAATTTTAATGGCTCTACAATATTTATTACTTTGCGCTTTCGACACTTTGTTCGATTCTTTTTAATTGAAAAAAAACTTTAATTTGAGAGAGCCTTTATCTTGCTTGGGACAAAATATTATTAACAAAGTAAAACATATCATCAATTGGTGTTTCATCCATAAAAATGCAATGAGTATGGCAGAGATTGTAAATTTTTATTGGTTCCACTGTTTCAGGGCATTCCAGAAGTGTAATCCGTATAACTATAATTACTACTCTTATTTATTACTACTAATTACTACTTACACTCACTACAAAACCATAAACGGATATATAATTAAAATAAGTTAAAATATTTGAGGATCCTAAATGTATCTGGTATATTTTTTAACGGTATATTTAGACTATAACTGTTCAAATCTATCTACTTTCAACAAGTATTTATTTACTCATAAATAAAAGATGTTATTAAAGGAAAGAAGAATTTCGACACTGGCGGGGTTCGAACCCGCGACCTTCGGGTATACGCCCCCGTCGCTCTGCCAACTGAGCTACAGTGTCAGTTGGCATCCAGCGCGAAATTTCTCTATCCTTTGTTTCTTTTTTTTTTACACGTTCAAGTAGTGTTTGCGTTTCCTACCTCCGAATTTTAACTAATTCGGACGGCCACTTGTCTACCTTTTCAGATAGAATGCAAATGTTGGAAACGCCTAACTATCACATAATTTTATGTTTTTTGACATGAATTATGAGTAATAATCCCCACATGAGGAATTCATGTCAAAAAACATAAAATTAAGTATTTATTTAATTATACTTATCTGTTAATCGTTGTTTTAATGAATCTTAGTTTAATATTATTTCATATAAAATCAAGACATCCGGGTAAAATTTAACTTTCTCATGGGTAAGGTAGGTTTTTCAAGAGGGGTTTCAGTTGCACGTTGTTTATTTTTAAACGAGTGGTGGTACATTTCAACAAAAAACATATATTCTACTATTTGATTGTTATTGGGATAGTCCGAGACTGTATGACTATATGTCAAACAGTCTCGGACTATCGAAATCTTAAGTGAAGGTGACTCATAGTGGGAGATTTAAATTCGGAACCAAATGCAATATAACAGCGGCCTCGCTCTTCGGTCCTATGACAGATGTGGTCTAACATAGGACCCATGCAGAACTTGTATTCAGTCTTGCAGCTCACATAATGCTTTTGTTAGTAGGGGGGACGACCTCGGAGGACACATTTTGATCAAATAGCAAGTGTGCTCAAAAAGATAAACGTTCGAAGTATGAAGAATAACCCTTTAATTGTTTGAACTCTTGTAAGAGAAGATTCATGAATATAAACGAAGCTAGAGAGGTTTGTCAGGATCGTACAAAGAGGCGATCGATAGTCTCTGCCTACCCCAATAGGAACTAATGGCGTGAGTATAAATGTATATGTATAATGGACTGAAGTCTTTTGTTGCATGTTGTCACCACCCAAAAAAGCGTCACAGACCTGGTCGAATCGGAGAGCTTGATTTGGTCGCCATTCTTTACAACACGTTGACCACCCTTTTCTACTTTTAAAGCCAGGTAAGCAGTAAGGCCGATTCAAGGGAAGATATAGGAAGCTCTGTAGTTAGGTAGAGCGCCAGCATAACGTCCTCCTGAATTTCGTACAGGAGGCCAAATACGAGCGCTATTTTATCCTCACGACATCGGTAAGAATGCGATGACATAAACGATACTAGGTAAGTGCGTAAGAGATGCTTGTCGCTCGTACTAGTATACTGGTCTTGGCTCTTGGAAGTAACATTCCAAAAGCACTCCGGCACAGATAATTTTTACCTTTGTTCGAGTGCCCTCTATAAGAAAATGTGGTCCCATCAATTTAGAAGGCAATTTGAGTATAGGACGATCACAGAGGACCATAGATATGAGTGGGCTCTAAAAGGCAAGCGTCTGAAGTATGAAGAATAAAAGAGCATGTATGAAAAGATTGATGGATTTAGACGAAGCTACAGAGGTTTGCCAGGATCGTATAAAGTGGCGATCAATAGTCTCTGCCTACCCCATTGGCGTGGAAATAATGGCGTGACTATATTTATGTATGAATGTTGTCCCACCAAAAAGTAAACAATGATTCCTAAATATGCCGGTGGAATCTCTGCCTCAAAAAGAACACGGTTTAACTTTACCACACACGATTGAACTCTGCAATCGAATCTCTTTTGAGAGGGGATGATCGACCGACGGTCTTTGGGGCTCGAAGGTTCTGGAGTGGCGCCACGTACTGGACGACGCAGTGTGGGTAAGATACCCCAAGGTGGACCGACGACTTGGTGCTGGTCGCGGGAAGCCGTTGGTTGAGGGCAGCACAGGACCGGTCTTGGAGGAGAATTTTGTCCAGCAGAAGACGTCTATAGTGATATATATACTAATGATGATGATCTACTGATCTTAGAAGCTATAGCGTCATACTGTGGCATTCCAGAAAGCTTTGTTGTTAGTCTCTCCATCCAACTGATGTGGTAACTTAGGCGTTGAATGTCATATTTAAAATTAATTCATTATCAATACGTTTAACATTGAGTAAGATATTTTTTAATGGCCGAGTTTCACTAATTATATAGCAAAAAAACCGTCGTATTATTTTGTAATAATTGACAAGGGTAAGTAAATAATAAAACGCCATACTATATTTGTATATTTAATTTATTGAATACGGTAGAAATGTCTCGTAGTATTGGAAAACAAATAGATAACAGACGGATTTAGGAACATATACCGACTGCAGTGGCTTTTGAAACATTTGGCATTATCATGAAATCAAGTCTATTTTAAATTTATTAATATAATTAAGTTTTTCTAAAAATATTATATCCAAGAATATTAATAAAACTGAAGATGTTAATAACAATACTCGTATAGTAGTAAACAACATTATTTTATTTTTTGTATGGTCTTTAAATCCAACTAAGGCGGTAAGTGTAAAAAAACCGAGTAATCTCCGATATAATCCGCATATTACTCGATAGAACATATAAAAAAATACTCCAAATGTTTCAAAAACCACCACAGTATATTCGACTTCCACCTGAAGCCATTTATAATTCTTTTCAATATTACTTAAATGCTTAATATACATATAAATATAACATACAATGCAGGGTGTCCTCCGTCGGGGTTTCTACCACTCGTTAAAATATTAAATGTAATATACAACATACAATCGCACCAAGAGAGTGACTAAAAACCCCAAGTAATTTTTCTACCCTACATTGGTATGTAATTTGCAAAATTAGCTGACTAGAATTAAAGCCTTTTAAAAACATAATGAGATCTATAAAGTCGCACATTTAATACGTCTAAAACTAAGTTAGTTTGTGTAGTATGTATACTTAAAAACTAAAAAATGGTATAGGACTAGAAAAAAAATCGGTTGATTCGCGTATTTAAAATTATTATTTTATAAGTATAATATTTACGCCGAAAATACGCGATAGAAACTCGTAAAATAAATATAAAATTTACAACACCTCTTTATAATTATTCATTTATATTAAATACTCATATTAAATGTGCGACTGTATTTATATTTCTGGACGTCGTATTCGAGTGTATATTTTTAAAAACTATGTTTAATTTGTACTTTATTTTTGTATTCGTGTAGCACATTTATAAACTAGTTAATCTGGTAGAAGCAGAACCACTGTATCGTTTGCGCCGCCGCACATCATTTTGTAAGGAATTCTGTAATTTGTTGATAACAATTTTATACCAAATAAATTTTATTACAATCCAAGATCCTTCGACAAAAAACAGAATCTATACTGAATATTTTCAAAATTAGCTTATAGGCTTTACAACATATTTTATAGTTTAGCAAAAGCTCAATTAAGCATAATTTTTTTCTGGTCCGGTGCAGATAAATATACATAAATTGCACAATATTGACAATCAATGACAAAAATTTGTACTATAGCCAGTCACTCGAATAACAACGTGTTCTCTGTAAACAAATTAAGTATAATCATTTTATTACGAAGTTTTCACTACATTCAGTGACGTCACAACAAAATTCCTGATTTCGTAAAAATAATTTCTCAGGCGTAAATATTTGAATTATATATTTTATTATACCCCTAATACGCCTGCGCCGGGAAATCAGGAAGGTTGTCGAACACGTCATGCACTTACAATTTCATTATTTTGTTTATTATTTTAAAACATTATTAATATATTCTTGTTGTCTTTCTTTTATACGGATTTTGGGATAGGCAGATTGTTTTGGCGTTTGCTAACAGGAAGACTATTGGAGGAAGATCTTTTGAGAAAATAACCTCTTTTTGGCTGAAATGTACACCTAAAAGTGTTGACAAAAATTAAAGGAATTCTAGAGTTTTTAGAATAATAATAAAAAATTCCAAGCTTAGTTAAGGTAATTCATACACTTCATATTTTTGAATCCTTGATTTTTCATAGATTTTGATGTGACCAGTATAAATTGAACTTTCGTTATTTAATTATGAACACTTGCGAAGAGCTCAACGTAAACTGGAAACATCAAACTATATCTTTATCAAGCCATACATTTTCAAAGAAACTCTCGTATTCCGTTAATTAATTAAACAGTTATATTTCTATGGTTTATTAACTTAGATTTCTAACTGTTCGGTAAAATTCATGTTAAATTTTAAAATAATGCTATGGAATTTGGCCTAATAATGGAACTTGGATAATGTTTCTGCCAATCCCAAAACCCGTACAGTTATCTCCTTTCTAATTCTTTACTTACGACTTACGTACATACATAGGAACTTTGATTAGAAGCTGCATTGTATGGTACAAGCTAACATTTCACATGGACCTACTAAACTTAACTCACACCTAAGTCTTTGCTTAAAACATAATATAAAGGATTGTGATGGGTTCTGACGCCATTTTAAATAAAAGTAATGATTTTAACATGAGGATTATTGTTATTTGAACATGTATCTTTGTGGTATTGCTTGAGTATCATAGCTCTGAAATAATGGACCAATTAATAGACCGAGATTTCAGGTAAAATGTGAGATAGAGAAAGAGATAGAGAAGCAAGAGATCGAGAAGCAAGAGTGCTTCAAGAGCTGATGTGATCAATGTAGTTTTTATCAAAATATCACACAGTAAGGAGTCTTCCAAATGTAAATTTCCTTTAAAGAAATCAAATTTGTAAAATTTATTAACAATATTAGCTTTATAATTTACTGAAATTTATAGAAACACGTAAAATAATCCCCTTTTTTATTTATAAAATATTATTTTATCAAATCATTAAAAACATTCCGCTGTAATTTTTGCTGCATGTTTGATATTCACCTTGATTTAAAATCTTTATATCAAAACCTGCAAGAAACCAAAAAACTACAAGGAACATTTTTCATTGTCTTAATTATGGAATTACTTTCAATTCAACGAAATCTTGCCATAATGACCCTTGACTAATAATACCTAAAGAAATAGATAATCAGTAACAAGAACTGAACAAACAATTAAGCCCTTCTACAATCAGAGTAAAATAATATGTAGTATAGACTTTTATTGAAGTAGCGTGTTAATTTTTAACGCTTAGACCGTACACATGGTGTTCCTCGCTACAAAATTTCAGGTTTACGCACAAGTAGAGATGGGATTTTGCCCGGGCATTTTGGGCGGATTGGATTTATGCCCAATAAATGTCCATAAATGCCGAATAAATGTCCATTACTTGGGCAGAAATCTTATTTAATTTTAATTTTTAAAATATTATTATTGTAAGAGTGTGGTTGATGTTATTAGTTAAAATCATCATAAAATGACATATTTTATTTAAAGAATGAATAATACTTATAGCGTTCATGATAGGGACCATTAGCATAAAAGTCAATGGGTGCAATCCAACCCGTTTTATGAAGTTTTGCAGACAGAAACGCAAACATTTTTAAATGCAAGAATCTTATCATACTTTTTATGATAATTCATTAATTTGTTACAATACAATAGGGAAAAATTGTGATACTGTTTTAAACTTTTAATTTAAACATTCTGGATGGTCATAGTCCAGATTATGGTGATTTTCCACTATAAACGTATGAGAATCTAACCCTATTTACGTTGGGCTCGTATCAAGTACAAATCGCGCGCTCCTATTGGACACTTTATATAATATAAAGTTGAGTATAATTATATAGAGTTGAGACCAAATTGACATTGACATTCCGCCGAAATCAATCTCGCTTTTTGTACCTAGGTTTTAAATTGCGTAGAATTTTGACAGCTGCCATGTTTTGACATGTCAGAGGTTATAAATCTTTTTGACCAGGCTCATTTTTTTAATTTCTATTAAAGTATGAACATCCACGTCAACTCATTTTATTTGTTAGAATATAATATATAAATTTTATTATGTTCTACGCTGCAAATGCAAAAAGCGCATTCACGGTGAACAGAAAATTTTAAAATATAACAGTTAATAATAAAAAATAATAGCAAATACCGAAAAGAAATGAGCGCATTTGAGTATTCAAAGAAGTCGAATGACATGGCATGACAAGACACACGCATAACGACAGCTAAGAGCGACATTGAATAAATAATACAGAGCGAGCGATTTGCTTTACGTTTTACATCCATCTACTTACGGCTACAAATCCCTAAAAGGGGTAGCCTGCTCTTCTGAATCTTAAAATTGTTTAGCCACTTGGAAGTTAAGTAGAGAAAGATTGTTATATAAATATTTTTGGTGATGGGTCTCCAACCGCATCGCCCAAAAGTCGCTTAAAAAGCCCCGATACCCTTAGTCGCCTCTTACGATATCCCATGGGAAGAAATGGGGTAGCGCTATTTTAAACCGGCACTTAGCCGACACAGCAAAAAGGTTTACTAAACCTAGAACCTACTAACAAAGAAGGTGCCAGCTAAAAAAATAAATAAGGTAATTAAAATTGAATTGCTACTTCAATCAATCTTCTTGATCAAGTGCTACTTGCATCATCGGTGGAAGAGCTGCAAGAGATGATGAATATTGCATGTGCGTCTTTTGAGAAAAAGGGAATGAGGGTGAATGTGGATAAAACAAAAACTATGGTTTTTGAGAGAGAGGTGAATATGACCGAATGCGTGATTGAGATTAATGGTAAGAAAGTGGAACAAGTGAAAGAGTTTGTATATTTGGGGAGTTTGTTTACTAGGGATGGAAAGTGTGATGAAGATATCGAGAGAAGAGTGAAAAAGGGTAATGCGGTAAATGGAGCACTGGATAGTCTAATGTCTAGTCAGTCGGTGTCTGCAAAGGCCCGAATGGCTGTGCATGATGCTGTCCTCGTTCCTACGCTTATGTATGGCAGTGAATGTTGGGTGTGGCAGAAGAAGCATGAAAGTAGAGTGAATGCAATAGAAATGAGATCCCTCAGAAAAGTGTGTAATGTAAGGTTATGTGATCGTGTGAGGAATGATGTGATTCGTGAAAGGTGTGGTGTAAAAGATGATATTGTAAGAAAGATAGAAAAAGGAATGTTGAGATGGTTTGGGCACATAGAGAGGATGGATGACAGTAAATTGGTGAAAGAGATATATAGAGCCAATGTGGAAGGTAATGTTAGTAGAGGACGACCTCGGAGGACACATTTGGATCAAATAGAACATGTGCTCAAAAAGGCAGGTGTCCGCAGTATGAAGAATAAAAGAGCATGTATGAAAAGATTGATGGATGTAAACGAAGCCAGAGAGGTTTGCCAGGATCGTACAAAGTGGCGATCGATAGTCTCTGCCTACCCCAATGGGAACTAACGGCGTGAGAATATGTATGTATGTATGTATGTAAAATTGAATTGATATCATGTTCGTAATATTGAAATATAATATATAAAAATTTTTTACTATTGTATAATTTTACTTGACTTAGGTTATATTTGCATTTGCCTTTAAAAAGGTAAGACACAACTTAACAAAAATCTAGCAGCGGATATACGCTCCCGTCGCTCTGCCAACTGAGCTATAGTATCAAGTGATCATGATCACTGGCGCGAAAATTGGTTTTTGCCTGTTTCTTTACATCTTTACTTGTGTCAACGCCATCTACCGCCAAATTATTACAACCCGGAAATATGCGCCTTTTGCCACGAATAGTTCATGTCCTCTGTCAATATATGACATCAAAATCATTCGTGTCCGCTGTGGTTTTTTTTCCATACATTGATGCTCTTTGACCTTTACAAATTAAACACGAACTGTTTTTCAGTTTAAAACCCTAATACCTAAGTATTACTTCATCCCCTTTGAGTATAAAAAGTAGCGTGAACGTGAGTATTTTCACATTTTAAAATTCTGTTAGCGGAATATACCGTTACTACATGATGTTAATAATCTTGAAAAATAAAAATAAAATATATGTTTTTTTCGCTTAGTTACTTTATAACATTATTCGTTATACAAAAGTTAATATCTTATAGCTACTCTATCGCTTGATATAATTGAATGTGTTTTTTTATTGTAAGGGTATAAATAATAATTATTATTATCGTTCAAAGTAAAAGGGGGTTAAGATTAAGAATTTAACATAACATAAAAGTTCACGCCGTTTATCAGAGCCGATAGGCAGAGCTACCAATGATGAACATCACGTGACAGCGCCACTTAGTGTCCGAAATAGGTACCAATGTTTTGCTTAGACAGTGAACTCACGTGATAGGGGGCAGGCCTATTGCCGTTTTGTACGAATACACTGTCATATGGCTAAGTACAACTCGGCCATGTGGTTTCCTCACGATGTTTTCCCTCGCCGTTGACAACCATGATAAATTAACCACATATATGACATTAGAAAAGACCAATTGGTGTAGCCCTGACCCGGGATTTGAACTCACGACAGTCTGTTTACGGGTGGGCGTTCTACCCATTGGACTATAATGTCGTCTAAGTAAAAATTTAAAGTACTTATATGCCTATATTTGGCATATTGTAACTTTTTTTTTCTTCTTATTCCTTTATTCTGATGACGCTGATGTAAATGTATAAGTTAAACACAATTAAAATAATGATCCACTTGTCGTTTAATTTTAAAGTAGAGTTTTGTTTTTCCGCCCAGCGATTGGGCATTTATCGGGCGTAAATTCATTTTTGCCCATTTTAACCCAATACGTCCAATCTGCCCAATAAGTTTTTATGCCCTCGACCCATCTCTACGCACAAGTCATTCGATCAAGCTTTTTAATGCTTAAATAATATTATAATATTATGTATGTCATGTATGTGTTTATAAATGTATACCACTGCATAAGATCTAGCATAATGGCTAGATAAGCTCAGATCAATGGCCTAAAAGGAACTTAAAAGGAACTTTATATAAATATTTTAAATTTGGATTAAAATACGGTACACCATCACAATCCTCAAAAACCATGTTTTCCTGATACAAACAAATGGCATAAAACAGTCTGGGGATCACACATGAGGATATTTGACTGCGTCGATATCCTCATTCAAAACAATATTTACCCGTATAATATCAATGGGTATTGGCTCACCGATCTGTCTTCATCACCTTCTATCAATGCGGTTGCTTTACTTCAATAACTGTGTTCTTCTTACTATAAAGCCACCTAGTGTTGGTGATATAATATTTTCAATATAAATCATAGATGTTTTTTTGAGTTGTTATATTTTGCGCTTCGAATCAAACGTCCACATTACGTAAACGTAGGACTATAAATTCTTATAAATTAGGAATTGCAAAATTAAAAATGTTAACACTCTGTCGACTAAACTAAATAACTATTCATTTATGGAACAACGGAGAACGGTTTTTTTTCTCGTATAGTAACTATCCTATCTATCTATGTAGTTTGATACAAAGTTACAAAACTGTGCTTGCTTTCATCGAAAATTTACCACTATTCTGTTCTGAATGTAATTGTTTTATTTGGTAATTTGGTAAGTAATAGTTTGTTAAATAGCCAGTCAGAAATTTTGTTGTGTTAAACTATAGCCGAGAATGTCAAGCTCTGAAGAACAGATCGGCTCCCAATTCCCATTGTAGTGACAACGCAACCAGACCGAGGTTTCCATAAACATACACACCTAATGAAAGTTAACACTAATTACGTGTAATGTTGATCACTGCCCAAAAGTACGTATATTTGTGCTTATAGTACAATTACTCAACAACATTAGAGCTAGGTCGGAACAACGCCGCGGCGGGCTCCGTCCAGCCGCGACTTAATATATTAATCTAGTTTGTACTTCGAGTGTAAACATCTCATACAACAACAAGGTACGAAGTCTAAGAATGAGGTAGAACAGTGTCGGTACCGGCACCGGGTGCCGGCCGTGAGGTAGAGCGGCGTCGAAGTTGTCCAGTGATCAACATCGGAACACAAGTACTACGACGCTATCGCAGTATAATAATACGTACCGACCGAATACATTTAAATAATATTAAGTCTAGGGTGTATTTCTTCTCCCGTGAAACAAAAAATTCGTCTCGGATCGTCGCGATACGCCCGGGGAGATAACCAATAATAATAATAACGTTTCATATATCACCCGTAATAATATATTTCAATTATATGAAGTTAAACTCTCGTAAACTAAAGCTCGCGCGGCGACCGCCGCTCGGAGCAGCTTCCCCGAAACGACTAAATTACGTTATCTTTTTCAGCAATCGCTTGAAGGCACACAGCGTTAAATGTAGTACAGTTCATTGACCGCGGGCGATGTGACCGCCGGCCCGCGGCCGCGCTCCCCCGAGACGTCGTGTCCGCGGCGCTACGACACTAGGACGCTACGACACTAGGACGCTAC